>CM039629.1:2912875-4139375 GCA_022457165.1 Juglans mandshurica | reverse complement strand
TGGATCATCAAATGCTAATGGTCCAAATCTACCTTGCATAGCCACCACCAAGGTCTCCCAAGAATTAAATTGGCCAGAATCCAAGGCATTTTGGTACCATACAAATGCCACACCTTCCATATGGCATCACATTAATTTTTGATTAAAAGATATTTGAAAGCAATCAAAGTATTGATTAGCTTTAAAGATCCATCCCGCATGATCAAGACCACTAAAATGAGGAAAATCTAACCTAAAACCTTTCTGAAAACCACATTTTTCCTCATGATTCCTAGGGCCTTGATCTCTGTCTCGAGACACCTCCCTATCATTACGAGACATTTCATTCACAGTTTCCACAACAGATCTCAACATATCGGAAAGTTGATCTAACCTTTTTGTTATCCCCGTGATGGTGTGCTAATGATGTTAAAGCTATAATTGTACCACTTCATGATGTTTCTGAGATACATCTTGCTGACCTTTAATTGCACCACGCATTCCTTCTGCCATTGTGATCTCGGTTGTAAGGATCGCCTACTATTGACCTTTAATTTTTGTATTCTGGAAAGATTCATTAGGGTGATTGATAACTTTTTATCAGTTCAGTGGTTTACAACCTGTTCAATTTGATTCAACCTATAAAAAAGCGTCCATTTGGTTAACTAAAACATGAGCGGTTTCGGGGGTGAACCAGATCAGGTATTAGAGCAATTCATGGTTCTACAGATTTAACCTCTAGTCTGGTTTGGTTTGTAACACTTGGCAAACCTGATGCATCACACCTTTTGAACATTTGCGTCTCACATAATATTGCATGACGTGATTGGTAGTTTCGGGCTGTTTTTCTTGGTTTCATTGATTGTCATTCTATAATTGGTTTGGTACTATGGATTTATAGTGTTAGTCAGTTTTTGTTAAATATTTAGGCTTATGTATGATTTGATTGTTTGATTTTTAATAAGGCACTCCTTGGAAAATGGTAATGGAGGTAGCACCAAGAAGGAGAGTCTTTATGGAAGATTATTATTGAGATGAAATATGAGAGTTTGCAAGGGGGTTGGTGTTCTAATGAAGTGAGCGTGCATATGGTGTTGGTTTGTGGAAGAATATCATAAATGTATGGGAGGCTTTTACTTATTTTATTAGTTTCACAGTTGGTGATGGATCTAGGGTCAGTTTTTGGCATGACTTTTGGTGTGGTGATTCAGTTCTAAGACCATGTTTCCCTCTCTTTTTCGGTTGGCTCTTAATTAGGAGGCTTTGGTGTTCGAGTTGTTGGATTGTTCTAGTGGTTTCCAACAATGGAATGTTTATTTCAGTAGAGCTGCTCATGATTAGGAAATTGGAGTTATTTATATTTTTACAATTCCTTGCATTCCTTGAGTTTGGGTAATAATGTGGTGGACATGAAGCTTTGGATGAAGATAGGGAGTAGGAAGTTTACTGTATGATCATTATACAAGGTTCTGTCAAGTCAAAACCATACTTTGTTTCCTTGAAAGTGTATTTGGAAAAGTAAGGTGCCGCCTAAGATTGCTTTCTTTGGCTAGACAACATCTCTTGTGAAATTTTTTATGTTGGATAATTTGAGAAATGAGTTGTCTCTTCGTAATGGATTGGTGTTATATGTGTAAGAAGAGTATGGAGTTGGTGGATCATCTTTTACTTCATTGTGAGGTGGCAAGGATGTTATGGGTGGAGATCTTTAATAGAACAAACATTGCTTGGGTAATGTCCAAGAGGGTGGTCAATTTGTTTGCATGTTGGCAAAGATGTAAGGCCAATTCACATATTGTGGATGTATGGAGAATGATTCCTCTATGTGTCATGTGGTATGTATGGATTGAAATGAATGGTCGAAGTTTTGAAGATAAGGAGCATTCTCCAGATGTGCTAAGAAGTTTGTTCTTCCATTCTTTATTTCTTTGGGCCTCCTCTTGTGTACTTAATGGAGCTTGCTTTAATGACTTTCTTGTATATCACTTTCTAGCTCCCTATTTTGTAACTAGGTACAGTGTTGCTCACATTATATTCCAGAACATTGGTGTTCACAACCGGTGTTTGTGAATTGAGAACCCAAAAAGAAAAAGGAAAGTAGATAAAGTATTAAGCTGTTCAAATGTTCAATTGCTAAATATTCAATCCAATTCATTTAGACATTTGATAGAAAATGTATACTTGCATAAACAGGCTCGGTATGCTATGAACTTTGAGTTTTGATTAGTTAATGATAAATTGCTTCGTTTGGATTCATAAATTATCTTACCTCATCTCATCTCATCTTATTTCATCATTACAACTTTTTCAAATTTCCACAAAATATAATAAACAATTCAACTTTTTCAAATCTCAAAATAATAATAATATTAAAAAATAATATTCTAACAATATTTTATTCAACTCATCTAAAATTATCTCATCTCATCTCATCTTACTATCCAAACGAGCCCTAATGATTTTAATTCTGTATTGTTGTCATGGTATAGTATGGAACCTTGATGAATGATTAAAGTAGTATGCATCAACTGGTAAAAAATTCTAATAAACTCTTGTGGATATAAAGTCTTTGAATTTTTTTTTTTTGGGTTAGCATTAAAGTTAAAAATTCTTTGAATTGCCCAATCAGTTCTTGTCATTTTTCGATTATTTTAAAAAGATTCTTAAGTTTTTAATTTGTAAAAATCTACGGATTGATTTTGCAACTAACCCAATTAAGAAAAATGATATTTAGCATCACATTTGACAACCAATGGATAAATAATAAACAAAACTAATTTTTTGAGTTGGAAATGACTTTTTTATGGTTGTTATATATGATTGAAAAAGAAAATTCATTTTTATTGATAGTTGGCAAATATGTGCTGCCAAATGGGGTCCTCCTTAGTAAGATCTATATTCGAACGATTCAAAAACCCATTCACACAAGTCCCTCTCTCTCTCTTCTCTCTCGAGACTGAGTAGGGTTTAGTGCCCTTGTTTTTCGACACGAGGTTTAGTCTCACTAGCTATGAGGCGGCGACTGTTACCGTTATCATGGTGGAGGAAGATCTGACCAAGAGGTGGAAACAACTCCATTTGTCGAAGGAACAAAACTCTGTTCTTCAAATAAAAGCTCATGGGGTGAAGGATGGTAGTATACGGGGGAAACTTTGCATCATCGGCATGGTGCTCTCTGAGAAAGGAGTCAACAACGAAGCCTTTAGGGTGACAATGTCTCAGATTTGGAGACTACAGGGGTGGGTGTGTTTCAAGGACCTGAATGACCAATGCTTTTTGATAGAGTGCCAACAAATACAAGACAAAAAAAAAAGTTCTAAGTGGCAGGTCATGATTCTTTGACAGGAACCTACTAACACTACAAGAGGTGGATGAAAATGTATCTGTTAACGCTTTACAGTTCCAGTATGAACCCTTCTAGGTACAATGCCACAACCTACCCTTGGCTGCTATGACTGAAGAGATCAGGGAGCAATTTGGATTATCTCTTGGACATGTGATAAGGGTGGATGCAGATTCTAATGGCTCTGCTTGGGGTAGGTGTTTATGGGTGAGGGTAGCAGTAGACCTCCATAAGCCTCTATTGAAGGGGAAGTGGTTGGAGGAGAAGCAATATTGGATCTCATTTAAGTATGAGAGCCTCCAAAATTTCTGCTTCCATTGTGGTGTTTTATTCCATAAAGGAAGGACCCGCTTGAGGCCAAGAGTTGACCAACACCAAGATGAACAATAGTCCATGCAGTTTGGACCCTGGCTACGAGCACATCCAATGATACTAACTTATTTGACCATCAAAAGTATGGTGGTACCTCTTGACACAACAATCAGAAAGGGGAGCAGGCTGAGGAGGAGAGGGTAAGAAAGGATGGAGTAAACTCTTGTAAGAAGGGATGAAGGAGGAGGTGTCTTCGAGGGAGGAGCTAACCAATGACACACCAAGCAACTGGTGTCCAACCAAGCAGGGGCTCTCCAACCCTGGCATGTTCAATAATAAAAACTTGGTTAGCCATTCCTTGGATTTAGAAAGGGGAGTGAACATCATTGAGCCAATCCACCTCCCTTATGAGTATGTTCAGAATGTTTTTGAAGAAACCAACAACCAGATGGATTTAGACTCAGTCACGTCTAGCTTGAAAGGAACAATGCACAAAATAGTTATTGTCCAAACCAATGTAAGTGTTGAGGTGCCTCCTAATGAGGGAAGGCCAGACAGTACTAAGGGGAGTATGTTCCCCACCCTTAGTATGTTCCCCATGGTGGCTTCTATGGCTACAGATCTTAGCAATAACCTTGAGACAAATGATGGGGACACTTAAACTGGCAAATAGAAAAGGAAGACCAGAGGCAGGGCAATGTCAAGTAGGGTTTTGGTGGATGTCACAATTTTAATCAAAGTGTGGGGAGCAAAAGGAGAGGGTTGAGAAATGACACAGGGTATACTCCTAGTCCAAAGAAGTATAAGAGCTGTGAGGGTGATGTAGAGAACCAACTTACTAAGGCAGTGTCTGGTCCCCAGGCCTGCCAAAACCAATGAGTCTTCTAATATGGAATTGACGAGGGTTTGGGAACCCTTGGATAATTTGAATCCTTAGGAAATTGACTAAGGATAAGTGCCCCCACTTAGTGCTCCTTCTGGAAACTAAGTGCAACAAAACCCAAATGGAGGAGGTGAGAAGGTCCTTGAGGTTTGATAGTTGTTTTGCTGTGGATAGTGTGGGGTCAAGTGGTGGCATTGCACCGCTTTGAAAAGAAGGTTGGCAGGTCAAAATTACTAACTACACTCGATGGCACATTAATGCTCAAATACAGGATGAAGGAGGCAGTCCCAATTGGCGATTCACTGGCTTCTATGGCCACCCAGATACACTGAAAAGAAACAGTAGCTGGGAACTCCTCAAGATCCTTAAACCAGGCCCACCAATAGCTTGACTGTAAGCAGGGGACTTCAATGAAATTTTACATCAAAAGGAGAAGATGGGGGGAGCTAGCGGACCCTACATAAAGACAAAGAACTTCAGGCAGGCTCTTGAATTTTGTGGACTCTGTGACATCCACTCGCAAGGGCAGAAATTCACTTGGTCAAACAACAGGAGTAGTAGGGAGTTCACCAAGGAGAAAATTGATAGAGCAATTGCCAATAAGGAATGGAATGATCTATTTAATCATGCATACTACAATACTATGGCAGTTGTCAAATCTGACCATTCCCTTTTACATGTTAGTATGCAGCATATTGAGTAAGGAAGGGTGAGGAAAAACAAGGTTTTTAGACATGAAGCCGCTTGAAAATTAAAGGAGGAATGTGGTGGTGTTGTGAAGGAAGCATGGAGCAAAGCACCAGGAGGGACACAAAGGCAGACAGGTTGAGACCAAAGCTTGAATACTGCAAAAGGGGCGGCCTGTTAACCTAGAAACAAAAGACAACACAACAAGCATAAGGGGACTCCTCTCTCACTTTGGCTAGCATTAGCCACCTACAAGACAATGGTGATGGATCCCACATGGCTCATATGCAGTTATTACAAAGAAAGCTTGAAGTATCACTAGCTGAAACTGAGATGAAATGGAGGCAGCGCGCAAAACAACACTGGCTTAGAAATGGAGATAAGAATACACAATTTTTCCACATGCAGGCAAGCCAAAGGAGGAAAACTAATTCCATCAAGTTCATTGCAGACAATGGTGGGAAGGTATTGTATGAACAGAATGACATTGGAGCTGTGTTTACAGGTTTCTTTTCTTCACTTTTCACTACATCATTACCCAATCATCTCAAAGCTTGTTTACATGCTTTATGCCCAAAAATTACCACTAAGATGTCCATAAGGATTATGAAGAATTTTACAGATGAGGAGGTTAGAGCAGTTGTCTTCCAAATGAATCCCTAGGGATACCTGGACCCGATGGCTTCCCTGCTCAGTTCTATCATAAACATTAGGAGGTGGTGGGTGGAGAGGTCTGTAGCTTTTTGCTCCAAATCCTAAACCATGGTGGTTCACTTAAAGAGGTGAATGACGCATTCATTGCCCTAATCCCCAAAGTAAAGAATCCTAAAAAGGTGGCTAAGTTCAGGCATAAGCCTCTACAATGTCTTATATAAGATAGTATCCAAAACCTTGGCTAACAGATTGAAAGGTATACTCCATGAACTCATCTCTGTAAACCAAGATGCTGTTGTCCCCGAGAGACTAATTTCAGACAATACACTAGAAGCAGATGAGGTCCTACACTCTATGAACTCAAGGATGAAGGGGAGAAAAGGCTTCATGGCTCTTAAATTAGACATGAACAAGACCTACGATAGAGTTGAATGGAAGTTTGTGGAGGATGTGATGAAGAAAATTGGATTCCCCCAACATTGGGTTAACCTGATACAAAACTGCTTAAATTCAGTGTCCTATTCAATTCTAGTTAGTGGTGAGCCTCAATAAAAGTTCTTCCCAAATAGGGGCATCCGAAAGGGGGATCCCCTTTCCCCCTACATTTTCATTTTGTGTGCTGAAGCCCTATCTGCTCTACTGAACCAAGCTGAGGAGATGGGTGAGTTAACCAGTGCTCCATTGGGGAGAAGCCCCACTAAGGTGAATCATATGTTTTTCGCATATGACAATCTCCTCTTCTGCCAAACCACACCTGAGGAGCTAAACAGATTGCTTATGATCTTGGAACTATATGAATAGGCCTCAGGACAAGTGCTTCATAAGGACAAGTCCTTAGTGTTTTTCAGCAATAATACATAGCAAGAGGTACAAAGACAAATCCTACAACTTGTTGGTATTAAATCTAATGGGACTTTTGAACAATACCTAGGGCTACCTGCAATGGTAGGGAGAGCAAAGATTGCAGCCTTTCACTCCCTTGTTGATAGAACTCGAGTTTTTAATTGGAAGATTAAGCACCTCTCAGCAGCAGGAAAAGAAATACTACTTAAAGCTGTGCTCCAAGCCATCCCAACCTATTCTATGGGGATCTTCCTATTGCCAACATCCATCACCAGAAAACTGAACCAGCGTCTTAAGAAATTCTGGTGGGGGTACAATGAAGACACCTAAAAAATCCAATGGATTATATGGGAACAACTCAGCTCTGCTAAAGAGTTAGGGGGCCTTGGTTTTAGGGATTTTCGAAACTTTAATCTAGCTATGCTCTCAAAGCAAAGCTAGAGGATGCTACAAGATCCATCCTCACTAGTCACAAGAGTTTTCAAATAGAAGTACTTCTCTCAGGTGGGTTTGTTAGAGGCAAAGTTGGGCTCGGGGCCTTCATATTCTTGGAGGAGTATTCATGTAGGTTTGTCAATGTTAAAAACAGGCTTAATATGGAAATAACATTAATATCTAGAATGATAGGTGGATCCCAACTCTCCCTGCTTATCATATCTCATCCTCTAGAGACACTGATGTATGGTGTAACTCAGTGAGTGACATAATAGACCCCAGCTTGAAACTATGGAGAGAGGACCTTATGCAGGAGATGTTCTCAACTCAGGAGATTGAGGCCATCAAATCCATACCTATTAGCTTAGGAGGAAGGGTAGATAGACTGGTATGGCAGTTCTCAAATAATGGCCAGTATACAATTAGGAGTGGATACCACTACCAGAGGAGACTGGAGTCAGAAATAGAGGGGGATGCATCGAGAAGATTTAGTGACAAAGTTGTATGGAAGAGTTTATGGAAGATGAAGGTTGCCCCTGCTATAAAGTTCTTTATTTGGAGAGCCTGCAGTAAAGCCCTTCCCACATTTGCAAACCTGAAAAGGAGGAAAGTTGGGGAAGATCCCCTATGTCCAATCTGTAGAATAGAACCTGAGACATCAAGCATGCTCTATGGGGATGTTCAGCTGTCAGGGATGTGTGGAGTCAGGGGTGCATTAAGGTTCAGAAGATGTCATGCCAAAGTGACCTATTTTTCAATGTGTGGGCTACTCTAGTGTAACAATTGGACCACAATGAGATGGAGGAGGTGGCAGTAACTTTGAAGGGGATATGGACCAGAAGAAACGAGGTTTTGCATGGTAAAGGGTTCAAACATCCTACCAACATATCCCAAACAATAAAAAATGAGGTGGTTTCCTTCCATGAGGCCAACAAGTCCTACCAACTTAATCTAGTGCAGAGAACTCAAAAAGTGCTTAAGTGTTTAAAACCAGCAGAATGATTATTTAAAGCAAATTAGGATGCTGCGTTGAGGGTGTAAACAGGCAGAATGGGGGTGGGGGTTATCATTAGATATCACAATGGATGAGTTATAGGAGCACTCAGGGCATCTCGAAGTATCACAGATAACCCCTTTGATGCTGAAGCTCAGGGCCTCCAACTGGCAACAGTTTTTTGCGAGGAAATGAGATTGAAGCATGTAGTTTTGGAAGGGGACTCAAAGCAAGTCATTGATTTACTATAGAAGCATGGATCAAATTGGAGCATGGGGGGAATAATGATTGAAGATGCACGGCAAATATTGAATACTTGCAATCAATAGACAGCTTCTCATGCGTGTAGAGAGGCCAACATGGTTGCACATCACCTAGCTAAATCAATCCTCAACTTCTCTGTAGATTTATTTGATATTGAAGATATCCTGTTTGCATTCAATCAATAGTAGCCCTCGAGATGTTATAAGTTTGGTTTTTAATGAGATCAGTTTCTTTTTTTTTTTAAAAAAAAATAGTAAGATCTATATTCTAAAGAGAGAGAGAGAGAGAAAGAGGTATGCCTGGACTTAAAAAATAAGCTTCTAAATATATAGAGAAAGTTTTAAATAGATCGGTGCTAGTAAACATTTATAAAAAAGTGGACTTCATTTTAAAAAAGTATAAAAATATTTATTTTTTATTAGTGAAATTTACTTTTTCACAAAAAGACTTTGTGAGAGCGTAGACCAATGTTTTGAATACCTTACCGAACGTCGTGCCAGTCAAGACACTTGAACGAAATATTTTGGTACCGGTACCGTTTCGTGATAGTCGATATATGAATAAATTATATATATAAATATATATATTATATTCTAAAATAATAGTCTATATATGAATAAATTATATATAAATACATATATATAAATTATAAATAGTCTAGTCTGAATTGAGGGTAAAAAAAAATAAGTTTATAGTTTGAAAAAATGAAAAAAATTATAATAAAGGCCGAAATATAGGCCGGTACAGACCGAAATATAGGACATATATGATACCTGTACCGACTCAGCGGTCGGTATGGCAAACACCGGCCGATACGATACGAGATGAAAAGCACTGGCATAGATTGCACAACTTTTTTTTTATTATTATTTCTAAAGATATTATCCTTTTCTTCAATCTGATCCACGGCCAGGCCGTAACCACCGTGGACAAGTCAAATCTCTCTCTCTCTCTCTCTCGCTCTCACTCAAGTCTTGCTCTCGAAGTTTCGTAATGCTTAGAGTACTCTCATTGGATTAGTCAAAGTTAAAGTACATTTTTTATGAATATAAGATGAATTTAGCATTTGACTATTTCATTCACATAAATCTCCATATTAGAATAACTATTTTTTCATTATATAATAATAAAATAATATAAGATGAATTTAACTTTAACCATTCACATCAAATCTCCACATTGAATTATCTATTTATTCATTATATAGTAATGAGTAATTAATAATTAAAAAAGTATTTAATTTTGTTAATTATTAATTTATTTTATTTTATCATATTTTAGAAAAATATTTAATGGACAGCACAATCACACGAAATCAGATGGTCAATGGATAAAAGAAATGGACAAAGTCGTTGATGGAGACTTCGGGAGAGAGAAACAAATTATATAAAATGGATTTGATGAATGAACAGTGTCTTCTAAATTTAGAAATTACTTTAGAAAATATTGTAACTATATTCCAATTGGAATATAGCTATTTCAATGTGATATATTTTATGGCTTAATAACAAAATTTTCATTAAATTTATCTTTTAACTAAACTAACGAAAGTGCTATTACAAAATAGAGAGTAGAAATGGCGGGTGGGCAGCAGAACCAAATATATAAAAGAAGAGTGATATATGTAATTACAATTTTAATTAATTTTTTTTTAATTTTAAATTTTTAATTTTAAATTTATGATTTTGGCAGAATTACAATTTTCTTATATAAAATGAGTTTTGTCCGGATTTAATGATTCATTCTACTTGGTGCGCAAGGGAAAGGAAATACTAATATATCAAGACCCCGCGTCTTCTTCCTTTCTACTCTACTTCAATAGTCTTGTGATCGTTCTGGACGTCAAAAATGGCCGACAGAAGGACATTGCGCCCGGCGATAGGGATTGACCTGGGAACGACTTACTCTTGTGTTGGAGTGTGGCAACATGATAGAGTAGAGATAGTAGTTAACGATCAGGGAAATCGAACGACGCCGTCATGTGTCGCGTTCGCTGAGACACAACGCTTTGTCGGTGATGCCGCCAAGAACCAGGTCGCCATGAACCCCATCAACTCCATCTTTGGTAATTTCTCTCTTTCTTTCTTTCCCCACCTTTATTTATTTCTTTCTTTCTTTCTTTCTTTTTAAGAAATTGTAAGCTTCTCTAGAGGCCAAGGTTAAATTCGTAATATACCTGGAATCTATTTTTTCTTTTTCGAATGAAATTAATCATTAAACCTGTGTTATATTTATCTGGCTCGAACTAGTTTTTTTTCCCATTAAAAAATAATAAATAAATAAAAACCACTAGTCTTTTGTTCTCTTTGAAAAAAAAAACATTGCTGATTATATAATTTTTTTTAGTGTATGCATAACTTTATATGTATTGATTGACAGCCATATGTTTCATTTTTTTCTTTTTTTAATTCGAGTTTCAAATTTCAAAATCTTCACCAACTCAATAGATATACATTAGCACATTAGCACTGCATAAAATTATAATATAGATAACATTTTTTTTTTTCTCTTACAATGTTAGGTAGATTTTTATTTTGTTTTTTTGTTTTTTTTATACAAGTAGGTGGAGAGTTTCAAATCCAAATTTTCCATTTGGAGAATCGGATCATATACCATCAGACTATTGGCACTTATTTTGCCCTTTCTTTCATTCCAATTCCAACATGATTGTTCAATGGATCTAGTTAGTAAGAGATTAATATATTCAGGTTTAGGATTTTAGACTTGGATTATCAGCATTAATTATTTCTTAAAATTTAATGTGAAAATTAATCAATTTATTATTATTTTTTCGTTTACATATTAGAGGTTTATTAAATCTGAACCCGTAAACTGTAAAATGGAACTTCCCTTCATTTCGTACCTTAAATCTTGAATGAATTAGTTTTACATTTCATATGAGATGAGATGAAATATTTTAAATAGTGTGAAATTTTTAAATTAAGATGAGATGAGATCATTTGTAATTAATCTTTGAGCAAGCTCTGGGAGTGTAAAGTCGAGAGTAGAGACAGGTCTTTTGAAAAAGGTTTCACCGAAGCGGAAAAAGAAAAAAAAAAAAATTGAGAGAGGCTTGCCCCCGTATAGCATATTCTCTAGTGTTGTCTACTCACTTCTCCCTTTTCCCTTATGATCATGCAGATTCAAAACGGTTGATTGGTAGGAGATTCAGTGATCCCTTGGTTCAGAGTGATATTAACTTATGGCCATTCAAGGTCATTGAAGGTTCCAATGACCAGCCTATGATCAAGGTCAATTACATGGGTGAAAGGAGGATATTTTCTGCCGTGGAAATCTCATCAATGGTCCTTCTCAAGATGCGGATGACTGCCGAGTCTTACCTGGGCATGCCTGTAGAAAATGCAGTTGTTACTGTCCCCGCCTACTTCAATGATTCGCAGCGTAAGGCTACAATGGATGCTGGCCGCATAGCAGGCCTCAAAGTCATGCGGATTCTGAATGAACCAACAGCAGCCGCGATTGCTTATGGCATTGACAAGTTGGGTAGTAGCATTCGTAAGAGAAATGTGTTGATCTTTGACTTGGGCGGTGGTACGGCTGACGTCTCACTTCTTACCATTGAAGGGAGTGAATTTAAAGTGAAGGCAGTTGCCGGAGATACTCACCTTGGAGGTGAGGACTTTGACAACAGAATGGTTAGCCATTGTGTAGAAGTATTTAAAAGGAAGCACAAGAAAGACATAAGTGGAAATGCCAAAGCTATGAGAAGGTTGAGAACTGAATGCGAGAGAGCTAAGAGAGTTCTTTCTTCTGCACTTGATACTAATATTTCCGTGGATGCACTGTATGAGGGTATTGATTTCAGCTCAAATATCACTCGTTCCAAATTTTCAGAACTCAATATGGATTTCTTCAAGAAGTCTGTTAACCTGGTGGAAAAATGTTTGGCTGATGCTAAGATGGACAAGAGAAGTGTTCAAGATGTTGTTCTTACGGGTGGTTCTTCCAGAATACCAAAGGTCCAGCAGCTGTTGCAGGAATTCTTTGACGGCATGGAGCTTAAAAGGAGCCTGAACCCGGATGAAGCCGTGGCTTATGGAGCCTCTGTTCAAGCTGCAATCATGGCTGGTACGGGTAATGAGAGAGTTCCAGACATTGTGCTCGTAGATGTCATTCCTTTGTCCTTTGGGGTGGAGACTAGAAATTGTACAATGTCTGTGGTGATTCCAAGGAATACTACCAGTCCCACCAAGATGACACGAAACTACACAACCGTCGAGGACAACCAAACTAGTATTTTGTTCTCTGTTTACGAGGGTGAAAGAACAAGAGCTAAAGATAATTATTGGTTGGGAGAATTTAGGCTTTCTGGCATTCCTGCTGCACCTAGGGGTAAGATTACGGTCGTTGTCTCCTTTAATATTGACATCAATGGCATCTTGAAGGTTTCTGCTCGGGAGAGCACCACTGGCGTGAGCCAAAAGATCACCATCACCAATGACAAGGCGAGACTACCCATAGAAGAGATTAATAGGATGATCAAGGATGCAGAGAATTTCAAGGTTGAAGATGAAAAGTACAAAGAGAAGGCCAAGGCTAAGGGAGCTTTGGAGGATTATGCCTATGACCTGAAAAGTATTGTCAAAGATAAGGAGATTCGTGCCAAGCTTGAGCCCGAAAGTAAGAAGAAGATTGAAGATGCCATTCGCCAGGTGACTCAATGGTTAGAAGGTGTAAAGAGTGCCTCGGCAAATGAGTATAAGGAAAAGCTGAAAGTGACTAAAAAAGTCTGCGAGCCCATCATTGTGAAGATCAAACAACATAAGCAATCGAGCAGCTCCTCGCGAAGATAATAGAGCTGACTGTTATGAATGCTAAGAGTCGGTCAAATTGAACTCACTGCTAGTTGCAACGATGTTACCACTTTGTTTGTCCAACCTTTTATTTGTCCAGTTTTATTGCTGGTATGTTTAAATCTGCACTGATTGGTATAGTTTGGAACGTTTAAATTAAATTTATGCATGGTTTGTAATTTCTGGTTCTAATTATTGGTGTTGATTTTTGAGGTGTTGATCTTGTGATGCAATGTTGGATTGCTGTGAAAAGTGCTCTGATATTGCTGCCTTTTTTCTTTATTTTTTTTCATTTTTTATTTTGGAATGCGTTAGTTACTTCATGCCTTGCTGAATCTTGGAAGGTACATTCTGGTTGTGATGCAAATGACAGTTACTTCATGCCTTGCTGAAAATATTACAAGAAGAGATAGACCAAGAAAGATTGTTTCTAAATAGATCACTATCTTTTAAAACTGTCTTATGGGAAACCTTGCTAGTTATCTTGAAAACAAGGCTGGGTGTTTTTTCAAAATGGGTCCATTAATTAGCTTTTTTAAAACTTCAAAAAAAAAAAAACAAAACAAAAACGAAAATAAAAAATGAAAATTCTTGGAGCTCTTTCAAGTAGATTAGGGCTCCAACCCGATGAACAATAGCCGGTTTTGGGCCCGAATTGATCCGACCCGATACTATTTATGCGCCAAACCGATCCAATCCGATCCGACCCGCATTTAACGGGTCGGGTCTTTTTTAAAACAACTAAAAATATTAATTTACTTTTACTTATATATATATATATTTATTTATCTTACCTACCCGCTACATCAGACTTAACTAGAGGCCCAAGTCGTGCACAGAAACATGAAGACTGGGACAAGACACCAAGAAACATGAAGAAGACGAAGAGATAAATATATCAAATCTCACCTAGATCTTTAGATCCAACCGACAAGAGCAAGCCCTGGAGGAGAGTACTGCCAAGAAATGCAAGAAAGTGAAGTGCTCTGGTTCACGTTGGCTTTGGTTTAGAAAAGTGTGATGTGCTGCTCGTCAAATCCCAGCAACCCAGAGCATAAGGGAGAGGTAATTCTTCCAGACCCATTTCTTTTTTCTTTTCCTTAATTTTTTATTTTGTAAAGATAGATGATTTTCTCCCATTTTTGTGCATGCAAACGGCCCCAAAGAAAGATAGCAACACTCACTCCCAAATGGCAAATATCATCAAGAAATATAGCAAAAATCAATTCATAGAGACTGACGAACTTAGTCTAGAGAGAGAGAGAGAGAGATTACCCGTGGCAAAGCGTTGGTGGTGCTCGGTGTGAAGACTAATGGACTGAAATGAAATGGAGAGAAGATGAAGAGGGAGACATGGGTAGGGTTTCGCAGTGAGGAGGAGATTCATAGAGGTTTTTGGTTTCAACGATTTCGACATCTCTAAACCCGTTATTAAACTTTGACCCGATGAATCCGTATTCATTCGGGTTGGACGGATCGGGTGTTACGGATGGTGCGGGCCAAAGCCTTTTATGTACATGCCTAAAGAAAATCATTCTATATCAAATATTTCATATATATTGCATTCCTGATCAATTAATCCAATAATTAATAATTAGGAGATGTTATGTTTTATAGTGAAAAAATATGACCGTTGTTAAAATATATCAGTTGGAAGAATATGACCATTGTAGAAAAAAGACCATTAGAAAATTATATTCATTGGAATAATATGATCATTAGAAAATTAGTGTGTACTTTTTTAATAACGAATAAATATTCAAATTACAATTAGAACTAAAATAAATGAAAATGCCAAAATTAATATTTTAATAGAATAGTATTATATTTGTAGAGTTTGCTATTTGATATTGTTGAAAAGTGGCTAATTAAATTTATAAAAGTGAATTTCTTAATCAAGTTTTGGCCAAACTTTGGTTAGGCCACTACTAATGCTCTAAGGCCCCTCAAAGAGCAAGGTCCCCAAAGATTATAAAAGTTTTAGGGATCGATTGGATAGTGCGATGAGATGAGATGAGATGATTTTAGATGAGTTGAATAAAATATTATTAAAATATTATTTTTTAATATTATTATTGTTTTGAAACTTAAAAAAGTTAAATTGTTTATTATATTTTGTATGAAAATTTAAGAAAATTGTAATAATAAGATGAGATGAAATGGATTGAGAGTGTTTTTTTATCCAAATCTATAATAAGATTTAAAATTGGATAAATGTTATAAGTTTATTATAATGATAATGATAGGAAGTCAGTGGATCGATGAGAGAGAAAAAAAAACTACATTTCTTTCAAAAAAATAAATTATATTAGGTGATGTCATATTATAATATAAATGTCTCACTTTAAAATTTGTCTTAAGCTGGTTTGGATACACAAAACTATCTTATCTTATCTCATCTTATTATTACAAATTTTCTATACTTCCACATAAAATATAATAAACAATTTTCAATTTTCAATTTTCAAAATAAAAATTATATTAAGAATTGAAGTAATAATATTATTGAATGATTAGAACTACTTCCATATTTCTTTTTTAGTTTCTATTCACATAAATTTTGTGAATCCATGACTTTTTTCCTTCTATTTCTTTCTATTTTCAAAACCATTCCATTTTTTCTTTTTTCTTTTTTCTTGATTGACTCTATTTATTCATTCAATATTCACTTTATTCACTGAATAAATATTTCATTCCCAATTACAAACGAAAGGGAAGGACCCAAAATTCTATTTTATCATCAATCTAATCAACGTTCACTTTTTTTTTCTTATCAATAAATAGATGTCTTTACTTGTATGACTTAGATAGTTAGATGTCTCGTATTTCTCGAAAAAGCGATTCGATTGATGGGATTTGGTATGAAATTATATTCTAATAATATTTTATTTAATTTTTAATAAAATATCTCATCTCATCTCATCTGAACTGCATAACCAAATGAGACCTTATACATCAATTCAAAGAATTCATATTGAGTCGACCTTGCCTCCTACTGTGGGAGTGTACAGATTGCAAAAACCGAACACTCTATCAAAATAGAAGCAATACATATAGCAGCAAATAAAAATCATAAAATAAAATTCATTCGATTTGGTTGACAAGAAAAAGTAGAAAAATACATGAGTTAGAGCATTCACATCCCATGCTCCAAAGCACAACTTTTCCTACAATAGGAGGTTTATTTTAGAGTTTTGATCAAAATACTCTCTACATCCCAATCTCTATTTTAGGAAAAAGGTATAGGGAATGAACAGTAATTCTCCAAATATAGGAAATCACTATTTATTCCTTAAACCATTTTTTATCAATATTTTATTATAATACATAAAATAAATTTTTCTTCCAATCATCCATGCTTTCTCTCATACTTATATTTGTTATAGTTTTAAATAATAATTTTAAAAATAATTTAATTAATTTCAAAAATATAAAAAATTTAATTTTAAAAGTATTATCATATCCACAAAAAAAAATAATTTAAATTTTTGTTTAAAATATTCACTAGAGTAACAGTTTAAAATATAAGAAAAAATATTAAGTAGTTAAGTTTGTAAATGGAACTGAGAGAAAACAAGTAATAAATAAATAATAGAGAAATATTATTTTAATAAAATAGATAAATGATACGGAAT
The DNA here is from genome assembly GCA_022457165.1 of Juglans mandshurica. NCBI lineage: Eukaryota > Viridiplantae > Streptophyta > Magnoliopsida > Fagales > Juglandaceae > Juglans > Juglans mandshurica. The sequence goes on along the minus strand of CM039629.1, from coordinate 4,122,532 downwards.
GAGATGTAAGATATTTTTGAAATATGAGTAAAATTTAGAGAAAAATTTTAGGGAATGTACTTTTTAGCTAAATTATAGGAAATTTTATGGGGAATGTGATATGAATGCTCTTAAGGGGGCAGCACCCCGAACAAAGCAAGAGAAACTGGGGGCATAAGCCCAATCCTCCTCGCAACAATTAATCAATTCGTAAAAAAAAAAAAAAAAAAAAAAAAAAAAAAAAAAAAAAAAAAAAAAAAGAAGAAGAGTAAAAGAGACAAAGGAAAAGGAGGAGGATAACAACATGATCACCTGGTGCTAAAGTATGTTTCGAAGTTGTTGGATTTGGATATCGAAGTGCTGGGAAGTAGTTGAAATATTAAGACTTTTAACAAAAGATTGAGTTTGAGTTCGATTGGTTAACAGTAGGGGTGGGCGGTGTGCCACCCCGTCTACCCCCTGTTTGGCCTCCCTAGACGGCCGAGGGCACCTGCACACAAACACTCGGTGTGCAGGTGGACCTCCGAACAGATCTAGGTGTCGGGGGATGGGTTGGGCACAAGCCTGCCTAGAGTTTCCCTCGTTCGCCCGACCTAAATTATGTACATATATATATATATATATATTTATTTTTTTAATAAACATCATCGTTTTAATTTAAGCTTTATTTTTTTTTTGTTCTTAATAAAATGAAGTCGTCTGACATTTTGTTTTGTTTTAAAAACCCCCTCTCCTGGTCTCTCTCTCTCCTCTCTTAGTCTCTCTTCGTCTATTTCGTCACACAGTTGCCATCGTCCCTAGCCCCAGGTATCTCTCTTTGTTGAAGCATTATCTGATAAGGCAGTGAAAGTATCTGATAAGGATAAAGCCCAACAACAACTAGATAGAGGTCAAGCTGATAAGGACAAAATTCAACAACAACCAAATAAAGATAGAGCTTTCTAATCTTTATGTGATTGTATTTGTGTATATGTTGATGTTTCTCAATACTCTGTATTCTACTCTATAAATATAATACAAAAATACTCTCTCTCTTGATCAAGGAGAGTTTTTCCAAACAATACACTTTATTTAACTGTTCTGTTCTGGTACGAGAGCCCTCATAGACTCACGGTATCTTCTACTCTGGCCTCCTCTGATTCATCTTCCTCAATCTCTCCTCCCCCACCTCAGCCACAATCCTTGCATTCTTCCCCTATCACTCTCTCCCACCTTGTTACCATCAAACTCGTAAAAGACAACTTCCTATTATGGAAGGCTAAGATAATTTCATTCTTCTGTGGTCAACAACTCTTTGGCTACCTTGATGGCGCTATATCTACCCCTGGTCCTTTCCTACCCAATTCCATCCCCAACCCTACCTACCATTCGTGGTGTCAACAAGACCAACTCATCCTTGACACCCTTCTCTCCTCCCTATCTGAAAATATTAGAACTCAAGTACACAGTTATAATACGTCCCATACTTTCTGAACTGCTCTTGAAAACTTTTTACATCACATTCCCATGCTCGTATTGTCCACTCTCATTTACAACTTGCCACAACCAAGAAATGAGGTCTTTCCATGGTTGATTATTTTCAATAAATTAAAATTTGCTTACCTTCTCACTCCTGCTAGACAACCTCTTCAAGAGCATGAGGTTTTCTAATATCTTCTTGCAGGTTTTGGTCCTGACTATGATCCTTTTGTCACCTCTGTTACAACTAGAGTTGACCCACTATCCTTAGATGAGATTTATGGCCATCTCCATAGCCATGAACTTCGTCTAGAACAACATTTTTCTCCAGTGGACTTTTCTCAATCCTCTGCCAATCTTGCTGCTCATTCTGGTATGCCTCCTCACCAAGGACCATAGTCTTCTTCTCGATTCACCTCCTACTCTCGAGGGAGAGGATGTGGGCATGGTCGATGCTCCCAAAACTCTAGCGGGCCATCCTCTAGTGGAAAGCCCACCTGTCAAGTCTACCATCGCCTAGGATAACTACACTTCATTGCTATCACATGTTTGATCTCACATATCGAGTTGACAACACCGTAAATCCAATTGCTCTCCGGGCAACTTCTCATCCATCTCAGGACTAAGGGTGTAATCGGTCTGGTCCAGTCCAGTCCGAGTGAGGTAATGGATCGAAAATTCTAATCTAATATTTTTGCTGGATCGGATCATTAGCTATCTGTCTGGTCGGTTCGATTCGGTCCATGAATATTTTTTTTCCTCTTTTTCTTTCTTTGACAAAAACATTAATACAAAAAATTAATCAAATTAGTAAAATTAAAATTAAGTGATCTCTTTAACATTTTTTATATGGTTAATGAATATTAAATAATTTCATTTTATATAAGATCAATGCTAATCCCTTGGATGAAAATTACATAATTAATTTATACAACTAATATATATATATAATAATATTATATATATATAATATTTATATATATATATACACATTCGGTTAGTCTTGGTCCAGTCTGTTCTTGACCGAACCATTCGTTTTGTTTGGATATTAATATTAAATATTAAACATATAATATATTTAAAAGATTAAATATTATATATATAATATTTGTTTGGATATCTGTTTTACTCTATAAATCTAATACAAAAATACTCTCTCTTGATCAAGGTGAGTTTTGCAAACAATACACTTTATTTAAGTGTTACATTACCCTCTCCCTAGATTCTCGTCATGGGTAGTGGATGGACGACCCTTGTTGCTAATTCACCCCCTCGATATTGAAACGGGAGGACCTACCCATGGGGGCGAGACTAAGGCACAGGGACCCAACTCTCCACGCTGCCCATCCTTGGGCGGAGTCGGCAACCACTGTCTTTGAGGTGCAGATATCCCTCTTAATTAACGTTGATGAGGAAATGTTGCAAAAGAGAAAAAACTCCAGTGTAAAGAGATCAAATCGTTGACCTCTTTACAAAACCGATTGTTTTTACTCGGTTTCACTTCTTGTGTTCCAAGCTCAACCTACATGATGTAGCCTATACCGTTGACCTTGAGGGGAGCTGTTGAAGCATTATCTGATAAGGTAGTGCAAGTATCTGATAAGGATAACTCTCGAACAAGGAGAGTTTTCCAAACAATACATTTTATTTAATTGTTATGTTACTCTCTCCTTAGAAACTCGTTGTGGGCAATGGATGGGCGGTTTTGGGTATAGTGTTCGCTCATAAAGTTAAGGAAAAACTTACTGATATCTCGGGATTCCTTAATTACGAAAATTACACATATGGTGATATTTTCAGTGTAAATAAGAAACTTAGTATTAGTATGTGTAATGATTAAAGAATGCTTCGAGAACAAATGACAAATAGCAAGAAAGCCAAATATGAAATGGGATGTTTTTGTGAACATTTTGGTCTTCCTCCTATTGCTCCATCTAGAAGAAAGCATAAGCATTTTACTAAGTTTTCTAAACCTCATGGGGGATAAGGAGAAAATCCCGTGATGAATTTTATAAAAAATCCTCTAAACCTAGTTATAAACTATAAACCTCTGAACAAAGTCTTAGAATGGATTATGTATCCTATTCCCAACAAAAATGACTTAATTCACAGGTTGAGTGATGTTGTTGTCTTCTCCAAGTTTGATCTAAAGTCTGGATTTTGGCAAATCTAAATAGAAGAGTCAGATAGGTATAAGACTACTTTTGCCACTCCTTTTGGCCATTTTGAGTGGAATGTGATGCCCTTTGGTCTAAAAAATGCCCACAATGAGTTCTAAAACATCATGAACGATATTTTCAACTCATTCACCCATTTCACCATTGTCTATATTGATGATGTTCTCATATTTTTCAAGTCTATCGATGAACACTGGAACGGACTATATATATATATATATATATATTGTGTGTGTGTGTGTGTATATATAATATTCAGCTGCCACCTCAAGTTGATTAATCACCATCAATTCAGCTGCAATTTGAGGGTGGCAAATGTCACTAGAAATCGACGGGTGATGAATGAAAAACCATTGGACGACCGCTGAACAGTCACACCTAGGGGTGTAACCGGTCCAATTCGGTCCGGTTTTGTAAAAAATCTAAGACCGAACCGATATGGACCGGTTTTGTATTTTCCAAAACCGATTACGCACCGTTTACTCTCCTAAACCGGTACTTTCGGTTTTACTGGTTTTACCGATTTTCGGTCCGGTCCGGTTTTCTGATTTTTTAGAGCAGTCACAACTCACAAGAAATTGGCTCTGTATGTAATCACAACCCTCAATAATTTCTGTCTAGGTTCTTAATGATGTTATATCTAGTCATGTTGAGCTGGCCATGCATATTATTTGCATTCACTTTACATCTGAAAACGATGCCTTTAGTACTAAACCAATGTTGGAATGCAGGCCTGGACTTAAAATGGTAACAAACACAAATAAATCATATGCCCTGCATTGTTTCCTTTCCAATGTAAAGATGCTACGGTGCTAAGTTACCTGGTGTTAACATTAAATACCACACATACATGGACTATCTTTTACCGATCAACCTAATTAAGGTTTGAGTAGAATGGTTCATTTCATTACAGGTAATAGGAGAATGGGAATTAGACCAATTCAATGACGAAGCCTAGGCCACAACCAACAACAACCCAATTGGCAATAACAAACTGTCAAACACTAATAAATTTTGGATAAAAAAAATATCCTAATATCACAAAACCTAATCAACCCAATCGACAATCAAGATTCACAAAAATCACAAAATCACAAAACCTAATCACAAAAACCCTAATATCACAAAATCCAATCACAAAAATCATAGTAGGCTACTGCTAGTATGTAATTTCAAAAAAAAAAAAAACTTACCGTGGGCTGGGGGTAGATCGGCAGAGAGACTGAGACAGAGAGTTGAGAGAGATTGAGAGCGACGAGGTCACGAGAGAGTTGAGAGACGAGAGAGTGAGACACGGGAGACTTGAGAGTGAGAGACGAAAGAGTTGAAAGACGAGAGAGTGAGAGGCGGGAGAGTTGAGAGTGAGAGATGGAGAGAGCTTGCTGCGAGAGGCGAAGAGAGTGAGAGACTGAGAAGTGAGAGACGAGAGAGACGAAGAGTCGAAGACGCTGTGCCACGGACTGCTGAGTTCACGAAAGAGATGAGTTCCAACTTTAGGGTTTTCAAAGAGACTAAAACGGCACCATTTGGCCTTTGGCCATTTACTATTTAATTAATTAAAGTTTAATTTTTTGAATCTTTTCAATGTGTTTTTTTTAAAATGATAATTAAAATTTTATATATTTGTAATATATTTAATAGACTATAGTGATTATAGTAATTTAATATAACTATTAACTATATATATTTGTAATACATTTAATATACTATAGTCAAATATTTTATATATTAGACTATATAATATATATATATATATTTGTAATACATTTAATATACCATAGTCTAATAGTATTAATATTAGCCTATTAGTATAGTTATATATTAGTATTAGTTATGGTGATTTAGTATAACTATAACTATAGTCTATATTAAACTATTAATATTAGTTAAATAGTTATAGACTTATATAAAATAGTTATAGACTTATATAAAATAGTTATAGACTTATATATTAGTATAGCTATATAATATATTAGACTATATAATAATATTAATATTAGCATATTAGTAGAGTTATATATTAGTACTAGTTATAGTGGTTTAGTATAACTATATTGGTATAAGTATAACTATAGTCTATAGTCTATATTAAACTATTAGTATTAGACTATTAGTTAAATAGTTATAGACTTGTATATTAGTATATCTATATAATATATTAGACTATATAATAGTATTAATATTAGCCTATTAGTATAGTTATATATTAGTATTAGTTATAAACTTTTAGTATTAATTATAAGTATAACTATAATCTATAGTTTATATTAGACTATTAGTATTAGTTAAATAGTTAAATAGTCTATATATTAGTATAGCTAAATAATATATTAGACTATATAATAGTATTAATATTAGACTATTGGTATAGTTATAAGTTATATATTACTATTAGTCATAAACTATATATTTAATATTAGTATTAGTTATAAAATTTTAGTAAAAACTTGTAGTATTAATTATAAGTATAACTATAGTCATTATTCTATATTTTGACTATTAGTATTAGTTATAAACTTTTAGTGATCTAGTATTAACATTTTATGTAATAATTTATAAATTATAATAAGAAATTATTTCATATATGATATTATTTCATATATATAATTATATATATTATATATAAAAATTTCACATAAAAATTTATAATTATACATAATAAATAAAACTTATATATATTAATTATTAATATATATATTTAAAATATTTTGTATAAAACTTATATATACAATAATAGAAATATTATTTTTTTATATATATTTTTAATTAACCGGTCCGGTCCGGGCCGAAAAATCTTAAAACCGGAACCGGACCGGAACCGGCCGGTTTTTACATTATAAGAACTGGTCCCGGACCGGACTGGTTCAAAACCGGTAAATCCGGTCCGGACCGATTTTCCGGTTTGAAATTACACCCCTAGCACACATTTTTCAAACTTCAACTTTAATTGTTTTAATTTGGACGGTACTGCTACGTCCACTGCTCCCAATTTCCATTGGAACTACCGTTAGGCATAATTAGTTTTTTTATATTTATTTTTTAACACTTTTAAATATTTTTAAAAAAAATTATAATATTATTAAAAAATACTTCTTTAATCACGAATTAAAAAGAAAATAAAAAAAATAAAAAATTACAATAGTAACATCGAGCAGTAAGAAGGAACAGTGAGTATCATTTTGCTTTTAATTTTTAGAATGTGAAATTTACGGTACGGTGGGTGTGCATTTATAATTCAAAAAAGCTAAGGTATGTGTAAAAGTGAATTTCACATTATGTTTTGATTCAAGTTAAATTATTATTTTTTTGTTCTTTCGTGCAGCATTAATGTTATAAGTAAAAAAGCACCATAGGTTTCTTCCGTCTTAGTACAGGTTACGGGCTCCTCCATCATGGAAGAGTCTCTAGAAGAATTATGTCAAAGGTTGTCATTGTCGGAACAAGAGAAAGAGGAAATCATTGTGGAAGAAGTGCTGTTAGAAGAAACTAAAGAAAGGGGAGAACAAAATTTGCTGGTATCTCTACTCACAGATAAGCACTACAATCGTGAGGTTTCCAAGCAAAACTTGAGGAGAATCTGGCGACCTGTAAAGAAGATTTCGTTTAAGGAATTGGGATCTAAACTGCTACTGGTGGAATTCGAAGGTCAAAGGGAGAAGGCCAGAGTGCAACGTGAGGGATCATGGTCTTTTGATAGGAATCTGGTATTGATGCAAAATTTTGAAGGAGATTTAGAGGCCAATAAAATAAAGATAGTAAAGGCAGTTTTCTGGATCAGACTATATGACCTTCCATTGGGTGCAATGAATGAGAGGGTGGTGAGAATGATTGGTGAGAGTATTGGTACGGTGGAGGAGATTAATATAGAGAAGGATGAAGTAGCATGGCGGCAGTTCATCAGAATGAGTGTCAGTTTGGATGTCACTAAACCTTTGATGCGTGGCAAATGCATAAACTTGTCTACTCATGGAGTCTGTTGGGTTCGATTCACCTATGAAAGATTACCAACATCAGATCTTGGAAAAAGTATTTATGATAGCTTGGGCATGCTGGAACAGAAGAAATCATGGGTCTTTGAGAAGAAATAGATCACACCTGAGGAGATCATTAACTATGCTCTTTCGTTACATCAGACCTTCAAGGCAATTAAAGCTGTAGATTAGAGCAGTTTCAAGAAGTTGTCTCAATGGTAGTTACCTCTACAAGGTCTGATAAAACTCAATGTGGATGGGGCTATCTTTCATGTTGAGGGTAATGCAGGGGCAGGTCTCATCTTAAGAGATTGGGAAGGGAAAGTGTTGATGGCAGTAAGCCAGAAAGAAGCTGCGATGGAACCCCTAGAGATCGAGCTCATTGCAATATTGAGAGGATTGCAATTCTGCATCCCTCTTGGCCTTCAGTCTTTATGCATTGAAACTGATTCACTACTTCTAGTTCAGGAAATAAGTAATCCTACTAATTCGAACTCCTTGTATGGGAATGTAGTAACAGATATTTAGCACCTCAAGAGCAAATTTCAGAGCTGTTCAATTGTTCACATCAATAGGGAAGCCAATCAAGCTGCACACAAAGATTTTCTAGAAATGTTATTTCAACTAATGTTTGGTGGGATTTTGTTCCCAGCTGTGTTCTACAAGTCCTATGGACTGATTTACATCTGTAATGTCTTTTTGCCGTTAATGAGAAGTGACTTTCCATTTAAAACAAAAAGTTTTAAGTAAAAAAGGGAAGAGGAAGTGAGAGCACTTTTTACGGAGTCTTGTTTGGTGGGCAATATCTATTCGATCTCATGACTCTCAAAGTTCTTAAAATTTTGATATTTGAAAAATCATTTTGAGAAGATTGTTTATTTTAAATGACATATGTTATTGCTAAAAGCTAGCACAACTAACCAAAACCGAAAAAAGAGTCATTCCCAATTCACGATAATGATTTAGGGTGTCGGTACAATATTTTTCACGTTCATTCATGAAATAAACAATAAATAAGCAAATAAAAGATAAATAAACAAAGACACAAAGATTTACGTGGCTCGGCAAAAAAGACTACATCCAAAGGTTGTTTTGGGATGAAATCCACTATAAAAGGTGATGTAAGAATCAATCATGGTCTCACATATCTCTCAATACAATGGAGAAATTTTTGGAGCTTGAAGACGGTGCGTCTCTTGAAATAAGATCCTTTGGAGTCATTGTATATGGTGGAGTCGGGGCGTTGAGACCCTATCTAGATTTGTGGAGATCTCCTCCTTATATAGAGAACTATTTCCTTCTTTTGAGTGATTGAGTCCTACTTGTCTTATGAAGCCCTTCCCTTCTAGGAGTCTGAGTCAACTTCTTTCAATTTATATATTCTTTGCCTTACCTTTTAGCTTTATCTTTTTTCTTATTATTAGTGATATGCTTATTTAGTTAACCTTGTTTAAAATAAAATAAAATAAAATAAACCAGTGGAGTGCATGGCTTGCATTGTGCATGTGAGAGATGCACTATGCACGCCATGCACAGTGGACATAAGGGTGCATGTTGGCGTGCACCCAATGGTTTCATGCGTAGGGCTTGCTGCTCACCACCTTCGTGCACGGCGTGCCGCTTGCCACCTCCGTGCATGGCTTGCTGCTTGCCAGCTCTGTGCATGGTGCGGCACAAGTGGGAGGAAATAGTGTAAAAAGAAGAATGGTGCCAGGAGCTAACAAAAGAAAGAGCATAATGCCCACCCTACCTGCTACCTGTCGAAAGTGTGGAAAAATCCAAGGTGGAAAATTTAGATTTGGGTTGGGGACATGCTTCAAATGTGGAAAACCTAGCCATATGATTTGGGACTGCCCTCAGAATACTCAAGGAGGCAGAAATTACTCTAATCGAATTAACAAACAAACCGAATCAGAGACCCACCTGCTCAGGCCTGCGTTTATGCCATTTCTCCTTGAGAAGTAAATGGCGAAGCATCAGGAATAGAGGTGATCGAAGTCATTACTAGTATTTTCCCTAAAATGACCCTTTCTTTTTTATAGGAATTAATCCTTCTGATTTAGCTATTAAGTATATGGTAGTTTATTAAACTTTAGGTAATGTCACACTATACGGATATCTAGCGTTTTCCTTATTTGACTCTGGCATAACGAGGTCCTTCGTGTCAGTGGAATTTGCACCAGCGTGTAACCTACCGACAGAATCACTACCTCCAACCATAGTAGTTACGATTCCCAATGGAATTATAATCACTTGTACTTGAATCATTAGAGACTGTCCTTTATGTCTAGAAGGAAGGATAATGGAAGCAGAACTTAGTATCTTCAGTCTAATGGGGTTTATTTTATATTAGGAATGGACTGGCTATCTAAGCATTGTGCCAAGATAGATTGCCGGAGGAAGGAGATCGCATTCTATTCATCTGTTCACCGGCAGGCTGTCAAACGCCTACTGTGTTACCTCAAACACACCATTCACCAGCGTCTCCTTCTTAGGCGCTCACATTCAACACAACTCATGGGATTCTCGAATGCGGATTGGGTTGGCTGCTCTGATAACAGAAGGCCCACCAGCAGCTTTTGTGTATGCTTGGGTCCTAACCTTCTCTCTTGGAGTCTTAAGAAACAACACACTGTGGCTTGCTCGTTTATTGAAGTTGAGTATCGCACTCTTGCTAATTTCACTGCTGAATTGGTTCGGTTTCAGTCCTTACTTTGTGGGCTTGGATTTGATACTGATAAGCCACCGATTTTGTGGTGTGACAATATCGGTGCCACCTACCTCTATGCCAATCCTGCCTTTCACGCCCATACTAAGCATATAGAATTCAACTTCCATTTTGTTAGAGATAAAGTGTCCTCTTGAAATCTTGATCTTTGGTTCTTATCGAGTAAGGATTAGATCGTTAACCTCTTTACAAAACCGATTGTTTCTACTCGGTTTCACTTCTTGTGTTCCAAGCTCAACCTACATGTTGCAGCATGTACCGTTGACCTTGAGGGGAGCTGTTGAAGCATTATCTGATAAGGTAGTGCAAGTATCTGATAAAGATAAAGCCCATCAACAACCATATATAGGTTAAGCTATAAGGACAAAGTTCAGCAACAACCAAATAGAGATAGAGTTTCCTAATCTTTACGTGATTGTATTTGTGTATATTTTGATGTTTATGAATACTCTGCTACTCTATAAATATAATTCAAAAATACTCTCTCTCGATCAAGGAGAGTTTTCCAAACAATACATTTTTTTTAATTGTTCTATTACTCTCTCCTTAGAAACTCGTCGTGGACAATGGATGGATGGTTGTGATGTGGTTAGATGTCATGTGAAGTGTTCGGATGAGCCATGTAGTTTTGGCATACTGTGTGAAGTGTTATTTTGGTTTGGGTTTGTATAATTAGTGGTTGGTGTGTAAGAAACTATAATGTTTTATGATTTCAATTGTGATTGGTGTATCAATGATATGGATATAATATATATTGAATGTGTAGGTTTCAATAAACTATGAAGAATTGATGTGTGATTGAAACTTGTTATGGAGTATGTATGTGATCATTTGTGTATGTTGTATATTGAGTTTAAATGGATGATGGATTGAATATGTGTGTTGTATTCATTGTTGATAGGCTTATTGATTGATGATAGTGTTTGTGAAGTTGGGATGTTGGGAAGCCATGCGATTGTGTTGTTTGTTGTTTATTGGGTTTAAATGGATAATGGGTTTAAGTGATGTGTGTATATTAATTTAGTTGGAGGGTTGGCTTGATTTTACTTGAATGCAATAGTTTATGGATTTGAATTACATGAGGACCATGAGGTGCAAGAATTGGACAAATTTTAATGTTTAATCTTTAATTTCATTTGTTGTTGATGATCGAGTATAAAAATGGGTTGTAATTGGTTGATTACGTTTGTTTTTGAAAATGCTACCTAATTGCTTGTATTGAGATCTTAGCTATGAATGTATGAAGTTTAGGTATCTCCAATTATCTTGAAGTGATTGGATTAAATGTGAAGTTGTGTTTGGGTTGTGATGTGATTGTGTGTAGTGTGAAGTGCTGGGGAGTAATGTGAAGTTGTGATGTGGTTATGAACTGTGTGAAGTGATGGGGTGTCACACGGTGGTATCAGAGCGATTACATCTCTGGATAAAACCACATTTCCTTAAGAATGAAATGTCAAAATGTTGGTTTGAATCTTTAGTTTGAATAGGCTTGAATCTTGAAGTTGGAGCTCGATCTGATACGCTTGCATCTAAGGAGTTGGAAGATTGAAGGAAAATGGCACGTGATAGACGAGAAAGGAACATCGAAGGTTCTAATACTAATAGAGAGTAAGATCCCCTATTGGACGGAGGACATGCTTTGACAGATGCAATTCGTCAAATGATTGAGCCGATGAAACAACAACAGGAGATAATTATCAGACAAAATCAGCAACAGCAGTAGCAGTACCGCCCCTGGGCAATAAGGCAAGAGCGAGTAGAAAAATAAGGGCTATTCTTATGAAAAATTTCTAATGTATAGATACTCTAACTTCATAATGAGTGAAGGACCCATGACGGTCAATAAGTGCTTAAGTATATGGTAGTTGATTACACTTTAGGTAATGTCACACTATACTGATATACGACGCTTGCCTGATTTGACTCTAACACAAAGAGGTCCTTCGTGTCAATGGCATTTGCACGAATGTGTAGCCTACCGATAAAATCACTACCTCAAACCGTAGTAGTTACGATTCCCAATGGAAGTATAATCACATGTTCTCGAGTCAATAGAGGTTTTCCTCTAAGTTTAGAATGAAGGATAATGGAAGTAGAACTTATTATCTTCAGTATAATGGGGTTTGATTTGATATTAGGAATGAAATGGTTATCCAAGTACTACGCCAAGATAGATTGCCGGAGGATAGAGATTATATTCCACTCATCTGTTCACTGGCAGGTTGTCAAATGCATACTGCGTTACCTTAAACACACCATCCACCTTGGTCTCCTTCTTAGGCGCTCACGTTCAACACAACTCATGGGATTCTCGGATGTGAATTGGGCTGGCTACTCTGATGACAGAAGATCCACCAGCAGCTTTTCTATATTCTTGGGTCCTAACCTTCTCTCTTGGAGTCTTAAGAAACAACACACAGTGGCTCATTCGTTTACTAAAGCAGAGTATCGTGCTCTTGCTAATTTCACAGCTGAATTGGTTTGGTTTCAGTCTGTACTTCGTGGACTTGGATTTGATAATGATAAGCCACCGATATTGTGGGGTGACAACATCGATGCTACCTACCTTACTGTCAATCCTGCCTTTCATGCCCATACTAAGCATATAGAATTCGACTTCCATTTTGTTAGAGATAAAGTGTTCTTTGGAAATCTTGATGTTTGGTTCTTATCGAGTAAGGATCAGATCGCTGTCCTCTTTACAAAACCGATTGTTTCTACTCAGTTTCACTTCCTGTGTTCTAAGCTCAACCGACATGTTGTAGCCTGTACCGTTGACCTTGAAGGGAGCAATTGAAGCATTTTCTAATAAGATAGTGCAAGTATCTGATAAGGATAAAGCCTAGCAACAACCATATATTCATTCAGCTATACGAACAAAGTTCAAACAACCAGATAGAGATAACGCTTCCTAATCTTTACGTGATTGTATTTGTGTATATTTTGATGTTTATGAATACTCTATATTCTACTCTATAAATATAATACAAAAATACTCTATCTCCATTTAGGAGACTTTTCCAAACAATACATTTTATTCAACTGTTCTATTACTCTCCCTAGAAACTTGTCCTTGGCAATGGATGGACGGTCCTGGGTGTCAATTCCCCCATTTAGCGGTACCAAAATTCTAAAGCCATGCCAAACAAACTCTTGAACATGCAAACTTGGAAAAAGCGTTTCTGATCTAGATGTCTTTCCTTTTCGAATCACTCTGTAATTACTAATTAAAGCTGAATTTTCCCTCCAGTTTCCTCTCGTAATCTTTTATATACTGAGCACACAATCCATGAACTATAATTCTTACACAACTTTCTATTAAAATATTGTTACTTTTTAAAGTTAAATCCATTAAAATAAAATATTATTACTTTTTATTAAAATATTATATTGGGTTCTTTCGTTTTTTGTTTTTTTTTTTATAATTTTTTTTTGTTTTTCTTGCGTTGACATGTCAAATATCTATCTCTTGTAGGTTTAAGCAAGATAAATGATAGTTGCAGTCGTGAATACATAAGCGTCATGCAATCACTTTGAAAAAAATGAATAAATACGAGACCCACATGAAAAAATAATAATTTTTTAATAATAAATCCTATTCTTTTTCAAAATAACTGTATAACACTTGCACATTCTACGATTACATGTAACATTACTCTTTAACTAATTAATTGGTGGGAAGTTGCACAATCTGCATGTGTGAGCAAAGGATTGTTTCAAAATTCAATTATTCTATATACAATCGGTAGATACAACCGGCGTGCAGTCGTCTATACCACGTCAGCTTTAAAATGAATTGTTTACTCTTTCTCTAAACGCACATGTTCTCTCTCATCAGCGCTCTCTCTCTCATCAACTCTCTCTATCTCTCCCTCCTCGAGTCGTCTCTCTCCCATCAACTCTTTCTCTCTTATCAGTTCGGTCTTTCTCTTTTATCAGCTTTATCAGCTCGATCTCTCTCTCTCCTCAGCTCTCTCTCATCAACTCGGTCTCTCTCTCATCAAGTGTCTCAACGTAAATCCCGTTTGTATGCCATTTACACCAAACACTTGCAACAAGCATTTTCCTTAAAAATTTCCCAACACTTATAAAATGGAAAGGAATAGCGTCACCAAATATATATATATATACGTACATATATATCAACATAAAAGTATTTTTTTTTATTTGTAATATGAGAAGACTTGAGCAGGACAGTTGGTGTGTTTGTACAGACGCGTCTATGATTTGACAACAAATCTATTATTTTTTATAATTATAATATTTTTTATGATAGAGATAGAGCAAGCAAATTTTTTCTTAAATTCTAGTTAAAAATCATATTTTTCTAAATTTTTTTCATCTTTTCAAAACCTACTATATCTCATTTCTTATTATATATTGATCTATTCTATTAAAATATTCTTTTTGATTTTTTCTCACTTTCCTTTATAATTTTAACTTCTCACTATTCATATGTTTTGAATTATTATTCTCTAGCAAATAATTTAAATTTAAATTTAAATCATTTTTACAAGTAAGATAATATTTTTAAAATTATTATGTTTTTAAGAATAATATAATTTTAATATTATTATTATTTTAAAAGTAAAAAAATTTAAATTATTTATTATATTTTATAAATAAATTTTAAAATATTATAATGATGATTCAGCGGGCAAACGATAGCAATCCTAAAATCAAAAGTTGGGAGCCGAGTAGCTCACTTTTCTTCACTATTATTAAAATTTGTCTATAGATCAACGATGGAGATGCTGTTTTTTCAACATTGGCTGCGTCTGCGCTTGAGTTAGACGAAACTCACATGCTTGTGACTATGTCAAGTCATTTATCACCCATGTGTTGAATACTTTATGAAAACGCGTTGGACTCGTACACTGATCAATTCCGTCGACTATGATTTGGCTATGACGAAAGACTAATGCTAGAGCTACCGCTGATGGCTCTTGGAGCCACTGTTGGTTCTATTATATATTTTTTGATGAATTTTTTTTATAGTTATTTTTTATAAATTTTTTTTTAATATTTTTAAATATTTTTAAAAGATAAAATAAATTTATAATATTATTAAAAAATACTTCTTTAATTATGAAGTAAAAAAAATTATTAAAAAATACTTCCTTAATCACGAAATAAAATAAAAAATAATTTTTTTACTTAATAATTAAAGAAGTATTTTTTAATAATATTATAATTTTTTTATATTTTTTAAATATTTAAAATTGTTAAAAAAATCTATATAAAAATAATTATAAAAAAAATACATAAAAAAATATATGATAGAGCGAACGGTGACTCCAATGGTCGCTCTGTCATTTTCCTTTTGATAAACTATTTGCAACGAATGAGTTGACTCGTACTTGACTTCACGTAGGTAGTACCGTACGTAGTACAGATGATGCATGCATGTCCGTCTGTACTCCATACGTAAGATAAAAGAATAATACTACTCTTACAAATGAGTTTTACTAATGGTTTTTATCGCTCTACTTTTTTTATTTTTTTTTTATTATTTTTTTTACTTAATAATTAAGTAAATATTTTTTAATAATATTATGAATTTTTTTTAATTTTTTAAAAATATTTAAAAATATTAAAAAAAATACATAAAATAAAATACAAAAAAAATGAAAAACACAAAATCATTAACGGTGACTCTCAGCGGTGGCTCTAGTGCCGCTCAAGATAAAAACGCCTTCTTCTTCCACCTCTGAATATACAACTACAACGTACGGTACGATAATATTTTCTAAATTATTATGTTTTTAAGAATAATGTAATTACTTTTTTCAACGTTAATATTTTGTAATTGTTAAATTTTAAAAATTAGAAATATATAATTATTAGAGAATTGGAATCGTACTAGCTATGTGAAAATGTGTTTGTTAATAAAATTAGTTAAATTTGATTAAATATTTTCATTATCAGAATGGACCCTAATCATTATAATTTTTTCAAATTCACACATAAAATATAATAAACAATTCAAAATTTTAAATTCTAAAACGAAAATAATATTCTAATAATAATTTATTCAATTTTTAATTTTCATCTTATCTCATCTCATATATTACTAAACGATGTAAATGTTTACTAAAAATGACGTTATTAATTAATATTATTAAAAGATATAAAAATATGATCTGTCTCACATTAACGAAAAGAAAAAAATTTGATTTTTATGATATTGTTTCTAGTTTGGATGAAAGAGTAGAAATAATAAAAACATATGAATATACATAAAATTGGAATAAAAAAAATTAAAAGAATGATTTACAGGGCAAACGATAGCAATCCTACATGACATGTGACTTATCAACATTGGCTGTGTCTGCGCTTGAGTTAGACGAAACTCACTACAAGAAAAACGAATTTCTACGATCAATTTATAAAGACTAAAAGATTTTTCGCAACTAATTTCAGTTATAAATAGTCATTTTGTTAGAATTAACTGGTCGCAAATAAGCAATTTTCTTATAGTGACTTACACGTACGCTTGTGACTATATCAAATTATTTCTGATCAGCCATGTTTACAAGTTAAATATAATCTCTTTTTATCTTTTTTTCACTGTTAAATTATATTTTATAAACTGAATGCCGTCAATGATTTGGCTAAGTATTTTCCATCAATATTTTAGCAAGCTGGAAACACACTCTATAAAAAGGCCTTCTTCTTCCACCTCTGAATATACAACTAGCTAGTACTTGATCAATCTTTAGTTGTGTGATTGTTGATCTGGAAGTCGAGAATGGCCGACGACAGAAGGATGTTGTGTCCGGCGATAGGGATAGACCTGGGGACGACGTACTCCTGCGTCGCTGTGTGGCAACATGATAGAGTAGAGACAATAGTTAATGATCAGGGGAATAGAACGACGCCATCGTGTGTCGCATTCACTGATATGCAGCACTTCATCGGTGATGCCGCCAAGAACCAGATCGCCATGAACCCCACCAACACCGTCTTTGGTAATTTCTCTTTCTTTCTTTCTTTCCTTCTTTTTGAGAAGTAATAAGCTGCAACTTTCTAAATAAATTTAATTTTTAAATAGAATTATATTATTATTTAAATATCATTTCTATGGTTTTTGCAAAGAAAAGAATATTTAAGATTTTCTACATCTTCTCTGTTGAGACATATATATTGTTGATCTAGGTAGGATTTTATTAATTTTAATTTTGCAAATGGTTTCTTAGAAGCATTTATATTAATGGCTTACATGAGTACTTTTTTGGTAAGATCAATTGTGAGATTTCAATAAAAAAAAATAAAAAAAATCCACGCAACAGGAAGATATATAGCAAGAAAAGATCAGTGCATCATGTTTAGATCAAGAAAGAAGAAAGAAATTAAAAAAAAAAAATAGAGAGTAAGGACTTGTTTGGACACTTTGAGTATTTTATGGTTTGAATTAAGATATTTTATTAAATTTTTTTAAAAAAAGAGAAAAAAATTAATTTAAAAATTAGAAAGTTAAAAAATTGTTTAAATATTTTTTTAACATTATTTTTATTTTAAAGTTTTTAAAAATTATATGATAAGTTTTTATTTTTTATTTTGAAGTTTATAAAAGTTGTATTGGTTTTCGTATTTAAATAATGATTGGATGAAAAAGTTAAGTATTTGATATTGAAAAATATTTATATTGAAGTAGTATTTAGAAAAGAAATCATGAGAAGTAAGAATTTTAAGAATATCATGTCTCATCTTTGTGTCCAAACCTCTTAAATTATAAACAGATCTTCATAAAAAAAACATTCATATTAGTCTTCAAACCTTTGCTATATTTATCATATCGATTTTCTCTTCAAGAGAAAAAAGAAAAAAGAAAAAACTTGTCTACTGTTTCTTCTTTTTGAAAAGAAATAGTCACTATGTTTCTTTTTTTGTTTATTTGTTTTTTTTTTAGTAGGGGAGTGGGGGTTTCAGACTCCAAACCTCCCTTTTGGAAGTTGAAGGCTATGTCAATCAGACTATAGACCAATCCACGAAATCGTCAATCTATCGATTATATTATTTGTTGTAAAATCATTTTTTCCTATATTGCTTTTGATTTTCCTAGATTGCCTTGTAGAAGAGTTGACTCTGGATAGGATAAAGAGTAAGGGCTGGTTTGGACACTTGAAGTATTTTAGAATTTTGTGAATAATAGTATAATTATTAGAATTAAAATGTTTTATAAAATTTTGGAAAATGATTGAGAAAAATTTAAATAAAAATATTATAAAGTTAAAAAATTACTCAAATATATTTTTTTAATATTTTTTTTTAAGTTTGAAAAAGTTATATTAATTTGTGTTTTATTTTTAAGTTTGTAAAATTTGTATTAATTTTTCTATTTAGATAATGATCAGATGAAAATGATAAAGATTTAAAATTAAAAAATGTTTCATGTTTGAATCAATTTTAGAAAATAAATTATGATCGAAAAAGTTTTGGGAAGTTTAAGAATGTCATGTCTCATCTCTGTGTTGAAACGTCCAGGTTAAATTCTTAACATGGAAACTGCTATGCCGAGGGAGAGAATCCTCACCGAAAGACAAATGTTTTTTTTTTTCCTTTTCTTTTTCTTTTTCTTTTTCTTTTTTTTTCAAACATTTTTCTAAACATTTTACATATTTTTAAAAAATATAAAAAAAAAATCATAAATTTATTTAAAAATACTTACTTAATCATGAAATAAAAAAAAAATTAAAAAAATAAAATGCAATACTGTGAAAATTTTCGATAAGAAATTTCTGTAGGGATAGTATTTTCCTTTTAACATATCTTCATAAAATTCAAGCCTGTGACAGATTTATCTTATCTTCTGTGACAGGAAAAAAAAACTTGTCTTCTGTTTCTACTTTTTGAAAAGAAATAGTAGCCAATCAGTTGTTTATATTGTTTGGTTGTAAAATCACTTCTTCCTATATTCCTTTTGATTAATTTTGCAGATTCAAAACGGTTGATCGGTAGGACATTCAGTGATCCCTTGGTTCAGAGCGATATAAAATCGTGGCCATTCAAGGTCATTGAAGGTTCTGATGACAAGCCTATGATCAGTGTCACTTATAAGAATGAAATCAAGATGTTTTCTGCCGTGGAAATCTCATCAATGGTGCTACAAAAGATGCGTGTCATTGCAGAGACTTACCTGGAAACGACTGTCAAAAATGCAGTTGTTACCGTCCCCGCTTACTTCAATGATGCGCAGCGTAAGGCTACAATGGATGCTGGCCGCATTGCAGGCCTCAATGTCATGCGCGTACTCAATGAACCAACAGCCGCCGCCATTGCTTATGGCCTTGACAGGGCGGTACAGGGTAGTATTTGTAAAAGAAATGTGTTGGTCTTTGACTTGGGCGGCGGTACTGCAGATGTCTCAGTTCTTACCATTGAGGGAAAGAAATTTGAAGTGAAGGCTGTTGCCGGAGATACTCACCTTGGAGGTGAGGACTTTGACAACAGAATGGTTAGCCATTGTGTAGAAGTATTTAAAAGGAAGCACAAGAAAGACATAAGTGGAAATGCCAAAGCTATGAGAAGGTTGAGAACTGAATGCGAGAGAGCTAAGAGAGTTCTTTCTTCTGCACTTGATACTAATATTTCCGTGGATGCACTGTATGAGGGTATTGATTTCAGCTCAAATATCACTCGTTCCAAATTTTCAGAACTCAATATGGATTTCTTCAAGAAGTCTGTTAACCTGGTGGAAAAATGTTTGGCTGATGCTAAGATGGACAAGAGAAGTGTTCAAGATGTTGTTCTTACGGGTGGTTCTTCCAGAATACCAAAGGTCCAGCAGCTGTTGCAGGAATTCTTTGACGGCATGGAGCTTAAAAGGAGCCTGAACCCGGATGAAGCCGTGGCTTATGGAGCCTCTGTTCAAGCTGCAATCATGGCTGGTACGGGTAATGAGAGAGTTCAAGACATTGTGCTCGTAGATGTCATTCCTTTGTCCTTTGGGGTGGAGACTAGAAATTGTACAATGTCTGTGGTGATTCCAAGGAATACTACCTGTCCCACCAAGATGACACGAAACTACACAACCGTCAAGGACGACCAAACTAGTATTTTGTTCTCTGTTTACGAGGGTGAAAGAACAAGAGCTAAGGATAATTATTGGTTGGGAGAATTTAGGCTTTCTGGCATTCCTGCTGCACCTAGGGGTAAGATTACGGTCGTTGTCTCCTTTAATATTGACATCAATGGCATCTTGAAGGTTTCTGCTCGGGAGAGCACCACTGGCGTGAGCCAAAAGATCACCATCACCAATGACAAGGCGAGACTACCCATAGAAGAGATTAATAGGATGATCAAGGATGCAAAGAATTTGAAGGTTGAAGATGAAAAGTACAAAGAGAAGGCAAAGGCTAAGGGAGCTTTGGAGGATTATGCCTACGACCTGAAAAGTATTGTCAAAGATAAGGAGATTCGTGCCAAGCTTGAGCCCGAAAGTAAGAAGAAGATTGAAGATGCCATTCACCAGGTGACTCAATGGTTAGAAGGTGTAAAGAGTGTCTCGGCAAATGAGTATAAGGAAAAGCTGAAAGTGACTAAAAAAGTCTGCGAGCCCATCATTGCGAAGATCAAACAACATAAGCAATCGAGCAGCTCCTCTCGAAAATAATAGAGCTGGCTGTTATGAATGCTAAGAGTCGGTCAAATTGAACTCACTGCTAGTTGCAACGATGTTACCACTTTGTTTGTCCAACCTTTTATTTGTCCAGTTTTATTGCTGGTATGTTTAAATCTGCACTGTTTAAAATTTATGCATGGTTTGTAATTTCTGGTTCTAATTATTGGTGTTGATTTTTGAGGTGTTGATCTTGTGATGCAATGTTGGATTGCTGTGAAAAGTGCTCTGATATTGCTGCCTTTTTTCTTTATTTTTTTTCATTTTTTATTTTGGAATGCGTTAGTTACTTCATGCCTTGCTGAATTATTTTTATTTTGCTGAATCATACCCTAAAAATATTACAAGAGATAGACCAAGAAAGATTGACTTCTAATAAATAAATCATTACCTTTTAAAACGGTCTTATGGAGAACCTTGCTAGTTATCTTGAAAACAAGACTAAGTGTTTTTTCAGAATGGTCCAATAATTAGCTTTTCAAAAAACTTAAAAGAAAAAACCGAAACAAAAACAAAAATTAAAAATAAAAATTCTTGGAGCTCTTTCAAGTGGATCATTCTATATCAAATATTTCATCTATATTGCATTCTTGATTAATTAATCCAATAATTAATAATTAGGAGATGTTATGTTTTATAGTGAAAGAATATGACCGTTATTAAAATATATCAGTTGGAAGAATATGATCATTGTAAAAAAAAAGACCGTTAGAAAATTATATCCATTGGAATAATATGATCATTAGAAAATTAGTGTGTATTTTTGTAATAACGAATAAATATTCAAATTACAATTATAACTAAAATAAATGAAATGACCAAAATCAATATTTTAATAGAATAGTGATAAATTTGGAGAGTTTGCTATTTGATATTATTGAAAAGTGACTAACTAAATTTATAAAAGTGAATTTCTTAGTCAAGTTTTGGCCAAACTTTGGTTAGGCCACTACTGATGCTCTAAGGCCTCTCAAAGAGCAAGGTCCCCTAAAATTATAAAAGCTTTAGGGCTTGATTGGATAATGCGATAAGATGAGATGATTTTAGATGAGTTGAATAAAATATTGTTAAAATATTATTTTTTAATATTATTATTATTTTAAAATTTGAAAAAGTTAAGTTGTTTATTATATTTTGTATCAAAATTTGAAAAAGTTATATGATGTGATGAGATGGATTGAGAGTGTTTTTGTGTCCAAATCTAAAATAAGATTTAAAATAGGATAAATGTTATAAGTTTAATATAATGATAATGATGGGAAGTCAGTGGATCGATGAGAGAGAAAAAAAAAACTATATGTCTTTTAAAAAATAAATTATATTAGGTGATGTCATATTACGATATAAATATCTTATTTTAAAATTTGTTTTAAGCCCGGTTTGGATATATAAAACTATTTCATTTTATTTCATCTCATCATTATAATTTTTTTAAATTTTCACATAAAATATAATAAACAATTTAAAATTTTTAAATTTCAAAATGAAAATTTTATTAAGAATTAAGTAATAATATTATTGAATGATTAGAACTACTTCCATATTTCTTTTTTAGTTTCTATTCACATAATTTTTGTGAATCCATATGACTTTTTTTCTTCCATTTCTTTTTGTTTTCAAAACCATTTCAATTTTTAGTTTTTTTTTTTCTTGATTCAATCATTTATTCATTCAATATTCATTTTATTCATTGAATAAATATTTCATTCACTTACAAACGAAAGGGAATGACCCAGGATTCTATTCTATCATCAATCCAATCACCGTTCATGTTTTTTTTTTTTTTCTTATCAATGAATAAATTTCTTTACTTGTATGACTTAGATATCTCGTATTTCTCGAAAAAACAATTTGATTGATGAGATTAGGTATAAAATTATATTCTAATAATATTTTATTCAATTTTTAATAAAATATCTCATCTCATCTCATCTCATCTGAACAGCGTAACCAAACGAGACCTAGACATCAATTCAATGAATTCATATTGAGTTGTCCTTGCCTCCTACTGTTGGAAAAACCGAACACTCTTTATGAAAATAGAAGCAATACATATAGCAGCAAATAAAATCAGAAAATAAAATTCATTCGATTTGGTTGACAGGAAAAAGTAGAAAAATACATGAGTTAGAGCATTCACATTCTATGCCCCAAAGCACAACTTTTCCTATAATTTGAGACTTATTTTAGAGTTTTGATCAAAATATTTTCTACATCCCAATCTCCATTTTAGGAAAAAGATTTAAGAAATGAACAGTAGTACCCCAAATATAGGAGATCACTATTCATCCTCTAAACTATTTTTTATTAATATTTTATTCTAATACATAAAATAAATTTTTCTTCCAATCATCTATACTTTCTCTCATGCTCATATTTGTTATAGTTTTAAATAATAATTTTAAAATAAACTAATTAATTTCAAAAATATAAAAAATTTAATTTTAAAAATATTATCATATCCACAAAAAATAATTTAAATTTTTTTAAAATATAAGAAAAAAATATTGAGTAGTTAAGTTTGTAAATGGAAGTGGGAGAAAACAAGTAATAAATATAGAATAGAAAAATATTATTTTAATAAATAGAGAAATAACAGGGAATGAGATGTATGAGGTTTTTGAAATATGAGTAAATTTAGGAAAAAATTTTAGGAAATGTACTTTTTAGCTAAATTATAGGAAACTTTATGGGGAATGTGATATGAATGCTCTTAAGGGGGCAGTAGCCCGAACAAAGCAAGAGAAACTGGGGGCATAAGCCCAATCCTCCTCGCAACAATGAATCATTTCGTCAAGAAAAAAAGTAAAAGAGACAGGAAAAGGAAGAGGATAACAACATGATCACCTAGTGCTAAAGTATGTTTCGAAGTTGTTGGATTTGGATATCGAAGTGCTCGGAAGTAGTTGAAATATCAAGAATTTTAACAAAAGATTGAGCTTGAGTTCGATTGGTTAACAGTATGGGTGGGTGGTGGGCCACCCCGTTGGCTCCCTGTTCGGCCTCCCTAGAAGGCCGAGGGCACCTGCACACAAACACTCGGTGTGCAGGTGGACCTCCGAACAGATCTAGGTGTCGGGGGATGGGATGGGCACAAGCGCCTAGAGTTTCTCTCGTTCGCCCGACCTAAATTATATACATATATATATTAATTTTTTTAATAAACATTATCGTTTTATTTTAAGTTTGTTTTTTTGTTCTTAATTAAATGAAGTCGTCTGACATTATGTTTTGTTTTAAAAACCCCCTCTCCTAGTCTCTCTCTCTCTCTCCTCTCTCAGTCTCTCTTCGTCTATTTCGCCACACAGTTGCCATCGTCCCTAGCCCCAGGTATCTCTCTTTGTTGAAGCATTATCTAATAAGGCAATGAAAGTATCTGATAAGAATAAAGCCCAGCAACAAACAGATAGAGGTCAAGCTAATAAAGACAAAGTTCAACAACAACCAAATAAAAATAGAGCTTCCTAATTTTTACGTGATTGTATTTGTGTATATTTTGATGTTTCTCGATACTCTATAAATATAATACAAAAATATTCTCTCACGATCAAGGAGAGTTTTTCCAAACAATACACTTTGTTTAAGTGTTCTGTGATGGTACGAGAGCCCTCGAATCACGGTATCTTCTACTATGGCCTCATCTGATTCATCTTCCTCAATCTCTCCTCCCCCACCTCAGCCACAATCCTTGCATTCTTCCCCTGCCACTCTCTCCCACCTTGTTACCATCAAACTCACAAAAGACAACTTCCTATTATGGAAGGCTAAGATAATTCCATTCCTCTGTGGTTAGCAGTTCTTTGGCTACCTTGATGGCGCTATATCTACTTGTGCTCCTTTACTACCCAATTCCCTCCCCAACCCTGCTTACCATACGTGGTGTCAACAAGACCAACTTATTCTCGACACCCTTCTCTCCTTCCTATCTGAAAATATTCTAACTCATGTACACAATTATAATACTTCCCATGCCTTCTGGAGTGCTCTTGAAAATTTTTTTACATCACATTCCCACGCTTATATTGTCCACTCTCATTTACAACTTGCCACACAACCAAGAAAGGAGGTCTTTCCATGGTTGATTATTTTCATTAAATCAAAATTTGCTTACATTCTCACTCCTGCTAGACAACCTCTTCAAGAGCATAAGGTTTTCTCATATCTTCTTGCATGTTTTGGTCCTAACTATGATCCTTTTGTCACCTCTGTTACAACTAGAGTTGATCCACTATCCTTAGATGAGATTTATGGTCACGTCCTCCTCACCAAGGACCATAGTCTTCTTCTCAGTTCACCTCCTACTCTAGAGGGAGAGGACGTGGGCGTGGTCGATGCTCCCAGAACTCTAGCGGGCCATCCTCTGGTGGAAAGCCCACCTGTCAAGTCTACCATCACCTAGGCTAACTACACTTCGTTGCTATCACATGTTTGATCTCACATATCGAGCTGACAACGTTGCAAGTCAAACTGCTCTCCGGGCAACTTCCAACCATCTCAAGACTAAAGTTGTAATTGGTCTGGTCCGATCCAGTCGAGGGAGGTCATGGACCGAAAATTCCGATCCATTATTTTTGCTAGATCGAACCGTTAGCTATCTGTCTGGTCAATTCGATTCGGTCCATGAATATTTTTTTTCCTCTTTTTTCTTTTTTTGACAAAACAATTAATACAAAAAATTAATCAAATTAGTAAAATTAAAATTAAGTGTCTCTTTAACATTTTTTAAATGGTTAATGAATATTAAATAATTTCATTTTACAAAAGATCAATGCTAATCCCTTGGATGAAAATTATATAATTAATTTATACAACTAATATATATATAATAATATTATATATATATATACACATTCGGTTAGTCTCGGTCCGGTCCGGTCTTGACCGAACCATTCATTTTGTTTGGATATTAATATTAAATATTAAACATATAATA
The DNA here is from genome assembly GCA_022457165.1 of Juglans mandshurica. Classification (NCBI taxonomy): domain Eukaryota; kingdom Viridiplantae; phylum Streptophyta; class Magnoliopsida; order Fagales; family Juglandaceae; genus Juglans; species Juglans mandshurica. Next base: position 4,096,665 of record CM039629.1, on the reverse strand, counting down.
TATTTAAAATATTAAATATTAAATATATATAATATTTGTTTGGATATCTTTTTTACTCTATAAATCTAATACAAAAATACTCTATCTTGATCAAGGAGAGTTTTGCAAACAATACACTTTATTTAAGTGTTATATTACTCTCTCCCTAGATTCTCGTCGTGAGTAGTGGATGGACGGCCCTTGGTGCTAATTCACCCCCTCGAAATCCAAACGAGGGCACCTACCCACGGGGGCGAGACTAGGGCACAGGGACCCAACTCTCGACCCCGCTCATCCTTGGGCAGAGTCGGTAGCCACCGTCTTTGAGGTGCGGGTATCCCTCTTAATTAACGTTGATGAGGAAATGTTGGCATGTTGCAAAAGAGCAAAAACTCCAGTGTAAAGAGATCAGATCGCTGACCTCTTTACAAAACCGATTGTTTCTACTCGATTTCAATTCTTGTGTTCCAAGCTCAACCTACATGCTGTAGCCTGTACCGTTTACCTTGAGGGGAGCTGTTGAAGCATTATCTGATAAGCTAGTGCAAGTATCTGATAAGGATAAAGCCCAGCAACAACCATATATAGGTTAAGTTATAAGGACAAAGTTCAGCAACAACCAAATAGAGATAGAGCTTCATAATCTTTACGTGATTGTATTTGTATATATTCTGATGTTTATGAATACTCTGTATTCTACTCTATAAATATAATACAAAAATACTCTCTCTTGAACAAGGAGAGTTTTCCAAACAATACATTTTATTTAATTGTTATGTTAATCTCTCCTTAGAAACTCGTCGTGGGTAATTGATGGACAGTCTTGGGTGTCAATTCGCCCCCAACATCTAAAAGGGGTCACCTACACACGAGGGGCGAGACTAGGCTCCACAGACCCAACTCTCCACCCCCGCCCAAGGAGCCGACAGCCACCATCTTTGAGGTGCGGGTATCACTCTTAATTAATGTTGACGAGAAAATATCGCAAAAAAGTAAAAATTCTTAAGATTGTTTTTTCTTATTATTTTTGTATCTCCCTTTGGCGGTACCAAAATTCTAGAGCCATGCCGTACAAACTCTTTACATGCAAACTTGGAAAAAGCGTTTCTGATCTGGATGTCTTTCCTTTTCAAATCACTCTATAATTATAATTAAGCTGAATTTTCCCTCCAGTTTCCTCTCCTAATCTTTTATATATTGAGCACACAATCCATGAACTTGAATTTTTACCCAACTTTCTATTAAAATATTATTACTTTTTAAAGTTAAATCCATTAAAATAAAATAATATTTTAATATCATTGAATTGTGTAAAAGTTGTATTGGTTTCTTTTGTTTTTTTATAATCATTCTTTTATTTTTCTTGTAGCCAACCCAACGTGCATGCAGGCCGCAGCCAATGTTGAGAAGTCAAATGTCTATCTCTTATGGATTTAACTAATTAATTGGTAATCTGCATGTTCACGCAAAGGATTGTTTCGAAATTTCCCAACAATTATAAAATGGAAAGGAATGGCATTGGATTCTTTTGTTTTTTTATAATCATTCTTTTGTTTTTCTTATAGCCAACCCAACGTGCATGCGGGCCGCAGCCAATGTTGAGAAGTCAAATGTCTTATCTCTTAAGGATCATTTAACTAAGAGAATACCTACAAACCGGTCTGGCGGCTTCTCTTCAATAAACAGCTCTTTAGTAGTAGGGTGTCACGTAAGCCTTTTATTTTACTTAATCTGTATTTGCCTACACCCGATTAGAGACCCCATATAGCTCTCTCGTGCCTCCCTCACTTCTTCGTCTTCCACTCTATCACATCCCCAAACGAAGATCTCGAGCCCCACACTCATACAGGCGACAACTCGACCCCCCGACGGAGCTCGTATCTCGACCTCACACTCATCCCGACAGCAACTCGACCCAGACGATGGCATGGATAGAGCTCGATTTCTAGAGAAAACTGGGAGATCTCCACCCCTAAACCAAACTGTTTTTCACTATTTTTCTACTTTACCAGTAGTTTTTTGGGTTTTTGATTTTGTAATACAGTTTATTTGTTGTGAGATCTCGACCCCGAGCCACCGTCTCCTTTTTTTGGTTGTGAGATCTCGACCCCTAAACCAAATTTGCGTCTACTAAGAATAAATCTATTAAATTTGCATCTGCAATCAATTGTGGGTCTTTCTCATCTCTCTCATCAGCCCCCTTTCTCTAGTCTTTTAAATTTATGCATACAAGCTATAATTTTTGGTTTAGGGGTCTGCTTCAACAGGTTAGGCTCCTGTAATTTTGCAAGATATGAACACAAATTAAATGCATTTAGGGAAAAATATGAAACATAATGAACTCTTACAACTGGTATAGGATTCTGATATAGCTTGAAGAAATATTGAACATTCATTAATAATGTATTATATTGTATCATAATTGTAAAGAAAAAAATATTTACTGCAATATGTGGATCATGTGGATATGTTCTACAGAAAGTAGATGACAACAAGAATTATGGAAGTTTCTTTGAGATTTATTCAGCACAAAGACGAAGCATGATCTTGAAGTTTGGTCTTGGGCGGCGGACTGAGATGGTGGCGGTGGAAGAGAGGCGCAGCGAGAAAGAAGAAGAGATGAAAACACGAAGTGCTCTAAGGTGAAATCAGTGAGAGTTGCTTTTGCTTGAAAGTATTTATGTGTGATGGAGTCTATTTCTCTTATGATGTATTTTCTTATGTGGCAAGCAGTGAATAATAGAGTGCTGCTATTCTCCGTTTATTAGCCGACTGTTACAAAGCAGCTTTTTTTAACTAATGAACTGGTAATCTGCATGTGTGAGCAAAGGATTGTTTCGAAATTTTCCAACACTTATAAAATGGAAAGGAATGGCGTCACCATATATATATATATAATATTCAGCTGCCACTTCAGGTTGATTAATCACCATCAATTCAGCTGCAATTTGAGGGTGGCAATTGTCTCTAGAAATCGATGGGTGATGAATGAAAAACCACTGGACGGCCGCTGAACAGTCGCACCTTTTTCAAACTTTAATTTTAATTGTTTTAAAATTTGGATAGTCCCTTTTTGGGTGACCGTAGCATAGCTCTTTGTATATATATATCGAGCAGAACTAGAATTTTTTTCTATTAAAATATTATTACTTTTTAAAGTTCAATCCATTAAAATAAAATAATATTTTAATGTTTTTTTATAATCATTCTTTTATTTTTCTTGTAGCCAACCCAACGTGCATGCAGGCCGCAGCCAATGTTGACAAGTCAAATGTCTATCTCTTATGGATTTAACTAATTAATTGGTGGGAAGTCGCACAATCTGCATGTCTGAGCAAAGGATTGTCTCGAAATTTCCAACACTTATAAAATCGAAAGGAATGGCGTCACCATATATATATATATATATATATATTATATATATATATATATATTATATATATATAGCAATACTAGATAGTCTCTATTTAGAGACTGCAACGTAAGTTTAAACAATTTTATCTTTAATATTTTTTAAAATTATAAAACTATTCATTTTGAAATGAATAGTTAAAGGGTCTATACATACAATCCTTACTTGAGAACTGTAAATAGAATTTCTCAAATATAAAAAACTTTTTTTTTTATTTGTAATAGAAAAAGACTTGAACAAACCAGTTTGATTGTTTGTACAGATGCGTCTATGATTTGACAACAAATCTATTATTGTTTATAAAAATAATTATATACCAACTTGTCAATTATAACAATATTAATTTTTTATTAAAAAAATAATTTTAAATATAGTATCGAATTATGCAAATTTTGAGCATTCTTAGAGTAAGCAAATTTTTTCTTACATTGTAGCTAAAAATTATATTTTTCTAAATTTTACTCAGCTTTTCAAAACCTACTACATCTCACTTCCTATTATTGATTTATTCTTTTAAAATATTCTCTTTTATTATTTTTTTTTCTCTCACTTCCCTTTTCAATTTTAACTACTCGATCACTATTCTTATGTTTTTAACTACTATTCTCTAGAGAATAATTTAAACGAAAATTTGAATAATTTTTTTGTAGATACGATAATATTTTCAAAATTATTAAATTTTTAAGAATAATATAATTTTTTTGTCAAAATTCACTTTTTTCAACGCTAATATTTTGTAATGGTTAAATTTTAAAAATTAGTAATTAAGGAATTGAAATATATAATTAAATTCGAAATGAAAAAAAAATAGAAATATATAGTTATTTGGGAATTGAAATCGTACATAACACTGTGAAAATGTGTGTTTGTTAATAAAAATTAATTAAATTTGATTATCCAAACTATCTCATTTTATCTTATTCCATCTCATCAGGGTGAGATTTGAATAGTGAGCTAACATGAGATGAATTGAGATGAAAGTTGAAAATTGAATAAAATATTATTAGAATATTATTTTTGAATATTATTATTATTATGAGATTTGAAAAAATTGAATTATATGTTTGTTATATTTTGTGTGAAAATTTAAAAAAGTTGTAATAATGAGATGAGATGAGATAAAATACTTTCATTATCAGAACAAGGCCCTAATCATTACAGTTTTTCAAATTCACACACAAAATACAATAAACAATTCAAAATTTTAAATTCCAAAACAAAAATAATATTCTAACAATATTTTATTCAATTAATTTCAACTTTCATCTCATCCCATTTTTATTATCAAACGAGACAAATGTTTACTAAAATTGACTTTATTTAATATTATTAAAAGATATAAAAATATGATCTGTCTCACATTAACAAAAAGAAAAAAAAAAGATTTTTATGATATTGTTTCTAGTTTGGAAGAAAGAGTAGAAATAATAAAAACATATGAATATACATAAAATTGGAATTAAAAAAAAATTAAAAGAATGATTTAGAGGGCAAAGGATCGATAGAAATCCTAAAATCAAAAGTTAATGTAGGGAGCCGATCGAGTAGCTCACTTTTCTTCACTTCTCATTTTTTTTTTATTAAAATTTTGCTAAAGATCAATTAATATAGGCCGGACTCCGGAGGCGGGTGGAGATGCTCTTTTATCAACATTGGCTGTGTCTGCGCTTGAGCTAGACGAAACGTACACGCTTGTGACCATATCAAATGGTGATAGCGCCCTAAAAAATAAAAAAATAGAAACGAGTTGGACTCGTAAACTGAATGCCGTCAATGATTTGGCTAAGTATTTTCCATGCGGGCAGGACCGACCAGATTAAAGTAACCAGATTAAACGAATGAGTTGTCTCATACTTGATTTCATGTAGGTAGTACCGTAGTACAGATGCCGCATGCATGTCCGTCTGTACTCCATCCGTAAGCAAGCTGGAAACTATCAAGGCAGTAGCATCACCACTCCGTAAATCAGAGGCACATTCCAGAAGCTTGGAGAATATTTCTACAGAATCTTCTTGTTTCGAAATGGGTGACTAGACTACTACGTGTCATGAGATGAATGGTCCAAGTATTGTATTCTGTTATGAAGTCTGCCTATAAATATTCATTAATGTACAGAGGTCATTGTATTCAAAAATCAATATATTCTATACACGGTTTTCATTGAAACCTTTTTACAAACATCTCTGCTGCTCTAGTTTTATTAGAAACACACTCTATAAAAATGCCTTTCTTCTTCCACCTCTGAATATACAACTAGCTAGTACTTGATCAATCTTTAGTTGTGATTGTTGATCAGGACGTCGAGAATGGCCGACGACAGAAGGATGTTGCGTCCGGCGATAGTGATAGACCAGGGGACGACGTACTCCTGCGTTGCTGTGTGGCAACATGATAGAGTAGAGACAATAGTTAATGATCAGGGGAATAGAACGAATCCATCGTGTGTCGCATTCATGACTGATATGCATCAGTCCTTCATCGGTGATGCCGCCAAGAACCAGATCGCCATGAACCCCACCAACTCCGTCTTTGGTAATTTCTCTTTCTTTCTTTCCTTCTTTTTGAGAAGTTATAAACAACTTTCTAAATAAATTTAATTTTTAAATATAATTATATTATTATTTAAATATTATTTCTATCGTTTTTGCAAAGAAAAGAATATTTATGATTTTCTACATCTTCTCTGTTGAGACATTGTTGATCTAGGTAGGATTTTATTAATTTAATTTAATTTTGCAAATGGTTTCTTAGAAGCATTTATATTAATGGCTTACGTGAGTACTTTTTTGGTAAAATCAATTGTGAGATTTCAATAAAAAAAGATCCACGCAACAGGAAGATACATAGCAAGAAAAGATCCGTGCATGTTTAGATCAAGAAAGAAGATAGAAATATAAAAAATTAATTAAAGATATTATCAATTACATAAGATCCATTCAAATTTGATATTCTCCAATTAACTTAGGCTCGGTCTGGATTTAGAAGTATTTTTTTTTCATTTTATTATTATAATTTTTTTAAAATTTTAACATAAAATATAATAAGTAATTTAACTTTTTAAATTTTAAAATAATAATAATATTTAAAAATAATATTTTATTTAATTTTTAACTTTCATCTCAATTCACTCCTGTATCTCCAAACGGCACCTTAATCAATTTCTTCTAACGGTGGCTTTTTTCCTTGAGAAAGATTGGAAGATTTTATTTGGAGGCTTTCTTCCGCTAGTGGCCATAGCGGCTGCCTATGTTGCGTAGCTAGCGAAGAGAGAGAGAGAGTAAGGATTCGTTTGGACACTCGGATCATTTAAAAAATTGTTTGAATATATTATTTTATTTTAAAATATGACAAAGCTATATTAGTTTTTGTTTTTTATTTTGAAGTTTTAAAAAATTGTATCGATTTTTGTATTAGAATAATGATTAGGTAATGATAAGATGAAAAAAATTAAATATTTTATATTGAAAATCAAAACCTCTTAAATTATTAACAGATCTTCGTAAAAAAATATTCTTCGACGGCATGGAGCCTGAAAGGAGCCTGAACCCGGATCAATCAGTGGCTTATGGAGCCGCTGTCCAAGCTTCAATCATGGCTGGTACGAGGAATGAGAGAGTTCAAGACATTGTGCTTGTAGATGTCATTCCTCTATCCCTTGGGGTGGAGACCAACGATGGTATAATGTCTGTTGTGATTCCAAGAAATACCGCCATTCCCACCAATATGGAACGAAACTACACAACGGTGGAGGACAACCAAACTAGTATTTTGTTCTGTGTTTACGGGGGAGAAAGAAAAAGAGCTGCGGATAATTATTTGTTGGGAAAATTTAGGCTTTCTGGCATTCCTGCTGCACCTAGGGGTAAGATTACGGTTGTTGTCTCCTTTCATATTGACATCAATGGCATCTTGAAGGTTTCTGCTCGGGAGAAAACCTCCGGCGTGAGCAAAAGGATCACTATCACCAACGACATGACGGCGAGAGTGACCAAGGAAGAGATCATTAGTAGGATGATCAAGGATGCAGAGAATTTCAAGGCCAAGGCTAAAGGAATTTTAGAGGGCTATGCCTCCGTGATGAAAAATGCTGTGGAGGATGAAAAGATTCGTTCCAAGCTTGAGCCTGCATTTAAGAAGCAGATTGAAGATGCCATTCTCCATTTGACTCAGTGGTTAGACTACGTTCAGCTTGTGGAGGCAGACGAAAACTTGATCAAAAAGAATCTGAAAGAGATTAAACAATACTACGATCCCTTCATTGCAAAGATCAAACAAAACTTTGATATTGACGCCAATGGCATCTTGGACGTTTCTTCTTGGGAGAAAACCTCCGGCGTGAGCGACAGGATCATTATCACCAACGATATGAGGGCGAGAGTGACCGTGGAAGAGATTTTCAATGCTGAAGATGGAAAATACAAAGAGAGAGCCAAGGCTGAGGGAATTTTGGAGGGCTATGCCTCCAAGATGAAAAATGCTGTGGAGGATGAAAAGATTCGTTCCAAGCTTGAGCCTGCATTTGAAAAGCAGATTGAAGATGCCATTCTCCATTTGACTCGGTGGTTAGACTACATTCAGCTTCCGGAGGCAGACGAAAACTTGATCAAGAAAAATCTGAAAGAGATTAAACAATACTACGATCCCTTCATTGCAAAGATCAAACAACATAAACAATCGAGCAGCTCCAGTTGATCAAGTTAGAGATGACTGCAATATATATAGTCGATCTGCCGAATGGAACTCGTACTAAAGTTGCAACGATATAATTAATATGTTACCACTTTGTTTGTCGGACCTTTTAGTTTTAATTGTACTAGTTTTAATATTGTTGGTGTGTTTAAATTTGCAGTAGTACTGTTCGATCGTTACATGTTGCAACATTTGACATTTATGGTTTGAAATTTCTGGTTGTTGTTATATATATGTTGGGGTGTTGATCTGAGAGTGTTTGTGTAATACTCGGGCCCAAGGCCCAGGCCCAGACTCACAAAAAAAATTACAGTTTATGAAGACCCCAGAAAACGGCGTCGATGGTGAGTTTTTCTTTTGTCCCTTTGCATTTTTTTTTTTCAAAAATGCTAAGGACAACCGTCCTTGAGTCTCTGTAAATGGTTTTGTGTTCTGTTATGTGGCTGGTTGGGAGGAATGGTTGGCTGTTTGGGGCATTATGGGACTAGTTTGTCATGTTGTTGTGGAGTGGATTATTATTAAGCTATACGGGTTGTTAAGTGACGGTTGGGTGGAGATTACATGGTGGTGCTGGAGTGAAAATATTGATGGTTTGAAGAGGGGTTGTCCAGATTCACCTTATGGTGGACTCTAGATTAAAAAGGGGCTGGTTTGGGATTTTATCAAATAAGCTTAGTGGTATACCTGTTTGAGTTATTAATTGTGTAGTAAATATTTATTGTTTTAGGTTGTGATACTGTTAAAGGTCGGACCCAAGGCATATCTTATACACAGCAAGAGTCAGGTAAACGAGGTTCCTATACCAGCCTTTGCATAAATGAAATGAAATAAAGTTTATTTTGAAAATATGCATGCTTGTTTCGAAAAGAAATCTGAAAACAACCTCATATGTGCATTCTGCATATGCATAAAATCTGTATAAGATAAAGTATTTTCTATCATGATTGGTGTAGACATGAGCTTATTTTTAGCATTTTGTTTCTAAACTGAGAAAAAGAGCGAATATGAGATCTAAAAGTTTTGCTTTGATTAAATGAAGTTGCTTTGATTATGTTATTTTGAACATGTAAAATGATTTAAAGCTATTCAGCACTCTGTTTTGATATGATGTGTCATCTGAAAACCTTGGCATAGATTTCTGATTGTGTATTTGAATATGATCTGTTTTTTATGTTGCCTCTGTTCGGTCTCTGTTAAGGCCCTGCCAAGGGTATAATAGTGGCATACAGCCCCGCCACGGCTATAACGATGGTTCATAACCCTACTACGAGGGTTAAACATAGTATCTGTCCCGATGTGATGCTCATATATGTTACGAAGATAAGGTTTCAGTCTGTGATATGCCAAGGGATTTTGAAATAAGAAAGTTTTATGAAAATTTCGCTCTGACTTTTTGATAACATGTTTTTGATTATGCATTCTGAAAACAAATATTCTAATTCTACATTTATGAAAGTAAATATTTTTGTTTCGCATTATGAATTTGGTAAATGCTCATGTTTACATACTAGTATATGTTCCTTACTTACTGAGTTGTTGATAACTCACCCCCTTATCTCCATAATATTTTTCAGATGATTTGAATGATTCAGTTAAGGATCAAGAGTATGGAGAATGGGTGTGATTATTTAAGTATAGAGGATTACGCACTGAAAGATGACATGGTTATTGAAGAATGTTTTTCGTAAAGTTTATCATGTTGTCTTAGATTAACTATACTAGATGTGAAATAATGAGTATTTTGTTTGATAGAGAAATTTGGAGTATATACTATCACTACAACAGAAAGGCTCTTTAGGGATGAAATTTTTCATCTCAAATTATAGTCATTTCGTCCCAAAATATTTTTTAGGGCGGGACATAAGCGACGCAATCCAGCTGAGACTAGTATCAGTCCAGGTAGGGAGAGAACTGTTTCACTAGAGCGACAATTGAAGGTTTCTGACTTCCAGAGTCTTGTTTGGGGGGGTCATTCCCTGCCATCAGTCTTCAACAATCGTGGTTGGAGACCTATCATAGATGAGCGGGAGTAATCGTGGGAGACCGTCTCCTATATTGACATTGTTTATGAGTTCTATAGAGAGCTCGGTGGTGCCACCCCAGATGACAGAAAGGCATACAGGATCTCTGTCCGAGGAGTTCCAGCTATATTTTCACAGGACGGACTCGCTGAGCATCTCGGTATTCCGAGGCTGCCAGATGCATATCCGAACGTGGAGCTTAGAGAGTTTGATCCTTCAGCTGAGGCAGAGATAGCTGAGGAGGAGGCACCAGTTTATACAGATGAGGTCGATACCCTTGCTGATCATGAGGTGAGGGCTTTGGTTGTTGGTCCAAATGCTCCCCTGTATGACGGGACGAAGAGCATCAAGCAGGCAAATCTATCTTCTTTCTTCAAGATCCTAAATTTGATAATCGCCAACAATATTGACCCTCAGCAGCACAACACAGAGGTTAGCATTGATCGGACGAAATTTATGATACAGGTCGCTCGTGGTATTCATATCGACCTGGTGGGGTATAAATTCAATAAGATTCGATCAGAGTCCCGGAACATTTCGACAGATATACTTCCCTTCGGGATCCTGATCACCCAATTTCTACTATTTGCCAGTGTTGTGCCTAATGTTGCCAAGCGTAAACGGGAGCCGATGAGACCAGTCAACAGCACCACCCTCTCACGCAGCACGGGACACTCGAGACTGCGTCTTCGTGGATATGCTCCAAACCGATTGATCCTTAGAGAGATGCACAGCTGGGAGATCATGGAGTATCGGCTGCTGAGATATCCAGACAGGCCGAGGCATCAATACACAGCGCAACTCGTGTACTCAACTCAGGAGATTGAGGCCATCAAATCCATACCTCTTAGATTAAGAGGAAGGGTAGATAGACTGGTATGGCAGTTCTCAAATAATGGCCAGTACACAATTAGGAGTGGATACCACTACCAGAGGAGACTAGAGTTAGAAATAGAGGGGGAAGCATCGAGAAGATTTAGTGACAAAGTTGTATGGAAGAGTTTATGGAAGATGAAGGTTGCCCCTGCTGTAAAGTTCTTTATTTGGAGAGCTTGCAGTAAAGCCCTTCCCACATTTGCAAACCTGAAAAGGAGGAAAGTTGTGGAAGATCCCCTATGTCCAATCTGTAGAGTAGAACCTGAGACATCAAGCATGCTCTATGGGGATGTTCAGCTGCCAGGGATGTGTGGAGTCAGCGGTGCATTAAGGTTCAGAAGATGTCATGCCAAAGTGACCTGTTTTTCAATGTGTGGGCTACTCTAGTGCAGCAATTGGACCACAATGAGATGGAGGAGGTGGCAGTAACTTTGAAGGGGATATGGACCAGAAGAAACGAGGTTTTGCATGGTAAAGGGTTCAAACATCCTACCAACATATCCCAAACAACAAAAAATGAGGTGGTTTCCTTGCATGAGGCCAACAAGTCCTACCAACTTAATCTAGTGCAGAGAACTCAAAAAGTGCTCAAGTGGTTAAAACCAGCAGAATGATTATTTAAAGCAAATTAGGATGCTGTGTTGAGGGTGTAAACAGGCAGAATGGGGGTGGGGGTTATCATTAGATATCACAATGGATGGGTTATAGGAGCACTCAGGGCATCTCGGGGTATCACAGATAACCCCTTTGATGCTGAAGCTCAGGGCCTCCTACTGGCAACAGTTTTTTGCGAGGAAATGAGATTGAAACATGTAGTTTTGGAAGGGGACTCAAAGCAAGCCATTGATTTACTACAGAAGCATGGATCAAATTGGAGCATGGGGGGAATGATGATTGAAGATGCACGACAAATATTGAATACTTGCAGTCAATGGACAGCTTCTCATGCGTGTAGAGAGGCCAACATGGTTGCACATCACCTAGCTAAATCAATCCTCAACTTCTCTGTAGATTTATATGATATTGAAGAATGCCCTGTTTGCATTCAATCAATTGTAGCCCTCGAGATGTTATAAGTTTGGTTTTTAATGAGATCAGTTTCTTTTTTTTTAAAAAAAAATACTAAGATCTATATTCTAGAGAGAGAGAGAGAGAGAGAAAGAGGTATGTATGGACTTAAAAAATAAGCTTCTAAATATATAGAGAAAGTTTTAAATAGCAATACTGCTACAGACAACCGTCTGTAGCAACCGCTGCGTAACCGGCTAATCACGTCAGCTTGTTTAATTATAAAAAAAAAATGAAGACGGACAGAAAAAGTTGGGAATTTACATTTCAGAACCAAAAGGAACTTTTACATTTCATAAATAAAAGAAAAATCCAGCAAAAGCAAAACCATGGAAGAAGAAAATATTGAGCTCCGAAGCAGTCGATTTTTGGGTCTAGAAGAACCGTAGATCTCTTCGTTCATGTTCGCGTGAACAGCTGTGAGATCTCTTCCATCTTTGTTCGTCGGCTTCGTGTCTCCGTCGCTAGCTTCAGGTAAAACATCCCACGTCGTCAGCTTCCTATCTTCGTGGCTTCATTTCTTCATATGTGGTGTTTTTGTTGACATTTTGGTGTCTAGAAACATCAATAAGCATTTTTAGTTGTTAAAGAGGAAGGCTCCAAAGCCACAATGTTCGTCGAAGTTGGCCAAAAAGTGTAGGAAGTAGGAAATAATTTTATTTGCACTAGTTATCTCTATTAATTTTGCCACATGGTTCGCATTTTATAGATGTTAGTATTTCATTTTGCCACTTGTTGTGTAGATAATGTGGTAGTGCAAAGGGTCTGTTTTTGTTGGCTTCTTGGTTGGCATTCTGTGTTTTTGTTGGCTTCTTGCGTAGATAATGGCACATTCCCATGTTTAACTACATGAATACATCATATTAAAAAAATAGAAGACAATTCTTGAATTTCATATTTTTGATCAGAAGGGTTTGTTAAGATTCAATGGGTACGTGGCCATTGGTTCAATGAATAGTTTGGGTTGGTGTAGAGTACCTCCTACAAGAACAAGAAGACATTTAGATAATTAAGTCAAGAAATATTATGTGAGATAAATCAAATGAAGTGGACATGTGGAAGAAAATAGTACTGTATTTTTTATTTTATTCCATAGTCGATTTTTTGCAAAATGGTTTATTAATTTTTTGTAGAATGCATTAGTGAGTTGATTTTGGGGTTTAGAGACTAGGTTGTTCAAACAAAACCATTCAATAGTTAAATTATTATGAAATTTTCAAATGATAGAGTCTATTCTTCAATTGTTTTTAAACAAGTCAATTTCTTTTCCTAATAAATTTAATTCATTGCACATGCTAATTGTTAAACAAAATATATTTTGTTAACTTGTTTGGATCATTTACACTGATGCCTCTAACCTTTGTTTTCATAAGGATGATCAACATAATTTGGTGATTTTCTTCTTATTCTTTCTTCAGGAGGTATAGTTTTCCATGGAATTGTTAGCATGGAAAAAGGAGAAGACCACTCAGTTGGGCTAACACCAAGTAGCTCAAATTCTCCAAGCACGGTATATGATTTTATTTTAAAGATTTGTTGGAATGTGTTGAGTTGATGTTTCGTGGTTGTGACTCTCATTATTATTTTTTATGTTAGGATATCCCAACAACTGTTCCAAGCCTGTCAAATTATATGCACATTTGGCATGGACCAATGCCTACATGGCCACCGGCCTTTATGCTATATCCAGATGGCAACCAATATCCAATCAACATTAAGGTGGTGATGCAACTTTGTTAGTATTTTTTTTAATAAATATGTGCATTCATAAAGTTTAATTGTGTTAATTTTTGTGATTTATGCAGAATACTGGTTACAAATTTCAATATGGGATGGGACCTCCCATTCCTCTGATCACTACCAGCTCCGCAACGAGCTGAAGAGTTCATACAGAGAATCCACCCAATTGTAAGGAAACTGAAAAACCTGATACATCCCCTAGACTTAACGAGGAGAGTAAAGAGGATACACCAGATTCACGGGATACCGAGGATGGCAGTGCCGGGACACCTGAGTGTGTCCAAATGGATGGTGGTGATATGATTGAGGAGCCAAAGTCAGTGATGGAATTTAATTCTTTTGAAGAGTTATTGACCTATTATAAGCAATATGGTAAAAAATGCGGGTTTGGGGTGATGACAAAAAGGAGTGAAAAGGCCGAGGATGGGGCTATTAGATATGTCACCCTAGCTTGCGCCCGCGGTGGGAAAGCCCGAAATAGAACGTTGAATGTCGCCAAACCATGTCCGACAGGAAAGACGGAATGTAAGGCAAAGATTAATGCCTTAAAAGTTTAGGGAAAGGTACGATGTCATAATATACATAATCACGGCCTCAGTCCACAGAAATCCCGTTTCTTTCATTGTAATAGAGAAGTTAGCGAGACCGTAAAAAGAGTTCTAGATACAAATGACCTGGCTGAGATTCGAATGAATAAGAGCTTTGGCAGTCTTGTCGTTGGCATCGGTGGATTCGAGAACTTCCCTTTTTGGAAAAAGATTGTCATAATTATATAGACAAGGCAAGACATCTGCGACTTGGGAAAGGTGGCGCTGGAGCGCTTCAAGATTATTTTTTAAGGATGCAGTACAAAAATCTCATGTTCTTTGCATTGATGGACTTAGATGATGAGGGGAGATTGAAGAAAGTCTTTTGGGCAAACCCCTGTAGTAGGATAGCATATCAGTATTTCGGTGATGTGGTGACATTTGATACCATGTATCTGACCAATAGATACGGTATGTCATTCGCACCATTTGTTGGTGTAAACCACCATGGCCAGTCAATTTTGTTGGGAGCAGGATTGATATCCAGTGAGGATACCGAGACATTTGTGTGGTTATTCCAAACATTGTTGAAATGTATGGACGATATAGCTCCAAGAGCCATAATCACAGATCAGGACAGAGCGATGAAAAATGCGATTGTCATTGTATTCCCAGCAAGCTGACATCGATTCTGTTTGTGGCATATATTGAAGAAAGTCCCCGAAAAGCTTGGCTCCCATAGTTCGTACAAAAGTGGCATGAAAACTGCTTTGATGAAATGTGTGTATGACACTCAAAGTGTTGAAGCGTTTGAAAAATGTTGGGAGCAGCTTATCACCACGTACAACTTGCATGAAAATGTCTGGCTGCAAAGTTTACATGATGAGCGTGAGCATTGGGTACCGGCATTCTTGAGGGACGTATTTTGGGTTGGAATGAGTACTACACAGCGGAGTGAGAACATGAATGCATTTTTTTATGGTTATATCCATGCTAAGACAAATTTGAAAGAATTTGTCGACCAGATTGACAATGCTTTGAAAAAGAAAATTGAGAATGAAACTGCCGTAGACTTCCACTCATTTAGTGTCTCAATTCCCCGTATATCTAGATCTCCAATTGAAAAGAGATTTCAAGATCTATACACGAATGCTAAATTCAGGGAAGTTCAACAACAAATTACCGGCATTATTGATATGGATCCAAAGTTACTTAAGCATGCTGGTACATTAAAGACCTATCATGTAGAGGATGGAATTATAGTGGAAGAGTTCACTAAGCCGGTTACACCTATGTGGACTTTAGTGAGGAAGATACAACTGCAAAGTGTTCGTGTGGGTTGTTTCAGATGAGGGGGATATCGTGTAGGCATATTTTGGCAGTATTCAAATGTAATGGGATTAAGTCTGTGCCAGAAACATACATTTTAGATTGATGGAGGAAGGACATCAAACAGAGGTACACGTTAATCCATAGCAACTATGACGCAGGGGATCAGCGGGCAGGTGCTAACAGATATTCAAGTCTATTGAAAATCTGTTATCAGATGATTACTCATGCTGCGGGTTCGTTACAGCATACTGAGGATGCAACTACAAAATTGAATGCAATGATTGACTTATATCGTGGCAATCAAGAACCACCATTGAGTCCCATAACTCAGGCGAATGTTGGTTGTGGGGCAAATGATACAACTACAGCTGGTAGTTCAAAGCAAGTACTCAGCCCGAATGTTGTAAGAGGGAAAGGCAGACCTCCGTCTCTAAGGAGAGTATCGAGGATGGAGAAAGACATGCGGAAAGTTAAAGCAAAGACAAAGAGAGCACCAGTGAAAGGGAAACGCAAACAGGTGCATATTTTAAATATTAACAGATTTAAATTACCATTTAATGCAAATATGACAAAAATGCTAAACATTATTTGTGGATTGTTCATTAGTGAGATGGAGGAGAAGCAACAGTCATGGACACTTGCAGGAGGTTATTTGGCCATTCGGAGATGGATACTCCTAATGTTGAACAATTCTAGGCATGAGAAATGGTGATTGGTAGTCAAGAAAGTGTAAGTGGATCTCTTGTGTTGTCGATATTTTAATAGTATTAGTTCAAAGCAAACTAAGTTGCTGTTTGCCATTTACAGATGCAATTTAGATTAGATGGATCCCAACCGGGAGAATTTGGGTTGAGTGAATCACAACCGTCACAATGATTTGATTCATTGAGTATGTTATTAATAATACTGACATTTAACAAATTACAATTGATATTTTGAGTTGTCACTTTGGAAACTGAAGTGATCTATGTTGTATGTTTTGCAGGGCTTAGAAGACTTGTTGGTAGTTGTGCATATGGATCCAATTTTTGCTATTTTGTTAATTGGGAAGCCATTTCCAGATATTTTTGTGTATTGGGACATTTGGTGTTTACCATGTGTGTATTGGCAATCAAGTGAACTGTTGGTATTGGGACATTTGTTGGTATGTGTGTATTGGGAGTCATGACAACATTTGTTGGTATGTGTGTATTGGGAGTCAAGTGGACATTTGTTGGTATGTGTGTATTTAATGTTGGCGAGGTGGTTCATGTACTCCAGTACTTTTATGCTCAATTTGTTCATGTTATGAGTTCTGTGTAATTCTTGCTAGTTTGTGTAATACAGTTTCGTGTTTGGCATTTTGTATCATCACTTTTTACAAAAATGCTCAATGGTCGAAGTGAAGTAAAATTTGCAAGCATCTTAGAACAAGTTTGAAAAACTGCTCTATAACAGGTATACTATATGTACAAACTGCATGATACAACAAACTATCCATTACAACCTATCCATACGTATCTGACCAAACTGCTTTGCAAAATGCTATGTAAGGCAAATCCATACAAATTGTGCATAACAGTTTTAAAAACTACTCAATATCCATTACAAAACTGCAACAAACTGCTTCACAAACTGCTTCCATACAAAATAACAATAACAGGTTCAAAAACTGCTCAATATCTATACAAAACTGCTCCAAACTGTTTTACTTACAAAATCCATACAAACTGTGCATATCCATACAAAAACTGCTCAGTATCCATTACAAAACTGCAACAATGCACATTCACAAATTGCATCCATACAAACTATACATAACAGTTTTAAAAACTGCTCAATATCCATTACAAAACTGCAACAAACTTCTTCACAAACTGCATCCATACAAACTGTACATAACAGTTTTAAAAACTGCTCAATATCCATTACAAAACTGCAACAAACTGCTTCACAAACAGCTTCCATACAAAATAACAATAACAGGTTCAAAAACTGCTCAATATCCATACAAAATTGCTCCAAACTTTTTACTTACAAAATCCATACAAACTGAGCATATCCATACAAAAAATGCTCAATATCAATTACAAAACTGTAACAATGCACATTCACAAACTGCATCCATACAAACTGTACATAACAGTTTTAAAAACTTCTCAATATCCATTACAAACTACAACAAACTGCTTTACAAGCCATTTCCATACAAAATAACAATAACAATTTCAAAAACTGCTCAATATCCATACAAAACTGCAACAAACTGCTTTACCTACAAAATCCATACAAACTGCTCATACATTAACCTAACCATATTGTTTACAAACTGCTTATACATGACATCACTGTTTTACAGTTTTACAAACTGTACATTTTGGCAGTTTTACATTCTGCTCAATATCCATACATCAACTGCATCAACTACATAGTCCAATACAAAACCAAAACTCCAATACTACCAAAGCAACAACCAACATGCAACTAGAAAAGCAAAAGCCCAATACAACCGAAGTAGTTGGCGTGAATGCCTCATTTCAGCCTCTTCTTCCCGAAGCACCAACTCCTTCTTCATAACCTCAATCTCCCTCTTGTGGACATCGTCGAGTATCTTCTCGAGCTCTTTGTCCTTCCTTAGCAAGTCATTGGTTCTTCCTCGAAGTTGGAGCTCATTCTCCTCATTACTATCTGCCCACTTGAAAAACCTGCAATATGGTAATCCCTAAAGACTTTAAACATATATAACAAATGTTAGATGTTTTAATATTATTCATTACATGTACAAAAGTTTTTTATGTATAAATGAGTTACCTTAGTATTATACTTTGGACACCCTGAGAAGGGTCGTCCTGGATTCTTTGCAGTACTTGAAAGTCTCGGTGTGGCTGGCTTCTCACAAAAACAGAATGGTATACCCAAAGCACGTTTAGCAAAGGATGAAGAAGATATTGATGATGACATCCTAACATGTAGCAAAATAACAGTTAGGTCAAATTGGAGAGAGGGAACATACAAAGCAGCTTTTGTAGGAAACAAAAACTTATTGGGATTTTTATGCTAATTGGTGTTAACAAAATAAGTACAACACTATATCATCCCAATTGATGCTAACCATTCACTACTGCTTTTCTCATAAATAAAAATGTGGATAGGATAGCATAAACAATATTAATGTAGTAAGTACATAAATTTGTCTACTTGGTTGGGATCCCCGAAAATTCATTTATGAAAAGTTTCTTTTCAAGATTCTGTGAAAAATGTGGAAGTTCATCAAGAAGATCAAAAGTTAAAAATTACAAGAAATGCTGTAATGGGAAAAGGTGACTCACCTATCGCATTCAATTTAATACAATTTGCTGAAACATCCCACTAAAGGTGCGGTTTTATGCATTCCATATGGATGCTACTACTTTCCATACAAACATTTGGAAAGTAA
The DNA here is from genome assembly GCA_022457165.1 of Juglans mandshurica. Lineage (NCBI taxonomy): Eukaryota > Viridiplantae > Streptophyta > Magnoliopsida > Fagales > Juglandaceae > Juglans > Juglans mandshurica. Next base: position 4,077,606 of record CM039629.1, on the reverse strand, counting down.
AACCAAAGCACAGACAAGGAGAATTAATGTAACATCCAACAAACATTTTAATAATTATAGTTTAATACAATTTGCTGAAACATCCCTAAAGTTTTATTTCATGCATTCCATAGAGATGTTGTAACTCTCATACGAAAATGGAATTTATAAATTGGCAACTTAACAAGGAAGATATGGTATGTGATTTCAATAATTACATGACTAAATAGTTAATGCAAGAATTATACATCATAGACAATGTATTACATGACTAAATGTACAATGTATAAAGAATTATTGACTTTCACACATTTGAAAAGTAAAACCAAAGCACAAACAAGGAGAAAACAAACGAGATTTTTGCAGTGAGGAAACGTTGAAACTCGACCCGATCGATGATTATAGAAAATCTTTTGGGGATAGGGTTCTTGATAACCCAAACAAATTTAGGGCTAGGGTTTCGGGACTTGATAACCAAACAAATTTAGGGTTAGGGTTTCGGGCCTTGATAACAAAACAAATATGGGTTAGGGTTTCGGGGCTTGATAACCTAAACAAATTTAGGGTTAGGGTTTCGGGCCTTGATAACAAAACAAATTTGGGTTAGGGTTAGGATTTCAGGGCTTAATAACCAAAAAAATTTAGGGTTAGGGTTTCAGGGTTTTGTGGGAAGAGGATTTCAGATCTAGGTGCAGAAAAAGAAAGAAGGGGCTTCGATGGGTTCCTGTGGAAGACGAAGGGGAATGTGGCTCTGTGGCTTCATGGAGAAGACGAAGACAGTGACTTCGGGTGTTCTTGGGTCCGTGGGTAGAAGGGTTCGTGGAGAACACGAAGGGGGCTTTGTGCTCTGGCTTCGTGGGACGGCCAGTTCATGGAGGACGAGGGGCTATGTGGAGGAAGATGGGGATTCGAGAATGTAGAAAAGAAAGAAGAACACAGAGCGAAGGAAATTCTCGTGTGAATGGGGGAAATGGGAAAGGGGCCAATCTACCCCTTCTGTCTTGGAGGGAAAGGAGCTCCAAACGACGACGTATAACATTTAGATTCTATTTTCCCTTCTGCCTTCGAGCAAGTAGCAAACGATGACGTTCCAATAATGAATGCCACGTCGGACACGATGCCGCGAGGGTGCCGCTAATTGGTTGCAAGTAGCATTTTTCTTTAAATAGATAGGTGCTAGTAAACCTTTGTAAAAAAGTAGACTTCATTTTAAAAAAGTATAAAAATATTTATTTTTTATTAGTGAAATTTACTTTTTTACAAAAAGACTTTGTGAAAGCGTAGACCAATGTTTTGAATACATTACCGGACGCCGTATCAGTCAAAACACTTGAACGAAATATTTTAGTACCAGTACCGTTTCGTGATAGTCGATATATGAATAAATTATATATATAAATATATATATATTATATTCTAAAATAATAGTCTATACATGAAAAAATTATATATGAATACATATATAAAAATTATAAATAGTCTAGTTTAAATTTAGGATAAAAAAATAAGTTTATAATTTGAAAAAATGAAAAAAAAATAATAAAGCTTGAAATATTGATCAGTACAAACCAAAATATAAATCGGTACTAACTGATATGGCCGGTATTTGAACCAGTACAAAACATATATAATACCTGTGTCGACTCAAAGGTCGGTATGACAAACACCGGCCAATTCAGGACGAGATTAAGGGTGAGTTTCATCTCAATTCATCTCAACTTATCATTACAACTTTTTCAAATTCCAATACAAAATATAATAAACAATTTAACTTTTTCAAATCCCAAAATAATAATAATATTAAAAAATAATATTCTAATAATATTTTATCATCTAAACTCAACTCAACTCAACTCACTTCAACATCCAAACACACCCTAAAAACACTGGCATAGACTGCACAACCTTTTTTTTTATTATTATTACTAAAGATATTATCCTTTTCTTCTATCTGATCCACGGCCTGGTTAGACAAGTCAAATCTCTCTGTATCTCTCTCTCTCTCTCTCACTCAAGTCTTGCCTCGAAGTTTCCTAATGCTTACAACATAGAGTAGAAATGGGGGGCGGGCAGCAGGAGTCCAGGACCAAATATATAAAAGAGGAGTGATATAAATTTTAATTTATTTTATTTTAATTTAAAATTTAAAATTTATGATTTTGGCAGAATTACAATTTTCTTATATAAAATGAATTTTGTCCGGATTCAATGATTCATTCTACTTGGTGCGCAAGGGAAAGGAAATACTAATATATAAAGACCCCGCGTCTTCTTCCTTTCTACTCTACTTCAATAGTCTTGTGATCGTTCTGGACGTCAAAAATGGCCGACAGAAGGACATTGCGCCCGGCGATAGGGATTGACCTGGGAACGACTTACTCTTGTGTTGGAGTGTGGCAACATGATAGAGTAGAGATAGTAGTTAACGATCAGGGAAATCGAACGACGCCGTCATGTGTCGCGTTCGCTGAGACACAACGCTTTGTCGGTGATGCCGCCAAGAACCAGGTCGCCATGAACCCCATCAACTCCATCTTTGGTAATTTCTCTCTTTCTTTCTTTCCCCACCTTTATTTATTTCTTTCTTTCTTTCTTTCTTTTTAAGAAATTGTAAGCTTCTCTAGAGGCCAAGGTTAAATTCGTAATATATCTGGAATCTATTTTTTCTTTTTCGAATGTAATTAATCATTAAACCTGTGTTATATTTATCTGGCTCGAACTAGTTTTTTTTCCCATTAAAAAATAAAAAATAAATAAATAAAAACCACTAGTCTTTTGTTCTCTTTGAAAAAAAAAACATTGCTGATTATATAATTTTTTTTAGTGTATGCATAACTTTATATGTATTGATTGACAGCCATATGTTTCATTTTTTTCTTTTTTTAATTCGAGTTTCAAATTTCAAAATCTTCACCAACTCAATAGATATACATTAGCACATTAGCACTGCATAAAATTATAATATAGATAACATTTTTTTTTTTTTTTATCTTACAATGTTAGGTAGATCTTTATTTTATTTTATTGTTTTTTTTTATACAAGTGGGTGGAGAGTTTCAAACCCAAATTTTCTATTTGGAGAATGGGATCATATACCATCAGAGTATTGGCATTTATTTTGCCCTTTCTTTCATTCCAATTCCAACATGATTGTTCAATGGATATCTTGTAGAATTAGTAGTTCTAGTTAGTAAGAGATTAATATATTCAGGTTTAGGATTTTAGACTTGGATTATCAGCATTAATTATTTCTTAAAATTTAGTGTGAAAATTAATCAATTTATTATTATTTTTTCGTTTACATATTAGAGGTTTATTAAATCTGAACCCATAAAATGTAAAATGGAACTTCCCTTCATTTTGTACCTTAAATCTTGAATAAATTAGTCCTCGTTTGCTATGCATTTCAAATGAGATGAGATATTTTAAATAGTGTGAAATTTTTAAATTAAGATGAGATGAGATCGTTTGTAATTAATCTTGGAGCAAGCTCTGGGAGTGTAAAGTCGAGAGTAGAGACAGGTCTTTTGTAAAAGGTTTCACCGAAGCGGAAAAAGAAAAAAAAAAAATTGAGAGAGGCTTGCCCCCGTATAGCATATGCTCTAGTGTTGTCTACTCACTTCTCCCTTTTCCCTTATGATCTTGCAGATTCAAAACGGTTGATTGGTAGGAGATTCAGTGATCCCTTGGTTCAGAGTGATATTAACTTATGGCCATTCAAGGTCATTGAAGGTTCCAATGACCAGCCTATGATCAAGGTCAATTACATGGGTGAAAGGAGGATATTTTCTGCCGTGGAAATCTCATCAATGGTCCTTCTCAAGATGCGGATGACTGCCGAGTCTTACCTGGGCATGCCTGTAGAAAATGCAGTTGTTACTGTCCCCGCCTACTTCAATGATTCGCAGCGTAAGGCTACAATGGATGCTGGCCGCATAGCAGGCCTCAAAGTCATGCGGATTCTGAATGAACCAACAGCAGCCGCGATTGCTTATGGCATTGACAAGTTGGGTAGTAGCATTCGTAAGAGAAATGTGTTGATCTTTGACTTGGGCGGTGGTACGGTTGACGTCTCACTTCTTACCATTGAAGGGAGTGAATTTAAAGTGAAGGCTGTTGCCGGAGATACTCACCTTGGAGGTGAGGACTTTGACAACAGAATGGTTAGCCATTGTGTAGAAGTATTTAAAAGGAAGCACAAGAAAGACATAAGTGGAAATGCCAAAGCTATGAGAAGGTTGAGAACTGAATGCGAGAGAGCTAAGAGAGTTCTTTCTTCTGCACTTGATACTAATATTTCCGTGGATGCACTGTATGAGGGTATTGATTTCAGCTCAAATATCACTCGTTCCAAATTTTCAGAACTCAATATGGATTTCTTCAAGAAGTCTGTTAACCTGGTGGAAAAATGTTTGGCTGATGCTAAGATGGACAAGAGAAGTGTTCAAGATGTTGTTCTTACGGGTGGTTCTTCCAGAATACCAAAGGTCCAGCAGCTGTTGCAGGAATTCTTTGACGGCATGGAGCTTAAAAGGAGCCTGAACCCGGATGAAGCCGTGGCTTATGGAGCCTCTGTTCAAGCTGCAATCATGGCTGGTACGGGTAATGAGAGAGTTCCAGACATTGTGCTCGTAGATGTCATTCCTTTGTCCTTTGGGGTGGAGACTAGAAATTGTACAATGTCTGTGGTGATTCCAAGGAATACTACCAGTCCCACCAAGATGACACGAAACTACACAACCGTCGAGGACAACCAAACTAGTATTTTGTTCTCTGTTTACGAGGGTGAAAGAACAAGAGCTAAAGATAATTATTGGTTGGGAGAATTTAGGCTTTCTGGCATTCCTGCTGCACCTAGGGGTAAGATTACGGTCGTTGTCTCCTTTAATATTGACATCAATGGCATCTTGAAGGTTTCTGCTCGGGAGAGCACCACTGGCGTGAGCCAAAAGATCACCATCACCAATGACAAGGCGAGACTACCCATAGAAGAGATTAATAGGATGATCAAGGATGCAGAGAATTTCAAGGTTGAAGATGAAAAGTACAAAGAGAAGGCCAAGGCTAAGGGAGCTTTGGAGGATTATGCCTATGACCTGAAAAGTATTGTCAAAGATAAGGAGATTCGTGCCAAGCTTGAGCCCGAAAGTAAGAAGAAGATTGAAGATGCCATTCGCCAGGTGACTCAATGGTTAGAAGGTGTAAAGAGTGCCTCGGCAAATGAGTATAAGGAAAAGCTGAAAGTGACTAAAAAAGTCTGCGAGCCCATCATTGTGAAGATCAAACAACATAAGCAATCGAGCAGCTCCTCTCGAAGATAATAGAGCTGACTGTTATGAATGCTAAGAGTCGGTCAAATTGAACTCACTGCTAGTTGCAACGATGTTACCACTTTGTTTGTCCAACCTTTTATTTGTCCAGTTTTATTGCTGGTATGTTTAAATCTGCACTGTTTGGTATAGTTTGGAACGTTTAAATTAAATTTATGCATGGTTTGTAATTTCTGGTTCTAATTATTGGTGTTGATTTTTGAGGTGTTGATCTTGTGATGCAATGTTGGATTGCTGTGAAAAGTGCTCTGATATTGCTGCCTTTTTTCTTTATTTTTTTTCATTTTTTATTTTGGAAGGTACATTTGGAATGCGTTAGTTACTTCATGCCTTGCTGAATCTTGGAAGGTACATTCTGGTTGTGATGCAAATGACAGTTACTTCATGCCTTGCTGAAAATATTACAAGAAGAGATAGACCAAGAAAGATTGACTCCTAATAATGAATCATGTCATAGCAATTGGCCGATTTTGTTTCTAAATAGATCACTATCTTTTAAAACTGTCTTATGGGAAACCTTGCTAGTTATCTTGAAAACAAGGCTGGGTGTTTTTTCAAAATGGGTCCATTAATTAGCTTTTTTAAAACTTCAAAAAAAAAAAAACAAAACAAAAACGAAAATAAAAAATGAAAATTCTTGGAGCTCTTTCAAGTAGATTAGGGCTCCAACCTGATGAACAATAGCCGGTTTTGGGCCCGAACTGATCCGACCCGCATTTAACGGGTCGGGTCTTTTTTTAAACAACTAAAAATATTAATTTACTTTTACTTATATATATATATATATATATATATATATTTATTTATCTTACCTACCCGCTACATCAGACTTAACTAGAGGCCCAAGTCGTGCACAGAAACATGAAGACTGGGACAAGACACCAAGAAACATGAAGAAGACGAAGAGATAAATATCTCAAATCTCACCTAGATCTTTAGATCCAACCGACAAGAGCAAGCCCTGGAGGAGAGTACTGCCAAGAAATGCAAGAAAGTGAAGTGCTCTGGTTCACGTTGGCTTTGGTTTAGAAAAGTGTGATGTGCTGCTCGTCAAATCCCAGCAACCCAGAGCATAAGGGAGAGGTAATTCTTCCAGACCCATTTCTTTTTTCTTTTCCTTAATTTTTTATTTTGTAAAGGTAGATGATTTTCTCCCATTTTTGTGCATGCAAACGGCCCCAAAGAAAGATAGCAACACTCACTCCCAAATGGCAAATATCATCAAGAAATATAGCAAAAATCAATTCATAGAGACTGACGAACTTAGTCTAGAGAGAGAGAGAGAGAGATTACCCGTGGCAAAGCGTTGGTGGTGCTCGGTGTGAAGACTAATGGACTGAAATGAAATGGAGAGAAGATGAAGAGGGCGACATGGGTAGGGTTTCGCAGTGAGGAGGAGATTCACAGAGGTTTTCGGTTTCAACGGTTTCGACATCTCTAAACCCGTTATTAAACTTTGACCCGATGAATCCGTATTCATTCGGGTTGGACGGATCGGGTGTTACGGATGGTGCGGGCCAAAGCCTTTTATGTACATGCCTAAAGTAAATCATTCTATATCAAATATTTCATATATATTGCATTCCTGATCAATTAATCCAATAATTAATAATTAGGAGATGTTATGTTTTATAGTGAAAAAATATGACCGTTGTTAAAATATATCAGTTGGAAGAATATGACCATTGTAGAAAAAAGACCATTAGAAAATTATATTCATTGGAATAATATGATCATTAGAAAATTAGTGTGTACATTTTTAATAACGAATAAATATTCAAATTACAATTAGAACTAAAATAAATGAAAATGCCAAAATTAATATTTTAATAGAATAGTATTATATTTGTAGAGTTTGCTATTTGATATTGTTGAAAAGTGGCTAATTAAATTTATAAAAGCGAATTTCTTAATCAAGTGTTGGCCAAACTTTGGTTAGGCCACTACTAATGCTCTAAGGCCCCTCAAAGAGCAAGGTCCCCAAAGATTATAAAAGTTTTAGGGCTCGATTGGATAGTGCGATGAGATGAGATGAGATGATTTTAGATGAGTTGAATAAAATATTATTAAAATATTATTTTTTAATATTATTATTGTTTTGAAACTTAAAAAAGTTAAATTGTTTATTATATTTTGTATAAAAATTTAAGAAAATTGTAATAATAAGATGAGATGAAATGGATTGAGAGTGTTTTTTTATCCAAATCTATAATAAGATTTAAAATTGGATAAATGTTATAAGTTTATTATAATGATAATGATAGAGTCAGTGGATCGATGAGAGAGAAAAAAAAACTACATTTCTTTCAAAAAATAAATTATATTAGGTGATGTCATATTATAATATAAATGTCTCACTTTAAAATTTGTCTTAAGCTGGTTTGGATACACAAAACTATCTTATCTTATCTCATCTCATTATTACAAATTTTCTATACTTCCACATAAAATATAATAAACAATTTTCAATTTTCAATTTTCAAAATAAAAATTATATTAAGAATTGAAGTAATAATATTATTGAATGATTAGAACTACTTCCATATTTCTTTTTTAGTTTCTATTCACATAAATTTTGTGAATCCATGACTTTTTTCCTTCTATTTCTTTCTATTTTCAAAACCATTCCATTTTTTCTTTTTTCTTTTTTCTTGATTGACTCTATTTATTCATTCAATATTCACTTTATTCACTGAATAAATATTTCATTCCCAATTACAAACGAAAGGGAAGGACCCAAAATTCTATTTTATCATCAATCCAATCAACGTTCACTTTTTTTTTTCTTATCAATAAATAGATGTCTTTACTTGTATGACTTAGATAGTTAGATGTCTCGTATTTCTCGAAAAAGCGATTCGATTGATGGGATTTGGTATGAAATTATATTCTAATAATATTTTATTTAATTTTAAATAAAATATCTCATCTCATCTCATCTGAATTGCATAACCAAATGAGACCTTATACATCAATTCAAAGAATTCATATTGAGTCGACCTTGCCTCCTACTGTGGGAGTGTACAGATTGCAAAAACCGAACACTCTATGAAAATAGAAGCAATACATATAGCAGCAAATAAAAATCATAAAATAAAATTCATTCGATTTGGTTGACAAGAAAAAGTAGAAAAATACATGAGTTAGAGCATCCACATCCCATGCTCCAAAGCACAACTTTTCCTTCAATTGGAGGTTTATTTTAGAGTTTTGATCAAAATACTCTCTACATCCCAATCTCTATTTTAGGAAAAGGGTTTAGGGAATGAACAGTAATTCTCCAAATATAGGAAATCACTATTTATTCCTTAAACCATTTTTTATCAATATTTTATTATAATACATAAAACAAATTTTTCTTCCAATCATCCATGCTTTCTCTCATACTTATATTTGTTATAGTTTTAAATAATAATTTTAAAAATAATTTAATTAATTTCAAAAATATAAAAAATTTAATTTTAAAAGTATTATCATATCCACAAAAAAAAATAATTTAAATTTTTGTTTAAAATATTCACTAGAGTAACAGTTTAAAATATAAGAAAAAATATTGAGTAGTTAAGTTTGTAAATGGAACTGAGAGAAAACAAGTAATAAATAAATAATAGAGAAATATTATTTTAATAAAATAGATAAATGATAGGGAATGAGATGTAAGATATTTTTGAAATATGAGTAAAATTTAGAGAAAAATTTTAGGGAATGTACTTTTTAGCTAAATTATAGGAAATTTTATGGGGAATGTGATATGAATGCTCTTAAGGGGGCAGTACCCCAAACAAAGCAAGAGAAACTGGGGGCATAAGCCCAATCCTCCTCGCAACAATTAATCAATTCGTAAAAAAAAAAAAAAAAAAAGAGTAAAAGAGACAAAGGAAAAGGAGGAGGATAACAACATGATCACCTGGTGCTAAAGTATGTTTCGAAGTTGTTGGATTTGGATATCGAAGTGCTGGGAAGTAGTTGAAATATTAAGACTTTTAACAAAAGATTGAGTTTGAGTTCGATTGGTTAACAGTAGGGGTGGGCGGTGTGCCACCCCGTCTACCCCCTGTTTGGCCTCCCTAGACGGCCGAGGGCACCTGCACACAAACACTCGGTGTGCAGGTGGACCTCCGAACAGATCTAGGTGTCGGGGGATGGGTTGGGCACAAGCCTGCCTAGAGTTTCCCTCGTTCGCCCGACCTAAATTATGTACATATATATATATTAATTTTTTTAATAAACATCATCGTTTTATTTTAAGCTTTATTTTTTTTTTGTTCTTAATAAAATGAAATCGTCTGACATTTTGTTTTGTTTTAAAAACCCCCTCTCCTGGTCTCTCTCTCTCCTCTCTCAGTCTCACTTCGTCTATTTCGTCACACAGTTGCCATCGTCCCTAGCCCCAGGTATCTCTCTTTGTTGAAGCATTATCTGATAAGGCAGTGAAAGTATCTGATAAGGATAAAGCCCAACAACAACTAGATAGAGGTCAAGCTGATAAGGACAAAATTCAACAACAACCAAATAAAGATAGAGCTTTCTAATCTTTATGTGATTGTATTTGTGTATATGTTGATGTTTCTCAATACTCTGTATTCTACTCTATAAATATAATACAAAAATACTCTCTCTCTTGATCAAGGAGAGTTTTTCCAAACAATACACTTTATTTAAGTGTTCTGTTCTGGTACGAGAGCCCTCATAGACTCACGGTATCTTCCACTCTGGCCTCCTCTAATTCATCTTCCTCAATCTCTCCTCCCCCACCTCAGCCACAATCCTTGCATTCTTCCCCTATCACTCTCTCCCACCTTGTTACCATCAAACTCGTAAAAGACAACTTCCTATTATGGAAGGCTAAGATAATTTCATTCTTCTGTGGTCAACAACTCTTTGGCTACCTTGATGGCGCTATATCTACCCCTGGTCCTTTACTACCCAATTCCATCCCCAACCCTACCTACCATTCGTGGTGTCAACAAGACCAACTCATCCTTGACACCCTTCTCTCCTCCCTATCTGAAAATATCAGAACTCAAGTACACAGTTATAATACGTCCCATACTTTCTGGACTGCTCTTGAAAACTTTTTACATCACATTCCCATGCTCGTATTGTCCACTCTCATTTACAACTTGCCACAACCAAGAAATGAGGTCTTTCCATGGTTGATTATTTTCAATAAATTAAAATTTGCTTACCTTCTCACTCCTGCTAGACAACCTCTTCAAGAGCATGAGGTTTTCTCATATCTTCTTGCAGGTTTTGGTCCTGACTATGATCCTTTTGTCACCTCTGTTACAACTAGAGTTGACCCACTATCCTTAGATGAGATTTATGGCCATCTCCTTAGCCATGAACTTTGTCTAGAACAACATTTTTCTCCAGTGGACTTTTCTCAATCCTCTGCCAATCTTGCTGCTCATTCTGGTATGCCTCCTCACCAAGGACCATAGTCTTCTTCTCGATTCACCTCCTACTCTAGAGGGAGAGGATGTGGGCATGGTCGATGCTCCCAAAACTCTAGCGGGCCATCCTCTGGTGGAAAGCCCACCTGTCAAGTCTACCATCGCCTAGGATAACTACACTTCATTGCTATCACATGTTTGATCTCACATATCGAGTTGACAACACCGTAAATCCAATTGCTCTCCGGGCAACTTCTCATCCATCTCAGGACTAAGGGTGTAATCGGTCTGGTCCAGTCCAGTCCGAGTGAGGTAATGGATCGAAAATTCCAACTAATATTTTTGCTGGATCGGATCATTAGCTATCTGTCTGGTCGGTTCGATTTGGTCCATGAATATTTTTTTTTCCTCTTTTTTCTTTCTTTGACAAAAAAATTAATACAAAAAATTAATCAAATTAGTAACATTAAAATTAAGTGATCTCTTTAACATTTTTTATATGGTTAATGAATATTAAATAATTTCATTTTATATAAGATCAATGCTAATCCCTTGGATGAAAATTACATAATTAATTTATACAACTAATATATATATATATAATAATATTATATATATATAATATTTATATATATATACACATTCGGTTAGTCTTGGTCCAGTCTGTTCTTGACCGAACCATTCGTTTTGTTTGGATATTAATATTAAATATTAAACATATAATATATTTAAAAGATTAAATATTATATATAAAATATTTGTATGGATATCTGTTTTACTCTATAAATCTAATACAAAAATACTCTCTCTTGATCAAGGTGAGTTTTGCAAACAATACACTTTATTTAAGTGTTACATTACCCTCTCCCTAGATTCTCGTCATGGGTAGTGGATGGACGACCCTTGTTGCTAATTCACCCCCTCGATATTGAAACGGGAGGACCTACCCATGGGGGCGAGACTAAGGCACAGGGACCCAACTCTCCACCCTGCCCATCCTTGGGCGGAGTCGGCAGCCACTGTCTTTGAGGTGCAGATATCCCTCTTAATTAACGTTGATGAGGAAATGTTGCAAAAGAGAAAAAACTCCAGTGTAAAGAGATCAAATCGTTGACCTCTTTACAAAACCGATTGTTTTTACTCGGTTTCACTTCTTGTGTTCCAAGCTCAACCTACATGATGTAGCCTATACCGTTGACCTTGAGGGGAGCTGTTGAAGCATTATCTGATAAGGTAGTGCAAGTATCTGATAAGGATAACTCTTGAACAAGGAGAGTTTTCCAAACAATACATTTTATTTAATTGTTATGTTACTCTCTCCTTAGAAACTCGTTGTGGGCAATGGATGGGAGGTTTTGGGTATAGTGTTCGCTCATAAAGTTAAGGAAGAACTTACTGATATCTCGGAATTCCTTAATTACGAAAATTACACATATGGTGATATTTTCAGTGTAAATAAGAAACTTAGTATTAGTATGTGTAATGATCAAAGAATGCTTCGAGAACAAATGACAAATAGCAAGAAAGCCAAATATGAAATGGGATGTTTTTGTGAACAATTTGGCATTCCTCCTATTGCTCCATCTAGAAGAAAGCATAAGCATTTTACTAAGTTTTCTAAACCTCATGGGGGATAAGGAGAAAATCTCGTAATGAATTTTATAAAAAATCCTCTAAACCTAGTTATAAACTATAAACCTCTGAACAAAGTCTTAGAATGGATTATGTATCCTATTCCCAACAAAAATGACTTAATTCACAGGTTGAGTGATGCTGTTGTCTTCTCCAAGTTTGATCTAAAGTCTGGATTTTGGCAAATCTAAATAGAAGAGTCAGATAGGTATAAGACTACTTTTGCCACTCCTTTTGGCCATTTTGAGTGGAATGTGATGCCCTTTGGTCTAAAAAATGCCCACAATGAGTTCTAAAACATCATGAACGATATTTTCAACTCATTCACCCATTTCACCATTGTCTATATTGATGATGTTCTCATATTTTTCAAGTCTATCGATGAACACTGGAACGGACTATATATATATATATATGTGTGTGTGTATATATATAATATTCAGCTGCCACCTCAAGTTGATTAATCACCATCAATTCAGCTGCAATTTGAGGGTGGCAAATGTCACTAGAAATCGACGGGTGATGAATGAAAAACCATTGGACGACCGATGAACAGTCACACCTAGGGGTGTAACCGGTCCAATTTGGTCCGGTTTTGGAAAAAATCTAAGACCGAACCGATATGGACCGGTTTTGTATTTTCCAAAATCGATTACGCACCGTTTACTCTCCTAAACCGGTACTTTCGGTTTTACTGGTTTTACCGATTTTCGGTCCGGTCCGGTTTTCTGATTTTTTAGAGCAGTCACAACTCACAAGAAATTGGCTCTGTATGTAATCACAACCCTCAATAATTTCTGTCTAGGTTCTTAATGATGTTATATCTAGTCATGTTGAGCTGGCCATGCATATTATTTGCATTTACTTTACATCTGAAAACGATGCCTTTAGTACTAAACCAATGTTGGAATGCAGGTCTGGACTTAAAATGGTAACAAACACAAATAAATCATATGCCCTGCATTGTTTCCTTTCCAATGTAAAGATGCTACGGTGCTAAGTTACCTGGTGTTAACATTAAATACCACACATACATGGACTATCTTTTACCGATCAACCTAATTAAGGTTTGAGTAGAATGGTTCATTTCATTACAGGTAATAGGAGAATGGGAATTAGACCAATTCAATGACGAAGCCTAGGCCACAACCAACGACAACCCAATTGGCAATAACAAACTGTCAAACACTAAAAAATTTTGGATAAAAAAAAATATCCTAATATCACAAAACCTAATCAACCCAATCGACAATCAAGATTCACAAAAATCACAAAATCACAAAAACCCTAATATCACAAAATCCAATCACAAAAATCATAGTAGGCTACTGCTAGTATGTAATTTCAAAAAAAAAAAAAACTTACCGTGGGCTGGGGGTAGATCGGCAGAGAGACTGAGACAGAGAGTTGAGAGAGATTGAGAGCGACGAGGTCACGAGAGAGTTGAGAGACGAGAGAGTGAGACACGGGAGACTTGAGAGTGAGAGACGAAAGAGTTGAAAGACGAGAGAGTGAGAGGCGGGAGAGTTGAGAGTGAGAGATGGAGAGAGCTTGCTGCGAGAGGCGAAGAGAGTGAGAGACTGAGAAGTGAGAGACGAGAGAGACGAAGAGTCGAAGACGCTGTGCCGCGGACTGCTGAGTTCACGAAAGAGATGAGTTCCAACTTTAGGGTTTTCAAAGAGACTAAAACGGCACCGTTTGGCCTTTGGCCATTTACTATTTAATTAATTAAAGTTTAATTTTTTGAATCTTTTCAATGTGTTTTTTTTTAAATGATAATTAAAATTTTATATATTTGTAATATATTTAATAGACTATAGTGATTATAGTAATTTAATATAACTATTAACTATATATATTTGTAATACATTTAATATACTATAGTCAAATATTTTATATATTAGACTATATAATATATATATATATATATATTTGTAATACATTTAATATACCATAGTCTAATAGTATTAATATTAGCCTATTAGTATAGTTATATATTAGTATTAGTTATGGTGATTTAGTATAACTATAACTATAGTCTATATTAAACTATTAATATTAGTTAAATAGTTATAGACTTATATAAAATAGTTATAGACTTATATATTAGTATAGCTATATAATATATTAGACTATATAATAATATTAATATTAGCATATTAGTAGAGTTATATATTAGTACTAGTTATAGTGGTTTAGTATAACTATATTGGTATAAGTATAACTATAGTCTATAGTCTATATTAAACTATTAGTATTAGACTATTAGTTAAATAGTTATAGACTTGTATATTAGTATATCTATATAATATATTAGACTATATAATAGTATTAATATTAGCCTATTAGTATAGTTATATATTAGTATTAGTTATAAACTTTTAGTATTAATTATAAGTATAACTATAATCTATAGTTTATATTAGACTATAAGTATTAGTTAAATAGTCTATATATTAGTATAGCTAAATAATATATTAGACTATATAATAGTATTAATATTAGACTATTGGTATAGTTATAAGTTATATATTAGTATTAGTCATAAACTATATATTTAATATTAGTATTAGTTATAAAATTTTAGTAAAAACTTGTAGTATTAATTATAAGTATAACTATAGTCATTATTCTATATTTTGACTATTAGTATTAGTTATAAACTTTTAGTGATTTAGTATTAACATTTTATGTAATAATTTATAAATTATAATAAGAAATTATTTCATATATGATTTCACATATATGATTATACATAATAAATAAAACTTATATATATTAATTATTAATATATATATTTAAAATATTTTGTATAAAACTTATATATACAATAATACAAATATTATTTTTTTTATATATATTTTTAATTAACCGGTCCGGTCCAGGCCGAAAAATCTTAAAACCGGAACCGGACCAGAACCGGCCGGTTTTTACATTATAAGAACTGGTCCCGGACCGGACTGGTTCAAAACCGGTAAATCCGGTCCGGACCGATTTTCCGGTTTGAAATTACACCCCTAGCACACATTTTTCAAACTTCAACTTTAATTGTTTTAATTTGGACGGTACTGCTACGTCCACTGCTCCCAATTTCCATTGGAACTACCGTTAGGCATAATTAGTTTTTTTATATTTATTTTTTAACACTTTTAAATATTTTTAAAAAAAATTATAATATTATTAAAAAATACTTCTTTAATCACGAATTAAAAAGAAAATAAAAATAAAAATAAAAAATTACAATAGTAACATCGAGCAGTAAGAAGGAACGGTGAGTATCATTTTGCTTTTAATTTTTAGAATGTGAAATTTACGGTACGGTGGGTGTGCATTTATAATTCAAAAAAGCTAAGGTATGTGTAAAAGTGAATTTCACATTATGTTTTGATTCAAGTTAAATTATTATTTTTTTGTTCTTTCGTGCAGCATTAATGTTATAAGTAAAAAAGCACCAAAGGTTTCTTCCGTCTTAGTACAGGTTACGGGCTCCTCCATCATGGAAGAGTCTCTAGAAGAATTATGTCAAAGGCTGTCATTGTCGGAACAAGAGAAAGAGGAAATCATTGTGGAAGAGGTGCTGTTAGAAGAAACTAAAGAAAGGGGAGAACATTCTTTGCTGGTATCTCTACTCACAGATAAGCACTACAATCGTGAGGTTTCCAAGCAAAACTTGAGGAGAATCTGGCGACCTGTAAAGAAGATTTGGTTTAAGGAATTGGGATCTAAACTGCTACTGGTGGAATTCGAAGGTCAAAGGGAGAAGGCCGGAGTGCAACGTGAGGGATCATGGTCTTTTGATAGGAATCTGGTATTGATGCAAAATTTTGAAGGAGATTTAGAGGCCAATAAAATAAAGATAGTAAAGGCAGTTTTCTGGATCAGACTATATGACCTTCCATTGGGTGCAATGAATGAGAGGGTGGTGAGAATGATTGGTGAGAGTATTGGTACGGTGGAGGAGATTAATATAGAGAAGGATGAAGTAGCATGGCGGCAGTTCATCAGAATGAGGGTCAGTTTGGATGCCACTAAACCTTTGATGCGTGGCAAATGCATAAACTTGTCTGCTCATGGAGTCTGTTGGGTTCGATTCACCTATGAAAGATTACCAACATCAGATCTTGGAAAAAGTATTTATGATAGCTTGGGCATGCTGGAACAGAAGAAATCATGGGTCTTTGAGAAGAAACAGATCACACCTAAGGAGATCATTAACTATGCTCTTTCGTTACATCAGACCTTCAAGGCAATTAAAGCTGTAGATTAGAGCAGTTTCAAGAAGTTGTCTCAATGGTAGTTACCTCTACAAGGTCTGATAAAACTCAATGTGGATGGGGCTATCTTTCATGTTGAGGGTAATGCAGGGGCAGGTCTCATCTTAAGAGATTGGGAAGGGAAAGTGTTGATGGCAGTAAGCCAGAAAGAAGCTGCGATGGAACCCCTAGAGATCGAGCTCATTGCAATATTGAGAGGATTGCAATTCTGCATCCCTCTTGGCCTTCAGTCTTTATGCATTGAAACTGATTCACTACTTCCAGTTCAGGAAATAAGTAATCCTACTAATTCGAACTCCTTGTATGGGAATGTAGTAACAGATATTTAGCACCTCAAGAGCAGATTTCAGAGCTGTTCAATTGTTCACATCAATAGGGAAGCCAATCAAGCTGCACACAAAGATTTTCTAGAAATGTTATTTCAACTAATGTTTGGTGGGATTTTGTTCCCAGCTGTGTTCTACAAGTCCTATGGACTGATTTACATCTGTAATGTCTTTTTGCAGTTAATGAGAAGTGACTTTCCATTTAAAACAAAAAGTTTTAAGTAAAAAAGGGAAGAGGAAGTGAGAGCACTTTTTACGGAGTCTTGTTTGGTGGGCAATATCTATTCGATCTCGTGACTCTCAAAGTTCTTAAAATTTTGATATTTGAAAAATCATTTTGAGAAGATTGTTTATTTTAAATGACATATGTTATTGCTAAAAGCTTGCACAACTAACCAAAACCGAAAAAAAAGTCATTCCCAATTCACGATAATGATTTAGGGTGTCGGTACAGTATTTTTCACGTTCATTCATGAAATAAACAATAAATAAGCAAATAAAAGATAAATAAACAAAGACACAAAGATTTACGTGGCTCGGCAAAAAAGACTACATCCAAAGGTTGTTTTGGGATGAAATCCACTATAAAATGTGATGTAAGAATCACTCATGGTCTCACATATCTCTCAATACAATGGAGAAATTTTTGGAGCTTGAAGATGGTGCGTCTCTTGAAATAAGATCCTTTGGAGTCATTGTATATGGTGGAGTCTGAGCGTTGAGACCCTATCTAGATTTGTGGAGATCTCCTCCTTATATAGAGACTTATTTCCTTCTTTTGAGTGATTGAGTCCTACTTGTCTTATGAAGCCCTTCCCTTCTAGGAGTCTGAGTCAACTTCTTTCAATTTATATATTCTTTGCCTTACCTTTTAGCTTTATCTTTTTTCATATTATTAGTGATATGCTTATTTAGTTAACCTTGTTTAAAATAAAATAAAATAAAATAAACCAGTGGAGTGCATGGTTTGCATTGTGCATGTGAGAGATGCACTATGCACGCCATGCACAGTGGACATAAGGGTGCATGTTGGCGTGCACCCAATGGTTTCATGCGTAGGGCTTGCTGCTCACCACCTTCGTGCACGGCGTGCCGCTTGCCACCTCCGCGCACGGCTTGCTGCTTGCCAGCTCTGTGCATGGTGCGGCACAGGTGGGAGGAAATAGTGTAAAAAGAAGAATGGTGCCAAGAGCTAACAAAAGAAAGAGCATAATGCCCACCCTACCTGCTACCTGTCGAAAGTGTGGAAAAATCCAAGGTGGAAAATTCAGATTTGGGTTGGGGACATGCTTCAAATGTGGAAAACCTAGCCATATGATTCGGGACTGCCCTCAGAATACTCAAGGAGGCAGAAATTACTCTAATCGAATTAACAAACAAACCGAATCAGAGACCCACCTGCTCAGGCCTGCGTTTATGCCATTTCTCCTTGAGAAGTAAATGGCGAAGCATCAGGAATAGAGGTGATCGAAGTCATTACTCGTATTTTCCCTAAAATGACCCTTTCTTTTTTATAGGAATTAATCCTTCTGATTTAGCTATTAAGTATATGGTAGTTTATTAAACTTTAGGTAATGTCACACTATACGGATATCTAGCGTTTTCCTTATTTGACTCTGGCATAACGAGGTCCTTCGTGTCAGTGGAATTTGCACCAGCGTGTAACCTACCGACAGAATCACTACCTCCAACCATAGTAGTTACGATTCCCAATGGAATTATAATCACTTGTACTTGAATCATTAGAGACTGTCCTTTATGTCTAGAAGGAAGGATAATGGAAGCAGAACTTAGTATCTTCAGTCTAATGGGGTTTATTTTATATTAGGAATGGACTGGCTATCTAAGCATTGTGCCAAGATAGATTGCCGGAGGAAGGAGATCGCATTCTATTCATCTGTTCACCGGCAGGCTGTCAAACGCCTACTGTGTTACCTCAAACACACCATTCACCAGGGTCTCCTTCTTAGGCGCTCACATTCAACACAACTCATGGGATTCTCGAATGCGGATTGGGCTAGCAGCTATGATAACAGAAGGCCCACCAGCAGCTTTTGTGTATGCTTGGGTCCTAACCTTCTCTCTTGGAGTCTTAAGAAACAACACACTGTGGCTTGCTCGTTTATTGAAGTTGAGTATCGCACTCTTGCTAATTTCACTGCTGAATTGGTTCGGTTTCAGTCGTTACTTTGTGGGCTTGGATTTGATACTGATAAGCCACCGATTTTGTGGTGTGACAATATCGGTGCCACCTACCTCTATGCCAATCCTGCCTTTCACGCCCATACTAAGCATATAGAATTCAACTTCCATTTTGTTAGAGATAAAGTGTCCTCTTGAAATCTTGATCTTTGGTTCTTATTGAGTAAGGATTAGATCGTTAACCTCTTTACAAAACCGATTGTTTCTACTCGGTTTCACTTCTTGTGTTCCAAGCTCAACCTACATGTTGTAGCATGTACCGTTGACCTTGAGGGGAGCAGTTGAAGCATTATCTGATAAGGTAGTGCAAGTATCTGATAAAGATAAAGCCCATCAACAACCATATATAGGTTAAGCTATAAGGACAAAGTTCAGCAACAACCAAATAGAGATAGAGTTTCCTAATCTTTACGTGATTGTATTTGTGTATATTTTGATGTTTATGAATACTCTGCTACTCTATAAATATAATTCAAAAATACTCTCTCTCGATCAAGGAGAGTTTTCCAAACAATACATTTTTTTTAATTGTTCTGTTACTCTCTCCTTAGAAACTCGTCGTGGACAATGGATGGATGGTTGTGATGTGGTTAGATGTCATGTGAAGTGTTCGGATGAGCCATGTAGTTTTGGCATACTGTGTGAAGTGTTATTTTGGTTTGGGTTTGTATAATTAGTGGTTGGTGTGTAAGAAACTATAATGTTTTATGATTTCAATTGTGATTGGTGTATCAATGATATGGATATAATATATATTGAATGTGTAGGTTTCAATAAACTATGAAGAATTGATGTGTGATTGAAAACTTGTTATGGAGTATGTATGTGATCATTTGTGTATGTTGTATATTGAGTTTAAATGGATGATGGATTGAATATGTGTGTTGTATTCATTGTTGATAGGCTTATTGATTGATGATAGTGTTTGTGAAGTTGGGATGTTGGGAAGCCATGCGATTGTGTTGTTTGTTGTTTATTGGGTTTAAATGGATAATGGGTTTAAGTGATGTGTGTATATTAATTTAGTTGGAGGGTTGGCTTGATTTTACTTGAATGCAATAGTTTATGGATTTGAATTACATGAGGACCATGAGGTGCAAGAATTGGACAAATTTTAATGTTTAATCTTTAATTTCATTTGTTGTTGATGATCGAGTATAAAAATGGGTTGTAATTGGTTGATTACGCTTGTTTTTGAAAATGCTACCTAATTGCTTGTATTGAGATCTTAGCTATGAATGTATGAAGTTTAGGTATCTCTAATTATCTTGAAGTGATTGGATTAAATGTGAAGTTGTGTTTGGGTTGTGATGTGATTGTGTGTAGTGTGAAGTGCTGGGGAGTAATGTGAAGTTGTGATGTGGTTATGAACTGTGTGAAGTGATGGGGCGTCACACGGTGGTATCAGAGCGATTACATCTCTGGATAAAACCACATTTCCTTAAGAATGAAATGTCAAAATGTTGGTTTGAATCTTTAGTTTGAATAGGCTTGAATCTTGAAGTTGGAGCTCGATCTGATACGCTGGCATCTAAGGAGTTGGAAGATTGAAGGAAAATGGCACGTGATAGACTAGAAAGGAACATCGAAGGTTCTAATACTCATAGAGAGTAAGATCCCCTATTGGACGGAGGACATGCTTTGACAGATGCAATTCGTCAAATGATTGAGCCGATGAAACAACAACAGGAGATAATTATCAGACAAAATCAGCAACAGCAGTAGCAGTACCGCCCCTGGGCAATAAGGCAAGAGCAAGTAGAAAAATAAGGGCTATTCTTATGAAAAATTTCTAATGTACAGATACTCTAACTTCATAATGAGTGAAGGACCCATGACGGTCAATAAGTGCTTAAGTATATGGTAGTTGATTACACTTTAGGTAATGTCACACTATACTGATATACGACGCTTGCCTGATTTGACTCTAACACAAAGAGGTCCTTCGTGTCAGTGGCATTTGCACGAATGTGTAGCCTACCGATAAAATCACTACCTCAAACCGTAGTAGTTACGATTCCCAATGGAAGTATAATCACATGTTCTCGAGTCAATAGAGGTTTTCCTCTAAGTTTAGAATGAAGGATAATGGAAGTCGAACTTATTATCTTCAGTATAATGGGGTTTGATTTGATATTAGGAATGAAATGGTTATCCAAGTACTACGCCAAGATAGATTGCCGGAGGATAGAGATTATATTCCACTCATCTGTTCACTGGCAGGTTGTCAAATGCATACCGCGTTACCTCAAACACACCATCCACCTTGGTATCCTTCTTAGGCGCTCACGTTCAACACAACTCATGGGATTCTCGGATGTGAATTGGGCTGGCTACTCTGATGACAGAAGATCCACCAGCAGCTTTTCTATATTCTTGGGTCCTAACCTTCTCTCTTGGAGTCTTAAGAAACAACACACAGTGGCTCGTTCGTTTACTGAAGCAGAGTATCATGCTCTTGCTAATTTCACAGTTGAATTGGTTTGGTTTCAGTCTGTACTTCGTGGACTTGGATTTGATAATGATAAGCCACCGATATTGTGGGGTGACAACATTGATGCTACCTACCTTAGTGTCAATCCTGCCTTTCATGCCCATACTAAGCATATAGAATTCGACTTCCATTTTGTTAGAGATAAAGTGTTCTTTGGAAATCTTGATGTTTGGTTCTTATCGAGTAAGGATCAGATCGCTGTCCTCTTTACAAAACCGATTGTTTCTACTCAGTTTCACTTCCTGTGTTCTAAGCTCAACCGACATGTTGTAGCCTGTACCGTTGACCTTGAAGGGAGCAATTGAAGCATTTTCTAATAAGATAGTGCAAGTATCTGATAAGGATAAAGCCTAGCAACAACCATATA
Organism: Juglans mandshurica; assembly: GCA_022457165.1. Classification (NCBI taxonomy): domain Eukaryota; kingdom Viridiplantae; phylum Streptophyta; class Magnoliopsida; order Fagales; family Juglandaceae; genus Juglans; species Juglans mandshurica. The sequence goes on along the minus strand of CM039629.1, from coordinate 4,055,606 downwards.
TTCATTAAGCTATACGAACAAAGTTCAAACAACCAGATAGAGATAACGCTTCCTAATCTTTACGTGATTGTATTTGTGTATATTTTGATGTTTATGAATACTCTATATTCTACTCTATAAATATAATACAAAAATACTCTCTCTCGATCAAGGAGTCCATTTAGGAGACTTTTCCAAACAATACATTTTATTCAACTGTTCTATTACTCTCCCTAGAAACTTGTCCTTGGCAATGGATGGACAGTCTTGGGTGTCAATTCCCCCATTTAGCGGTACCAAAATTCTAAAGCCATGCCAAACAAACTCTTGAACATGCAAACTTGGAAAAAGCGTTTCTGATCTAGATGTCTTTCCTTTTCGAATCACTCTGTAATTACTAATTAAAGCTGAATTTTCCCTCCAGTTTCCTCTCGTAATCTTTTATATACTGAGCACACAATCCATGAACTATAATTCTTACACAACTTTCTATTAAAATATTGTTACTTTTTAAAGTTAAATCCATTAAAATAAAATATTATTACTTTTTATTAAAATATTATATTGGGTTCTTTCGTTTTTTGTTTTTTTTTTTATAATTTTTTTTTTGTTTTTCTTGCGTTGACATGTCAAATATCTATCTTTTGTAGGTTTAAGCAAGATAAATGATAGTTGCAGTCGTGAATACATAAGCGTCATACAATCACTTTGAAAAAAATGAATAAATACGAGACCCACATGAAAAAATAATAATTTTTTAATAATAAATCATATTCTTTTTCAAAATAACTGTATAACACTTGCACATTCTACGATTACATGTAACATTACTCTTTAACTAATTAATTGGTGGGAAGTTGCACAATCTGCATGTGTGAGCAAAGGATTGTTTCGAAATTCAATTATTCTATATACAATTGGTAGATACAACCGGCGTGCAGTCGTCTATACCACGTCAGATTTAAAATGAATTGTTTACTCTTTCTCTAAACGCACATGTTCTCTCTCATCAGCGCTCTCTCTCTCATCAACTCTCTCTATCTCTCCCTCCTCGAGTTGTCTCTCTCTCCCATCAACTCTTTCTCTCTTATCAGTTCGGTCTTTCTCTCTTATCAGCTTTATTAGCTCGATCTCTCTCTCTCCTCAGCTCTCTCTCATCAACTCGGTCTCTCTCTCATCAAGTGTCTCAACGTAAATCCCGTTTGTATGCCATTTACACCAAACACTTGCAACAAGCATTTTCCTTAAAAATTTCCCAACACTTATAAAATGGAAAGGAATAGCGTCACCAAATATATATATATACATACATATATATTAACATAAAAGTATTTTTTTTTATTTGTAATATGAAAAGACTTGAGCAGGACAGTTGGTGTGTTTCTACAGACGCGTCTATGATTTGACAACAAATCTATTATTTTTTATAATTATAATATTTTTTATGATAGAGATAGAGCAAGCAAATTTTTTCTTAAATTCTAGTTAAAAATCATATTTTTCTAAATTTTTTTCATCTTTTCAAAGCCTACTATATCTCATTTCTTATTGTATATTGATCTATTCTATTAAAATATTCTTTTTTGATTTTTTCTCACTTTCCTTTATAATTTTAACTTCTCACTATTCATATGTTTTGAATTATTATTCTCTAGCAAATAATTTAAATTTAAATTTAAATCATTTTTACAAGTAAGATAATATTTTTAAAATTATTATGTTTTTAAGAATAATATAATTTTAATATTATTATTATTTTAAAAGTAAAAAAATTTAAATTATTTATTATATTTTATAAATAAATTTTAAAATATTATAATGATGATTCAGCGGGCAAACGATAGCAATCCTAAAATCAAAAGTTGGGAGCCGAGTAGCTCACTTTTCTTCACTATTATTAAAATTTGTCTATAGATCAACGATGGAGATGCTGTTTTTTCAACATTGGCTGCGTCTGCGCTTGAGTTAGACGAAACTCACATGCTTGTGACTATGTCAAGTCATTTATCACCCATGTGTTGAATACTTTATGAAAACGCGTTGGACTCGTACACTGATCAATTCCGTCGACTATGATTTGGCTATGACGAAAGACTAATGCTAGAGCTACCGCTGATGGCTCTTGGAGCCACTGTTGGTTCTATTATATATTTTTTGATGAATTTTTTTTATAGTTATTTTTTATAAATTTTTTTTTAATATTTTTAAATATTTTTAAAAGATAAAATAAATTTATAATATTATTAAAAAATACTTCTTTAATTATGAAGTAAAAAAAATTATTAAAAAATACTTCCTTAATCACGAAATAAAATAAAAAATAATTTTTTTACTTAATAATTAAGAAAGTATTTTTTAATAATATTATAATTTTTTTATGTTTTTTAAATATTTAAAATTGTTAAAAAAATCTATATAAAAATAATTGTAAAAAAAATACATAAAAAAATATATGATAGAGCCAACGGTGACTCCAATGGTCGCTCTGTCATTTTCCTTTTGATAAACTATTTGCAACGAATGAGTTGACTCGTACTTGACTTCACGTAGGTAGTACCGTACGTAGTACAGATGATGCATGCATGTCCGTCTGTACTCCATACGTAAGATAAAAGAATAATACTACTTTTATAAATGAGTTTTACTAATGGTTTTTATCGCTCTACTTTTTTTATTTTTTTTTATTATTTTTTTTACTTAATAATTAAGTAAATATTTTTTAATAATATTATGAATTTTTTTTAATTTTTTAAAAATATTTAAAAATATTAAAAAAAATACATAAAATAAAATACAAAAAAAATGAAAAACACAAAATCATTAACGGTGACTCTCAGCGGTGGCTCTAGTGCCGCTCAAGATAAAAACGCCTTCTTCTTCCACCTCTGAATATACAACTACAACGTACGGTACGATAATATTTTCTAAATTATTATGTTTTTAAGAATAATGTAATTACTTTTTTCAACGTTAATATTTTGTAATTGTTAAATTTTAAAAATTAGAAATATATAATTATTAGAGAATTGGAATCGTACTAGCTATGTGAAAATGTGTTTGTTAATAAAATTAGTTAAATTTGGTTATCCAAACTATCTCATCTTATCTCATCATAATGTCGTTTGGATAGTGAATTAAAATGAGATGAATTGAGATGAAAGTTTAAAGTTAAATAAAATATTATTATAATATTATTTTTTAATATTATTATTATTTTAGAATTTGATAAAGTTCAATTGTTTATTATATTTTGTATAGAAATTTGAAAAATTTGTAATGATGAGATGAGATTAAATATTTTCATTATCAGAATGGACCCTAATCATTATAATTTTTTCAAATTCGCACATAAAATATAATAAACAATTCAAAATTTTAAATTCTAAAACGAAAATAATATTCTAATAATAATTTATTCAATTTTTAATTTTCATCTTATCTCATCTCATATATTACTAAACGATGTAAATGTTTACTAAAAATGACGTTATTAATTAATATTATTAAAAGATATAAAAATATGATCTGTCTCACATTAACGAAAAGAAAAAAATTTGATTTTTATGATATTGTTTCTAGTTTGGATGAAAGAGTAGAAATAATAAAAACATATGAATATACATAAAATTGGAATAAAAAAAATTAAAAGAATGATTTACAGGGCAAACGATAGCAATCCTACATGACATGTGACTTATCAACATTGGCTGTGTCTGCGCTTGAGTTAGACGAAACTCACTATAAGAAAAACGAATTTCTACGATCAATTTATAAAGACTAAAAGATTTTTCGCAACTAATTTCAGTTATAAATAGTTATTTTGTTAGAATTAACTGGTCGCAAATAAGCAATTTTCTTATAGTGACTTACACGTACGCTTGTGACTATATCAAATTATTTCTGATCAGCCATGTTTACAAGTTAAATATAATCTCTTTTTATCTTTTTTTTCACTGTTAAATTATATTTTATAAACTGAATGCCGTCAATGATTTGGCTAAGTATTTTCCATCAATATTTTAGCAAGCTGGAAACACACTCTATAAAAAGGCCTTCTTCTTCCACCTCTGAATATACAACTAGCTAGTACTTGATCAATCTTTAGTTGTGTGATTGTTGATCTGGAAGTCGAGAATGGCCGACGACAGAAGGATGTTGTGTCCGGCGATAGGGATAGACCTGGGGACGACGTACTCCTGCGTCGCTGTGTGGCAACATGATAGAGTAGAGACAATAGTTAATGATCAGGGGAATAGAACGACGCCATCGTGTGTCGCATTCACTGATATGCAGCACTTCATCGGTGATGCCGCCAAGAACCAGATCGCCATGAACCCCACCAACACCGTCTTTGGTAATTTCTCTTTCTTTCTTTCTTTCCTTCTTTTTGAGAAGTAATAAGCTGCAACTTTCTAAATAAATTTAATTTTTAAATAGAATTATATTATTATTTAAATATCATTTCTATCGTTTTTGCAAAGAAAAGAATATTTAAGATTTTCTACATCTTCTCTGTTGAGACATATATATTGTTGATCTAGGTAGGATTTTATTAATTTTAATTTTGCAAATGGTTTCTTAGAAGCATTTATATTAATGGCTTACATGAGTACTTTTTTGGTAAGATCAATTGTGAGATTTCAATAAAAAAAAATAAAAAAAATCCACGCAACAGGAAGATATATAGCAAGAAAAGATCAGTGCATCATGTTTAGATCAAGAAAGAAGAAAGAAATTAAAAAAAAAAAAATAGAGAGTAAGGACTTGTTTGGACACTTTGAGTATTTTATGGTTTGAATTAAGATATTTTATTAAATTTTTTTAAAAAAAGAGAAAAAAATTAATTTAAAAATTATAAAGTTAAAAAATTGTTTAAATATTTTTTTAACATTATTTTTATTTTAAAGTTTTTTTAAAAAATTTTTATTTTTAACATGATAAGTTTTTATTTTTTATTTTGAAGTTTATAAAAGTTGTATTGGTTTTCGTATTTAAATAATGATTGGATGAAAAAGTTAAGTATTTGATATTGAAAAATATTTATATTGAAGTAGTATTTAGAAAAGAAATCATGAGAAGTAAGAATTTTAAGAATATCATGTCTCATCTTTGTGTCCAAACCTCTTAAATTATAAACAGATCTTCATAAAAAAACATTCATATTAGTCTTCAAACCTTTGCTATATTTATCATATCGATTTTCTCTTCAAGAGAAAAAAGAAAAAAGAAAAAACTTGTCTACTGTTTCTTCTTTTTGAAAAGAAATAGTCACTATGTTTCTTTTTTTGTTTATTTGTTTTTTTTTAGTAGGGGAGTGGGGGTTTCAGACTCCAAACCTCCCTTTTGGAAGTTGAAGGCTATGTCAATCAGACTATAGACCAATCCACGAAATCGTCAATCTATCGATTATATTATTTGTTGTAAAATCATTTTTTCCTATATTGCTTTTGATTTTCCTAGATTGCCTTGTAGAAGAGTTGACTCTGGATAGGATAAAGAGTAAGGGCTGGTTTGGACACTTGAAGTATTTTAGAATTTTGTGAATAATAGTATAATTATTAGAATTAAAATGTTTTATAAAATTTTGGAAAATGATTGAGAAAAATTTAAATAAAAATATTATAAAGTTAAAAAATTACTCAAATATATTTTTTTAATATTTTTTTTTAAGTTTGAAAAAGTTATATTAATTTGTGTTTTATTTTTAAGTTTGTAAAATTTGTATTAATTTTTCTATTTAGATAATGATCAGATGAAAATGATAAAGATTTAAAATTAAAAAATGTTTCATGTTTGAATCAATTTTAGAAAATAAATTATGATCGAAAAAGTTTTGGGAAGTTTAAGAATGTCATGTCTCATCTCTGTGTTGAAACGTCCAGGTTAAATTCTTAACATGGAAACTGCTATGCCGAGGGAGAGAATCCTCACCGAAAGACAAATGTTTTTTTTTTCCCTTTTTTTTTTCTTTTTTTTTCAAACATTTTTTCTAAACATTTTACATATTTTTAAAAAATATAAAAAAAATCATAAATTTATTTAAAAATACTTACTTAATCATGAAATAAAAAAAATAAATAAATAAATAAAATGCAATTCTGTGAAAATTTTCTGATAAGAAATTTCTGTAGGGATAGTATTTTCCTTTTAACATATCTTCATAAAATTCAAGCCTGTGACAGATTTATCTTATCTTCTGTGACAGGAAAAAAAAACTTGTCTTCTGTTTCTACTTTTTGAAAAGAAATAGTAGCCAATCAGTTGTTTATATTGTTTGGTTGTAAAATCACTTCTTCCTATATTCCTTTTGATTAATTTTGCAGATTCAAAACGGTTGATCGGTAGGACATTCAGTGATCCCTTGGTTCAGAGCGATATAAAATCGTGGCCATTCAAGGTCATTGAAGGTTCTGATGACAAGCCTATGATCAGTGTCACTTATAAGAATGAAATCAAGATGTTTTCTGCCGTGGAAATCTCATCAATGGTGCTACAAAAGATGCGTGTCATTGCAGAGACTTACCTGGAAACGACTGTCAAAAATGCAGTTGTTACCGTCCCCGCTTACTTCAATGATGCGCAGCGTAAGGCTACAATGGATGCTGGCCGCATTGCAGGCCTCAATGTCATGCGCGTACTCAATGAACCAACAGCCGCCGCCATTGCTTATGGCCTTGACAGGGCGGTACAGGGTAGTATTTGTAAAAGAAATGTGTTGGTCTTTGATTTGGGCGGCGGTACTGCAGATGTCTCAGTTCTTACCATTGAGGGAAAGAAATTTGAAGTGAAGGCTGTTGCCGGAGATACTCACCTTGGAGGTGAGGACTTTGACAACAGAATGGTTAGCCATTGTGTAGAAGTATTTAAAAGGAAGCACAAGAAAGACATAAGTGGAAATGCCAAAGCTATGAGAAGGTTGAGAACTGAATGCGAGAGAGCTAAGAGAGTTCTTTCTTCTGCACTTGATACTAATATTTCCGTGGATGCACTGTATGAGGGTATTGATTTCAGCTCAAATATCACTCGTTCCAAATTTTCAGAACTCAATATGGATTTCTTCAAGAAGTCTGTTAACCTGGTGGAAAAATGTTTGGCTGATGCTAAGATGGACAAGAGAAGTGTTCAAGATGTTGTTCTTACGGGTGGTTCTTCCAGAATACCAAAGGTCCAGCAGCTGTTGCAGGAATTCTTTGACGGCATGGAGCTTAAAAGGAGCCTGAACCCGGATGAAGCCGTGGCTTATGGAGCCTCTGTTCAAGCTGCAATCATGGCTGGTACGGGTAATGAGAGAGTTCAAGACATTGTGCTCGTAGATGTCATTCCTTTGTCCTTTGGGGTGGAGACTAGAAATTGTACAATGTCTGTGGTGATTCCAAGGAATACTACCTGTCCCACCAAGATGACACGAAACTACACAACCGTCAAGGACGACCAAACTAGTATTTTGTTCTCTGTTTACGAGGGTGAAAGAACAAGAGCTAAGGATAATTATTGGTTGGGAGAATTTAGGCTTTCTGGCATTCCTGCTGCACCTAGGGGTAAGATTACGGTCGTTGTCTCCTTTAATATTGACATCAATGGCATCTTGAAGGTTTCTGCTCGGGAGAGCACCACTGGCGTGAGCCAAAAGATCACCATCACCAATGACAAGGCGAGACTACCCATAGAAGAGATTAATAGGATGATCAAGGATGCAAAGAATTTGAAGGTTGAAGATGAAAAGTACAAAGAGAAGGCAAAGGCTAAGGGAGCTTTGGAGGATTATGCCTACGACCTGAAAAGTATTGTCAAAGATAAGGAGATTCGTGCCAAGCTTGAGCCCGAAAGTAAGAAGAAGATTGAAGATGCCATTCACCAGGTGACTCAATGGTTAGAAGGTGTAAAGAGTGTCTCGGCAAATGAGTATAAGGAAAAGCTGAAAGTGACTAAAAAAGTCTGCGAGCCCATCATTGCGAAGATCAAACAACATAAGCAATCGAGCAGCTCCTCTCGAAAATAATAGAGCTGGCTGTTATGAATTCTAAGAGTCGGTCAAATTGAACTCACTGCTAGTTGCAACGATGTTACCACTTTGTTTGTCCAACCTTTTATTTGTCCAGTTTTATTGCTGGTATGTTTAAATCTGCACTGTTTAAAATTTATGCATGGTTTGTAATTTCTGGTTCTAATTATTGGTGTTGATTTTTGAGGTGTTGATCTTGTGATGCAATGTTGGATTGCTGTGAAAAGTGCTCTGATATTGCTGCCTTTTTTCTTTATTTTTTTTCATTTTTTATTTTGGAATGCGTTAGTTACTTCATGCCTTGCTGAATCTTGGAAGGTACATTCTGGTTGTGATGCAAATAACAGCTACTTCATGCCTTGCTGAATTATTTTTATTTTGCTGAATCATACCCTAAAAATATTACAAGAGATAGACCAAGAAAGATTGACTTCTAATAAATAAATCATTACCTTTTAAAACGGTCTTATGGAGAACCTTGCTAGTTATCTTGAAAACAAGACTAAGTGTTTTTTCAGAATGGTCCAATAATTAGTTTTTCAAAAAACTTAAAAGAAAAAACCGAAACAAAAACAAAAATTAAAAATAAAAATTCTTGGAGCTCTTTCAAGTGGATCATTCTATATCAAATATTTCATCTATATTGCATTCTTGATTAATTAATCCAATAATTAATAATTAGGAGATGTTATGTTTTATAGTGAAAGAATATGACCGTTATTAAAATATATCAGTTGGAAGAATATGATCATTGTAAAAAAAAAGACCGTTAGAAAATTATATCCATTGGAATAATATGATCATTAGAAAATTAGTGTGTATTTTTGTAATAACGAATAAATATTCAAATTACAATTATAACTAAAATAAATGAAATGACCAAAATCAATATTTTAATAGAATAGTGATAAATTTGGAGAGTTTGCTATTTGATATTATTGAAAAGTGACTAACTAAATTTATAAAAGTGAATTTCTTAGTCAAGTTTTGGCCAAACTTTGGTTAGGCCACTACTGATACTCTAAGGCCTCTCAAAGAGCAAGGTCCCCAAAAATTATAAAAGCTTTAGGGCTTGATTGGATAATGCGATAAGATGAGATGATTTTAGATGAGTTGAATAAAATATTGTTAAAATATTATTTTTTAATATTATTATTATTTTAAAATTTGAAAAAGTTAAGTTGTTTATTATATTTTGTATCAAAATTTGAAAAAGTTATATGATGTGATGAGATGGATTGAGAGTGTTTTTGTGTCCAAATCTAAAATAAGATTTAAAATAGGATAAATGTTATAAGTTTAATATAATGATAATGATGGGAAGTCAGTGGATCGATGAGAGAGAAAAAAAAACTATATGTCTTTTAAAAAATAAATTATATTAGGTGATGTCATATTACGATATAAATATCTTATTTTAAAATTTGTTTTAAGCCCGGTTTGGATATATAAAACTATTTCATTTTATTTCATCTCATCATTATAATTTTTTTAAATTTTCACATAAAATATAATAAATAATTTAAAATTTTTAAATTTCAAAATGAAAATTTTATTAAGAATTAAGTAATAATATTATTGAATGATTAGAACTACTTCCATATTTCTTTTTTAGTTTCTATTCACATAATTTTTGTGAATCCATATGACTTTTTTTCTTCCATTTCTTTTTGTTTTCAAAACCATTTCAATTTTTAGTTTTTTTTTTTCTTGATTCAATCATTTATTCATTCAATATTCATTTTATTCATTGAATAAATATTTCATTCACTTACAAACGAAAGGGAATGACCCAGGATTCTATTCTATCATCAATCCAATCACCGTTCATGTTTTGTTTTTCTTATCAATGAATAAATTTCTTTACTTGTATGACTTAGATATCTCGTATTTCTCGAAAAAACAATTTGATTGTTGAGATTAGGTATAAAATTATATTCTAATAATATTTTATTCAATTTTTAATAAAATATCTCATCTCATCTCATCTGAACAGCGTAACCAAACGAGACCTAGACATCAATTCAATGAATTCATATTGAGTTGTGCTTGCCTCCTACTGTTGGAAAAACCGAACACTCTTTATGAAAATAGAAGCAATACATATAGCAGCAAATAAAATCAGAAAATAAAATTCATTCGATTTGGTTGACAGGAAAAAGTAGAAAAATACATGAGTTAGAGCATTCACATTCTATGCCCCAAAGCACAACTTTTCCTATAATTTGAGACTTATTTTAGAGTTTTGATCAAAATATTTTCTACATCTCAATCTCCATTTTAGGAAAAAGATTTAAGACATGAACAGTAGTACCCCAAATATAGGAGATCACTATTCATCCTCTAAACTATTTTTTATTAATATTTTATTCTAATACATAAAATAAATTTTTCTTCTAATCATCTATACTTTCTCTCATGCTCATATTTGTTATAGTTTTAAATAATAATTTTAAAATAAACTAATTAATTTCAAAAATATAAAAAATTTAATTTTAAAAATATTATCATATCCACAAAAAATAATTTAAATTTTTTTTAAATATAAGAAAAAATATTGAGTAGTTAAGTTTGTAAATGGAAGTGGGAGAAAACAAGTAATAAATATAGAATAGAAAAATATTATTTTAATAAATAGAGAAATAACAGGGAATGAGATGTATGAGGTTTTTGAAATATGAGTAAATTTAGGAAAAAATTTTAGGAAATGTACTTTTTAGCTAAATTATAGGAAACTTTATGGGGAATGGGATATGAATGCTCTTAAGGGGGCAGTAGCCCGAACAAAGCAAGAGAAACTGGGGGCATAAGCCCAATCCTCCTCGCAACAATGAATCATTTCGTCAAGAAAAAAAGTAAAAGAGACAGGAAAAGGAAGAGGATAACAACATGATCACCTAGTGCTAAAGTATGTTTCGAAGTTGTTGGATTTGGATATCGAAGTGCTCGGAAGTAGTTGAAATATCAAGAATTTTAACAAAAGATTGAGCTTGAGTTCGATTGGTTAACAGTATGGGTGGGTGGTGGGCCACCCCGTTGGCTCCCTGTTCGGCCTCCCTAGAAGGCCGAGGGCACCTGCACACAAACACTCGGTGTGCAGGTGGACCTCCGAACAGATCTAGGTGTCGGGGGATGGGATGGGCACAAGCGCCTAGAGTTTCTCTCGTTCGCCCGACCTAAATTATATACATATATATATTAATTTTTTTAATAAACATTATCGTTTTATTTTAAGTTTGTTTTTTTGTTCTTAATTAAATGAAGTCGTCTGACATTATGTTTTGTTTTAAAAACCCCCTCTCCTACTCTCTCTCTCTCTCTCTCCTCTCTCAGTCTCTCTTCGTCTATTTCGCCACACAGTTGCCATCGTCCCTAGCCCCAGGTATCTCTCTTTGTTGAAGCATTTTCTAATAAGGCAATGAAAGTATCTGATAAGGATAAAGCCCAGCAACAAACAGATAGAGGTCAAGCTAATAAAGACAAAGTTCAACAACAACCAAATAAAGATAGAGCTTCCTAATTTTTACGTGATTGTATTTGTGTATATTTTGATGTTTCTCGATACTCTATAAATATAATACAAAAATATTCTCTCACGATCAAGGAGAGTTTTTCCAAACAATACACTTTGTTTAAGTGTTCTGTGATGGTACGAGAGCCCTCGAATCACTGTATCTTCTACTATGGCCTCATCTGATTCATCTTCCTCAATCTCTCCTCCCCCACCTCAGCCACAATCCTTGCATTCTTCCCCTGCCACTCTCTCCCACCTTGTTACCATCAAACTCACAAAAGACAACTTCCTATTATGGAAGGCTAAGATAATTCCATTCCTCTGTGGTTAGCAGTTCTTTGGCTACCTTGATGGCGCTATATCTACTTGTGCTCCTTTACTACCCAATTCCCTCCCCAACCCTGCTTACCATACGTGGTGTCAACAAGACCAACTTATTCTCGACACCCTTCTCTCCTCCCTATCTGAAAATATTCTAACTCATGTACACAATTATAATACTTCCCATGCCTTCTGGAGTGCTCTTGAAAATTTTTTTACATCACATTCCCACGCTTGTATTGTCCACTCTCATTTACAACTTGCCACACAACCAAGAAATGAGGTCTTTCCATGGTTGATTATTTTCATTAAATCAAAATTTGCTTACATTCTCACTCCTGCTAGACAACCTCTTCAAGAGCATAAGGTTTTCTCATATCTTCTTGCATGTTTTGGTCCTAACTATGATCATTTTGTCACCTCTGTTACAACTAGAGTTGATCCACTATCCTTAGATGAGATTTATGGTCACGTCCTCCTCACCAAGGACCATAGTCTTCTTCTCAGTTCACCTCCTACTCTAGAGGGAGAGGACGTGGGCGTGGTCGATGCTCCCAGAACTCTAGCGGGCCATCCTCTGGTGGAAAGCCCACCTGTCAAGTCTACCATCACCTAGGCTAACTACACTTCGTTGCTATCACATGTTTGATCTCACATATCGAGCTGACAACGTTGCAAGTCAAACTGCTCTCCGGGCAACTTCTCAACCATCTCAAGACTAAAGGTGTAATTGGTCTGGTCCGATCCAGTCGAGGGAGGTCATGGACCGAAAATTCCGATCCATTATTTTTGCTAGATCGAACCGTTAGCTATCTGTCTGGTCAATTCGATTCGGTCCATGAATATTTTTTTTCCTCTTTTTTCTTTTTTTGACAAAACAATTAATACAAAAAATTAATCAAATTAGTAAAATTAAAATTAAGTGTCTCTTTAACATTTTTTAAATGGTTAATGAATATTAAATAATTTCATTTTACAAAAGATCAATGCTAATCCCTTGGATGAAAATTATATAATTAATTTATACAACTAATATATATATAATAATATTATATATATATATACACATTCGGTTAGTCTCGGTCCGGTCCGGTCTTGACCGAACCATTCATTTTGTTTGGATATTAATATTAAATATTAAACATATAATATATTTAAAACATTAAATATTAAATATATATAATATTTGTTTGGATATCTTTTTTACTCTATAAATCTAATACAAAAATACTCTATCTTGATCAAGGAGAGTTTTGCAAACAATACACTTTATTTAAGTGTTATATTACTCTCTCCCTAGATTCTCGTCGTGAGTAGTGGATGGACGGCCCTTGGTGCTAATTCACCCCCTCGAAATCCAAACGAGGGCACCTACCCACGGGGGCGAGACTAGGGCACAGGGACCCAACTCTCGACCCCGCTCATCCTTGGGCAGAGTCGGTAGCCACCGTCTTTGAGGTGCGGGTATCCCTCTTAATTAACGTTGATGAGGAAATGTTGGCATGTTGCAAAAGAGCAAAGACTCCAGTGTAAAGAGATCAGATCGCTGACCTCTTTACAAAACCGATTGTTTCTACTCGATTTCAATTCTTGTGTTCCAAGCTCAATCTACATGCTGTAGCCTGTACCGTTTACCTTGAGGGGAGCTGTTGAAGCATTATCTGATAAGCTAGTGCAAGTATCTGATAAGGATAAAGCCCAGCAACAACCATATATAGGTTAAGTTATAAGGACAAAGTTCAGCAACAACCAAATAGAGATAGAGCTTCATAATCTTTACGTGATTGTATTTGTATATATTCTGATGTTTATGAATACTCTGTATTCTACTCTATAAATATAATACAAAAATACTCTCTCTTGAACAAGGAGAGTTTTCCAAACAATACATTTTATTTAATTGTTATGTTAATCTCTCCTTAGAAACTCGTCGTGGGTAATTGATGGACAGTCTTGGGTGTCAATTCGCCCCCAACATCTAAAAGGGGTCACCTACACACGAGGGGCGAGACTAGGCTCCACAGACCCAACTCTCCACCCCCGCCCAAGGAGCCGACAGCCACCATCTTTGAGGTGCGGGTATCACTCTTAATTAATGTTGATCGCAAAAAAGTAAAAATTCTTAAGATTGTTTTTTCTTATTATTTTTGTATCTCCCTTTGGCGGTACCAAAATTCTAGAGCCATGCCGTACAAACTCTTTACATGCAAACTTGGAAAAAGCGTTTCTGATCTGGATGTCTTTCCTTTTCAAATCACTCTGTAATTATAATTAAGCTGAATTTTCCCTCCAGTTTCCTCTCCTAATCTTTTATATATTGAGCACACAATCCATGAACTTGAATTTTTACCCAACTTTCTATTAAAATATTATTACTTTTTAAAGTTAAATCCATTAAAATAAAATAATATTTTAATATCATTAAATTGTGTAAAAGTTGTATTGGGTTCTTTTGTTTTTTTATAATCATTCTTTTATTTTTCTTGTAGCCAACCCAACGTGCATGCAGGCCGCAGCCAATGTTGAGAAGTCAAATGTGTATCTCTTATGGATTTAACTAATTAATTGGTAATCTGCATGTTCACGCAAAGGATTGTTTCGAAATTTCCCAACAATTATAAAATGGAAAGGAATGGCATTGGATTCTTTTGTTTTTTTATAATCATTCTTTTATTTTTCTTATAGCCAACCCAACGTGAATGTGGGCCGCAGCCAATGTTGAGAAGTCAAATGTCTTATCTCTTAAGGATCATTTAACTAAGAGAATACCTACAAACCGGTCTGGCGGCTTCTCTTCAATAAACAGCTCTTTAGTAGTAGGGTGTCACGTAAGCCTTTTATTTTACTTAAATCTGTATTTGCCTACACCCGATTAGAGACCCCATATAGCCCTCTCGTGCCTCCCTCACTTCTTCGTCTTCCACTCTATCACATCCCCAAACGAAGATCTCGACCCCCACACTCATACAGGCGACAACTCGAACCCCCGACGGAGCTCGTATCTCGACCTCACACTCATCCCGACAGCAACTCGACCCAGACGATGGCACGGATAGAGCTCGATTTCTAGAGAAAACTGGGAGATCTCCACCCCTAAACCAAACTGTTTTTCACTATTTTTCTACTTTACCAGTAGTTTTTTGGGTTTTTGATTTTGTAATACAGTTTATTTGTTGTGAGATCTCGACCCCGAGCCACCGTCTCCTTTTTTTGGTTGTGAGATCTCGACCCCTAAACCAAATTTGCGTCTACTAAGAATAAATCTATTAAATTTGCATCTGCAATCAATTGTGGGTCTTTCTCATCCTCTCATCAGCCCCCTTTCTCTAGTCTTTTAAATTTATGCATACAAGCTATAATTTTTGGTTTAGGGGTCTGCTTCAACAGGTTAGGCTCCTGTAATTTTGCAAGATATGAACACAAATTAAATGCATTTAGGGAAAAATAGGAAACATAATGAATTCTTACAACTGGTATAGAATTCTGATATAGCTTGAAGAAATATTGAACATTCATTAATAATGTATTATATTGTATCATAATTGTAAAGAAAAAAATATTTACTGCAATATGTGGATCATGTGGATATGTTCTACAGAAAGTAGATGACAACAAGAATTATGGAAGTTTCTTTGAGATTTATTCAGCACAAAGACGAAGCATGATCTTGAAGTTTGGTCTTGGGCGGCGGACTGAGATGGTGGCGGTGGAAGAGAGGCACAGTGAGAAAGAAGAAGAGATGAAAACACGAAGTGCTCTAAGGTGAAATCAGTGAGAGTTGCTTTTGCTTGAAAGTATTTATGTGTGATGGAGTCTATTTCTCTTATGGTGTATTTTCTTATGTGGCAAGCAGTGAATAGAGGGCTGCTATTCTCCGTTTATTAGCCGACTGTTACAAAGCGGCTTTTTTTAACTAATTAATTGGTAATCTGCATGTGTGAGCAAAGGATTGTTTCGAAATTTTCCAACACTTATAAATGGAAAGGAATGGCGTCACCATATATATATATAATATTCAGCTGCCACCTCAGGTTGATTAATCACCATCAATTCAGCTGCAATTTGAGAGTGGCAATTGTCTCTAGAAATCGATGGGTGATGAATGAAAAACCACTGGACGGCCGCTGAACAGTCGCACCTTTTTCAAACTTCAATTTTAATTGTTTTAATTTGGATAGTCCTACGTGGGAGCTGGCAGCTGCCGTTAAGCATAATTTGGATAGCCCCTTTTTGGGTGACCGTAGCATAGCTCTTTGTATATATATATATCGAGCAGAACTAGAATTTTTACACAACTTTCTATTAAAATATTATTACTTTTTAAAGTTCAATCCATTAAAATAAAATAATATTTTAATGTTTTTTTATAATCATTCTTTTATTTTTCTTGTAGCCAACCCAACGTGCATGCAGGCCGCAGCCAATGTTGACAAGTCAAATGTCTATCTCTTATGGATTTAACTAATTAATTGGTGGGAAGTCTCACAATCTGGAGCAAAGGATTGTCTCGAAATTTCCCAACACTTATAAAATCGAAAGGAATGGCGTCACCATATATATATATATATATATATATATATAGCAATACTAGATAGTCTCTATTTAGAGACTGCAATGCAAGTTTAAACAATTTTATCTTTAATATTTTTTAAAATTATAAAACTATCCATTTTGAAATGATATTTTTTCTTATTTAATAAAGGGTCTATACATACGATCCTTACTTGAGAACTATAAATAGAATTTCTCAAATATAAAAAACTTTTTTTTTTATTATTTGTAATAGAAAAAGACTTGAACAAACCAGTTTGATTGTTTGTACAGATGCGTCTATGATTTGACAACAAATCTATTATTGTTTATAAAAATAATTATATACCAACTTGTCAATTATAACAATATTAATTTTTTATTAAAAAAATAATTTTAAATATAGTATCGAATTATGCAAATTTTGAGCATTCTTAGAGTAAGCAAATTTTTTCTTACATTGTAGCTAAAAGTTATATTTTTTCTAAATTTTACTCAGCTTTTCAAAACCTACTAGATCTCACTTCCTATTATTGATTTATTCTTTGAAAATATTCTCTTTTATTATTTTTTTTTTCTCTCACTTCCCTTTTCAATTTTAACTACTCGATCACCATTCTTATGTTTTTAACTACTACTCTCTAGAGAATAATTTAAACGAAAATTTGAATAATTTTTTTGTAGATACGATAATATTTTCAAAATTATTAAATTTTTAAGAATAATATAATTTTTTTTGTCAAAATTCACTTTTTTCAACGCTAATATTTTGTAATGGTTAAATTTTAAAAATTAGTAATTAAGGAATTGAAATATATAATTAAATTTGAAATGAAAAAAAAATAGAAATATATAGTTATTTGGGAATAGAAATCGTACATAACACTGTGAAAATGTGTGTTTGTTAATAAAAATTAATTAAATTTGATTATCCAAACTATCTCATTTTATCTTATTCCGTCTCATCAGGGTGAGATTTGAATAGTGAGCTAACATGAGATGAATTGAGATGAAAGTTGAAAATTGAATAAAATATTATTAGAATATTATTTTTGAATATTATTATTATTATGGGATTTGAAAAAATTGAATTATATGTTTGTTATATTTTGTGTGAAAATTTAAAAAAGTTGTAATAATGAGATGAGATTAGATGAGATAAAATACTTTCATTATCAGAACAAGGCCCGAATCATTACAGTTTTTCAAATTCACACACAAAATACAATAAACAATTCAAAATTTTAAATTCCAAAACAAAAATAATATTCTAACAATATTTTATTCAATTAATTTCAACTTTCATCTCATCCCATTTTTATTATCAAACGAGACAAATGTTTACTAAAATTGACTTTATTTAATATTATTAAAAGATATAAAAATATGATCTGTCTCACATTAACAAAAAGAAAAAAAAAAGATTTTTATGATATTGTTTCTAGTTTGGAAGAAAGAGTAGAAATAATAAAAACATATGAATATACATAAAATTGGAATTAAAAAAAAATTAAAAGAATGATTTAGAGGGCAAAGGATCGATAGAAATCCTAAAATCAAAAGTTAATGTAGGAAGCCGATCGAGTAGCTCACTTTTCTTCACTTTTCATTTTATTTTTATTAAAATTTTGCTAAAGATCAATTAATATAGGCCGGACTCCGGAGGCGGGTGGAGATGCTCTTTTATCAACATTGGCTGTGTCTGCGCTTGAGCTAGACGAAACGTACACGCTTGTGACCATATCAACTGGTGATAGCGCCCTAAAAAATAAAAAAATAGAAACGAATTGGACTCGTAGTACAGATGCCGCATGCATGTCCGTCTGTACTCCATCCGTAAATCAGAGGCACATTCCAGAAGCTTGGAGAATATTTCTACAGAATCTTCTTGTTTCGAAATGGGTGACTAGGCTACTACGTGACATGAGATGAATAGTCCAAGTATTGTATTCTGTTATGAAGTCTGCCTATAAATATTCAGAGGTCATTGTATTCAAAAATCAATATATTCTATACACGGTTTTCATTGAAACCTTTTTACAAACATCTCTGCTGCTCTAGTTTTATTAGAAACACACTATAAAAAAGCCTTTCTTCTTCCACCTCTGAATATACAACTAGCTAGTACTTGATCAATCTTTAGTTGTGATTGTTGATCAGGACGTCGAGAATGGCCGAAGACAGAAGGATGTTGCGTCCGGCGATAGTGATAGACCAGGGGAATAGAACGACTCCATCGTGTGTCGCATTCATGACTGATATGCAGCAGTACTTCATCGGTGATGCCGCCAAGAACCAGATCGCCATGAACCCCACCAACTCCGTCTTTGGTAATTTCTCTTTCTTTCTTTCCTCTTTTTGAGAAGTTATAAACAACTTTCTAAATAAATTTAATTTTTAAATATAATTATATTATTATTTAAATATCATTTCTATCGTTTTTGCAAAGAAAATAATATTTAAGATTTTCTACATCTTCTCTGTTGAGACATTGTTGATCTAGGTAGGATTTTATTAATTTAATTTAATTTTGCAAATGGTTTCTTAGAAGCATTTATATTAATGGCTTACGTGAGTACTTTTTTGGTAAAATCAATTGTGAGATTTCAATAAAAAAAGATCCACGCGACAGGAAGATATATAGCAAGAAAAGATCCGTGCATGTTTAGATCAAGAAAGAAGATAGAAATATAAAAAATTAATTAAAGATATTATCAATTACATAAGATCCATTCAAATTTGATATTCTCCAATTAACTTAGGCTCGGTCTGGATTTAGAAGTTTTTTTTTTTTCATTTTATTATTATAATTTTTTAAAAATTTTAACATAAAATATAATAAGTAATTTAACTTTTTAAATTTTAAAATAATAATAATATTTAAAAATAATATTTTATTCAATTTTTAACTTTCATCTCAACTCACTCCCTTATCTCCAAACGGCACCTTAATCAATTTCTCCTCACGGTGGCTTTTTTCCTTGAGAAAGATTGGAAGATTTTATTTGGAGGCTTTCTTCCGCTAGTGGCCATAGCGGCTGCCTATGTTGCGTAGCTAGCGAAGAGAGAGAGAGTAAGGATTCGTTTGGACACTCGGATCATTTAAAAAATTGTTTGAATATATTATTTTATTTTAAAATTTGACAAAGCTATATTAGTTTTTGTTTTTTATTTTAAAGTTTTAAAAAATTGTATTGATTTTTATATTAGAATAATGATTAGGTAATGATAAGATGAAAAAAATTAAATATTTTATATTGAAAATAAAACCTCTTAAATTATTAACAGATCTTCGTAAAAAAATATTCTTCGACGGCATGGAGCCTGAAAGGAGCCTGAACCCGGATCAATCAGTGGCTTATGGAGCCGCTGTCCAAGCTTCAATCATGGCTGGTACGAGGAATGAGAGAGTTCAAGACATTGTGCTTGTAGATGTCATTCCTCTATCCCTTGGAGTGGAGACCAACGATGGTATAATGTCTGTTGTGATTCCAAGAAATACCGCCATTCCCACCAATATGGAACGAAACTACACAACGGTGGAGGACAACCAAACTAGTATTTTGTTCTGTGTTTACGGGGGAGAAAGAACAAGAGCTGCGGATAATTATTTGTTGGGAAAATTTAGGCTTTCTGGCATTCCTGCTGCACCTAGGGGTAAGATTACGGTTGTTGTCTCCTTTCATATTGACATCAATGGCATCTTGAAGGTTTCTGCTCGGGAGAAAACCTCCGGCGTGAGCAAAAGGATCACTATCACCAAGGAAGAGATCATTAGTAGGATGATCAAGGATGCAGAGAATTTCAAGGCCAAGGCTAAAGGAATTTTAGAGGGCTATGCCTCCGTGATGAAAAATGCTGTGGAGGATGAAAAGATTCGTTCCAAGCTTGAGCCTGCATTTAAGAAGCAGATTGAAGATGCCATTCTCCATTTGACTCGGTGGTTAGACTACGTTCAGCTTGTGGAGGCAGACGAAAACTTGATAAAAAAGAATCTGAAAGAGATTAAACAATACTACGATCCCTTCATTGCAAAGATCAAACAAAACTTTGATATCGACGCCAATGGCATCTTGGAGGTTTCTTCTCGGGAGAAAACCTCCGGCGTGAGCGACAGGATCACTATCACCAACGATATGAGGGCGAGAGTGACCGTGGAAGAGATTTTCAATGCTGCAGATGAAAAACACAAAGAGAAAGCCAAGGCTGAGGGAATTTTGGAGGGCTATGCCTCCAAGATGAAAAATGCTGTGGAGGATGAAAAGATTCGTTCCAAGCTTGAGCCTGCATTTGAGAAGCAGATTGAAGATGCCATTCTCCATTTGACTCGGTGGTTAGACTACGTTCAGCTTCCGGAGGCAGACGAAAACTTGATCAAGAAAAATCTGAAAGAGATTAAACAATACTACGATCCCTTCATTGCAAAGATCAAACAACATTAACAATCGAGCAGCTCCAGTTGATCAAGTTAGAGATGACTGCTATATATGCGATCTGCCGAATGGAACTCGTACTAAAGTTGCAACGATATAATTAATATGTTACCACTTTGTTTGTCGGACCTTTTAATTAGTTTTAATATTGTTGGTGTGTTTAAATTTGCAGTAGTACCGTTCGATCGTTACATGTTGCAACATTTGACATTTATGGTTTGAAATTTCTGGTTGTTGTTATATATATGTTGGTGTAATACTCGGGCCCAAGGCCCAGGCCAAGGCCCAGACTCACAAAAAAATTTCAGTTTATGAAGACCCCAGAAAACGGCGTCGTTGGTGAGTTTTTCTTTTGTCCCTTTGCATTTTTTTTTTTCAAAAATGCTAAGGACAACCGTCCTTGAGTCTCTGTAAATGGTTTTGTGTTCTGTTATGTGGCTGGTTGGGAGGAATGGTTGGCTGTTTGGGGCATTATGGGACTAGTTTGTCATGTTATTGTGGAGTGGATTATTATTAAGCTATACAGGTTGTTAAGTGACGGTTGGGTGGAGATTACATGGTGGTGCTGGAGTGAAAATATTGATGGTTTGAAGAGGGGTTGTCCAGATTCACCTTATGGTGGACTCTAGATTAAAAAGGGGCTGGTTTGGGGTTTTATCAAATAAGCTTAGTGGTATACCTGTTTGAGTTATTAATTGTGTAGTAAATATTTATTGTTTTAGGTTGTGATACTGTTAGAGGTCGGACCCAAGGCATATCTTATACACGGCAAGAGTCAGGTAAGCGGGGTTCCTATACTAGCCTTTGCATAAATGAAATGAAATGAAGTTTATTTTGAAAATATGCATGCTTGTTTCGAAAAGAAATCTGAAAACAACCTCATATGTGCATTCTGCATATGCATAAAATCTGTATAAGAGAAAGTATTTTCTATCATGATTGGTGTAGACATGAGCTTATTTTTAGCATTTTGTTTCTAAACTGAGAAAAAGAGCGAATATGAGATCTAAAAGTTTTGCTTTGATTAAATGAAGTTGCTTTGATTCTGTTATTTTGAACATGTAAAATGATTTAGCTATTCAGCACTCTGTTTTGACATGATGTGTCATCTGAAAACCTTGGCATAGATTTCTGATTATGTATTTGAATATGATCTGTTTTTTATGTTGTCTCTGTTCGGTCTCTGTTAAGGCCCTGCCATGGGTATAATAGTGGCATACAACCCCGCCACGGCTATAACGATGGTTCATAACCCTACTACGAGGGTTAAACATAGTATCTGTCCCGATGTGATGCTCATATATGTTACGAAGATAAGGTTTCAGTCTATGATATGCCAAGGGATTTTGAAATAAGAAAGTTTTATGAAAATTTTGCTCTGACTTTTTGATAACATGTTTTTGATTATGCATTCTGAAAACAAATATTCTAATTCTACATTTATGAAAGTAAATATTTTTGTTTCGCATTATGAATTTGGTAAATGTTCATGTTTACATACTAGTATATGTTCCTTACTTACTGAGTTGTTGATAACTCACCCCCTTATCTCCATAATATTTTTCAGATGATTTGAATGATTCAGTTAAGGATCAAGAGTATGGAGAATGGGCGTGATTATTTAAGTATAGAGGATTACGCACCGAAAGATGACATGGTTATTGAAGAATGTTTTTCGTAAAGTTTATCGTGTTGTCTTAGATTAACTATACTAGATGTGAAATAATGAGTATTTTGTTTGATTGAGAAATTTGGAGTATATAGTATCACTACAACAGAAAGGCACTTTAGGGATGAAATTTTTCATCTCAAATTATAGTCATTTCGTCCCAAAATATTTTTTAGGGCGGGACATAAGCGACACAATCCAGTTGAGACTAGTATCAGTCCAGGCAGGGAGAGAACTGTTTCACTAGAGCGACAAGTGAAGGTTTCTGACTTCCAGAGTCTTGTTTGGGGGGACCATTCCCTGCCATCAGTCTTCAACGATCGTGGTTGGAGACCTATCTTAGATGAGCGGGAGTAATCGTGGGAGACCATCTCCTATATTGACATTGTTTATGAGTTCTATAGAGAGCTCGGTGGTGCCAGCCCAGATGACAGAAAGGCATACAGGATCTCTGTCCAAAGAGTTCCAGCTATATTTTCACAGGACGGACTCGCTGAGCATCTCGGTATTCCGAGGCTGCCAGATGCATATCCGAACGTGGAGCTTAGAGAGTTTGATCCTTCAGCTGAGGATGAGGCACCAGTTTATACAGATGAGGTCGATACCCTTGCTGATCATGAGGCGAGGGCTTTGGTTGTTGGTCCAAATGCTCCCCTGTATGACGGGACGAAGAGCATCAAGCAGGCAAAACTATCTTCTTTCTTCAAGATCCTAAATTTGATAATCGCCAACAATATTGACCCTCAGCAGCACAAGACAGAGGTTGGCATTGATCGGACGAAATTTATGATACAGGTCGCTCGTGGTATTCATATCGACCTGGTGGGGTATAAATTCGATAAGATTCGATCAGAGTCCCGGTACATTTCGACAGATATACTGCCCTTCGGGATCCTGACCACCCAATTTCTACTATTTGCCAGTGTTGTGCCTAATGTTGCCAAGCGTAAACGGGAGCCGATGAGACCAGTCAACAGCACCACCCTCTCACGCAGCATGGGACACTCGAGACTGCGTCTTCGTGGATATGCTCCAAACCGATTGATCCTTAGAGAGATGCACAGCTGGGAGATCATGGAGTATCGGCTGCTGAGATATCCAGACAGGCCGAGGCATCAGTACACAGCGCAACTCGTGTACTCAACTCAGGAGATTGAGGCCATCAAATCCATACCTATTAGCTTAGGAGGAAGGGTAGATAGACTAGTATGGCAGTTCTCAAATAATGGCCAGTACACAATTAGGAGTGGATACCACTACCAGAGGAGACTGGAGTTAGAAATAGAGGGGGAAGCATCGAGAAGATTTAGTGACAAAGTTGTATGGAAGAGTTTATGGAAGATGAAGGTTGCCCTTGCTGTAAAGTTCTTTATTTGGAGAGCTTGCAGTAAAGCCCTTCCCACATTTGCAAACCTGAAAAGGAGGAAAGTTGTGGAAGATCCCCTATGTCCAATCTGTAGAGTAGAACCTGAGACATCAAGCATGCTTTATGGGGATGTTCAGCTGCCAGGGATGTGTGGAGTCAGCGGTGCATTAAGGTTCAGAAGATGTCATGCCAAAGTGACCTGTTTTTCAATGTGTGGGCTACTCTAGTGCAGCAATTGGACCACAATGAGATGGAGGAGGTGGCAGTAACTTTGAAGGGGATATGGACCTAAAGAAACGAGGTTTTGCATGGTAAAGGGTTCAAACATCCTACCAACATATCCCAAACAACAAAAAATGAGGTGGTTTCCTTGCATGAGGCCAACAAGTCCTACCAACTTAATCTAGTGCAGAGAACTCAAAAAGTGCTCAAGTGGTTAAAACCAGCAGAATGATTATTTAAAGCAAATTAGGATGCTGCGTTGAGGGTGTAAACAGGCAAAATGGGGGTGGGGGTTATCATTAGATATCACAATGGATGGGTTATAGGAGCACTCAGGGCATCTCGGGGTATCACAGATAACCCCTTTGATGCTGAAGCTCAGGGCCTCCTACTGGCAACAGTTTTTTGCGAGGAAATGAGATTGAAGCATGTAGTTTTGGAAGGGGACTCAAAGCAAGCCATTGATTTACTACAGAAGCATGGATCAAATTGGAGCATGGGGGGAATGATGATTGAAGATGCACGACAAATATTGAATACTTGCAGTCAATGGACAGCTTCTCATGCGTGTAGAGAGGCCAACATGGTTGCACATCACCTAGCTAAATCAATCCTCAACTTCTCTGTAGATTTATATGATATTGAAGAATGCCCTGTTTGCATTCAATCAATTGTAGCCCTCGAGATGTTATAAGTTTGGTTTTTAATGAGATCAATTTTTTTTTTTTAAAAAAAAAAAATAGTAAGATCTATATTCTAGAGAGAGAGAGAGAGAGAGAGAGGTATGTCTGGACTTAAAAAATAAGCTTCTAAATATATAGAGAAAGTTTTAAATAGCAATACTGCTACAGACAACCATCTGTAGCAACCGCTGCGCAACCGGCTAATCACGTCAGCCTGTTTAATTAAAAAAAAAAAATGAAGACGGACAGAAAAAGTTGGGAATTTACATTTCAGAACCAAAAGGAACTTTTACATTTCATAAACAAAAGAAAAATCCAGCAAAAGCAAAACCGTGGAAGAGGAAAATATTGAGCTCCGAAGCAGTCGATTTTTGGGTCTAGAAGAACCGTAGATCTCTTCGTTCGTGTTCGCGTGAACAGCTGTGAGATCTCTTCCATTTCTGTTCGTCGGCTTCGTGTCTCCGTCGCTAGCTTCAGGTAAAACATCCCACGTCGTCAGCTTCCTATCTTCGTGGCTTCATTTCTTCATATGTGGTGTTTTTGTTGACATTTTGGTGGCTAGAAACATCAATAAGCATTTTTAGTTGTTAAAGAGGAAGGCTCCAAAGCCACAGTGTTCGTCGAGGTTGGCCAAAAAGTGTAGGAAGTAGGAAATAATTTTATTTGCACTGGTTATCTCTATTAATTTTGCCACATGGTTCGCATTTTATAGATGTTAGTATTTCATTTCGCCACTTGTTGTGTAGATAATGTGGTAGTGCAAAGGGTCTGTTTTTGTTGGCTTCTTGGTTGGCATTCTGTGTTTTTGTTGGCTTCTTGCATAGATAATGGCACATTCCCATGTTTAACTACATGAATACATCATATTAAAAAAATAGAAGACAATTCTTGAATTACATATTTTTGATCAAAAGGGTCTGTTAAGATTCAATGGGTACGTGGCCATTGGTTCAATGAATAGTTTGGGTTGGTGTAGAGTACCTCCTACAAGAACAAGAAGACATTTAGATAATTAAGTCAAGAAATATTATGTGAGATAAATCAAATGAAGTGGACATGTGGAAGAAAATAGTACTGTATTTTTTATTTTATTCCATAGTCGATTTTTTGCAGAATGGTTTATTAATTCTTTGTAGAATGCATTAGTGAGTTGATTTTGGGGTTTAGAGACTAGGTTGTTCAAACAAAACCATTCAATAGTTAAATTATTATGAAATTTTCAAATGATAGAGTCTATTCTTCAATTGTTTTTAAACAAATCAATTTCTTTTCCTAATAAATTTAATTCATTGCACATGCTAATTGTTAAACAAAATATATTTTGTTAACTTGTTTGGATAATTTACACTGATGCCTCTAACCTTTGTTTTCATAAGGATGATCAACATAATTTGGTGATTTTCTTCTTATTCTTTCTTCAGGAGGTATAGTTTTCCATGGAATTGTTAGCATGGAAAAAGGAGAAGACCACTCAGTTGGGCTAACACCAAGTAGCTCAAATTCTCCAAGCACGGTATATGATTTTATTTTAAAGATTTGTTGGAATGTGTTGAGTTGATGTTTCGTGGTTGCGACTCTCATTATTATTTTTTATGTTAGGATATCCCAACAACTGCTCCAAGCCTGTCAAATTATATGCACATTTGGCATGGACCAATGCCTACATGGCCACCGGCCTTTATGCCATATCCAGATGGCAACCAATATCCAATCAACATTTAGGTGGTGATGCAACTTTGTTAGTGTTTTTTTTAATAAATATGTTTATTCATAAAGTTTTGTGTTAATTTTTGTGATTTATGCAGAATACTGGTTACAAATTTCAATATGGGATGGGACCTCCCATTCCTCTGATCACTACCAGCTCCGCAACGAGCTGAAGAGTTCATACAGAGAATCCACCCAATTGTAAGGAAACTGAAAAACCTGATACATCCCCTAGACTTAACGAGGAGAGTAAAGAGGATACACCAAATTCACGGGATACCGAGGATGGCAGTGTCGGGACACCTGAGTGTGTCCAAATGGATAGTGGTGATATGATTGAGGAGCCAAAGTCAGGGATGGAATTTAATTCTTTTGAAGAGTTATTGACCTATTATAAGCAATATGGTAAGAAATGCGGGTTTGGGGTGATGACAAAAAGGAGTGAAAAGGCCGAGGATGGAGCTATTAGATATGTCACCCTAGCTTGCGCCCGCGGTGGGAAAGCCCGAAATAGAACGTTGAATGTCGCCAAACCACGTCCGACAGGAAAGACGGAATGTAAGGCAAAGATTAATGCCTTAAAAGTTTAGGGAAAGGTACTGTTGACAACATGTCATAATATACATAATCACGGCCTCAGTCCACAGAAATCCCGCTTCTTTCGTTGTAATAGAGAAGTTAGCGAGACCGTAAAAAGAGTTCTAGATACAAATGACCTGGCTGGGATTCGAATGAATAAGAGCTTTGGCAGTCTTGTCGTTGGCACCGGTGGATTCGAGAACCTCTCTTTTTGGAAAAAGATTGTCATAATTATATAGACAAGGCAAGACATCTGCGACTTGGGAAAGGTGGCGCTGGAGCGCTTCAAGATTTTTTTTTAAGGATGCAGTACAAAAATCTCATGTTCTTTGCATTGATGGACTTAGATGATGAGGGGAGATTGAAGAAAGTCTTTTGGGCAAACCCCCGTAGTAGGACAGCATATCAGTATTTCGGTGATGTGGTGACATTTGATACCATGTATCTGACCAATAGATACGGTATGTCATTCGCACCATTTGTTGGTGTAAACCACCATGGCCAGTCAATTTTGTTGGGAGCATGATTGATATCCAGTGAGGATACCGAGACATTTGTGTGGTTATTCCAGACATGGTTGAAATGTATGGACGATATAGCTCCAAGAGCCATAATCACAGATCAGGACAGAGCGATGAAAAATGCGATTGCCATTGTATTCCCAGCAAGCTGACATCGATTCTGTTTGTGGCATATATTGAAGAAAGTCCCCGAAAAGCTTGGCTCCCATAGTTCGTACAAAAGTGGCATGAAAACTGCTTTGATGAAATGTGTGTATGACACTCAAAGTGTTGAAGCGTTTGAAAAATGTTGGGAGCAGCTAATCACCACGTACAACTTGCATGAAAATGTCTGGCTGCAAAGTTTACATGATGAGCGTGAGCATTGGGTACTGGCATTCTTGAGGGACGTATTTTGGGTTGGAATGAGTACTACGCAGCGGAGCGAGAACATGAATGCATTTTTTTATGGTTATATCCATGCTAAGACAAATTTGAAAGAATTTGTCGACCAGATTGACAACGCATTGAAAAAGAAAATTGAGAATGAAACTGCCGTAGACTTCCACTCATTTAGTGTCTCAATTCCCCGTATATCTAGATCTCCAATTGAAAAGAGATTTCAAGATCTATACACGAATGCTAAATTCAGGGAAGTTCAACAACAAATTACCGGCATTATTGATATGGATCCAAAGTTACTTAAGCATGATGGTACATTAAAGACCTATCATGTAGAGGATGGAATTCTAGTGGAAGAGTTCACTAAGCCGGTTACACCTATGTGGACTTTAGTGAGGAAGATACAACTGCAAAGTGTTCGTGTGGGTTGTTTCAGATGAGGGGGATATCGTGTAGGCATATTTTGGCAGTATTCAAATGTAATGGGATTAAGTCTGTGCCAGAAACATACATTTTAGATTGATGGAGGAAGAACATCAAACAGAGGTACACGTTAATCCATAGCAGCTATGACGCAGGGGATCAGCGGGCAGGTGCTAACAGATATTCAAGTCTATTGAAAATCTGTTATCAGATAATTACTCATGCTGCGGGTTCGTTACAGCATACTGAGGATGCAACTACAAAATTGAATGTAATGATTGACTTATATCGTGGCAATCAAGAACCACCATTGAGTCCCATAACTCAGGCGAATGTTGGTTGTGGGGCAAATGATACAACTACAGCTGGTAGTTCAAAGCAAGTACTCAGCCCGAATGTTGTAAGAGGGAAAGGCAGACCTCCGTCTCTAAGGAGAGTATCGAGGATGGAGAAAGACATGCGGAAAGTTAAAGCAAAGACAGAGAGCACCAGTGAAGGGGAAACGCAAACAGGTGCATATTTTAAATATTAACAGATTTAAATTACCATTTAATGCAAATATGACAAAAATGCTAAACATTATTTGTGGATTGTTCATTAGCGAGATGGAGGAGAACCAACAGTCGTGGACACTTGCAGGAGGTTATTTGGCCATTCGGAGATGGATACTCCTAATGTTGAACAATTCCAGACCCGAGAAATAGTGATTGGTAGTCAAGAAAGTGTAAGTGGATCTCTTGTGTTGTCGATATTTTAATAGTATTAGTTCAAAGCAAACTAAGTTGGTGTTTGCCATTTACAGATGCAATTTGGATTAGATGGATCCCAACAGGGAGAATTTGGGTTGAGTGAATCACAACCGTCGCAATGATTTGATTCATTGAGTATGTTATTAATAGTACTGACATTTAACAAATTACAATTGATATTTTGAGTTGTCACTTTGGAAACTGAAGTGATCTATGTTGTATGTTTTGCAGGGCTTAGAAGACTTGTTGGTAGTTGTGTATATGAATCCAATTTTTGCTATTTTGTTAATTGGGAAGCCATTTCCAGATATTTTTGTGTATTGGGACATTTGGTGTTTACCATGTGTGTATTGGCAATCAAGTGAACTGTTGGTATTGGGACATTTGTTGGTATGTGTGTATTGGGAGTCATGACAACATTTGTTGGTATGTGTGTATTGGGAGTCAAGTGGACATTTGTTGGTATGTGTGTATTTAATGTTGGCGAGGTGGTTCATGTACTCCAGTACTTTTATGCTCAATTTGTTCATGTTATGAGTTCTGTGTAATTCTTGCTAGTTTGTGTAATACAGTTTCGTGTTTGGCATTTTGTATCATCACCTTTTACAAAAATGCTCAATGGTCGAAGTGAAGTAAAATTTGCAAGCATCTTAGAACAAGTTTGAAAAACTGCTCTATAACATGTATACTATATGTACAAACTGCATGGTACAACAAACTATCCATTACAACCTATCCATACGTATCTGACCAAACTGCTTTGCAAAATGCTATGTAAGGCAAATCCATACAAATTGTGCATAACAGTTTTAAAAACTGCTCAATATCCATTACAAAACTGCAACAAACTGCTTCACAAACTGCTTCCATACAAAATAACAATAACAGGTTCAAAAACTGCTCAATATCTATACAAAACTGCTCCAAACTGTTTTACTTACAAAATCCATACAAACTGTGCATATCCATACAAAAACTACTCGGTATCCATTACAAAACTACAACAATGCACATTCACAAATTGCATCCATACAAACTGTACATAACAGTTTTAAAAACTGCTCAATATCCATTACAAAATTGCAACAAACTTCTTCACAAACTGCATCCATACAAATTGTACATAACAGTTTTAAAAACTGCTCAATATCCATTACAAAACTGCAACAAACTGCTTCACAAACAGCTTCCATACAAAATAACAATAACAGGTTCAAAAACTGCTCAATATCCATACAAAATTGCTCCAAACTTTTTACTTACAAAATCCATACAAACTGAGCATATCCATACAAAAAATGCTCAATATCCATTACAAAACTGCAACAATGCACATTCACAAACTACATCCATACAAACTGTACATAACAGTTTTAAAAACTTCTCAATATCCATTACAAACTACAACAAATTGCTTTACAAGCCATTTCCATACAAAATAACAATAACAATTTCAAAAACTGCTCAATATCCATACAAAACTGCAACAAACTGCTTTACCTACAAAATCCATACAAACTGCTCATACACTAACCTAACCATATTGTTTACAAACTGCTTATACATGACATCACTGTTTTACAGTTTTACAAACTGTACATTTTGGCAGTTTTACATTCTGCTCAATATCCATACATCAACAGCATCAACTACATAGTCCAATACAAAACCAAAACTCCAATACTACCAAAGCAACAACCAACATGCAACTAGAAAAGCAAAAGCCCAATACAACCGAAGTAGTTGGCGTGAATGCCTTATTTCAGCCTCTTCTTCCCGAAACACCAACTCCTTCTTGATAACCTCAATCTCCCTCTTGTGGACATCGTCGAGTATCTTCTCGAGCTCTTTGTCCTTCCTTGGCAAGTCATTGGTTCTTCCTCGAAGTTGGAGCTCATTCTCCTCATTACTATCTGCCCACTTGAAAAACCTGCAATATGATAATCCCTAAAGACTTTAAACATATATAACAAATGTTAGATGTTTTAATATTATTCATTACATGTACAAAAGTTTTTTATGTATAAATGAGTTACCCTAATATTATACTTTGGACACCCTGAGAAGGGTCGTCCTGGATTCTTTGCAGTACTTGAAAGTCTCAGTGTGGCTGGCTTCTCACAAAAACAGAATGGTATACCCAAAGCATGTTTAGCAAAAGATGAAGAAGATATTGATGATGACAACCTAACATGTAGCAAAATAACAGTCAGGTCAAATTGGAGAGAGGGAACATACAAAGCAGCTTTTGTAGGAAACAAAAAATTATTGGGATTTTTATGCTAATTGGTGTTAACAAAATAAGTACAACACTATATCATCCCAATTGATGCTAACTATTCACTACTGCTTTTCTCATAAATAAAAATGTGGATAGGATAGCATAAACAATATTAATGTAGTAAGTACATAAATCTGTCTACTTGGTTGGGATCCCCAAAAATTCATTTATGAAAAGTTTCTTTTCAAGATTCTGTGAAAAATGTGGAAGTTCATCAAGAAGATCAAAAGTTAAAAATTACAAGAAATGCTGTAATGGGAAAAGGTGACTCACCTATCGCATTCAATTTAATACAATTTGCTGAAACATCCCACTAAAGGTGCGGTTTTATGCATTCCATATGGATGCTACTACTTTCCATACAAACATTTAGAAAGTAAAACCAAAGCACAGACAAGGAGAATTAATGTAACATCCAACAAACATTTTAATAATTATAGTTTAATACAATTTGCTGAAACATCCCTAAAGTTTTATTTCATGCATTCCATAGAGATGTTGTAACT
The DNA here is from genome assembly GCA_022457165.1 of Juglans mandshurica. Classification (NCBI taxonomy): domain Eukaryota; kingdom Viridiplantae; phylum Streptophyta; class Magnoliopsida; order Fagales; family Juglandaceae; genus Juglans; species Juglans mandshurica. The sequence continues at coordinate 4,023,740 of CM039629.1, read as the reverse complement.
CTCATACGAAAATGGAATTTATAAATTGGCAACTTAACAAGGAAGATATGGTATGTGATTTCAATAATTACATGACTAAATAGTTAATGCAAGAATTATACATCATAGACAATGTATTACATGACTAAATGTACAATGTATAAAGAATTATTGACTTTCACACATTTGAAAAGTAAAACTAAAGCACAAACAAGGAGAAAACAAACGAGATTTTTGAGTGAGGAAACGTTGAAACTCGGCCCGATCGATGATTATAGAAAATCTTTTGGGGATAGGGTTCTTGATAACCCAAACAAATTTAGGGCTAGGGTTTCAGGATTTGGTTTAAATTTAGGGTTAGGGTTTCGGGCCTTGATAACAAAACAAATATGGGTTAGGGTTTCGGGGCTTGATAACCTAAACAAATTTAGGGTTAGGGTTTCGGGCCTTGATAACAAAACAAATTTGGGTTAGGGTTAGGATTTCAGGGCTTAATAACCAAAAAAATTTAGGGTTAGGGTTTCGGGGTTTTGTGGGAAGGGGATTTGAGATTTGGGTTTGTGGGAAGGGGATTTCAGATCTAGGTGCAGAAAAAGAAAGAAGGGGCTTCGATGGGTTCCTGTGGAAGACGAAGTGGAATGTGGCTCTGTGGCTTCATGGAGAAGACGAAGACAGTGACTTCGGGTGTTCTTGGGTCCGTGGGTAGAAGGGTTCGTGGAGAACACGAAGGGGGCTCTGTGCTCTGGCTTCGTGGGGCGGCCAGTTCGTGGAGGACGAGGGGCTGTGTGGAGGAAGATGGGGATTCGAGAATGTAGAAGAGAAAGAAGAACACAGAGCGAAGGAAATTCTCGTGTGAATGGGGGAAATGGGAAAGGGGCCAATCTACCCCTTCTGTCTTGGAGGGAAAGGAGCTCCAAACGACGACGTATAGCATTTAGATTCTGTTTTCCCTTCTGCCTTCGAGCAAGTAGCAAACGATGACGTTCCAATAATGAATGCCACGTCGGACACGATGCCGCAAGGGTGCCGCTAACCGGTTGCAAGTAGCATTTTTCTTTAAATAGATAGGTGCTAGTAAACCTTTGTAAAAAAGTAGACTTCATTTTAAAAAAGTATAAAAATATTTATTTTTTATTAGTGAAATTTACTTTTTCACAAAAAGACTTTGTGAAAGCGTAGACCAATGTTTTGAATACATTACCGGACGCCGTACCAGTCAAAGTACTTGAACGAAATATTTTAGTACCAGTACCGTTTCGTGATAGTCGATATATGAATAAATTATATATATAAATATATATATTATATTCTAAAACAATAGTCTATATATGAAAAAATTATATATAAATACATATATATAAATTATAAATAGTCTAGTTTAAATTTAGGATAAAAAAATAAGTTTATAGTTTGAAAAAATGAAAAAAAAATAATAAAGCTTGAAATATTGATCGGTACAGATTGAAATATAAGTCGGTACTGACTGGTACGGCCGGTATTTGGACAACTACAAAAAAAAATATATAATACCTGTGTCGACTCAAAGGTCGGTATGACAAACACCGGCCAATTCAGGACGAGATTAAAAGCACTGGCATAGACTGCACGACCTTTTTTTTTATTATTATTTCTAAAGATATTATCCTTTTCTTCTATCTGATCCACGGCCTGGTTAGACAAGTCAAATCTCTCTGTATCTCTCTCTCTCTCTCTCTCACTCACTCAAGTCTTGCCTCGAAGTTTCCTAATGCTTACAAAATAGAGTAGAAATGGGGGGCGGGCAGCAGGAGTCAGGACCAAATATATAAAAGAGGAGTGATATAAATTTTAATTTATTTTATTTTAATTTAAAATTTAAAATTTAAAATTTATGATTTTGGCAGAATTACAATTTTCTTATATAAAATGAATTTTGTCCGGATTCAATGATTCATTCTACTTGGTGCGCAAGGGAAAGGAAATACTAATATATAAAGACCCCGCGTCTTCTTCCTTTCTACTCTACTTCAATAGTCTTGTCATCGTTCTGGACGTCAAAAATGGCCGACAGAAGGACATTGCGCCCGGCGATAGGGATTGACCTGGGAACGACTTACTCTTGTGTTGGAGTGTGGCAACATGATAGAGTAGAGATAGTAGTTAACGATCAGGGAAATCGAACGACGCCGTCTTGTGTCGCGTTCGCTGAGACACAACGCTTTGTCGGTGATGCCGCCAAGAACCAGGTCGCCATGAACCCCATCAACTCCATCTTTGGTAATTTCTCTCTTTCTTTATTTATTTATTTATTTCTGTTTAAGAAATTGTAAGCTTCTCTAAAGCCAAAGTTTAAAGATGGGGAAAAAAATGCATGAGAGGAAATCTAGAGGCCAAGGTTAAATTCGTAATATATCTGGAATCTATTTTTTTCTTTTTCGAATGTAATTAATCTTTAAACCTGTGTTATATTTATCTGGCTCGAACTAGTTTTTTTTCCCATTAAAAAATAAAAAATAAATAAATAAAAACCACTAGTCTTTTGTTCTCTTTGAAAAAGAAACCATTGCTGATTATATAATTTTTTTTAGTGTATGCATAACTTTATATGTATTGATTGACAGCCATATGTTTCATTTTTTTCTTTTTTAATTCGAGTTTCAAATTTCAAAATCTTCACCAACTCAATTGATATACATTAGCACATTAGCACTGCATAAAATTATAATATAGATAAACATTTTTTTTTTTATCTTACAATGTTAGGTATATCTTTATTTTATTTTTTTGTTTTTTTTATACAAGTGGGTGGAGAGTTTCAAACCCAAATTTTCTATTTGGAGAATCGGATCATATACCATCAGAGTATTGGCATTTATTTTGCCCTTTCTTTCATTCCAATTCCAACATGATTGTTCAATGGATATCTTGTAGAATTAGTAGTTCTAGTTAGTAAGAGATTAATATATTCAGGTTTAGGATTTTAGACTTGGATTATCAGCATTAATTATTTCTTAAAATTTAGTGTGAAAATTAATCAATTTATTATTATTTTTTCGTTTACATATTAGAGGTTTATTAAATCTGAACCCATAAACTGTAAAATGGAATTTCCCTTCATTTTGTACCTTAAATCTTGAATGAATTAGTCCTCGTTTGCTATGCATTTCAAATGAGATGAGATATTTTAAATAGTGTGAAATTTTTAAATTAAGATGAGATGAGATCGTTTGTAATTAATCTTTGAGCAAGCTCTGGGAGTGTAAAGTCGAGAGTAGAGACAGGTCTTTTGTAAAAGGTTTCACCGAAGCGGAAAAAGAAAAAAAAAAATTTGAGAGAGGCTTGCCCCCGTATAGCATATGCTCTAGTGTTGTCTACTCACTTCTCCCTTTTCCCTTATGATCTTGCAGATTCAAAACGGTTGATTGGTAGGAGATTCAGTGATCCCTTGGTTCAGAGTGATATTAACTTATGGCCATTCAAGGTCATTGAAGGTTCCAATGACCAGCCTATGATCAAGGTCAATTACATGGGTGAAAGAAGGATATTTTCTGCCGTGGAAATCTCATCAATGGTCCTTCTCAAGATGCGGATGACTGCTGAGTCTTACCTGGGCATGCCTGTAGAAAATGCAGTTGTTACTGTCCCCGCCTACTTCAATGATGCGCAGCGTAAGGCTACAATGGATGCTGGCCGCATTGCAGCCTCAAAGTCATGCGGATTCTGAATGAACCAACAGCAGCCGCGATTGCTTATGGCATTGACAAGTTGGGTAGTAGCATTCGTAAGAGAAATGTGTTGATCTTTGACTTGGGCGGTGGTACGGCTGACGTCTCACTTCTTACCATTGAAGGGAGTGAATTTAAAGTGAAGGCTGTTGCCGGAGATACTCACCTTGGAGGTGAGGACTTTGACAACAGAATGGTTAGCCATTGTGTAGAAGTATTTAAAAGGAAGCACAAGAAAGACATAAGTGGAAACGCCAAAGCTATGAGAAGGTTGAGAACTGAATGCGAGAGAGCTAAGAGAGTTCTTTCTTCTGCACTTGATACTAATATTTCCGTGGATGCACTGTATGAGGGTATTGATTTCAGCTCAAATATCACTCGATCCAAATTTTCAGAACTCAATATGGATTTCTTCAAGAAGTGTCTGTTAACCTGGTGGAAAAATGTTTGGCTGATGCTAAGATGGACAAGAGAAGTGTTCATGATGTTGTTCTTACGGGTGGTTCTTCCAGAATACCAAAGGTCCAGCAGCTGTTGCAGGAATTCTTTGACGGCATGGAGCTTAAAAGGAGCCTGAACCCGGATGAAGCCGTGGCTTATGGCGCCTCTGTTCAAGCTGCAATCATGGCTGGTACGGGTAATGAGAGAGTTCAAGACATTGTGCTCGTAGATGTCACTCCTTTGTCCTTTGGGGTGGAGACTAGAAATTGTACAATGTCTGTGGTGATTCCAAGGAATACTACCAGTCCCACCAAGATGACACGAGACTACACAACCGTCAAGGACGACCAAACTAGTATTTTGTTCTCTGTTTACGAGGGTGAAAGAACAAGAGCTAAGGATAATTATTGGTTGGGAGAATTTAGGCTTTCTGGCATTCCTGCTGCACCTAGGGGTAAGATTACGGTCGTTGTCTCCTTTAATATTGACATCAATGGCATCTTGAAGGTTTCTGCTCGGGAGAGCACCACTGGCGTGAGCCAAAAGATCACCATCACCAATGACAAGGCGAGACTACCCATAGAAGAGATTAATAGGATGATCAAGGATGCCGAGAATTTCAAGGTTGAAGATGAAAAGTACAAAGAGAAGGCCAAGGCTAAGGGAGCTTTGGAGGATTATGCCTACGACCTGAAAAGTATTGTCAAAGATAAGGAGATTCGTGCCAAGCTTGAGCCCGAAAGTAAGAAGAAGATTGAAGATGCCATTCGCCAGGTGACTCAATGGTTAGAAGGTGTAAAGAGTGCCTCGGCAAATGAGTATAAGGAAAAGCTGAAAGTGGCTAAAAAAGTCTGCGAGCCCATCATTGCGAAGATCAAACAACATAAGCAATCGAGCAGCTCCTCGCGAAGATAATAGAGCTGACTGTTATGAATGCTAAGAGTCGGTCAAATTGAACTCACTGCTAGTTGCAACGATGTTACCACTTTGTTTGTCCAACCTTTTATTTGTCCAGTTTTATTGCTGGTATGTTTAAATCTGCACTGTTTGGTATAGTTTGGAACGTTTAAATTAAATTTATGCATGTTTTGTAATTTCTGGTTCTAATTATTGGTGTTGATTTTTGAGGTGTTGATCTTGTGATGCAATGTTGGATTGCTGTGAAAAGTGCTCTGATATTGCTGCCTTTTTTCTTTATTTTTTTTCATTTTTTATTTTGGAAGGTACATTTGGAATGCGTTAGTTACTTCATGCCTTGCTGAATCTTGGAAGGTACATTCTGGTTGTGATGCAAATGACAGTTACTTCATGCCTTGCTGAAAATATTACAAGAAGAGATGGACCAAGAAAGATTGACTCCTAATAATGAATCATGTCATAGCAATTGGCCGATTTTGTTTCTAAATAGATCACTATCTTTTAAAACTGTCTTATGGGAAACCTTGCTAGTTATCTTGAAAACAAGGCTGGGTGTTTTTTCAAAATGGGTCCATTAATTAGCTTTTTTAAAACTTCAAAAAAAAAACAAAACAAAACAAAACAAAAACGAAAATAAAAAATGAAAATTCTTGGAGCTCTTTCAAGTAGATTAGGGCTCCAACCCGATGAACAATAGCCGGTTTTGGGCCCGAACTTATCCGACCCGATACTATTTATGCGCCAAACCGATCCAATCCGATCCGACCCGCATTTAACGGGTCGGGTCTTTTTTTAAACAACTAAAAATATTAATTTACTTTTACTTATATATATATATTTATTTATCTTACCTACCCGCTACATCAGACTTAACTAGAGGCCCAAGTCGTGCACAGAAACATGAAGACTGGGACAAGACACCAAGAAACATGAAGAAGACGAAGAGATAAATATCTCAAATCTCACCTAGATCTTTAGATCCAACCGACAAGAGCAAGCCCTGGAGGAGAGTACTGCCAAGAAATGCAAGAAAGTGAAGTGCTCTGGTTCACGTTGGCTTTGGTTTAGAAAAGTGTGATGTGCTGCTCGTCAAATCCCAGCAACCCAGAGCATAAGGGAGAGGTAATTCTTCCAGACCCATTTCTTTTTTCTTTTCCTTAATTTTTTATGCATGCAAAGGTAGATGATTTTCTCCCATTTTTGTGCATGCAAACGGCCCCAAAGAAAGATAGCAACACTCACTCCCAAATGGCAAATATCATCAAGAAATATAGCAAAAATCAATTCATAGAGACTGACGAACTTAGTCTAGAGAGAGAGAGAGAGAGATTACCCGTGGCAAAGCGTTGGTGGTGCTCGGTGTGAAGACTAATGGACTGAAATGAAATGGAGAGAAGTTGAAGAGGGCGACATGGGTAGGGTTTCGCAGTGAGGAGGAGATTCACAGAGGTTTTCGGTTTCAACGGTTTCGACATCTCTAAACCCGTTATTAAACTTTGACCCGATGAATCCGTATTCATTCGGGTTGGACGGACCGGGTGTTACGGATGGTGCGGGCCAAAGCCTTTTATGTACATGCCTAAAGTAAATCATTCTATATCAAATATTTCATATATATTGCATTCCTGATCAATTAATCCAATAATTAATAATTAGGAGATGTTATGTTTTATAGTGAAAAAATATGACCGTTGTTAAAATATATCAGTTGGAAGAATATGACCATTGTAGAAAAAAGACCATTAGAAAATTATATTCATTGGAATAATATGATCATTAGAAAATTAGTGTGTACTTTTTTAATAACGAATAAATATTCAAATTACAATTAGAACTAAAATAAATGAAAATGCCAAAATTAATATTTTAATAGAATAATATTATATTTGTAGAGTTTGCTATTTGATATTGTTGAAAAGTGGCTAATTAAATTTATAAAAGTGAATTTCTTAATCAAGTTTTGGCCAAACTTTGGTTAGGCCACTACTAATGCTCTAAGGCCCCTCAGAGAGCAAGGTCCCCAAAGATTATAAAAGTTTTAGGGCTCGATTGGATAGTGCGATTAGATGAGATGAGATGAGATGATTTTATATGAGTTGAATAAAATATTATTAAAATATTATTTTTTAATATTATTATTGTTTTGAAACTTAAAAAAGTTAAATTGTTTATTATATTTTGTATAAAAATTTAAGAAAATTGTAATAATAAGATGAAATGAAATGAATTGAGAGTGTTTTTTTATCCAAATCTATAATAAGATTTAAAATTGGATAAATGTTATAAGTTTATTATAATGATAATGATAGGAAGTGAGTGGATCGATGAGAGAGAAAAAAAACTACATTTCTTTCAAAAAAATAAATTATATTAGGTGATGTCATATTATAATATAAATGTCTCACTTTAAAATTTGTCTTAAGCTGGTTTGGATACACAAACCATCTTATCTTATTTCATCTCATTATTACAAATTTTTTATACTTCCACATAAAATATAATTTTTAATTTTTAATTTTTAATTTTCAAAATAAAAATTATATTAAGAATTGAAGTAATAATATTATTGAATGATTAGAACTACTTCCATATTTCTTTTTTAGTTTCTATTCACATAAATTTTGTGAATCCATGACTTTTTTCCTTCTATTTCTTTCTATTTTCAAAACCATTCCAATTTTTCTTTTTCTTTTTTCTTGATTGAATCTATTTATTCATTCAATATTCACTTTATTCACAGAATAAATATTTCATTCCCAATTACAAACGAAAGGGAAGGACCCAAAATTCTATTTTATCATCAATCCAATCAAACGTTCACTTTTTTTTTCTTATCAATAAATAGATGTCTTAAGGCTTCATTTGGATCATCAACTATTCTCAACTCATCTCAACTCATCATTACAATTTTTTCAAATCCCAACACAAAATATAATAAACAATTCAACTTTTTCAAATCCCAAAATAATAATAATATTAAAAAATAATATTCTAACAATATTTTATCATCTCAACTCAACTCAACTCACTTCAACATCCAAACTCAACCTTAGATAGTTAGATGTCTCGTATTTCTCGAAAAAGCGATTCGATTGATGGGATTTGGTATGAAATTATATTCAAATAATATTTTATTTAATTTTTAATAAAATATCTCATCTCATCTCATCTGAACTGCATAACCAAATGAGACCTTATACATCAATTCAAAGAATTCATATTGAGTCGTCCTTGCCTCCTACTGTGGGAGTGTACAGATTGCAAAAACCGAACACTCTATGAAAATAGAAGCAATACATATAGCAGCAAATAAAAATCATAAAATAAAATTCATTGGATTTGGTTGACAAGAAAAAGTAGAAAAATACATGAGTTAGAGCATCCACATCTCATGCCTCAAAGCACAACTTTTCCTACAATTTGAGGTTTATTTTAGAGTTTTGATCAAAATACTCCCTACATCCCAATCTCTATTTTAGGAAAAAGGTTTAGGAAATGAACAGTAATTCTCCAAATATAGGAAATTACTATTTATTCCTTAAACCATTTTTTATCAATATTTTATTATAATACATAAAATAAATTTTTCTTCCAATCATCCATGCTTTCTCTCATACTTATATTTGTTATAGTTTTAAATAATAATTTTAAAAATAATTTAATTAATTTCAAAAATATAAAAAATTTAATTTTAAAAGTATTATCATATCCACAAAAAAAATAATTTAAATTTTTGTTTAAAATATTCACTAGAGTAACAGTTTAAAATATAAGAAAAAATATTGAGTAGTTAAGTTTGTAAATGGAACTGAGAGAAAACAAGTAATAAATAAAGAATAGAGAAATATTATTTTAATAAAATAGATAAATGATAGAGAATGAGATGTAAGATATTTTTGAAATATGAGAAAAATTTAGAGAAAAATTTTAGGGAATGTACTTTTTAGCTAAATTATAGGAAATTTTATGGGGAATGTGATATGAATGCTCTTAAGGGGGCAGTACCCCGAACAAAGCAAGAGAAACTAGGGGCATAAGCCCAATCCTCCTCGCAACAATTAATCAATTCGTAAAAAAAAAAGAGTAAAAGAGACAAAGGAAAAGGAGGAGGATAACAACATGATCACCTGGTGCTAAAGTATGTTTCGAAGTTGTTGGATTTGGATATTAAAGTTCTGGGAAGTAGTTGAAATATTAAGACTTTTAACAAAAGATTGAGTTTGAGTTCGATTGGTTAACAGTAGGGGTGGGCGGTGTGCCACCCCGTCTACCCCTGTTTGGCCTCCCTAGACGGCCGAGGGCACCTGCACACAAACACTCGGTGTGCAGGTGGACCTCCGAATAGATGTAGGTGTCGGGGGATGGGTTGGGCACAAGTCTGCCTAGAGTTTCCCTCGTTTGCCCGACCTAAATTATGTATATATATATTAATTTTTTTAATAAACATCATCGTTTTATTTTAAGCTTTATTTTTTTTTGTTCTTAATAAAATGAAGTCGTCTGACATTTTGTTTTGTTTTAAAAACCCCCTCTCCTGGTCTCTCTCTCTCCTCTCTCAGTCTCTCTTCGTCTATTTCGTCACACAGTTGCCATCGTCCCTAGCCCCAGGTATCTCTCTTTGTTGAAGCATTATCTGATAAGGCAGTGAAAGTATCTGATAAGGATAAAGCCCAACAACAACTAGATAGAGGTCAAGCTGATAAGGACAAAATTCAATAACAACCAAATAAAGATAGAGCTTTCTAATCTTTATGTGATTGTATTTGTGTATATGTTTATGTTTCTCAATACTCTGTATTCTACTCTATAAATATAATACAAAAATACTCTCTCTCTCGATCAATGAGAGTTTTTCCAAACAATACACTTTATTTAAGTGTTATGTTCTGGTACGAGAGCCCTCATAGACTCACGGTATCTTCTACTCTGGCCTCCTCTGATTCATCTTCCTCAATCTCTCCTCCCCCACCTCAGCCACAATCCTTGCATTCTTCCCCTATCACTCTCTCCCACCTTGTTACCATCAAACTCGTAAAAGACAACTTCCTATTATGGAAGGCTAAGATAATTCCTTTCTTCTGTGGTCAACAACTCTTTGGCTACCTTGATGGCGCTATATCTACCCCTGGTCCTTTGCTACCCAATTCCATCCCCAACCCTATCTACCATACTTGGTGTCAACAAGACCAACTCATTCTTGACACCCTTCTCTCCTCCCTATCTGAAAATATTAGAACTCAAGTACACAGTTATAATACGTCCCATGCTTTCTGCACTGCTCTTGAAAACTTTTTACATCACATTCCCATGCTCGTATTGTCCACTCTCATTTACAACTTGCCACTACCAAGAAATGAGGTCTTTCCATGGTTGATTATTTTCAATAAATTAAAATTTGCTTACCTTTTCACTCCTGCTAGACAACCTCTTCAAGAGCATGAGGTTTTCTCATATCTTCTTGCAGGTTTTGGTCCTGACTATGATCCTTTTGTCACCTCTGTTACAACTAGAGTTGACCCACTATCCTTAGATGAGATTTATGGCCATCTCCTTAGCCATGAACTTCGTCTAGAACAACATTTTTCTCCAGTGGACTTTTCTCAATCCTCTGCCAATCTTGCTGCTCATTCTGGTATGCCTCCTCACCAAGGACCATAGTCTTCTTCTCAATTCACCTCCTACTCTAGAGGGAGAGGATGTGGGCATGGTCGATGCTCCCAAAACTCTAGCGGGCCATCCTCTAGTGGAAAGCCCACCTGTCAAGTCTACCATCGCCTAGGATAACTACACTTCATTGCTATCACATGTTTGATCTCACATATCGAGTTGACAACACCGTAAATCCAATTGCTCTCCGGGCAACTTCTCATCCATCTCAGGACTAAGGGTGTAATCGGTCTGGCCCAGTCCAGTCTGAGTGAGGTAATGGATCGAAAATTCCAATCTAATATTTTTGCTGGATCGGATCATTAGCTATCTGTCTGGTCGGTTCGATTCGGTCCATGAATATTTATTTTCCTCTTTTTTCTTTCTTTGACAAAAAAATTAATACAAAAAATTAATCAAATTAATCAAATTAAAATTAAGTGATCTCTTTAACATTTTTTATATGGTTGATGAATATTAAATAATTTCATTTTATATAAGATCAATGCTAATCCCTTGGATGAAAATTACATAATTAATTTATACAACTAATATATATATATATATAATATTATTATATATATATATAATATTTATATATATATATAATATTTATATATATATACACATTCGGTTAGTCTTGGTCCAGTCTGTTCTTGACCGAACCATTCGTTTTGTATGGATATTAATATTAAATATTAAACATATAATATATTTAAAAGTTTAAATATTATATATATAATATTTGTTTGGATATCTGTTTTACTCTATAAATCTAATACAAAAATACTCTCTCTTGATCAAGGTGAGTTTTGCAAACAATACACTTTATTTAAGTGTTACGTTACCCTCTCCTTAGATTCTCGTCATGGGTAGTGGATGGACGACCCTTGTTGCTAATTCACCCCCTCGATATTGAAACGGGAGGACCTACCCATGGGGGCGAGACTAAGGCACAGGGACCCAACTCTCCACCCTGCCCATCCTTGGGCGGAGTCGGCAGCCATTTTCTTTGAGGTGCAGATATCCCTCTTAATTAACGTTGATGAGGAAATGTTGCAAAAGAGAAAAAACTCCAGTGTAAAGAGATCAAATCGTTGACCTCTTTACAAAACCGATTGTTTTTACTCGGTTTCACTTCTTGTGTTCCAAGCTCAACCTACATGATGTAGCCTATACCGTTGACCTTGAGGGGAGTTGTTGAAGCATTATCTGATAAGGTAGTGCAAGTATCTGATAAGGATAACTCTTGAACAAGGAGAGTTTTCCAAACAATACATTTTATTTAATTGTTATGTTACTCTCTCCTTAGAAACTCATTGTGGGCAATGGATGGGCGGTTTTGGGTATAGTGTTCGCTCATAAAGTTAAGGAAGAACTTACTGATATCTCAGGATTCCTTAATTACGAAAATTACACATGGTGATATTTTCAGTGTAATTAAGAAACTTGGTATTAGTATGTGTAATAATCAAATAATGCTTCGAGAACAAATGACAAATAGCAAGAAAGCCAAATATGAAATGGGATGTTTTTGTGAACAATTTGGCCTTCCTCCTATTGCTCCATCTAGAAGAAAGCATAAGCATTTTACTAAGTTTTCTAAACCTCATGGGGGATAAGGAGAAAATCCCGTGATGAATTTTATAAAAAATCCTCTAAACCTAGTTATAAACTATAAACCTCTGAACAAAGTCTTAGAATGGATTATGTATCCTATTCCCAACAAAAATGACTTAATTCACAGGTTGAGTGATGTTGTTGTCTTCTCCAAGTTTGATCTAAAGTCTAAATTTTGGCAAATCTAAATAGAAGAGTCAGATAGGTATAAGACTACTTTTGCCACTCATTTTGGCCATTTTGAGTGGAATGTGATGCCCTTTGGTTTAAAAAATGCCCACAATGAGTTCTAAAACATCATGAACGATATTTTCAACTCATTCACCCATTTCACCATTGTCTATATTGATGATGTTCTCATATTTTTCAAGTCTATCGATGAACACTAGAACAGACTATATATATATATATATGTGTGTGTATATATATAATATTCAGCTGCCACCTCAGGTTGATTAATCACCATCAATTCAGCTGCAATTTGAGGGTGGCAAATGTCACTAGAAATCGACGGGTGATGAATGAAAAACCACTGGACGACCGCTGAACAGTCACACCTAGGGGTGTAACCGATCCAATTCGGTCCGGTTTTGGAAAAAATCTAAGACCGAACCGGTATGTACCGGTTTTTTATTTTTCAAAATCGATTACGCACCGTTTACTCTCCTAAACCGGTACTTTCGGTTTTACTGATTTTACCGATTTTCGGTCCGGTCCGGTCCGGTTTTATGATTTTTTAGAGCAGTCACAACTCACAAGAAATTGGCTCTGTATGTAATCACAACCCTCAATAATTTCTGTCTAGGTTCTTAATGATGTTATATCTAGTCATGTTGAGCTGGCCATGCATATTATTTGCATTCACTTTACATCTGAAAACGATGCCTTTAGTACTAAACCAATGTTGGAATGCAGGTCTCGACTTAAAATGGTAACAAACACAAATAAATCATATGCCCTGCATTGTTTCCTTTCCAATGTAAAGATGCTACGGTGCTAAGTTACCTGGTGTTAACATTAAATACCACACATACATAGACTGTCTTTTACTGATCAACCTAATTAAGATTTGAGTAGAATGGTTCATTTTATTACAGGTAATAGGAGAATGGGAATTAGACCAATTCAATGACGAAGCCTAGGCCACAACCAACAACAACCCAATTGGCAATAACAAACTGTCAAACACTAATAAATTTTGGATTAAAAAAAATATCCTAATATCACAAAACCTAATCAACCCAATCGACAATCAAGATTCACAAAAATCACAAAATCACAAAACCTAATCACAAAAACCCTAATATCACAAAATCCAATCACAAAAATCATAGTAGGCTACTGCTAGTATGTAATTTCAAAAAACAAAAAAACTTACCGTGGGCTGGGGGTAGATCGGCAGAGAGACTGAGACAGAGAGTTGAGAGAGATTGAGAGCGACGAGGTCACGAGAGAGTTGAGAGACGAGAGAGTGAGACACGGGAGAGTTGAGAGTGAGAGACGAAAGAGTTGAAAGACGAGAGAGTGAGAGGCGGGAGAGTTGAGAGTGAGAGATGGAGAGAGCTTGCTGCGAGAGGCGAAGAGAGTGAGAGACTGAGAAGTGAGAGACGAAGAGTCAAAGACGCTGCGCCGCGGACTGCTGAGTTCACGAAAGAGATGAGTTCCAACTTTAGGGTTTTCAAAGAGACTAAAACGGCACCGTTTGGCCTTTGGCCATTTACTATTTAATTAAAGTTTAATTTTTTGAATCTTTTCAATGTGTTTTTTTTTAAATGATAATTAAAATTTTATATATTTGTAATATATTTAATAGACTATAGTGATTATAGTAATTTAATATAACTATTAACTATATATATTTGTAATACATTTAATATACTATAGTCAAATATTTTATATATTAGACTATATAATATATATATATATATATATTTGTAATACATTTAATATACCATAGTCTAATAGTATTAATATTAGCATATTAGTATAGTTATATATTAGTATTAGTTATGGTGATTTAGTATAACTATAACTATAGTCTATATTAAACTATTAATATTAGTTAAATAGTTATAGACTTATATATTAGTATAACTATATAATATATTAGACTAGTCTAATAGTATTAATATTAGCCTACTAGTATAGTTATATATTAGTATTAGTTATGTTGATTTAGTAGAACTATATTAGTATAATTATAATTATAGTCTATATTAAACTATTAATATTAGTTAAATAGATATAGACTTATATATTAGTATAGCTATATAATATATTAGACTAGTCTAATAGTATTAATATTAGCCTACTAGTATAGTTATATATTAGTATTAGTTATGGTGATTTAGTATAACTATATTAGTATAACTATAACTATAGTCTATATTAAACTATTAATATTAGTTAAATAGTTATAGACTTATATATTAGTATAGCTATATAATATATTAGACTAGTCTAATAGTATTAATATTAGCCTACTAGTATAGTTATATATTAGTATTAGTTATGGTGATTTAGTATAACTATATTAGTATAACTATAACAATAGTCTATATTAAACTATTAATATTAGTTAAATAGTTATAGACTTATATATTAGTATAGCTATATAATATATTAGACTAGTCTAATAGTATTAATATTAGCCTATTAGTATAGTTATATATTAGTATTAGTTATGGTGATTTAGTATAACTATATTAGTATAACTATAACTATAGTCTATATTAAACTATTAATATTAGTTAAATAGTTATAGACTTATATAAAATAGTTATAGACTTATATATTAGTATAGCTATATAATATATTAGACTATATAATAATATTAATATTAGCATATTAGTAGAGTTATATATTAGTACTAGTTATAGTGATTTAGTATAACTATATTAGTATAAGTATAACTATAGTCTATAGTCTATATTAAACTATTAGTATTAGACTATTAGTTAAATAGTTATAGACTTGTATATTAGTATATCTATATAATATAATAGACTATATAATATTATTAATATTAGCCTATTAGTATAGTTATATATTAGTATTAGTTATAAACTTTTAGTATTAATTATAAGTATAACTATAATCTATAGTTTATATTAGACTATTAGTATTAGTTAAATAGTCTATATATTAGTATAGCTAAATAATATATTAGACTATATAATATATTAATATTAGACTATTGATATAGTTATAAGTTATATATTAGTATTAGTCATAAACTATATATTTAATATTAGTATTAGTTATAAAATTTTAGTAAAAACTTGTAGTATTAATTATAAGTATAACTATAGTCATTATTCTATATTTTGACTATTAGTATTAGTTATAAACTTTTAGTGATTTAGTATTAACATTTTATGTAATAATTTATAAATTATAATAAGAAATTATTTCATATATGATATTATATATTATATATAAAAATTTCACATAAAAATTTATAATTATACATAATATAGAAAACTTATATATATTAATTATTAATATATATATTTAAAATATTTTGTATAAAACTTATATATACAATAATACAAATATTATTTTTTTATATATATTTTTAATTAACCAGTCCGGTCCGGGCCGAAAAATCTTAAAACCGAAACCGGCCGGTTTTTACATTATAAGAACCGGTCCCGGACCGGACCGGTTCAAAACTGGTAAATCCGGTCGGGACTAGTTTTCCGGTTTGAAATTACACCCCTAGCACACATTTTTCAAACTTCAACTTTAATTGTTTTAATTTGGACGGTACTGCTACGTCCACTGCTCCCAGTTTCCATTGGAACTACCGTTAGGCATAATTAGTTTTTTTATATTTATTTTTTAACACTTTTAAATATTTTTTTTAAAAAAATCATAATATTATTAAAAAATACTTCTTTAATCACGAATTAAAAAGAAAATAAAAAAAATAAAAAATTACAATAGTAACATCGAGCAGTAAGAAGGAACGATGAGTATCATTTTGCTTTTAATTTTTAGAATGTGAAATCTACGGTACGATGGGTGTGCATTTATAATTCAAAAGAGCTGAGGTATGTGTAAAAGTGAATTTCACATTATGTTTTGATTCAAGTTAAATTATTATTTTTTTGTTCTTTCGTGCAGCATTAATGTTATAAGTAAAAAAGCGCCAAAGGTTTCTTCCATCTTAGTACAGGTTACGGGCTCCTCCATCATGGAAGAGTCTCTAGAAGAATTATGTCAAAGGCTGTCATTGTCGGAACAAGAGAAAGAGGAAATCTTTGTGGAAGAGGTGCTGTTAGAAGAAACTAAACAAAGGGGAGAACATTGTTCGCTGGTATCTCTACTCACAGATAACCACTACAATCGTGAGGTTTCCAAGCAAAACTTGAGGAGAATCTGGCGACCTGTAAAGAAGATTTGGTTTAAGGAATTGGGATCTAAACTGCTACTGGTGGAATTCGAAGATCAAAGGGAGAAGGCCAGAGTGCAACGTGAGGGATCATGGTCTTTTGATAGGAATCTGGTATTGATGCAGAATTTTGAAGGAGATTTAGAGGCCAATAAAATAAAGATAGTAAAGGCAGTTTTCTGGATCAGACTATATGACCTTCCATTGGGTGCAATGAATGAGAGGGTGGTGAGAATGATTGGTGAGAGTATTGGTACGGTGGAGGAGATTAATATAGAGAAGGATGAAGTAGCATGGCGGCAGTTCATCAGAATGAGGGTCAGTTTGGATGTCACTAAACCTTTGATGCGTGGCAAATGCAAAACTTGTCTGCTCATGGAGTCTGTTGGGTTCGATTCACCTATGAAAGATTACCAACATCAGACCTTGGAAAAAGTATTTATGATAGCTTGGGCATGCTGGAACAGAAGAAATCATGGGTCTTTGAGAAGAAACAGATCACACCTGAGGAGATCATTAACTATGCTCTTTCGTTACATCAGACCTTCAAGGCAATTAAAGCTGTAGATTAGAGCAGTTTCAAGAAGTTGTCTCAATGGTAGTTACCGCTACAAGGTCTGATAAAACTCAATGTGGATGGGGCTATCTTTCATGTTGAGGGTAATGCAGGGGCAGGTCTCATCTTAAGAGATTGGGAAGGGAAAGTGTTGATGGCAGTAAGCCAGAAAGAAGCTGCGATGGAACCCCTAGAGATCGAGCTCATTGCAATATTGAGAGGATTGCAATTCTGCATCCCTCTTGGCCTTCAGTCTTTATGCATTGAAACTGATTCACTACTTCTAGTTCAGGAAATAAGTAATCCTACTAATTCGAACTCCTTGTATGGGAATGTAGTAACAGATATTTAGCACCTCAAGAGCAGATTTCAGAGCTGTTCAATTGTTCACATCAATAGGGAAGCCAATCAAGCTGCACACAAAGATTTTCTAGAAATGTTATTTCAACTAATGTTTGGTGGGATTTTGTTCCCAGTTGTGTTCTACAAGTCCTATGGACTGATTTACACCTGTACTGTCTTTTTGCAGTTAATGAGAAGTGACTTTCCATTTAAAAAAAATGTTATAAGTAAAAAAGGGAAGAGGAAGTGAGAGCACTTTTTACGGAGTCTTGTTTGGTGGGCAATATCTATTCGATCTCGTGACTCTCAAAGTTCTTAAAATTTTGATATTGGAAAAATCATTTTGAGAAGATTGTTTATTTTAAATGACATATGTTATTGCTAAAAGCTTGCACAACTAACCAAAACGGAAAAAAGAGTCATTTCCAATTCACGATAATGATTTAGGGTGTTGGTACAATATTTTTCACATTCATTCATGAAATAAACAATAAATAAGCAAATAAAAGATAAATAAACAAAGACACAAAGATTTACGTGGCTCGGCAAAAAAGACTACATCCAAAGGTTGTTTTGGGATGAAATCCACTATAAAAGGTGATGTAAGAATCACTCATGGTCTCACATATCTTTCAATACAATGGAGAAATTTTCGGAGCTTGAAGATGGTGCGTCTCTTGAAAGAAGATCCTTTGGAGTCATTGTATATGGTGGAGTCTGGGCGTTGAGACCCTATCTAGATTTGTGGAGATCTCCTCCTTATATAGAGACATATTTCTTTCTTTTGAGTGATTGAGTCCTACTTGTTTTATGAAGCCCTTCCCTTCTAGGAGTCTGAGTCAGCTTCTTTCAATTTTTCTATTTTTTGCCTTACCTTTTAGCTTTATCTCTTTTCTTATTATTAGTGATATGCTTATTTAGTTAACCTTGTTTAAAATAAAATAAAATAAAATAAACCAGTGGAGTGCATGGCTTGCATTGTGCATGTGAGAGATGCACTATGCACAGCAGACATAAGGGTGCATGTTGGCGTGCACCCAATGGTTTCATGTGTAGGGCTTGCTGCTCACCACCTTCGTGCACGGCGTGCCGCTTGCCACCTCCGTGCACGGCTTGCTGCTTGCCAACTCTGTGCATGGTGCGGCACAGGTGGGAGGAAATAGTGTAAAAAGAAGAATGGTGCCAGGAGCTAACAAAAGAAAGAGCATGATGCCCACCCCACTTGCTACCTGTCTAAAGTGTGGAAAAATCCAAGGTGGAGAATTCAGATTTGGGTTGGGGACATGCTTCAAATGTGGAAAACCTAGCCATATGATTCGGGACTGCCCTCAGAATACTCAAGGAGGCAGAAATTACTCTAATCGAATTAACAAACAAACCGAATCAGAGACCCACCTGCTCAGGCCTGCGTTTATGCCATTTCTCCTTGAGAAGTAGATGACGAAGCATCAAGAATAGAGGTGATCGAAGTCATTACTGGTATTTTCCCTAAAATGACCCTTTCTTTTTTATAGGAATTAATCCTTCTGATTTAGCTATTAAGTATATGGTAGTTTATTAAACTTTAGGTAATGTCACACTATACGGATATCTAGTGTTTTCCTTATTTGACTCTGGCATAACGAGGTCCTTCGTGTCAGTGGAATTTGCACCAGCGTGTAACCTACCGACAGAATCACTACCTCCAACCATAGTAGTTACGATTCCCAATGGAAGTATAATCACTTGTACTTGAATCATTAGAGACTGTCCTTTATGTCTAGAAGGAAGATAATGGAAGCAGAACTTAGTATCTTCAGTCTAATGGGGTTTGATTTTATATTAGGAATGGACTGGCTATCTAAGCATTGCGCCAAGATAGATTGCCGGAGGAAGGAGATCGCATTCTATTCATCTGTTCACTGGCAGGCTGTCAAACGCCTACTGTGTTACCTCAAACACACCATCCACCAGGGTCTCCTTCTTAGGCGCTCACATTCAACACAACTCATGGGATTCTCGAATGCGGATTGGGCTGGCTGCTCTGATAACAAAAAGCCCACCAACGGCTTTTGTGTATGCTTGGGTCCTAACCTTCTCTCTTGGAGTCTTAAGAAACAACACACTGTGGCTCGCTCGTTTATTGAAGTTGAGTATCGCACTCTTGCTAATTTCACTGCTGAATTGGTTCGGTTTCAGTCCTTACTTTGTGGGCTTGGATTTGATACTGATAAGCCACCGATATTGTGGTGTGACAATATCGGTGCCACCTACCTCTATGCCAATCCTGCCTTTCACGCCCGTACTAAGCATATAGAATTCAACTTCCATTTTGTTAGAGATAAAGTGTCCTTTTGAAATCTTGATCTTTGGTTCTTATCGAGTAAGGATCAGATCGCTGACCTCTTTACAAAACCGATTGTTTCTACTCGGTTTCACTTCTTGTGTTCCAAGCTCAACCTACATGTTGTAGCATGTACTGTTGACCTTGAGGGGAGCTGTTGAAGCATTATCTGATAAGGTAGTGCAAGTATCTGATAAAGATAAAGCCCATCAACAACCATATATAGGTTAAGCTATAAGGACAAAGTTCAGCAACAACCAAATAGAGATAGAGTTTCCTAATCTTTACGTGATTGTATTTGTGTATATTTTGATGTTTATGAATACTCTGTATTCTACTCTATAAATATAATTCAAAAATACTCTCTCTCGATCAAGGAGAGTTTTCCAAACAATACATTTTTTTTAATTGTTCTGTTACTCTCTCCTTAGAAACTCGTCGTGGACTATGGATGGATGGTCTTTGGTATCAATTTGCCCCCAGCATCCAAAAGGGGACACCTACCCGTAGGGGACAAGACTAGGGTTCAGGGATCCAACTCTCCACCCCCGTCCATCCGTGGGAGGAGCCGGATGAGGTGCAGGCAGCACTCTTAATTAATGTTGATGAGAAAATGTTGCAAAAAATAAAAAATTCCGACTATTTTTTTTCTTATTATTTTTGAATCTCCCTTTAGTGCTACCAAAATTCTAGAGCCATGCCATACATACTCTTTAACCTGCAAACTTGGAAAAAGCGTTTCTGATCTGGATGTCTTATCTTTTCAAATCACTCTACAAGTACTTATTAAAGCTGAATTTTCAATCCAATTTTCTCTCTTTATTTTTTAGAATAAATCATCGTAACCTCCTCATACTCCACATTATTTTTTTTTTTATCAAATATTTATTATATGAATGATGATAAAAAAATTTGAAATAATTTAAAAAAAATAAACTCAAAAAAATAAAAATATTAAAAAATTTAAAAATTTAAAAAAATATAATATGAAGTGTCTGAAATCTTTTATATATTGAGCACACAATCCATGAACTTGACTTTTTACGCAACTTTCTATTAAAATATTATTACTTTTTAAAGTTAAATCCATTAAAATAAAATAATATTTTAATATTATTGAATTGTGTAAAAGTTGTATTGGGTTCTTTTGTTTTTTGTTTTTTTATAATCATTCTTTTATTTTTCTTGTAGCCAGCCCAACGGGAATGCAGCCGCAGCCAACGTTGAGAAGTCAAATGTCTATCTCTCGAGCATTTCTACGCATCTACCCACACTCTCCACATATCATGCATTCAATTTTTTTTTTTTTGAACTCATTACACTAGGAGTATTAAGTGTATGATAAATAGTAGACTATGAATAAGATTTTTTCCTATCTCTTATGGATTTTACTAATTAATTGGTAATCTGCATGTCTGAGCAAAGGATTGTTTCGAAATTTCCAAACGCTTATAAAATGGAAAGGAATGGCGTCACTATATATATACATATAATATTAATATACAAAGACTTTTTTTTTTTTTATTTGTAATAGAAAAAGACTTGAACAAACCAGTTTGATTGTTTGTACAGATGCGTCTATGATTTGACAACAAATCTATTATTGTTTATAAAAATAATTATATACCAACTTGTCAATTATAACAATATTAATTTTTTATTAAAAAAATAATTTTAAATATAGTATCGAATTATGCAAATTTTGAGCATTCTTAGAGCAAGTAATTTTTTTTATTTTTTTAAATTTTAGCTAAAAATCATATTTTTCTAAATTGTACTCATCTTTCCAAAACATACTACGTCTCACTCCCTATTATTTTTCTATTCTTTTAAAATATTATCTTTTATTTTTTTATTATTTTTTTTCTCACTCCCCTTTACAATTTTAAGTACTACTCATTATTCTTATGTTTTGAACTACTACTCTGTAGAGAATAATTTAAACCAAAATTTGAATAATTTTTTTGCATGTATGATAATATTGTCAAAATTATTACTTTTTTAAGAATAATATATTTTTTTTTTCAAAATTTGCCTTTTTCAACGCTAATATTTTGTAATGGTTAAATTTTAAAACTTAGCAAGGAATTGAAATATATAATTAAATTCGAAATGAAAAAAATTTAGAAATATATAATTATTAGGGAATTGAACTTGTACATAGCACTATGAAAATGTGTGTTTGCTAATAAAAACTAGTTAAATTTGGTTATCCAAACTATCTCATCTCATCAGGATGCAATTTGGATAGTGAGTTGAGATGAGATGAATTGAGATGAAAGTTGAAAGTTAAATAACATATTGTTAGAATATTATTTTTAAATATTATTATTATTTTGGGATTTGAAAAAGTTGAAGTGTATGTTTATTATATTTTTTTGAAAATTTAAAAAACTTATAATGATGAGATGAGATGAAATACTTTCATTATTAGAATGGTGCCCTAATCATTACAATTTTTTCAAATTCATACACAAAATATAATAAACAATTCAAATATTTAAATTCCAAAATAAAATAATATTCTAACAATATTTTATTCAACTAATTTCAACTTTCATCTCATCTCATTTGTATTACCAAACGAGGCAAATGTTTACTAAAAATGACTTTATTTAATATTATTAAAAGATATAAAAATATGATCTGTCTCACATTAACAAAACGAAAAAAAAATTGATTTTTATGATATTGTTTCTAGTTTGGAAGAAGAGTAGAAATAATAAAAACATATGAATATACATAAAATTGGAATAAAAAAAATTAAAAGAATGATTTACAGGGCAAACGATAGCAATCCTACACTTGTGATCACTTATCAACATTGGCTGTGTATGCGCTTGAGTTAGTCTTCAAATCTTTGCTATATTTATCTATTTTCTCTTCCAGTGAAAATAATAAAAAGAAAAAACCTTGTCTACTGTTTCTTCTTTTTGAAAAGAAATAGTCAATCTTTTTTTTTTTTAATTTTATTCTAGTGGGAGAGCATGGATTTAAGACTCCAGACCTCTCTTTTGGAAGTTAGAGGCTATGCAAATCAGGCTACAGGCCAATCCGCGAAATAGTGAATCTGTTGATTATATTGTTTGTTGTAAAATCACTTCTTCCTATATTGCTTTTAATTTTCCTAAGTTGCCTAGTAGAAGAGCCGACTCTGGATAGGATAAAGAGTGCTCGTTTGGACACTTGAAATATCTTAAAATTTTGTGAATAATAGTAAAATTATTAGAATTAAAATATTTTATTAAATTTTGGAAAATTATTGAGAAAAAACTCTTGAACATGCAAACTTGGAAAAAGCGTTTCTGATCTAGATGTCTTTCCTTTTCGAATCACTCTGTAATTCCTAATTAAAGCTGAATTTTCCCTCCAGTTTCCTCTCGTAATCTTTTATATACTGAGCACACAATCCATGAACTATAATTTTTACACAACTTTCTATTAAAATATTGTTACTTTTTAAAGTTAAATCCATTAAAATAAAATATTATTTCTTTTTATTAAAATATTATATTGGGTTCTTTCGTTTTTTTGTTTTTTCTTTATAATTGTTTTTTTTTCTTGCGTTGACATGTCAAATATCTATCTCTTGTAGGTTTAAGCAAGATAAATGATAGTTGCAGTCGTGAATGCATAAGCGTCATACAATCACTTTAAAAAAAATGAATAAATACGACACCCACATGAAAAATTAATAATTTTTTAATAATAAACCCTATTATTTTTCAAAATAACTGCATAACACTTGCACATTCTACGATTACATATAACATTACTCTTTAACTAATTAATTGGTGGGAAGTTGCACAATCTGCATGTGTGAGCAAAGGATTGTTTCGAAATTCAATTATTCTATATATAGTCGGTAGATACAACTGGCGTGCAGTCATCTATACCACGTCAGATTTAAAATGAATTGTTTACTCTTTCTTTAAACGCACATGTTCTCTCTCATCAGCGCTCTCTCTCTCATCAACTCTCTCTATCTCTCCCTCCTCGAGTCGTCTCTCTCTCCCATCAGCTCTCTCTCTCATCAGTTCGGTCTTTCTCTCTTATCAGCTTTATCAGCTCGATCTCTCTCTCCTCAGCTCTCTCTCATCAACTCGGTCTCTCTCTCATCAAGTGTCTCAACGTCAATCCCGTTTGCATACCGTTTACACCAAACACTTGCTTAAAAATTTCCCAACACTTATAAAATGGAAAGGAATACCAAATATATATATATATATATATATATATATATACATACATATATATTAATATAAAAAGACTTTTTTTTATTTGTAATATAAAAAGACTTGAGCAGGCCAGTTGGTGTGTTTGTACAGACGCGTCTATGATTTGACAACAAATCTATTATTTTTTATAATTATAATATTTTTTATGATAGAGATAGAGCAAGCAAATTTTTCTTAAATTTTAGTTAAAAATCATATTTTTCTAAATTTTTTTCATCTTTTCAAAACCTACTATATCTAATTTCTTATTATATATTGATCTATTCTATTAAAATATTCTTTTTTGATTTTTTCTCACTTTCCTTTATAATTTTAACTTCTCACTATTCTTATGTTTTGAATTATTACTCTCAAGCAAATAATTTAAATTTAAATTTAAATCATTTTTACAGGTAAGATAATATTTTTAAAATTATTATGTTTTTAAGAATAATATAAATTTAATATTATTATTATTTTAAAAGTAAAAAAATTTAAATTATTTATTATATTTTATGAATAAATTTTAAAATATTATAATGATGATTCAGCGGGCAAACGATAGCAACCCTAAAATCAAAAGTTGGGAGCCGAGTAGCTCACTTTTCTTCACTTATTATTAAAATTTGTCTATAATGGAGATGCTGTTTTATCAACATTGGCTGCGTCTGCGCTTGAGTTAGACGAAACTCACATGCTTGTGACTATGTCAAGTCATTTACCACCATGTGTTGAATACTTTATAAAAACGCGTTGGACTCGTACACTGATAAATTCCGTCGACTATGATTTGGCTACGACGAAAGAGTAATGCTAAAGCTATAGTTGGTGGCTCCCGTTTGAGCCATTGCTGGTTCTAATATATGTTTTTTGATGTATTTTTTTTATAATTATTTTTTATAAATTTTTTTTTAATATTTTAAAATATTTTTAAAAAATAAAATAAATTTATAATATTATTAAAAAATATTTCCTTAATTATGAAGAAAAAAAATTATTAAAAAATACTTCCTTAATCACGAAATAAAATAAAAAAATATTTTTTTTACTTAATAATTAAGGAATTATTTTTTAATAATATTATAATTTTTTTATGTTTTTTAAATATTTAAAATTATTAAAAAAATATATCAAAAAATACAGCCGACGGTGACTCCAATGGTCGCTCTATCATTTTCCTTTTTGATAAACTATTTGCAACGAATGAGTAGACTCGTACTTGACTTCACGTAGGTAGTACCGTACGTAGTACAGATGACGCATGCATGTCCGTCTGTACTCCATACGTAAGATAAAAACGCCTTCTTCTTCCACCTCTGAATATACAACTACAACGTACGGTACGATAATATTTTCTAAATTATTATGTTTTTAAGAATAATGTAATTACTTTTTTCAACGTTAATATTTTGTAATTGTTAAATTTTAAAAATTAGAAATATATAATTATTAGAGAATTGGAATCGTACGTAGCTATGTGAAAATGTGTGTTTGTTAATAAAATTAGTTAAATTTGATTATTCAAACTATCTCATCTTATCTCATCATAATGTCGTTTGGATAGTGAACTGAAATGAGATGAATTTAGATGAAAGTTTAAAGTTAAATAAAATATTATTTTTTAATATTATTATTATTTTAGAATTTGAGAAAGTTTAATTGTTTATTATATTTTGTATGGAAATTTGAAAAAATTGTAATGATGAGATGAGATGAAATACTTTCATTATCAGAATGGGCCCTAATCATTATAATTTTTTCAAATTCACACATAAAATACAATAAACAATTCAAAATTTTAAATTCCAAAACGAAAAGAAAAAAATTTGATTTTTATGATATTGTTTCTTGTTTGGATGAAAGAGTAGAATTAATAAAAACATATGAATATACATAAAATTGGAATAAAAAAATTAAAAGAATGATTTAGGTGAGTAATTCTACATACAACCATGAAGTGCGTAACCGGCACGTAATCGTTTTGAAAAAGAGTGGGGTCCACTATTAAAAAATTAATTTTTTTCATGTGGGTCCCATGTTTTATTCATTTTTTTTAAAACGATTACACGGCGGTTACGCAATTCACGGTTGTAAGTATCTTTTCTCTGATTTAGGGAGCCGATCGAGTAGCTCACTTTTCTTCAATTTTAATTTTTTTTTAATTAAAATTTTGCTAAAGATCAATTAATATTATAGGCCGGAGGCGGATGGAGATGCTCTTTTATCAACATTGGCTGTGTCTGCGCTTGAGTTAGACGAAACTTACACGTACGCTTGTGACTATATCAAATTATTTCTGATCAGCCATGTTGACAAGTAAAATATAATCTCTTTTTATCTTTTTTTCACTGTTAAATTATATTTTATAAACTGGTGATAGCGCCCTAAAATAAAAAAAAAACGAGTTGGACTCGTAAACTGAATGCCGTCAATGATTTGGCTAAGTATTTTCCATCAATATTGGACCACATTAAAGTGAATGGAATCTTTCCCTGTCTGATAAATTATTTGCAACGAATGAGTTGTCTCATACTTGACTTCATGTCGGTACGTAGTAGTACCGTAGTATAGATGCCGCATGCATGTGGCCGTCTGTACTCCATCCGTAAGCAAGCTGGAAACACACTATAAAAAGGCCTTCTTCTTCCACCTCTGAATATACAACTAGCTAGTACTTGATCAATCTTTAGTTGTGTGATTGTTGATCTGGAAGTCGAGAATGGCCGACGACAGAAGGATGTTGTGTCCGGCGATAGGGATAGACCTGGGGACGACGTACTCCTGCGTCGCTGTGTGGCAACATGATAGAGTAGAGACAATAGTTAATGATCAGGGGAATAGAACGACGCCATCGTGTGTCGCATTCACTGATATGCAGCACTTCATCGGTGATGCCGCCAAGAACCAGATCGCCATGAACCCCACCAACTCCGTCTTTGGTAATTTCTCTTTCTTTCTTTCTTTCCTTCTTTTTGAGAAGTAATAAGCTGCAACTTTCTAAATAAATTTAATTTTTAAATAGAATTATATTATTATTTAAATATCATTTCTATGGTTTTTGCAAAGAAAAGAATATTTAAGATTTTCTACATCTTCTCTGTTGAGACATATATATTGTTGATCTAGGTAGGATTTTATTAATTTTAATTTTGCAAGTGGTTTCTTAGAAGCATTTATATTAATGGCTTACATGAGTACTTTTTTGGTAAGATCAATTGTGAGATTTCAAAAAAAAAAAAAATCCACGCAACAGGAAGATATATAGCAAGAAAAGATCAGTGCATCATGCAGTTTAGATCAAGAAAGAAGAAAGAAATTAAAAAAAAAAAAAAAGAGAGAGAGAGAGAGAGAAATATAAAAAATTAATTAAACATATTATCAATTACATAAGATCCATTCAAATTTGATATTCTCCCATTAACTTAGGCCCGGTCCTGGATTTAGAAGTGTTTCTTTTGATTTTATTATTACAATTTTTTAAAAATTTTCATATAAAATATAATAAAAAATTCAACTCTTCAAATCTTAAAATAATTATAATAATATTCAAATAATATTTTATTCAATTTTTAATTTTCATCTCAACTCATCTCATCTCAACTCATTATATATCCAAACAGCACTTTAATCAATTTCTGCCAACTGTGGCTTTTTTCCCTTAAGAAAGATCGGAAGGTTTTATTTGGAGGCTTTCTTCCACTAGTGGCCTTGGCAGCTACCTTAGCAGCCCTTCCACTAGTAAGGGCTGGTTTGGATACTTTGAGTATTTTATGGTTTGAATTAAGATATTTTATTGAATTTAAAAAAAAAAAATTAATTAATTTAAAAATTAAAAAATTGTTTAAATATTTTTTTAATATTATTTTTATTTTAAAGTTTGAAAAAATTATATTATAAGTTTTTATTTTGAAGCTTGTAAAAGTTGTATTGGTTTTCGTATTTGAATAATGATTGGATGAAAAAGTTAAGTATTTGATATTGAAAAATATTTATATTGAAGTAGTATTTAGAAAAGAAATCATGAGAAGTAAGAATTTTAAGAATATCATGTCTCATCTTTGTGTCCAAACCTCTTAAATTATAAACAGATCTTCATAAAAAAAACATTCATATTAGTCTTCAAACCTTTGCTAATATCGATTTTCTCTTCAAGAGAAAAAAGAAAAAAGAAAAAACTTGTCTACTGTTTCTTCTTTTTGAAAAGAAATAGTCACTATGTTTTTTTTTTTTTGTTTATTTGTTTTGTTTTTAGTGGGAGAGTGGGGGTTTCAGACTCCTAACCTCCTTTTTGGAAGTTGAAGGCTATGTCAATCAGACTACAGGCCAATCCAAGAATTCGTCAATCTATGGATTATATTGTTTGTTGTAAACTCATTTTTTCCTATATTGCTTTTGATTTTCCTAGATTGCCTTGTAGAAGAGTTGACTCTGGATAGGATAAAGAGTAAGGCTAGTTTGGACACTTGAAGTATCTTAGAATTTTGTGAATAATAGTATAATTATTAGAATTAAAATGTTTTATAAAATTTTGGAAAATGATTGAGAAAAATTTAAATAAAAATATTATAAAGTTAAAAAATTACTCAAATATATTTTTTTAATATATTTCTTTTAAGTTTGAAAAAGTTATATTAATTTGTGTTTTATTTTTAAGTTTGTAAAATTTGTATAGATTTTTCTATTTAAATAATGATTAGACGAAAATGATAAAAATTTAAAATTAAAAAATGTTTCATGTTTGAATCAATTTTAGAAAATAAATTATGATCGAAAAAGTTTTGGGAAGTTTAAGAATGTCATGTCTCATCTCTGTGTTGAAACGTCCAGGTTAAATTTTTAACATGGAAACTGCTATGCCGAGGGAGAGAATCCTCACCGAAAGACAAATGTTTTTTTTTTCCCCTTTTCTTTTTCTTTTTCTTTTTCTTTTTTTCAAACATTTTTCTAAACATTTTACATATTTTTAAAAAATATAAAAAAAATCATAAATTTATTTAAAAATACTTACTTAATCATGAAATAAAAAAAAATTAAAAAAATAAAATGCAATACTGTGAAAATTTTCGATAAGAAATTTCTGTAGGGATAGTATTTTCCTTTTAACATATCTTCATAAAATTCAAGCCTGTGACAGATTTATCTTATCTTCTGTGACAGGAAAAAAAAACTTGTCTTCTGTTTCTACTTTTTGAAAAGAAATAGTAGCCAATCAGTTGTTTATATTGTTTGGTTGTAAAATCACTTCTTCCTATATTCCTTTTGATTAATTTTGCAGATTCAAAACGGTTGATCGGTAGGACATTCAGTGATCCCTTGGTTCAGAGCGATATAAAATCGTGGCCATTCAAGGTCATTCAAGGTTCTGATGACAAGCCTATGATCAGTGTCACTTATAAGAATGAAATCAAGATGTTTTCTGCCGTGGAAATCTCATCAATGGTGCTACAAAAGATGCGTGTCATTGCAGAGACTTACCTGGAAACGACTGTCAAAAATGCAGTTGTTACCGTCCCCGCTTACTTCAATGATGCGCAGCGTAAGGCTACAATGGATGCTGGCCGCATTGCAGGCCTCAATGTCATGCGCGTACTCAATGAACCAACAGCCGCCGCCATTGCTTATGGCCTTGACAGGGCGGTACTGGGTAGTATTTGTAAAAGAAATGTGTTGGTCTTTGATTTGGGCGGCGGTACTGCAGATGTCTCAGTTCTTACCATTGAGGGAAAGAAATTTGAAGTGAAGGCTGTTGCCGGAGATACTCACCTTGGAGGTGAGGACTTTGACAACAGAATGGTTAACCATTGTGTAGAAGAATTTAAAAGGAAGCACAAGAAAGACATAAGTGGAAACGCCAAAGCTATGAGAAGGTTGAGAACTGAATGCGAGAGAGCTAAGAGAGTTCTTTCTTCTGAACTTGATACTAATATTTCCGTGGATGCACTGTATGAGGGTATTGATTTCAGCTCAAAAATCACCCGTTCCAAATTTTCAGAACTCAATATGGATTTATTCAAGAAGTCTGTTAAACTTGTGGAAAAATGTTTGGTTGATGCTAAGATGGACAAGAGAAGTGTTCATGATGTTGTTCTTACTGGTGGTTCTTCCAGAATACCAAAGGTCCAGCAGCTGTTGCAGGAATTCTTTGACGGCATGGAGCCTGAAAGGAGCCTGAACCCCGATGAATCAGTGGCTTATGGAGCCGCTGTCCAAGCTGCAATCATGGCTGGTACGAGGAATGAGAGAGTTCAAGACATTGTGCTTGTAGATGTCATTCCTCTATCCCTTGGGGTGGAGACCAACGATGGTACAATCTCCGTTGTGATTCCAAGAAATACCGCCAGTCCCACCAATATGGAACGAAATTACACCACGGTCGAGGACAACCAAACTAGTATTTTCTTCTGCGTTTACGAGGGAGAAAGAACAAGAGCTGCGGATAATTATTTGTTGGGAAAATTTACGCTTTCTGGCATTCCTGCTGCACCTAGGGGTAGGATTACGGTCGTTGTCTCCTTTAATGTTGACATCAATGGCATCTTGAAGGTTTCTGCTCGGGAGAAAACCTCCGGCCTGAGCGACGGGATCACTATCACCAAGCACATGAGGGCGAGAGTGACCAAGGAAGAGATTAATAGGATGATCAAGGATGCAGAGATTTTCAAGGCTGAAGATGATAAATACAAAGAGAAAGCCAAGGCTGAGGGAATTTTGGAGGGCTATGCCTCCGAGATGAAAAATGCTGTGGAGGATGAAAAGATTCGTTCCAAGCTTGAGCCTGCATTTAAGAAGCAGATTGAAGATGCCATTCTCCATTTGACTCGGTGGTTAGACTACGTTCAGCTTTCGGAGGCAGACGAAAACTTGATCAAGAAAAATCTGAAAGAGATTAAACAATACTACGATCCCTTCATTGCAAAGATCAAACAAAACTTTGATATCGACGCCAATGGCATCTTGAAGGTTTCTTCTCGGGTGAAAACCTCCGGCGTGAGCGACAGGATCACTATCACCAACGATATGAGGGCGAGAGTGACCGCGGAAGAGATTTTCAATGCTGAAGATGAAAAATACAAAGAGAAAGCCAAGGCTGAGGGAATTTTGGAGGGCTATGCCTCCAAGATGAAAAATGCTGTGGAGGATGAAAAGATTCGTTCCAAGCTTGAGCCTGCATTTGAGAAGCAGATTGAAGATGCCATTCTCCATTTGACTCGGTGGTTAGACTACGTTCAGCTTCCGGAGGCAGACGAAAACTTGATCAAGAAAAATCTGAAAGAGATTAAACAATACTACGATCCCTTCATTGCAAAGATCAAACAACATAAACAATCGAGCAGCTCCAGTTGATCAAGTTAGAGATGACTGCAATATATATAGTCGATCTGCCGAATGGAACTCGTACTAAAGTTGAAACGATATAATTAATATGTTACCACTTTGTTTGTCGGACCTTTTAATTGTACTAGTTTTATTATTGTTGGTGTGTTTAAATTTGCAGTAGTACTGTTCGATCGTTACATGTTGCAACATTTGACATTTATGGTTTGAAATTTCTGGTTGTTGTTATATATATGTTGGTGTTGATCTGAGAGTGTTTGCGTAATACTCAGGCCCAGGCCCAGGCCCAGGCCCAGACTCAAAAGAATTTCAGTTTATGAAGACCCCAGAAAACGGCGTCGTTGGTGAGTTTTTCTTTTGTCCCTTTGCATTTTTTTTTTTTTTTTCCCTTTCCCCGTTACCCCTCACCCACGCCCAGAATTCTTTTTTTTTTTCCTTCCTCTTATCGGTTTCTTCAACCGAAAACAACTCCACTCTAGTAACCCCCCCCCCCCCCCCCCCCCCCCCCCCATGTACCCACACTCCAGTTCTTCTCACATCAAATTCCTCTCAACCGACCACACTCAATCTCCAAGTGCAGATCATTTCCCCTCTCCCTCCTCCATGAAAGTGTTGTGATGGTGGGTGATTACGGTTGTGCGGCAGCTTATGGTTGTTCAAAATTTTTTGTTCTCCTCACCGGAAGTGTTGAATGGCGATAAGATTTTCCTTCATCCACTCGCTGTTCTTACGCACACACTCCGGTTTCTCTCCCTCTTCCATGAAATTTTTGTGACTTTTGTGTGTGTAGTCCGTGGGTCCTCTTGAATCGGTGTCACCGTCAGGCACCATCATCGGAACCGCTGGTTGAACGCTGGTAAGCCACTTTCCATTTACGTTTCTCTTTAAGTTTTGGGTCTCATTTTCTCCTAGATTCAGATTTTAAATTACACATTCTAACCATTACCCACTCGAACCTTCTTGCGCTCTTTGTTTTCACCCTCACGCACACACGGATTCTTGCTTTCTATTTGTTCTCATCATTACGTCTCATTTATTCCCACTCGTTCTACAAATCCAGATTCCTCGACTCGTTTAGTATTGCCACCGTGACCGGTAGAAAGTGGTATTGCCCAATCTCGTTTCGAAGCGTGGCATGTCAAGATATAATATAAATAATAAAATTCATACTTTTCTATTAATTTAAACTTTTGAAAGAAGTAGGGATTGTATTGATATTCCTACGTAACTCCCCCGTACGAGGGCTGCCTTGCTCTCTGCTTCACCTCCCCGAAGGGGATGAGAGTAGCTTTTTTTTCAATGTGTTAAGCAAATAGCTTTCAGTTTAGTGAAAGACACAATCCCAAGCAGTTTACCTTCTGTTTCTTGCTTTGGACTATTACAAATCCACATATTCCTATCAGCTTAAACTTTTGGGATAAGTAGTGATTTCATATAGTATCAGAAAGGTCCTAAGTCCAAACTTTGACTCTACACTCTATTTCATTTAATTAAATATTTTATGCGTTGGGTCACTCATTGAGGGAGAATTTGGCCTACACGTGAGGGGGAATATTAAGATATAAAATAAATAATAAAATCTACATCTTCACATCAATTTAAACTTTTGAGACCAGTAATGATTTCACTCGGCAAGGTAATGTCATGTTCAATATTAGTCGCTGTTATACATGATCCAGTGCTTGAATTATTCTAACGTCACTATTTTATATCATAGGGCAGCACTAACACCCCCAAACAGTGTTGTTTCCGCTCTTTAATTTCACAAGTCACACTTACGAACTTAGATAAGATATTCAAAATTTTAAGCTTCTTGTCAACTTTGTTACGTGGGGTATTTTTATGAATTATGGTTGTTGGATGGTTTTGTTAATGAATGAAGTGATGTGAACGTTTGAGGTAATTAGGTACTTTGTGGATTGTTCTGGGTTTGAGTGGTATTTGCTTGTGTTGGTTAGGTTTATGAGCATGGTGTTTTAGGGTGAGGTGTGGGGCTGGCCAAGTTTTTATATAACTGTTATTTGGATTGATCATGATAGTTTGAATATATTGGTGTTGGTGCTGATTTGTTTGAGTTCAAGGAGATTGTCGAGAGTCGTTATGTGTGTGATAAGAAATGATGGAAGTTGCTGGAAATTATTAATTGGGTTATGTTTGAATGGTAGAATCTGTAAATGGTTTTGTGTTCTGTTATGTGGCTGGTTGGGAGGAATGGTTGGCTGTTTGGGGCATTATGGGACTAGTTTGTCATGTTGTTGTGGAGTGGATTATTATTAAGCTATACAGGTTGTTAAGTGAAGGTTGGGTGGAGATTACTTGGTGGTGCTGGAGTGAAAATATTGATGGTTTGAAGAGGGGTTGTCCAGATTCACCTTATGGAGGACTTTAGATTAAAAAGTGGCTGGTTTGGAGTTTTATCAAATAAGCTTAGTGGTATACATGTTTGGGTTATTAATTGTGTAGTAAATGTTTATTGTTTTAGGTTGTGATTCTGTTAGAGGTCGGACCCAAGGCATATCTTATACACGGCAAGAGTCAGGTAAGCGGGGTTCCTATACTAGCCTTTGCATAAATGAAATGAAATGAAGTTTATTTTGAAAATATGCATGCTTGTTTCGAAAAAAAATCTGAAAACAACCTCATATATGCATTTTGCATATGCATGAAATATGTATAAGAGAAAGTATTTTCTATCATGATTGGTGTAGACATGAGCTTATTTTTAGCATTCTGTTTCTAAACTGAGAAAAAGAGCGAATATGAGATCTAAAAGTTTTGCTTTGATTAAATGAAGTTGCTTTGATTCTGTTATTTTGAACATGTAAAATGATTTAAAGCTATTCAGTACTATGTTTTGATATGATGTGTCATCTGAAAACCTTGGCATAGATTTCTGATCGTGTATTTGAATATGATCTGTTTTTTATGTTGCCTCTGTTCGGTCTCTGTTAAGGCCCTGCCATGGGTATAATAGTGGCATATAGGCCCACCACGGCTATAACGATGGTTTATAACCCTACTACAAGGGTTAAACATGGTATCTGTCCCGATGTGATGCTCATATATGTTACGAAGATAAGGTTTCAGTCTGTGATATGCCAAGGGATTTTGAAATAAGAAAGTTTTATGAAAATTTCGCTCTGACTTTTTGATAACATGTTTTTTATTATGCATTCTAAAAAAAAATATTCTAATTTTGCATTTATGAAGGTAAATATTTTTGTTCCGCATTATGAACTTGGTAAATGCTCATGTTTACATACTAGTATATGTTCCTTACTTACTGAGTTGTTGATAACTCACCCCCTTATCTCCATAATATTTTTCAGATGATTTGAATGATTCAGTTAAGGATCAAGAGTATGAAGAATGGGCGTGATTATTTATAGAAGATTACGCCCTCCAGCTGAGACTAGTATCAGTCCAAGCAGGGAGAGGACTGTTTCACTAGAGCAACAAGTGAAGCTTTCTGACTTCCAGAGTCTTGTTTGGGAGGGTCATTCCCTGCCATCAGTCTTCAGCGATCGTGGTTGGAGACCTATCTTAGATGAGCGGGAGTAATCATGGGAGACCGTCTCCTATATTGACATTGTTTATGAGTTCTATAGAGAGCTCGGTGGTGCCAGCTCAGATGACGGAAGGGCATACATGATCTCTGTCCAAGGAGTTCCAGCTATATTTTCACAGGATGGACTCGCTGAGCATCTCGGTATTCCTAGGCTGCCAGATGCATATCCAAACGTGGTGCTTAGAGAGTTTGATCCTTCAGCTGAGGCGGAGATAGCTGAGGAGGAGGCACCAGTTTATACAGATGAGATTGATACCCTTGCTGATCATGAGGTGAGGGCTTTGGTTGTTGGTCCAAATGCTCCCATGTTTGATGGGATGAAGAGCATCAAGCAAGCAAATCTATCTTCTTTCTTCAAGATCTTGAATTTGATAATCGTCAACAATATTGACCCTCAACAGCACAAGACAGAGGTTGGCATTGATCGGACGAAATTTATGATACAGGTCGCTCGTGGTATTCCTATCGACCGACCTGGTGGGGTATATATTTGATAGGATTCGATTAGAGTCCCGGTACATTTTGACAGATATACTGCCCTTCGGGATCCTGATCACTCAATTTCTGCTATTTGCCAGTGTCGTGCCTAATGTTGCCGAGCGTAAACGAGAGCCGATAGGACCGGTCAACAACACCACCCTATCACGCAGCACGGGATACTCAAGACTGCGTATTCGTGGACATGCTCTAAACCCGGTTGATCCTTAGAGAGATGCACAGCCGGGAGATCATGGAGTATCGGCTGCTGAGACATCCAGACAGGCCGAGGCATCAGTACACAGCGCTACTCGTGTAGGAAATGGCTAGATCGTGTGTGCAGCGATCAGCGGACAAACATCAGCGGTGATCGATACAATGCGTATAGAGGTCCGTACTGCTATGTTTGAGTTTCGTACAGAGATTTCTGCTAGCATCTCTAAGTTACGTACGAAGCTTGATGCCATGTCTGCGACTCAGGTCACCATCAGTACTTGACTGACACAGATAGAGGAACGCTTAGCTGCAGTCGAGGAAGTGTGCAAAGAGTTGGGATCTTAATACTTTATATCTTTTATTTATTTATTTATTTTGTATTTAGAATGGACAATATTTAGTATTTGTAAATTCAGTATTTAATTATGAATTAGTATTATTTTATATTTTCTAAACTAATTATTGATTTATATTACTCCTATTATTTAATTGATAAATTTATTATAATTACTAGTTAATATAAATATAATTCTCTTAAAAAAACACATATGATCATCGTTCGAATCCTACAAATAATGTTCGAACAGTGCTAATTCATCATTCGAACGGTAAAAATTGTACGTTCGAACGGTAGAGCAATTTTTCGCTATAATAATTTTACTTAATGCGCCAAAATGTACGTTCGAATAATGTTGATTCATCATTCGAACGGTGAAAATTGTACGTTTGAACGGTAGAGCAATTTTCTGCTATAATAATTTTACTTAACGCGCCAAAATGTACGTTCGAACAGTGCTGATTCATCATTCGAACAGTAAAAATTGTACGTTTGAACGGTAGAGCAATTTTTCGCTATAATAATGTTACTTAACGTGCCAAAATGTACGTTTGAACAGTTAAATTTAACCATCCGAACGTTTAAACATTACATTCGAACGGTTTTATTATTAAGGAAAAAATATTTCGTCCCTAACTATACCGTTCGAACGGTATTATTCTTCCGTCATTTTTTTGGCACGAAATCTGAAATTTTGTCCCTAAATCTCACTTTTTGGGACGATTTTCATTTCGTTCCAAAACAAAATCGTCCCAAAAAGTCTTTTTTGTTGTAGTGTATATGGTTGGAAGATGTTTTTAAGTGACATGTGCTAACTCTCTGACCCATCCGGGGCCGGGGCATCACAGTTAGAGCTTGTTTGGGAGGAAAGAATGGAATGGAAAAAAAAATTATAATATTTTAATATTTTTCTCGTTTGAGTGTTTCAAAATAAGGGAATGAAATGAGGGTAGGGGTGGGCAGCGAGGCCTCGCACCCCGCCCGCTTGAGTGGGGTGCGGGGGGCCCCGACCACACCCCAGGACTCCTACGGAGGTGGGGAACAAAGGGGGTGAAGTCCTGCCCCGCTTAATATATATATATTTTAAAATTATATATATATATATAAAAAATAAAAATAAAAA
The DNA here is from genome assembly GCA_022457165.1 of Juglans mandshurica. Lineage (NCBI taxonomy): Eukaryota > Viridiplantae > Streptophyta > Magnoliopsida > Fagales > Juglandaceae > Juglans > Juglans mandshurica. The sequence goes on along the minus strand of CM039629.1, from coordinate 3,986,542 downwards.
AAAAAAAAAAAAAAAAAAAAAAAAAAAACCTCCATAACTAAGTGAAATGGTGCCGTTTCACTTTTAGACTTTAGTTAAGGTCCCCCCTCCCCCCGCATCATTCTCCTTCTCGAATTCTCTTCTCTCTCACTCTCTCTCAGTCTCGATCTCTCTCGCGCTCTCTCAGTCTCTCTCGCTTGATCTATTCTCTCTCTCGCACAACTGCACAAGCAGGACCACCGGGACTCCAGTCACTCCACCGTCGTTTGAACTTCCGATTTTACTTCGCATTCGCCGTCACTCAAAGGTAAGAAATCCGAGATCCTAGATTTTTTTTTTTAGTTTTGGATTGGAGATTGGAGGAATGATGGGTTGAATCGGAGATGATGGGAATAATTGTGAATTTGTGTGTTGTGGAGAAATTTGTGCATGTGTTTGATTCTCTGTTTGTTTTTTTTTTGGTAGTTTGTATTTTACTATTTATGGCCTCTGGGTGTTCTGATTTGGAACCCTAAATCAATTTAGGGTTCCAGTAGGGGGTCGGGGGGCAGACGGATGACCTCTCCCCACCCGCACCCCATTATTCGGGACGGGGGATGTGGACAAAATTTGCCATCCCGCCCATGCGGGCGTGGGGGGCGTGGTGGGGTCTACCCCGCCCCGTAGGGGGCGGGTAGCACCCCTAAATGAGGGTACCTTTGTTTGGATATTAATTAAGAGTGAATGGAACGAACATGATTTCCTCGTAGATTCTATATCACATAATAATAATAATTAGTTTCTTTTGGGGGAAAAAAGGTTTCCACTTGAAGAGGAGAAGAGGGTATAATGATTCCCAGACTTCCCGTTGAAACAAAAACGCATGCGTCGTATGTTTTCATCTTTTGTTTTGTTTTTTTCTTGGCTGCCCTCACGATGGATTCCACGTTAGTGCCTGGCAGGAACTGCATTTTCAGGTTAGGACCTTTTGGGTTTTGATTAATTATTAATAAATTTAGTGATTTTTAATAATTCTCATGTATTGCTGGTCATGATGTAGTGGGAACTTAATGAATGAATAAAGCAGTACGCAACTGGTACAATATTCTAATAAACTCTTATGGTCGTAATTAACTACTGTTAAAAACCTTTTTTAGTGGAATTTGATCGAGATGTGATGCAAAAGTAGTTCTTATAATATTTCTTCGATCCAAATATGCCATAAAAGAGAGATGTACATTTTTTGAAAAGATATGTATTACACAAGATTATTTAGACCAAAACTATATATAAACATAAGGTGCGGTTTAGATGATGAGTTGAGATTAAAGTTGAAAGTTAAATAAAATATTATTAGAATATTATTTTTTAATATTATTAATGTTTTGGGATTTGAAAATTTTGAATTGTTTATTATATTTTGTGGGAATAGTTGTAATGATTAGATAAGTTGAGATGAAAATTGAAAGTTAAACAAAATAATGTTAGAATATTATTTTTTAATATTATTATTGTTTTAAAATTTGAAAAAGTTGAATTATTTATTATATTTTGTGTGAAAATTTAAAAAAATTATAATGATGAGATAAGATGAGATGAAATACATCTTTTATCTAAACATGGCCTAAAATATAAAACATAATTAATCCTAAAATTCTAAATGGTAGTTTTTTTTAGGCTGGCTCACTACAACAAATTTAAATTTTAGAGATAATTTTTCCTCTATCTCGTCATCGCCTCTAGGCACCACCACCGTCACCAAAGTTTGACCACCTCCAACCACCACTGGCCTCCATACCTGCCACCTCAGGTTGATTAATCACACCATCAATTCACCTGCAATTTGGGGGTGGCAATTGTCTTTAGAAATCGACAGGTGAATGTAAAACCACCGGACGATCGCTGAACAATCACCCCTTTTTCAAACTTCAAATTTAATTGTTTTAATTTTTTAGAGTGAGAAATCTACAGTACCGTGGGTATGCATTTATAATTCAAAAAAGCTGAGGTATGTGTATAAGTGATATTACAATCTCTTATGGCCTCACATATCTTTCAATACAATGAAGAAATTTAGGATTTCGGGAGGTTGAAGATGATACCTCTCTCGAAAGAAGATTTTTTGGAGTCATTGTGCATGGTGGAGTCTGGGCATTGAGACCCTGTCTAGATTTGTAGATATCTCCTCCTTATATAGAGATTTATTTTCTTCTTTTGAGTGGTTGAATCCTACTTGCCTTATGAAGCCCTTTCCTTCTAGGAGTCTGAGTCAACTTCTTTCGATTTATCTATTCCTTGCCTTATATCTTAGTTTTATCTATTTTCTTATTATTAGTGATAGGCTTATTTAGTTAACTGTGTTTAAATTAAAATAAGATAAAATAAACCAGTGGAGTGCATGGCTAGCATTATGCATGTGAGAGATGAACTTTGCATGCCATGCACCCAATGAGAACTCAACACTTAAAAGCTTAGACCTCCTGTTACTATTGCAAATTGGACCCACTTACACTATACCATCGATTTCCTTTCTTCTAAAACCCATCCCACATGCCCCTAGCGTTTTCTTTTCAACCATGATTAGATCTCTAACTTGAGTTTAGGTTACTATACTATTTCAAAAACTCACATAATTTCCATGAATAGTAACTCAAACATCAGGACATGCATAGTTTTCTTCAAGTTCTTTTATTTATGATTTTTTATATGTAATTTTTGTACTTTCCACTTGTTTTGCATCACTCTTAGGAAACCCTAAAATATTATAACAAATCCAATCCATGTCACTTGAGGAAAAGGCATGAGAATGCCATTGAAGTCCACCAACCGACACACACTAGTGCAAACCGTTGGACCCATAAATAAGCCATTGGAAGCATGGCTTTTCAACAAGTTTTCAAAGGGTTTTCTGCACCATACAACCCTCATCATGTCACCTAAATTCAGACCTACAATAAGGCCAAGAACAGTTCCACAACTCAATCCAAAAGTTTAACTATTCACCTAGGAAATGAGAACTTGACCAAGCTGAACAGCCCATGTTGTCTAAACAATCTTCTCCAGCAAAACCAGCCACCTCCACATGCCAATACCCTTGACTTTTAGCTATGAAAATGTGCTAAAAAATAGATCACAAGGATGGGTCAAAGAGGAAGCAAAAAAATGGATAGCTTTGGTGAAGCCAAAACCGTTGGCCTCAACATGGTTTCTCATGTGGAAATCATTTTAATTCGGTCATAACTTTTGAAAGCTTTCAAAACCTATACCTATAGCCTTCACCTAGCTCTTTTCCACAAGGTAATCAAGTGGTTTATGCAACTATCAAGCACTCCACCACCCACACTCAGCAATCACACTCATTTCACTTCAGCAAACCATACACTCCCTCACTCCCCACCCCTCCCATTGAGTCCTATAAATACCCCTCTTCGTCCTTCACTTTCTCACACACCTTCCTCAAGCTTCACTTTAGTGTTCTTTAGAGCAAAGCACTCCTAGTGTAAGAAAAGTGTGAAACCGACTGGTGTGAGAGTGAGTCCTTGAAGTGAGCTGATCTTAGGACCACCATAAGCCATGGTTTGGTGAGTGATCCTAACTGATCTTTTTGTTGGGAGATAGATTAACATATTAGGCTTTGAATTATGGCATGAGAAGGAAGATTTGATTGAGTTATATGAAGTTGAACTTGGGTTTTTCACATACGGTTCAACTTTGGAGTCTTGCATGTGTAAATTATTTTGGTATGAAATTTTAGCAATGACATGTCTTGATATGATATCCTAAGCTTAGCTAACATCTTGATTAATTGAATGGAGGTTTCTATTTGAGAATAACAACATGTCATGATTGGTTTATAAGTCAATATATTGTATTGATCATCTAGCATATTCGGTTAACACTTGGTCGAAGTTTATCTTGTGAAATCTTGGCTAAGTTTCCCAAAGCATGTTTTATAAACACCAAGAGGCATATTATCAGCATGTTAAGAATTAGAGTACATGATTTTTAGAGCTATTAGTGTTAATATGCCAAAGAAAAGTTAGATACATCATGTTAAGTATTCGGTTTTGCAAATATGAATTTTGATTAAATTTGGAGTTCGTTAGCAATTAGTGAAAATTTAGGGAATTTAAGGCTTAACGACAATTTTTTAGAGCCTAGGGGTATTTTTGTAAATATCCATTTTTGAAGTTTTTGATTTTGACTCTCAACCAAAGAAGTATTAATCCTAACTTAGTACGCACTTAATTTCAGCTGCTATGATATTTTTTTCAATTACTCCGGAAGTTTATAAGTTGGCCTCTAACTTACACCTTGACAAATTATTTATGATTTATTGATAAATGCCTCATTCATGTTTCAATTATTACATTGAGCATAAAATATCATATTATATGATACATTGAGTGTATATTTACATGACATGTGATATTTCTACCATTTTAGCATATTGCATCTATAAATATCATTTTACATAAAAAACTTGCTATATATGCACATGTCATGGAACATATTTTTTAACTTAGCATGAAAATTTCACTACCACAAAGGCTAGGATGGGGAATTAGCCTAGTAAAACTCCTTTGTCCACTCTGAAGTATTTAAGAATGGAGTGGTAACCCCTAGGTTGACAAAGAACAGTCAACGGATTTCGAATGGATTCTATTTAAAGAACTATGGAGCGAAATCAATATGTTATGACAGCTAATGTTGGTGGGTGTACATGTTATGATGTTATGTTATATTACCAACGCATTGAGAACGAGTCTGCAGACAACGTAGTTTCAACGTGAGTTGTACTACAGTCACTGGCAAGGTATTCACAGTGCACATGGGGAACTGTGACGATATCACACGTTATGATTAATTTATGAATTGCTAAAAATGATAAAATTTTATGATGAAAGTATTATCTTTTGAAGATTAAAGTAAAAATGTTTTCTGAACGAAAATATGTGTCTCCGTTTTTCTAAAAATGTTAAGGAATCTGGATGGGAGACACGCACATTTTTCTGCATTTCATATTTATCATTATTCATATATAATTTATCTTTGTGCAAGTTGGTTGTTAACTTACTGAGATTTCAGTAAATGTCACATCTTGTGGACCCACTATCATTCCCCTTGGAATGACAGAAGTTGTGTCAGGATACGAGGAGGATGGATTAGATGGAGCACTGGATCCGACTGATTGAGGTAGAGCCTAACCTCGAGAGGAGACTAGATTTGATCATCATGTTTATAACCCTAGTCCTTCATGCTCTAGAACGCATGAAGTGATTAATTTAAGTTATGCTATGCTCTAGAACGTATTAAGCTATGCTACGATTTGGTTTTGAACTTATGATGATCAGTAATGCATTGGGATGTTTTAGTTATTCTGGTTTAAGTTCTGTTTTCACCCTTCTATCCACTACGGTTATTGCATACTGATAGTTACATACTATGATGCATTGCATATTAACTATCACGAACGGGGGTATGTAACCTTATGTTATATGTCTCAATGCTCTAAGTCTCTGTTCCATCCCAAGCAGATGTTGGGGGCGTCACAATTATAATAAATTATAAAGAATGATGTATTGGGTGGAATAAAGAAGCTTGTATTGAATGTGGTATGTGTATAAAGCTTGTAAGTTTTGTGAATGTGTGGTGTTGATGTATAAATGGTATGAGTAGATTTCATGTATTGGGTGTGTTGGTTTGGATTGCAAGGGAGTGGATGGTATGCATTTGGACAGATTTGTATATATTAAATGTATTGAGTATGGATGAAGCTTGTTAAAAAAAATTAGTGCCTTAAATGGATTGTTTGTTGATCTTAGGTGATAAAAAGGGTAGGGTAAATGCGTAATGCGATTGATTGGATGTATTAGAAAGTTTTGTATACCTTGTATGTCTCGTGTATAGATGGAACTAGGAAAGCCATGTTAATGAGTGTTTTGGTTGGCTGTACATGTACACTTGTTTTGGATTTTTTTCATATGTTTGTAGGTAAGGAAGTGAATAAGAATTTGAGTTGGTGTTGGATTTGATTATGTATGGGGCAAGGGTATTGTTTGAGAAATGGTATTGTGATTGTAGTTAGGTTTTATGGTGAAGTGGGATTAAGTTGTAGGCTTGTGAGTAATGATTGGAGATTAAAATAAAGCATATGAGCTTACTTTATTAGTCAGAAATGAAGTTAGGCTTTTAGGTTCATAGTCTAGGCTAAAGATTTATGAAAAGGGTTATGCTTCAAGAATCGAACAATGACTTGCACAAGCGAAATGAAATGGATATTATGAATAGCTAGACGTGTAAGTTTGTACAATTAGGAAGGTCTTGAAGAAGTATACGAAGTAAAGAGTTGATGCAGATTATTTGGACAAGGACTGGTCTAAGTGGAGGAAGTTTAAGTAAAGAACCAATGAGAAGAAGTGAATGTATCGATTGTGATAATTGAGAAGAAGTGAATGTGTAATTGTGATGTACATGTGTTTAATGTGTGAAGCAATGGGTTGGATCAAAAGTTTGTGAAGTGTTGGGATTGCTATTGGTGCATATAAAGCTTATAAAGCTTTGTGATTGTGTTGTGTAGATGTATAAATGATACGGACATATTTTATGCATGAAATGTGTAGGTTTCAATAAACTATGATGAATTGAGGTGGTGATTGGAAACTTGTTATGGAGTATATGTGTTTATGTTGAGTTGTAATTGGAAATATGTATGTATTACCAAGAGGCTTGTAAGTTGGTTAAAGTGTTTGTAAAGGTTGGGTGGATTGATTTATATAGGTAGTAAATATGTTAGTATGTGTTATAATTTGAGTTGGGTATTTGGAAGGATGGAATGGAAAGATATGAATTGGTAATAAATATTAAAGTGATATTTGGCTTTGGGTTGTATAATTAGTTGTGGGTGTGTATGAAGCTTATTAGTCTTTTGCCATGGATACATATTTATGCTATCAAAGTGTTTTATGCTTCTTGAGTTTAGATGAATATTTCAAGTACATGCTTCTTGTCTTCCCCATTTCATTTGCTCTTATATCTTTTGAATTTTTGTTTTAAAACCATTTGAGGGTGACATCAAATATTTTTGTAGAAACCCGCCCACAGAGATTTCTACAAGTATGTTCGACTTGATAATACATGCTTACAGATTTTGTACTTTGATATGCATTGAGAAGTCTAAAGTTGCACACTTAGAATATATTGTAATTGTCAATTTATGGATTGTAATACAATGTAATTACTTTATGAATTGTAATATTATGTAATTGCTTAGAATATAAAGCAAGTACTTTGTGTACTTGTTTTATGGATTGTAATATAATGTAAGATGCACATTGTTTTTAGGTATATTGTTTCAATACTATTTTTTTATTTTGTAACATACTATTTGCGGCAATATTTGTTAGTCGGAACTACTTTTTGTCGCAAATACTTATTTGCGTAAAAAATATCGCTGCAAATAAGTATTTGCAACCAAAATTTTTGCAACATTCACAGCAGAACATAATTTTCAGTTATATTTTTTTGTGACAACATTTGAGACTATTTGTGGCGATATGTATCAACGCTGTAAATAGGATTTTTTCTTACCGTTTGGAATGTCTTTTGCATCGCTTCGTTCCTCCATTAGCGGCAATCAATTTCGCCACAAATGAACACTTTTTTGCAATGATATTTCATTTGGACACGAAAAGCTTTTTGAGATGCAGTAGTACCGACCATCTTGTGTTGATTCGTAAGCGACGCTAAAAATTAATTGCGATGATAATCATGCTTTTTTTTTTTTACGATTGAAGGCCTGCAGAACAGATCGAGAAGTCATACTAATTGGTTCATGCAGGTAAATTTCCTTTTTTTTATAGCATTTTATACCACTCTCTAACTAAATAAGACTTTTCTGGTGCATTATATAAGGTATTTTAAAATCCAAATTAACTTCAATTATGTACGTAATCAATAAACCCTGAGCTGGAAATATCCTTGTACGATTCTTATCGATGATGGGTTTTGAACTTTTAGATTAGGCCTCATTTGGTTACACAAATCATATCTCATCTAATCATTACAATTTTTCAAATTTCCACACAAAATACAATAAACAATTCAACTTTTTCAAACTTCCACTCTCCTTTCTGGGACGAAATTCAGTCGTCCCAATATCAGTGTCCTAAAAAATATCTTTTGGGACGAACATTTGCTGGACCGTTAGAACACATTCAAACGACCATTTTTTTCTGGGACGGCTGAATTTCGTCCCAGAAAGGAGTTCGAACGCCAACAAAAAACGTTCAAACGTATAAGTATTGTGAGGGAGGGGCCCATCCCCGAGGGGCCCAGGCCCAAGGAGGTCAAGTTACGGAACCCCAAGCCCTTAGATGAGACCCTGTCGTGGGCTGAGAGCCCGGGCCAGAGGACTGCGTGCTGGGCCCATAACCGCAAACCTACCCTGGAAGGCCTTTCGGCACCGAGCTCGGATACATCAAGGAGAGCGTCTTAGGACTCGGCAACCTACCGAGCCCCATTATATGGGACCGTGCAGGACCCTACTATACGCGGACTGTTGGATGTGCCTCATCTTGGCATCGTCAGACTCAAGGCACGTCTCATTCAATCCATGTGTCAAAAGGTCTGGCACGCAATGGCATGCCACCAGAGTACGCAAGACGACTCAGCCAAGACCTGACACCCAACCCTGGCATAAAGGTGGCAACAGGTTTGACCAAGCACGGCCTAACACGCCACGATCTCCCTCGGCTGCCAAAGCCGCGAACTGACACACTGTTACAGCAGGGGATGAGTGGTAGCTGGTCTGACTCAGGTATGACCTAACACCCCACGATCTCTTTCAACTGTGGATTCTGAATCAGGTATAAAATAACAGTCATCCCTTCTATGGGAGGACTCTCTCTGAAAACCATTTACGATTCTCTTTAATCTTCTAAGATTTTTTGGTCAGTAGATGATTATTCAGTGACTTTGGCATCGGAGTGACCCCGGACGTCACCGGAGCCTTTTCTCCCTTTTAGTTGTAGGTGGTGTGGGCTTGGTTATCGCGGTACTGCTTGGGCTGTGAAACACGACATCAACAAGTATGTTCGAATGTATCCTACATGGGTGGTCGATCGATACTAGTCCATTCGACCAAATAGACATTAGGAACATTCGAACAAACAAATTGATGATCGAACGGAAATTATATTTTTATAGATTGAGTAAGATGTTCGAACGTATAATGAAAGGATCGAGTAATTTTCCAATTAACAATCGTTTGAACGGTATCATGTAATGTTCTAATAGTTGTTTTCAATGTATCCCTGTTAAAAGGTTTTATGGACATTCGAACTGTTAATGTTTTATTTTAACCAAAAATTTAAAACAAAATAGGCATAATTAAATAATATTTAAAAAAAATACATTACAAATTGTTTAGTACAAATAAAACTAGTTATAAATCTAAACTAAATAAATAAAATAGTAATAATACTAATAATATCATTCGTACAGAACTTTATAATTAAATCTCAAAATCTATGTAAAACACGAAAATCAGTTACTTGGAAGCCTGAACTGTTGCATAAGCATCTACATTTGGAATTTCATCTATCTCCTAAACTCTTCTTGTTGTTCTTCTTGTTGTTTCATGCACATCTTCATGTCTGCTTATTTAGCCAATTGAGCCTCTAACTTATGTTGTCTTGCGGTCAATTCTTCGATCATGGAATTCGCATTATCTAACGCTATAGAGATACTTGACGTTAAGGAAGAGTTAGAAGGCTTTACATAGCGACCCAAACCCCTCAAATATCCTGAACGTTGACCTAGAACTTGTATAAAAATTTCAACATCACTTGTTGAGGAATTTTGATCTGACACAGATTTAGCACTTAGGGCAACCATTCTATCCTGCACACAACATAAAGAATTAACATAATCACAAATACTCAAATATGTTTAATTAAAATATATTATAATACTTACATAATTTTTACGAGCATCGAGATGAGTCCACTCTCCATTGCGATCAGTATGTGATGCAGCATATAAACACTATTGTTTCCATTCGAACATATGTAACATTCTGCGAACGGTTAATTTAAATTGCATTGTGGTGTTCGAACGCCTTATAATTCGATCGAACGCTTAAGTGTAAATAATTTTAAATTATTTTAGTTATTATATAATTTTGTCACTGTTTTATATTTGATATATTATAACTAATTTTCTTAATTTTGTTATTCAAATTTTAGGTTGAAAATGTCTTCTATGGGAAGGAAGCGTAGCAGATCAAGGCCGAAAACTTCCTCTAGTACTAGTGGCGATATATTTATAGGCCGAACGGTGTTATTGGAGCGTCAGGTAAAGATCTTTGACTTTCAGGATCTTCTCTAGGAGGGGCGTTCCTTGGCGTCCGTCTTCGTGGAGCACAGATGGACACCGATTCTAGACCACTGGGATGAGTCGTTCCACCTCATGTCATACATCAACATCGTCATTGAGTTTTATAGAGAGCTCGGTGTTTCCAGTCAAGATGTTGATGATGCATATACAATCATTGTACGGGAAGCATCATTTATATTTTCAATAGACAAACTTGCTGATTTCATCGACATCCAACGTTTGCAGACTGCATATCCAAACGTGGTGCCCAGGGAGTCTATAGTTAATGGGGAGACGGCTGACGACGAGGGCTCTGATAGAGTTGAGATCGATGGCCTCGCGGATCATGAGCTCAGACAATTGATTTATCTTGTTTCTTCAAGATTATGAACTTGATCATCGTCAACAATATTGATCATCGGCAGCACAAGACAAAGGTTGGCATTGATCAGGCGAAGTTTATGATATGCATCACTCGTACGGTGCCTATCGACCTAGTGGGTTATATATTCAGTAGGATTCGATCAGAGGCTTCCTACATTACTACATATATTTTGCCTTTTAGGATCCTCATCACGCGATTTCTATTACAGGTTAGGGTCTTGCCAAATATTGCTAAGCGTATCCGGGAGTCGATTTGACCGATCAACTCCTCCACCTGTCACGGAGCACTGGGCACTCAAGACTTCGTCATCGTACTCCTAGGAATGAGTCGGTCGATACTCAGGTCAGAGATGCACTCCCGAAAAATCATGGAGTATATCTTGGTGAGACATCCACACAGCCTGACGCATCACGCACTGTTACTCCTGACCAAATTGCTGATATAGTGCATGCAGAGATTCGCGCACAGATTTCAAAGATGATCGTTGCAGTACGTACAGAGATCCAAACTGCCTTCTACGACTTATGTACAGAGATTACTGCTACCATTTCTGAATTACTTACAAAGATGATCTCGTATCTGAGACTTAGGTCACGATCTGTACTCGACTGACACAGGTAGAGACACACCTAGCTTCAGTCGATGATGTGTGTAGAAAGTTAGGATCTTAGTATTTTGTATATTTAATTTATATTTTCTTTTGTTTTTGTTATGGAAAATATTTGATGTTTCGTAAATTTAATTAATTATGAATTAAATCTTTTTTTTATAAATTAATTGTTGATTTCTATTATATATTATTTAATTAATATTAATATTAGCGTCTGAACAACACATATACCATTCGAACGAAAAATAACTATTCGAACGCTGTTATCCACGTTCGAACATTGATGATCTACATGTTCGAACGGTATATAAAGTGGTATGTTAGAATGGAAAATCAATTTTCCGCGCTTAACCTACCAATTTCTTTACCATGTTCGAACTATTATTTTATTAAGGACGAAATTTATTGTCCTTACATATACCCGGTCAACATGTTTTAGTCTTTTTTAGAACGAACTCTAAATTTCGTCCCTACATCTCATTTTTTGGGACGATTTTCATTTCGTTCCAAACAAAATTGTCTCGAAAACCAAATTTTGTTGTAGTGACAGCTTCCCCAATATATATTATGTACACAGAACGTAGATTAGTCGTATATACAGACAATGTACAGCACTAGAAACTGGCAATATTCGGGAGAAATAATGGTAATTGATTTACCAGTACCCATTTCATTGAAATTGACAAGCCAACGAACAAGCTTAACTTATTTAATCGCAGTGGTACGTGGTTTTCGAAATATTGGAAAGCATGCAGCTAGCATGCACTATGATCGACAGAAACCAGCTTACACCTCATGCGGAACAGAGAAGTCATACTAATTAATTGGTTAGTGCAACTAATTAAATTTGACAGCATTTCATACAACTCTCTAACTAAAAAAGTAAAGGGGGGGGGGGGGGGGGGGGGGGGGGGGAAGCTTTTCTGGTTGACAAGGTTTCGTAAATTCTAAAGGAACTTCGATCATGTAATGAATAAACTGCATGTACGAATCTGATTGATGATGGGTCTTTGAATCTTTAGATATTTGCATTTATTTCAGTTGTGTCATCAAATAAACCCTTAATATACTCTTAATATACTGCGCTAGATTGTAAAATTTTATTATTCTTATTGTTATAAAGTTCATAAATCTAATTTATCTGCCAATAAGGAAGGATGCTTGTAACAATTTCGTGTCTATAACAAGCAATGTTTATTTATGCTAGGATTGTGATCGACTGGATTAATAGCATTTACAAAGAACATTCATTAAGTGAGCTGAAAATTTGACAACCACTCCTCATAATTTACAATTAATTAAGCATAAAGTTGACAGTATAGGCCAGGGTACTAAAACATGATCAGATTAAGAATGGAAGGGCTAATTATTCACTAACCGGATGATACTTCACTGATTCACTATATATATATATTGTCTTTCACTCTTCCCCAGATGCGCCCCCTTCATTATTCCTGCTTAGAAACGCACGTACATTCCTAGAGAAAACAGTTGAACAATAAAGTGGATCATATGAGTTGTTTCCAGCATAAGCATGCAGCAACAATCAAGTGCCAAAGAATATATAGGGCAAGAACTCCGCCATGAATTAACTGCTGGGGAAAAAACGAAAGAAAGGCAGAAAGATGAATCCAGTGCAAAAGATATTGGACAGTACGCTTTCGGCTTTACCATCCCTGGTGCATGCTGCAGTTTATATCAAGTACTAATCTAGCTTGTTCCAGATTCAATGGAGTACTAGTCTTCTAGTACTTGTTAATATCCGACTGGGTCTTTGGGATTTGAGTTTATGTTCTAAAAAGTTCTTTTAAAATTAAAGCTTTAATTAATTGCAGTGTTCATGGAGAAGCCATGCAGCGCCCACAAGATATTCAGTTATCAAAATGTAATAATACAGAGAGCTCAGAAACCAAACAGTAAGAAAAGAAGCTTACTTTTCTGTATTCACAGATATGGCGTTGATCTAGTTCTTTGGTCTCCAAGCATGTTAATGTCTGCATACTGAATAAAGGAATAAGAAGTTAGCGATCACCTTTGCGAGAAGTAGCAACAGTTTCATCTCCATGTAGAATTATCATCTCGCCCGAATCTAAAACGGAAGGGAAAGAAATTAGGGGCATCTTGATTCCGCCTCGAGCTCCGGCGTCTCCTGCCCCCTCCTCCCCCATGAGAATCCTCAGATTCGGTGAATGTAATGTCTCGTTCAATATTTTCTACACATGGCGGCGTCTGCACCTCGTGCCGGCAAACGGGGCAAGAATTGTGAAGCCGCAGCCAAGGAACAATACAATCCGAGTGGTAAATATGTTTGCAGGGCAGTTCTCTTGCTTCCCCACCGACCTCGAACTCGTCCATGCACACAGGGCAGTGCGAGCACTCACTGGCCAAGTGGTTCGCCATGATTTTCACGGTTGGTATTGCGTTGATTGTAGAATCAAGTGCCGGTGGGGGCCCCGACCGATCATTTTGACTTACTTGCTCGATCAATTCGTTTAGCCCTGGCCCGAGAAAGAAATTTCTAGGATCAACTCCGGAAGTCACTGGAATTGGAATTTCCGGCTGTAGAATGGGTGCGAAACGGTCGGAAGGATCCGAAGGTCTACGAACAAACCGAGTACGAGACCATTCTTGAATACGAGGTTCCCGCAGGTTCGGGTTCTCTCTTCCGTCAAGACTTCGATGCCGCAGCCTTGTACGTGGCCTGGCTCTAGTTTCAGCTTCTGGGTCCCGGCGATCTCCCATCTCGAAATGCGGCGAAAACGAGGGACGGCCTCGAAATTCAGTTTCTTGGTTATACAGCAAGACATCACTGAAGAACCTGATGGGCGGGTGAAGCAGGAGAGCGAGAGCCTCCAGAAGACGGTTTTCGGGGGAGGGATTAATGTAACCTCCTCTGAAATCTACAACGTGCCTTGGCCCGGCTGCGTCGAACTCACAGACGAACTGCCCGGAACAACGTGGGCAAATGATCTCCGACGAGTTCGTGCTCGAAATACTGACTGCCCGGTGGCACAGGTAGCACCAGTAAATTTGGAAGGTCCTCCGGCCGCGGGTGCCATTCATGTTTCGCAAACGAGGAGGGCTCAACGACATGATTATGATCAGACGTCGAGAACTCAAATGTTCGATTGGGTTTGGATTTTTGCTTTCAGGGTGAGCGTTTGATTCTGAAAAGAATTAATGGGTTTATATCAACAAATTAATCAAGTCAGTGAAGGCATGCAATAAGGAAGACGGACATGAGAAAGGAGCAAAGAATGGCTTTGTTGGGTTGGAGAAAGCAATTCTTTCTGTGTGTAAGGATTTGGAGTATTTGCAGTGGCGTACTGTTTCGTTCTACGGAAGGAAAGGATGAGTGAGATTTGATACAAATTAAAGAGGTTTGCTGTGTGTTGGTTTGTGAAAATTCGAATTGGGAGGGAAAGTTAACGACTAGCTTAACTTGCAAGGAAGGAAGAGATTGCATAATACATATATTATATATGAGAAAAGCATGGGCGAGAAAGTAATTTTACAAAAGTAAATTTACAAACTTTATAAAATTACTTTTATTATAAAGTAGATCTAATGTATCACATAAAATCATATCATTTCGATATATATAAATGTATGTACATATATATATAAATGTGAAAATGCCATAACCTTTTTTGAATGGTGATGAATATCCCATGCAACCACGTCCAAAGAGCTTTGTAATTCTTTTTTCACACTTAAACATTATTAAATTGTGGACAAGTTTTTGTAATGAAATTGTAAAAAGGTTTATAAATCTAGGGTGCGCATGTCCTTGGAAAAAAAATGGAAACTTTATATAGAACTTCATTGTTTCATGATAGGTTTCACTTTGTTTCAAAGGATATGTATAAAATTTGCACGCGCTAAATTTGTATGTAATATTACTCTTTAAAATCACGCTACATGGTTGTTCAATTTTATTAATCTTGAGTGTTAACGTCGTATTTTGTATATCTTTGGGCTGGATTCCAACAACTCGAGCCAGAGCTTTTATCTTGCACACTCAAGAAAACAGAGAAAAGGGGAACCGAGGGGAGGCCGGGGTGTCTCTGATGCTTAAGTCAGTATATCTCCTTATTAATTTGTGCGAAAGTGCGAGAGCTTAGAGAGTCTTCTTCGTACCTGGGGGTCAACTTTTATATGAGGTTTCTAGGGTGGACATCTCGTACCCTACCTTAGGGGACTCATGTCATTTCGACTGTTGTTTAGTTAGAATCATTTAATGCGTTATGGCTCTGTGGTGGAGTAATTAATGAGCGTGGAGTCCGGGGAGTGATGTCATTAATGCGGCGTAACTCTCTAACTAGACTTTAGCCAGCGAGTAATAATTGCCGAGTCTCTCCATACCTTCTGTCAGGAGATCGTTGGTCCACTGCATCTCTCGCCCACCTGCTTGTACAGGTTCTCGAGGGTTAAGTGTCATTGGAGAGTGTCAAGGCGGTAAGTCTCATCTGCCCCAATCGTTCCCGTGTGAGGGTTGCTCCATGGGTCGATTTTGCTTACAAGCCAAGTACTCTGCTGTGGTCCAATAACTTCTTTTAGAGAAGGGTTCTTGGGCCAGGTTGGGCTCTCCCCCCTTCCCTAGAGGTCCCTCATGGGCTTGTTACTTGGGCCTAGAGGAGGAAAAATCCCCTTACATTGAGTATCATTCTTAATATGAATAAAAAAACGATTATCCAACTATTGATCTCCCATTTGATTGCATAAGAATGGAGATTAGTATTGGTCTTGGTCGTATATTTTCTTCAAGTTAGTTTTGAACCTTAGGTATAAACAATTTACTAGCCACGTTTCCTCAGCAAAATTCCCCAGGTTAGGAGTTTAATCGAATGAAAAATTCTATTCATCGTTTTCACACCACACACCACATATAATTTTTTATTTTTTATTTTTTCTCTTACTAAATATGTGTTGTATGGATGATAAGTATAATAATTTAATTAGTTTAGGAAGAATAAAAATAAAAAAATAAAAATAAATGAGGTATGTAGCATGTGGAGATGATAAATAGCAAAACTTGTTAAAGTTATGTTACATTTACACCGTACTCTGAGATGCCTCGTCATACATAAAATAATGAGCAATGCTACACAACCTCTCCAATCTCTACACACCACATTCTTTTTAATTTTTTAATTTTTTTTTTTTTTGAGTTTATTCTTTTTAAAATAATTTAATTTTTCTATTCATAATTCATATATTAAATAATTGATGAAAGAAAAAAATAATAAAAATTAAAAAATGTGTGGTGTGTAGAAGTTGAGAAGGTTGTGTAGATTTTTTTTTAAAATAATTTACTAGGTGTTTTTTTATTTGTTTGTCTAATAGCTATACAGGTTAAATTGGAAGAAAGCGCCCAGCACACATCCATAAAGCCCAAATTACTTTCGGGCAGAAGCTCAGGATGGAACTATCTCGAGTTGGGCCTAAGTACTATACTCGTGTGTTTTGCTTAAAATCTCATTAAGTGAGCTTTCAGTTGGGATCACTGCAGTTGTCATATGGGCCTATCCTCCTTGCAATTAAGAAAAATCTCTGTTTGGTTACCCATATAAGATGAAATAAAAAAAATATATGTGAATAATAATGAGATATTTTATCAATAGTAATGAAATATTTGTATGAAGATATTTTATAGAGTTTTGAAAAATAAGAGAAAAAAGTAATAAAAATATTATAAAGTTAAAATATTTTTAGAATATAATTTTTTAATATTATTTTTGTTCTTGGATTTGAAAAAGTTAAATTATTTTTTATATTTTATCTAGAAGTTTGGGAAAGTTATAATGATTAGGTAATGATTACATAAAAAGTTGAAATTGAAAAATGTTTATATTTAAATGGTGTTTGGATGTTGAGATGAGATAAGACCGTCTATGAAACCAAATAGGACCTAAGTTTCATCAATCTTTAAAATTTTCTTTTAAAAAAAGAAAACAGAGATATCCCAAAAATAATAAAAGTACAATATTGTAGATATAGAAATAATAGAAGTGTGATATAGAGCAACCTCAACGGCTTCTTCATCCTATCCTTAAAAATACATAACCAAAACTCATTTTTTCTATTTTATATACTGACTTTTATAATATATCATACATCAAGTTATCTATTTTTTTTCATATTATTTAAATATTATACTTTTTAATCTTTTTTATTCATTTCAAATATTTTCTCTAACTATCAATAATATCATCATATATTTTGATATTTGTAATATATCCTCATATACAATGTCATATAATTATATTCTATTTTAAATTAATCTAAATTTATAAGCTAAATTAAATATAAATTGATTTAAAAATAAAAAGAAGAGATTATATAATGAAAATATTCTTATTTTATTTTATTTTGTAGTTAAACCTAATTAAATAATTATAGCTACGTACACCATAAATGAGAACCTTTGGATCTCTTTCAAACGTAAGGGTGGACATGAATATTTCCAACATGCTAATGTACTCAGGAGGAGTGAGAAATTAATTAAATATGTTTACATTGATGAATATAATCCTCTATATCTAACAAAATTCTATAACAAGATGTAAAAATATCTTTAAAATAGAAAATTCAATAAAGAGTGTTTTGAGAGTATTTTTTTTATATTTTTAGAGAAAAATATATGAGCAATGCTAGATACAATCCTCATTTAGGGATTGCAATGTAAGCCTAGGCAATTTTATTTTTAAATTTTTTTAAAATTACAAAACTATCCCTCTTGAAATGATGTTTTTTCTCATTTAATAAGAGGTCTGCACATGCAGTCACCAAATAGAGACTGCAAATAGAATTTCTCAAAATATATTATACAACATCCATTGAGAGTGCCCTACTCTATAATATTATACAATCCTCATTTCGACACGTGTTCTCTAAGATGAGAATAATGGAGCTGCACACACCAGGCAAGCAAATCTCTCTCTCCCGCCCTGCCTCGAGACTCTCACTTTCCTACACGTTTGTTATAGGCCCATTGCACCCGACGCCCTCAGTCTTTGTTTGTCGCTAGTCGATCTCCATCGCCAGGTGGCAGTTTGTAGAGAGATCGAAGACGAAACAAATCGTTTTAGTGGGAAGATTAGAACATATATCTAACATTTCAATTCAACTAAGCATATTTTGTGTTTATACTTTTTCTTGACAAGCTATACAAATTAATTGTCTTTTTCAGACTCTCAGAACTCGTTCTTATCTGTCAGTGTTGACATTTTCCCCCTTATTTATAAGAGATTTGCTTGCTTTAGTGTGTGGTTCCATTTATTCACCACGTCCGGCCCATAGCCTCTCCCTACTCTTTTAACATTGTTTAAATAAAAAAATCTTCTTCACACTCTACTATTTATCACACACTCAACACACTTAGTGTATTGAGTTTAAAATAAAAAAAAAAAATTTGAATACATGGTGTGTAGAAAGTGTAGATAGATGTATAGAATTGCTTTTGTTTAAATATTATGCTATGAAACAAATTAAAAGAAGCCCAATGATAAAAAAAAAAAAAAAAAAAAAAAAAGACAATAGCCTCGACAGCAATCAAATCAGGATTGATGCAGTCGTGTAAAATGGAACTCCTTGAAATAAAGGACAACGCTGCTCTGCCGTCAAGTATGAAAAGTTGGGACTTGGGAGTACCCAATTATGTTTTTTTTTTTTTTTTTAATCTTTTTTAAATTTGTAAATATTTTTTAAAAATATATTTAAATTTATTAATAGTCACTTTCATAATTATTATAAAATAAAATAAAATAAATGAGTGCTCAAACTAATGGCAAAACCAAGAGGCAATTAGCATTTTCCCAAAAAAAATTGTAATAAATCGTTGTCGGAGTTTCTTAAATTTCGATGTTTCCCAACTCAAGTGGCTCAACACAACATTCTTGGTCACTTGGCATATATTCACTTGGTAACTGAAGGAGAAAAAATCCTTTGACTGTTTAGAAGTATGAGGGTAATATATGATACGATTTGTGATCCTAACACAAATACGATACGAAATTAACGGGTTTGAGTTTGATGTTAATGAGTTCGAGTCAAAACGGTTTCACTAGTTAAAATACGATTTATAAACAGATCAATAAATGGTCAACCTGCTTAATACGAAATCAATCTATTTTGATCTATTTAGAATTTATTTTAAA
Source organism: Juglans mandshurica (assembly GCA_022457165.1). NCBI lineage: Eukaryota > Viridiplantae > Streptophyta > Magnoliopsida > Fagales > Juglandaceae > Juglans > Juglans mandshurica. The sequence goes on along the minus strand of CM039629.1, from coordinate 3,967,053 downwards.
ATTAAAATTCTATTATTGTTAAGTTGTAATATTAATATTTCTCAGTATACTTATGTTTTTATTGTTAAGATTCTAATTTTAGACCTATGCTCATATTTATTAATGTATAGCTTCTAATATTAGTTTTATTCTACGTTAAAATTTAAAAATATTAAGATATTGTGATTATTAATATATATAGATTTTAACGTTTATATAAAATTATATTAATTAGGTCAAATGAGTTATGTGTTTTAGTTCAACCCATATACATGAAACAAATAGGTTTAAATGAGTTGTGTCATGTTAATATATTTCTATTTAATTATTAAACAGATCAAAAAGGATAATACGACACGACCCGTTCCGTTATCTAAATGAGTTGGGTTAGGGTTTAGAAGTTTGACATATTTAATTTAACGGGTTGGGTTCAGATTAACTTATATAATCAATGTTCATGACTTGATACGACATGAATATGATCACAAAAGCACGACTTGTCACTCCAATTTAAAAGTAGAAGAACTATATGTCATTTGGTAACTGTTTGGTTGATTAAAATAAGAAATGCTTTTTTAAAAGAAGGAAAAAATTCTCTCGATAAAGTGATTGGGCTTCTTTTTTCATTCATTTTTTTAATATCTTTAAACATTTTAAAACATTATTAAAAAATATTTTTTTAATCACTAAGTAAAAATAAATAAATAAATTATAACTAGCATTATTGTAACTAGAAAAATTTTATTTATCATCTTCACACTGCACATAATTTTTTTTTTATCTTATCAAATATGTTATCTATGGATTATGAATAGATGAAATCAATTAGTTTATAAAGAATAAAACTAAAAAAAATTTTAAAAATTAAAAAAAATAAAAATAAGTATAGTGTGTGATGTTAGAGCATTGGCATTGGCTTCATCAAAAGCTTAGCCAAATGTAAAATATGATGAATTTCATCAAAATAGAACTGTATTGGATTAACCAAAGAGATAAGTGAGAAGCTTTGAGTTACACTAAATGGATGGGTTTCTTCAAATGTGAAGAGCTACTATTCACCCATCAAATCTTTTTTTTATTCACTTTTAATCTCTAAATGTCTCTTTTATTCACGTTTAATCTTCAACCGTCTTGTAATAATAATGTAAGAATCAAATTAAATTATTAATTAACATATGATTAGTGTAATTGTAAAATTTAAAAAAAATATTTTTATTAAAAAAATAATATTATATTATTATTTTGATGAGCTCAATGGCTAATTCAATATGGGGTTATGGCCAAAGAAGTTTTGGATTTATAAAAATCATGTACTTTTTATTAAATTTTAAAAATAACTTTAATGAAACTAATATCAATACTCACAATGATGTATAGCAAAAGAAAAATAAGGACTTCTAGCCCACTTACCAAAGGAAATTAACTTTAGTACCAAAAAAAAAAATACTTTTACCCTAAATTGTTGAAGAGGGAGTACTGATCGATTCAAGGCCCGGTTTGGATAATCTTTGTATCTCATCCGAGTTGGTACGGCTGGTTTGTCTGTGTAAACAAACGGTAAGTTTGAAGTTTGGTTTGTTCATCTCTCAAATTTCAATTTCAACACTCTGACGCTACAGTAACCAAAACAATAACGCTACAGTAACGCCTAGTCGCCTATGGCCCTATAACGTGCCTTTTCAACACTAGGACATTTTGAATAAATATAATTATATATTACAATAATTAATTTTATTGTTATACGTAATTACAATAAAAGTATTTTGCTTTTCCTAATATGTAAAATAATCAATAGGTCATGACTAGAATAATCCTCTTTTCCTTTGGAAGAATGGTCGTTTAGTTTTGTTTTTACAGAGCACTTTCTCTGTGTTAAGAGAGTATTTATAGAAGTTAATACAATATCCACCATAAATAAATTTGTGAGCGAGGAGCCTCTAACAGATGAGTAGTTTAGTTTGTAATCTAAGGTTTTTTATGTCAAAAATTCGAATGGTTCTCGCGCGAGTTGCAAAACCAGATCATCGATTCTCTATTAAAGAAATTAGATGGACTTATATATGATGATCTGTAATAATTAAGCGCATATTATATAGAAATAGCAGGCTTAAAATTATGATACATCCATCAGCATTGCTCACGGGTATTCATTATAAGGGAGGTCCCAGCTCTATGCAATCAATCTCTTTCGAGCCCCCACGCACTAACAACAATTGAAAAATCCACTCGTATTAATAAATACTCGAAACACATGATTTTCTTTTATACCTATATAGCTATTAATTCATTAGAATTATATTAAATAATCACCTAACACTTGACATTATTAAATCTATTCACATTATAGATATTGTCATCATGTACATCTTATATATATCGAGTTTGGCTTACACGATCTCGTTAAAAGTTTACTTGATATATCTGGTTTGAAAAATGAATGAACACGATTAATTACTTTAAGGAAAAAATAAATTTAGTTTTCTATCCATCTTTCAATCTTGTTCATTTTTCAATAAAGATGTATATATTAGCAGTAGATAATAAATTTTTAACCGGATGTCACTACAAGAAATAAGACATTTTCCAGCGATTTTAAAATCGTCACAAAAAAATTGGTCCCAAATAGACGTTATTTCTGGCGATTTCCAAGTCGTCGTTTAATTTTCAGTGCGAAATTAGAAAATCACAGAAAAAAATGTATAATTCAATTTTTGCAGCGACTTTTATACCTTTTGCATGCAAATTCTAAACATGGATACTCCATTCATATTTTATTATAATTATTATTATTATTATTATTATTATTATTGTTATTATATGCTAAGTGGTGTATAAGCTTCTATGATTGAGTATTAGTAGTCTTATTATTATTATTATATATATATATATTCAGTACGTTGTAATTATATAATTCGTTACAATTATTTTGTAGAAAGGAGAAAATCTCGAGGACCTTTTTATTTGGGAATTAAGCTGCTGGTCATCTTGGACCGACTTGACTTGGTAAATGGATTAACCAATAATCATTGTAGCTACATGTCGCATTTAGCCATTATTGTATGTGTCCATCTTTTTGGACGACCACCATTTTTGTGGTTATTAGTTTATTCTTTACTCGACATTCATGGGGCCGAATCATTGAGAAGACTAAACTAATGAAGTTAGGCCCCTACAATCTATCATATTGTTTCAAATAATAATAATAATAATAAGTATAGGATAAGACTTTTTTTTCTTTTAAAGACCTAAGTAAAACACCAACATGATTATTGTTAAATGAGATATATATATATATATATATATATATTACGAAAAGTACTAGATTTATAAAGAAATCTCATAAAAATAAATTTATAAGCTGACATATCTTTTTATAGTACGCCAGACCTACTTTATAGTAAAAATAAATTTTATAATCTAACATATCACATCATTAAATTAATTTGTGAATTTATTTTTATCATGAGATTCCTTTGTGAACAAAAAATTTCTCATTTTTTACAATTCAATAACATCGTGAAGATGGCTTTTCGTTATGATCATAAAGGTTAATTAAAACCTATTTTTTCAAACTATATATACATTTAACTATCTAAAAACATATATTATCAAAACATTCATCCCATTGTATAATTAGGTAAGCATGTCAAACCCTAATCTGACCCCAATTCATGAGTTATTAGTTATTTCATTAATGAAGTTTCAAACTCTTAGGAATCGTTTGGATACTTTAAGAATATCTCATAATATCTGTTAATACTAGTGATGGTTTGAAAATAGCAGTGAAAAGTTTGTAGGTTGTAGTTAAATAGCTTGAAAATATATGAGAATAGTTGCGTTCCCAAATAGACTCTTAATCAACACTGTACAATGATGTTGTTTATCAATCTCAGAATTAAAAAAGAAATTGCACTTGCTGCCTTTTTAAGAATCTTAAATCTTGACTAAACATTTAGTATATGTTATGAACACTTAATGTTTGAGTGCTCATTGTCGGGTCCAGATTAAAAAAAACAATAAAAAAAATGCTGAGAATAATATTGAATTATTCTTGAGCAAGAAGAAAAGAAGATTCTACTTAATTAAGTTAGAAAAATGATACTTGCAGTCGTGAGTGTACAAGTGCCGTACAGTCGTTTTGAAAAAAATGAATAAATATGAGACCCACATGAAAATAAATTAATTTTTTAATAGTAGACCTCACTCTTTTTCAAAGCGACTACACAACGTTTACGTATTTCACGACTGTATGTAACATTACTCACGAAGTTATACACCAATGCACATCATATTCAAACAAGTCGGTGTTTGGATGAGAATGGAGAAAGAAAGAAAAAAGTCATGTTTGAATAATTCCTCTGCATCCAGCTTTGTCATAGATATAGAAGCTAGCTAAGGGATACTGATCATTAATTATTATTAATGTGTTTGACTCATCAAACGCTCTAGGTTTTGAATTTAAAAGAACATTAATGAATAGTTAATTTTCCTCATATTTGTTTGGCCGAATTAATTCTACAATGAGTCTTTTATATATATATATATATTAATTAAATATGTTTCATATGATAATTCATAATTGGTACTTGGTCGAATATGGGACATTAATGTACTTTTTTAAAAGTTGATTGTAAGGTGAAGTTTAGATAGTGAGTTGAGTTGAGATGAGATGAGTTGAGATAAAGTTAAAAGATAAATATAATATTTTTAGAATATTATTATTATTTTAAGATTTGAATAAATTAAATTATTTATTATATTTTGTGTGAAATTAAAAAAAATTATAATAATTAGATAAAATGAATTGACATCAACTTCAAATCCAAACGGAACCTAAATGTGACCTCCATCTTGCTGACCTCTTTTTGTGAAAGAGAAGTAGGGGGAGGCTATTTTCCTCATGACCTCCATCTGCTAACCTCTTTTTATGGAAAGTCAATTATAAAGAGACTTTAGTAGGTGTGAACCAGCTCTCTAGCTAAATTTCATAACTCCTAAAATATATCAACAAATATAAATGAATTATATAAAATTCAAATAAAAGTGTTTGTTTTAGACCGTTTGGACACTTGAAAATGAAGGTGAAGAGATTTTTCTGCTTAAATTTTCAAGGCAATTAATAAGAATTAGATGCACATAAATAAACTTTGGCATTTTTGTTTTCTTTTTTCTTCTTTTGATGCAAGTCATGCATGGAAAAGACAAGTGCGTATATACGTAGTATATGATACATGCACCTTCATGAACCATGGAATTGAGGCGATTCTGGTGCATTTTTACATTGCATGAATTGAAGATCATGAATGCATTAACTCATATTTTGAGCTATCTCTTGCCATCTTTACTAGCTACATTGCATGAATTGAAGATAATGCAAGATGAAGTGAATTTAGATGGCAATGTGCAATGAGTTTTGTTGATGGAAATTTGAGTCTTTTTTTTTTTTTTTTGGGTCATAGGGAGAGTTGCACGAGAAAAATCATGTAATTGCTAGGATAAGGACACGACAGTTTGCGATCTAGCAAGTGTTGTTAGTGAAACATTTGCACATTGCTTCCTTTTCGCATCGGTTCTGATATAATTGAACATGAGGTGGTAGCAGCTTGGTTCTTAGCAAATACTTTTTTGGGATTTCCCCCAAGAAATTTGACCAGATCTAGTTTCCAAACTAAGAAACAAATGCCTGCATTTATTAAATTCAAGCAGCTCTCATGGCGGTCAGATAATGAATACTTCCAAGGTAACCAAACCAACACAATTTGCAATTATAAAACCAAACCATAAGCAATAATGCATCGATGTTGGCCAAAGTGGATGTCTATTGCAGAGTAATGCTAAGAACATGCTACGTGACATTATGCTCCACGTCAAAGAACATGCCCCTCTCTCTCTACGTTAAATTTGTTAATTTACTAATGATTTTATAAAAATAAATTTATATTAATATAATTTTATATGATACTTAAATCTATTTTATAATCTTAAATATTATATCAAATTATATTAAATTATAAATTTATTTTTATAAAATCTTACATTTTTAACTGAGACTAACTTTGGGAATAGAGTTTTGTCAGAGCTGAGGTAGTACCTTTTTCGGATCTTTTTGGAGGATCGGTCAAGAAAAATAGAGAAGCCATCTCATCCTACGACCTCTTAAAAAATTAAAAAACCACGCCCTCCGTCCTCTCCTTGTTGGCTTTTCTCCATGTGGGGTAGTTGGAAGTTTGAATTTGAGAGCGATTTGAATCTATTTGGTAACTAATTTAAAGTAAAATAGAAGCTAAATGAAATAATTTTTAATTGTTTTGGCTAATTTCCCCCCAACCCCCAAAATAAAGTTCGGAAATGTTTTGGCTAGTTTGGGGGTATTGAAATGAATTTAATTGAATTTAATCGTGAATAGTAATATTTTATGGATTTTATTGAGATATATTTAACTTTTTTAAATTGAGATGGATTTAATTTTTTAGATTGAAATGTATGAAATAAGTTGAGATGAATTTAACTTTTTTATAAGAAGTTAAAAAAGTAATAAGTCATGAATATCTTACGACTGTCACCCTTCTCTTTTCAACTCCTCTACCACTGATCTTTCAGTAACACCAAGAAGCACCACTCAAGATCAATGCATCATGAGGCTCACACATTGCCTGGTTTTGGTCGAAAAAATAATTTCTCGGAGGCATTTGCCTCTTTGCTTTGTCCAATATTACTGATCATGATGGATGTGAACAAATTTTCTAGTCTTAGATCTTTTTATCCTTTTTTTTTTCTACCCCTAATTAAAATAAAGTGAAAATAAAAAAAAATACTAGAGTTTAGGATATATAAGTTTCGAACCCTCCCTTTAGAAAATAGTTACATTAAAAATAGATTTTTTCACGTGGATACGGAATCTACATTTTTTTTTTTTTATAATTTCAAAAGCAACACGAGACTTGCACACTCTAAGCACACTCTAAAAACGTAAAAATCATTTAAAAAACTACTTGCATAGCTTTCCACATTTTCAAATTAAAAGGAAAAAAAAAAACCCTTCTTTTTGGTGCCTTTGAAATGAATAAAATACACCCTGTGGCCTGTGCATCCAGCATGCGATAAAGTAATATGTTTTTCCCCTTCTACCAAGACAAAACCCCACCCACAACTATCATCTCATGTGTTATGCGTAAAAATAACGACAAATCTCGAACATATCTTGCAGGAAGAAAGCACATGGCTTCTTATAATTAGTATAATGGAACCTTTGTCCCGATGTATACTACACTGATTTGGCATTTTGCCAAATCAGTACAAGACATCCATCAGCCATTTCATAATTAAAGAGTTGAAGACGTCCATTTTGGTGGTATGTTGGGAGGTTTTAGGTCACCAAAATCTCTGTTATCTTCTCTTGCTACTCATGTCGACATGCAGCTTGTGCATGGGCTGGGGCTTCCTGAAGAGTTTCTTTGTACAGAAATAGATAAGCAAACACCAGAATCTGCATCTGCCCACATCACAGAAACTAAAAAGATGCTTGAACAGTTAGGATTCAACAATGTCATGCAACTTAATTACAGTAACAGTTGTGCAGTACGTACACAGCAATAGGCCCAAAATATATTTCTATGAAGCTCCTCTCGTATTGTCCTCCTCGAAGGGTATGAAATGACGATGCAAGACAAGCTGGCATCATATCCTATTCATCATTGCTGTGTAAAACCCAATAATGGAGCTTCCATGCTTATGTATGGGGGTGCCCCACAAGAAATTAACCACTCAATTTACAGGTACAATCGAAAAAACCAAAGTAGAAAGAAAAGAGAAGAACCATTTGATCTTCAAAACTCTTCTTCCATTGATGTACATGGGGTATATACAAGTTGCAATGTGATCTAGAAAAACTCAAAACATTAACTCTCTCTCAACCTCCGATGAGCTTTTTGCTCACTGGGGTGTCATCTTCCAAGGACTAGAAGTTAGTGGAAATGTACACGAACAAAGGCGCCAATCCCTTAGACATTAGTGTCGCAAAACTTCCCATCCATTTGGTTCTGAACAGCTTTGACGGCAGCCACTCTAGCAGCAGTGGCGGCCCTATTTGCAGCCATGACTGCCTTGTTTACCTGTTCATCCACTCGGGGAAGGTTAATAGCATTCTCTGCTGTTTTTCTAGATGCCTGTAATTTAATGACACAAAACATGTAAGACGTGTGCTTTAGTATGAGCAAGGGTTGACAGCAACGAAAAATGACAATAGTAAATTGGGATGTCAATGCCAATTAATACCTGCACCGCTCGAAGGACTGCCTCAGTTAGTGGTGGTAGAGGGTGCTTAAGGCTGCCGGCACTCCCCCATTCACCGCATCTTGTGTCTCCATTTCGGAAAGTATACATACCATAGCCTTGCTTACGACCTTCGTGCCATGACCCCTCGTAACAGTGACCATTAGCAAAGTGATAGATGCCAAATCCATGAATCTTGTCTCCAAAATATTCTCCCGCATATCTATCTCCGTTTCTACAATAAAATCGTATTCATAGTCACTAACAGGTTTCTGATATCGTAAAATAACTTTCCTAAATTAGAGCCAGTCATAGTAGCTCTAGAAAGGAGAAATAAACTGAAAGAGTATCTTTGATCCAAATACCAAGAGGATCAATCTAGGACATAGGATACCAATCAATTCAGCGCCAGTGCAATATTACAAGCAAATCTGAGCAACCTAAATGCATATAAAGTTTCACTGACTTTGATGGTCCTTCAAAATAAAGAGACCACCAGAGTTCAAAAGTTTGAAACTTTCACAAACTTAAGAAAACAGCAATGAAAGGCATATAACACCCCGGTGTGCTCTCAAGGTTGATTAGATGAAAGCTTATGAAACGGTTGAGGTGGACTTTGTCCTTTCTCAAGTCAGATATATGAGGTCGCTTCAAAACCCAAGAACCACGACTCAAATTCGGAAAAAAAAAAAAAAGGAAAAGAAAACGTTGCCCGTGTATCTAAAGCTTAATTACCAACAGAGACCAATTCAAAGATCCGATCTTTCATCCATTAAACAGACATCCAAGAACCAAACACAAAATTCATCAATCAGAACTCCACTGTTCTATCAATCATGAAACACTTCAAGCATAACAACTCCCACGAAGATATTGTTATAAGGCTATCAATCACAGAAACCCAAGAATTAAACACGCAAAAAAGAAAAATCCTATTCAAATTTGAGACTTTCGCAGAAAATTACAAATAAAAAAAATCCCAAAACCTGATATTAGAATTCAAGAAATCAAGAAATTACCTGAAATGGTAGCAGCCGAGGCCGTGCTTGACCCCGCACTTGAACTCCCCAGTATAGCAGCTCCCATCGGAGCAGGTTTGCACTCCGACCCCATGGCTCTGCCCATTGGACCATTCCCCTGCATAAGAGTCCCCAGTATAGAACCTGTAAACCCCGAATCCATGCCTCAGGCCCTGCCTATACTGACCCTTGTACCTGCTCCCTCTCGCCCAGCCCTCAATCCCGTACCCATCGTACTTCCCGTCGATCCACTCCCCCTCGTACCTACCGTTCACGAAGTAATTGTACACCCCACTCCCATTACATCTCCCCTTGTGGAACTCCCCCTCATAGAAGTCGCCATTGCTGTAAAACTCCACGCCTTCCCGTATGATCTTCTTGCTCCCTCTTGCTTTCGGGACGTTCGGGTCGCCGATGAACCACTGGACCGGCTTCGAGTTGGTTCTCGAGAGCCCGAGTCTCTTCGCGTTCTCGTCCAACGAGTGTTTGAGGAGCAGTATGGTCTGGTGGAACAGACCCTTGTTCTTGGACGCGAAGAAGAGCGTCACCGCGATGAAAATTAGAGCCAGGAGGAGGTTCTCCGAAAGGGGTATCTCTTCCTTCCTCAGATAGAAAAAGTAGAGGAAGAACAACGACAAGAGGGTGAAGAAAAAGAGCAAGGCCAAAGCGAGGACCGGGTTGGCCAACCGGGTCGACCCGGTTCTCGGGGTAGAACCGGATTTCATCGGTTTCTTCAACTCCTCCTCATCTTTTTGGCGGGGTGTGATGGCGTCCTCCTCGGTGAGCGAAGAGAGGCTGTGAAAGGACGATCGGATGGTCGGAGACGACCGGAGTAGTAAGGACTGTGTTCTCGTGAGCTTCGCCTGGCTCTTCTGGCTGTCCATTCCTCGAAGTCGGTCCTGGGAAGATTCGTCTCTTCGATCCCCGCCGTCCGACCTTGCAACCCTTTTCTCTTTCTTATACCTAGTGGCCCCTCCTATACCGCGAAATTCTTATAAGCAAGGTCGTTCTATACGCCGCCGGCGACATAAATATATCGGGGCGGCAGCACACGATAAGAAAGAATAACTCCCGGTGGCGCAAGTTAGGGGATCAACTGAACAGAACATGAGCAATCAGAAAGAAAGAAAGATCAGAAGTACAAAGAAGCTTTCACAGAGAGAGAGGGTGAAGTATGGAGGTTTGAACTAGTTGGTGGTGTTCTCACAGATTTTATAGTTGTGTGATAGGGAGAGGGAGGCAGGTTCAACATGGGCCGTCGGATGGGGATCTCAACGGTGTGCTTGTAGGACCCGTTGATAGCCGTTGGATTGCATATGGGATTTTCCTTCCCGGTTCAAATGCGAAGAAAATGCGTTGTGGTCCTTTGATCTGGATTCCGCTACTTTTCGCTTTACTGTGCCAGGCCGGCACGTGCCACAACAGTTCCTAATTTGTTTTGTTTTTTATTTTTTTTGCTTTCTTGTAAAGTAATAAGGGCTAGTTTGGTTACATATAGATGATAAATTTGTAAATAATAATAAGATAATTTATAAATAATAGTCCAATGATTTAAGTTAAAATTTTTATGGAGTTATGGAAAAGGTAAGATAAAAAATTAAATAAAAAAATTATAAAGTTAAAAGAGATTTAGAATATAATTTTTATTTTAAGATTTAAAAAAATTGAATTGTTTTTTATATCTTGTTAGTAAGTTTGGAAAAGTTGCAATAATTAGGTATTAAATAAAAATTTTGAAATTAAAAAATATTTATATTTGAATGATGTTTGGATATTGAAATGAAATGAGACGAGATGAAATAGTTTGAAAGGTTGGTGAAACCAAACCACTTGAAGTAGTAATATTCCTTTTCAACTTTTATGTTTTGTCAAATGTTTTTATATGGATTAATATCACAAGTTTAAAATTATTTGATATATTAATTAATTAAATAAAAAATATGTATTTTATTTAAAATACGACATATAAACTAATTTAACTAAAATGATAAAATATAAAATTACTTTATAATTGAAGTAATTAAATATAGTAATAATAGCAAAATCAACAAGTTCATCACTTGCACTCTCATTAGGATACATTCTTGTTCAATTAATAAGTCACTAATAACTTCACATCGTATTTAGACCATCTCTTTTACTACTAAAAGTTTATTAATAGTCACTTTTTTAATTATTTAGAATACAGTAATACTATTAATCATCTCAATTTTCATTATTTAATGTCACATTATAAAATGATGAATACATATAGTCATAAGTGGACACATTTAAGAGTCATATTATTATTTTTAAAAAAAATTTACTACTCTCAAGAATCCTTATCTATTCGAAAAATGACACGTGGCTCGATAACACCACTAATGGATTTCCTTTTATACAAAAGAAAGAAATACATAGGTACACAAGTAAAACTTTTATACATTGCATTGCATTCCATTTTTCACATAGACTCTCATAGCCAATGCTCTAGAAAACATCACCACAACTCTTAACTCTCAAGTCAAAACATTTATAGACTTGAGAAATTATATAAAAATAATCTCACAAATTGATATGATTAGATGTGATTCATCATATTGTAAAATAGATCTAATACACCACATGAAGTCACGCGTCCTGTGTAGTTATGATAATACTACTTTTAAGGACACGTCACCCAATAACATATAAAAATCGCATAATGAATCTCTTGGAATGTTGGATTAATTCACCCCCCCTCCCCAACAAGTTGATGTATATATAATTAATTATGTTGTCTATAATTAAATCATGTAAATTATATCAAGTATTACAAATAAATTTTTTTTTAATTTATACCAGACTATAAATTTTGCATGCATGGTTCTAATTAACAAAGGAGTAATTCTATATACAACCGTGAAGTGTGTAACCGTCGCGTAATTGCTTTAAAAAAGAGTGGGGTCCACTATTAAAAAAATATTTTTTTTCATGTGGGTCTCATGTTTTATTCACCTTTTTCAAAATGATTACGTTGCGGTTACACAATTCACAGTTACAAATATCTTTTCTCTTAATATTAATGTGTGCCTTATGATCATGACTAGTGTAATCTGTCGGAGATAGATACATCTTTATGAGTTGAAATTATAAATGATAAAAGGCTTTTAAAATAACATAATCTATCATAAATAGAATAATTAATGCAATTATTTTTTAACTCGCTTTACATATAATCTCATAAATTGATGCAATAACAATAGCTCATTAAAAATGTTAATTGTATTTTTGAAACAGTCCAATATTATATTATAAAACATTTTAATTAAAATGGATGGATGGAGGGAGAATTTATGATATGATTAGTGATGATTACCACGTACGCACGACTTCACACACAGGCCATAAGGCACTAATGTCGCATGAGTAGTACTGCACGTATACATGAGACTGCATTATCAGGGAGCGAAGGACATGATGACTCGCTATATATCTAGCTCTTATTACAATAAATTAAGACATCATGATGTGCATATTAATTCTGATTTTCTGAAAAGAAAATTGCAATATTCAATAAGAGACTATTATACATACATATATATATATATATATATATATATATATACTAGTTAGGGCGTCGTGCCCTGCACGTATGCCCAGTTATCCACTATTAAATACTGCGAGATGCATAATAAGCAGCAAAATATGACTAACTTCAGATAAGATCATCATGTAAAGCAAATCATCATATTATCAGAAGCAGTATATGAGTAAGGATTTTTTACTAAATCATTTCGCTTTTTATCTCATATTATAAACTCTAATATCAATGATTATATCCAATAGTATTTTTACGAGTTCCGGATAAAATAACATATAATGAGAATCTTGGATCTTGTTAGGTAGCAAACTCAAGAATTGAATGCACTTAAATGAAATGTAACATCCATAAGCAAATTAAGACTATTTCTTTTACTAAAAATAAAATATTGTTTGGTTAAACTTACCAAAATCTCTTGTTTAAAAGGCTAATGTTTATATAATATTAAAAAATAATATTCTAACAATATTTTATTTAACTTTTAATTTTCATTTCAACTAATCCCATCTCAATTATGATCTAACCTAAAAAAAATAAAATAAAAAAATAAAAAAACCTCAGTATCCAAACTCACCTAATCGGCAAAAGAGCAAAAACATAAGAGAATTGGATTTGATGACAAAAACAGGAAAAAAAAAGAGAGAGAGAAATTGATGAGAATACTGTTCATTCCTTACTTATTTTCAAATAAATGTCTATTTGAAAATAGATTTTATTCCAAAATTTTCATATCATATCCCATCTCATTTTTAAACATAACTGAAATACAAAAATTTTAAAATAATCATTACAACTTTATCAAAATTTCAAATTTCAAATTAAATATAATTTATCTTTTTAAATTTCAAAACAAAAATAATATTATTTTATTATAATCTAAGTGTCTGATAATATTTTAATTTTATAATATTTTTTATTTAACTCTTTCGCTCTTTCAATTATTTTTTATAAAATTTCATCTCATCTAACTCTCTCCAACATTATATAAATTTTCAGAGAAGGAAAAAATAAAAAATATTCTAATATATATTAACATATTCTAGACCATATTATTTAGCATTATAAATAACGTTAAATCATTGTGTTAGTTCAAAGGCAATTTAGCTCTTAATTTAAAAATATAAACCAGATCATCTTAATTTACTTCAAAAGTTTTCATAATCCTTTTTAATACTACTAAAACAGAAGCATTATAAAAAATAATAACAATGAAAAATATTAATTTATTTATCATTTTCACACTTGGCTAAATAAAATAGTTATAATGACATATTATATTTTTAAATTATTAAGAAGTTATAATTTATTTCATTTTGAAAATTTATAATTATACTAACCAACCTACTATTATTACTCTTAATGGTTATAGTTGGATGCGCATGTTGTATATTCGTTATTTTCAAAATAAATATATAATGTGTCAGTTTTAAAATTCAAAACTACAGTGGTAAATATTAAATAATTTCATCATATATTTTATAAAGTCTCATCCTTTACATTTAGAAAAAAGTGGTGATAGGGTTACTACCCTATTACTACTCATTTACTACTCATAATTAATTTCAAGTTTTTTATTTTTTTATCATTTTCTTTAAGTATTTTTTTAACATCCTTAATCATCAAGAAAAAATTAAAAAAATATATAATTTTATTAATAATCACTTGCTTATCCATTAAGTAAAATAAAATTTTTTTTAAAAAATCAAATATAAAAAGAGTAGTTAATGAGTAATAACCCTATCATTTTCTTTTAAAAAATATTAAACAAACTATAGTACATTAGAACTATAGATCTACCTCAAATAGTGTAATTATTTTCAGGTTAATTAATAAAACTACTCAATTTATCCAAAATGAACAAAATTATTTAAGTTTGTTTCTTAATAAATTATATATATAAAAAAAAAAAAGAGCCGCGGCTTGATTCCTCGTGGCGGTTAACGGCGGCACGATAGGAGCTGATATTGGAAGGGGAGGGACGCCGAGCGGAGGGGAAGAGAATGGGTGGGGTGGTGTTGGCCACGCCGGCGTGCGGCGGCACAATGGAGGGGACGAAAAAACGGACGGGCCGCGGCTTGGATTCACTCGTGGCGGTCAACGGCGGCACGAGAAGGGCTGAGATTGGAAGGGAAGGGACGCCGGTCGGAGGGGAAGAGAATGAGAGCGGAGGTGTTGACCACGACGGCGTGCGGCAGCGCACTGTAGGAGATGAAGAAACGGCACTGTAGGACCTCGCGCGCGGGAGAGACAGGGGTAAAATGGGAAGGAATTTCAGTGGCAAAACTGCAATTGGGGAATAGAAGCAGGGGTAAAATTGGAAACGAAAATGTTAGACGAAATTACTATTCATGGGCGATTCGCACTTTATATATAAGTAGATATATAAAGAGTAATACTACATACAGTCGTGGAATGTGCAAACGCCGTGCAGTCGCTTTGAAAAAGAGTGAGGTCCACTATTAAAAAATTAATTTCTTTTCATGTGAGTCCCATATTTATTCACTTTTTTCAAAACGACTGCATGGCGCTTGCACACTCACGACTGCAAGTATCATTTCTCATATATAAATTTCAAATAAGTTCCATATAAATTTTGTATAAAAAAGTAGATTGATCTACTAATAAAAAAAATATATTTTTTATATATTTTTTTAAGTGAAATCTACTTTTTTTTATAAAAATTTATATGAAACTTGTCTATTTGAAACTTATACATACAAATCATTTCTCCTAAAAAAAAAGAAAAAAAAAAGGCAAGAAATCTCAATCCCTTCTAGAATCAGATGATGATCAAGAACTGATCCCCACAGGCAGGCAGCTTAATTAATACTTCTAAACTGCAAAATCAAAATTAAAATTGATATTATAATTTCTAAGAAAATTAAATAAAGAAATTAATATTTCTAAACTGCAGCATGCAAGTCCCAAACTTTTCCTCATGTAAGGTCGGGTTTCATCATTTTCATGCGATCGATGTATTAATAAAAAACACATAATTCCTTAAACCATGCAAAGCTCGAAAGTATATAATTAATTTGGCAAAATTTAGTCGAAATTACATATATAAATATCATAAGAACAGCTGGTACCTACGTAGCTAGCTAGATTATAAATTTATAATCAAATCAAACTGACAAATAAATTAAAATCAAGCTGATCTATATATTTTATGATTTGCTCATTGAGAACATGCAAAATAAAAGACAAACTAATTAATTATCAAGTTGGCACTACAAGCTGTGATCTTTTTTGCAAGGAATTAAAAAAAATGGTTTTAAGCTGTTTAAACATTTTTTTTTTTAAGAAGAAGACAGTACATATTCTAGTTTTATTAATAGCCCTAACGTAAGAAAACTGTGGTTAATCTTAAGTTACATGTATTCAAAACTATATAACTAGAAAACCAAACCCAACATCCAAACTAACTAAACACTATACTTTAAAAAAAAAAAAAAAAAACTAAACATTGTTGGGTTGCTCTTGATCTTCTCCTTCTTCCTCCCTCGACATTTCCTCCAGCGATTTTCCCTTCGACTCCGGCACCAAGAATGTGAAGAATAGCCCAAGCACATTGACAAAAGCGAGCACAAGGAGAGAGTTTCTCATTCCAATTCCGGCAGGGTACCCCAGATTAGCCTTCAACTTGTCCTGGTTTGTGACGCATATAAGAATCCAAAAACTTCCACAATTGCACCAGCTTTCCCTGAAGCAGCCGAAATACCATGGCAAGTTGATCGAAGCCTTGCAGGGAAGATCTCCACGGGCTCGATGAACGTGGTGCTATTTGGCCCAAAATTGGCGAAGAAGAAGATTAGCGCATGCATTACCACAAAGCCAATATGGTTTGCCTTTTGTGTCCAGTGCTGGTAAGGAATGGCTAGGGCAAATATATAAGAGCTCTTGCCTCCAACTCAAAACAGAACATTCCTTCCTAAACGTAAGGCCAAAGGAAAAGAGAAGGAGAAAGAAAAAGAAAAAGGTAAAAGGGAATGTTAAAGACCCTAAAAGAACAAAAAGATAATACATGTTTCTATTGCATTTTCATTTATTTACTTTCCCCTTTTTTCTTTTTCTCCATTATTATCTTGGCATGGAAGAGTTTAAATATTTTCTGCTTTTAGTCTTGGAGCCAAATCTTTGTATCTTAAGCAAGCAAAGTCACTAGTAAGTATCATCCTTTTACTGACAATTTAGATAAATCATAAGTTGAGAAACTTGTCTTCAAATCGGTATACAGAAAAATACTTCACTTTCAACCTCAAGTGCTTAACATTACAACACGAACACTTCCATCCGATGAATGACTCAAGTCCAAAGTGATTAAAATACATACATCAGTATTATTTTCTCATCAACTTCTCTTTCAGCCTCTTAACTGCAGCCTTCAGTGTTTCCTCATCCTTGCAGAATGTAAATCGCACCAGATTCTTTCCATCTTCAGGGTTTAAGTAAAATACGCTGGTCGGAATTGCTACAACCCCAACTTCCTTGATCAGATACTCGCAAAAAGCAACATCATTTTCCAGCCCAAAAGGGGTATGATCTACAACCACAAAGTAGGTTCCACTTGATGGAAATACCTTGAAACCGACAGCCTTCAATCCCTCCACCAGAATTGCCTTCTTTGCCATGTAATCTCTCTTAAGCTCCGCATAGTAAGAGTCTGGGGCTCTAAGTGCAACTGATGCTGCCCACTGCATTGGAGTGGAAGTAGCAAAAGTGAGGAAAGAATGTGCCTGCCGCACTCCCCACGTCAAATGCGGAGGAGCTATTGCCCACCCAATTTTCCACCCTGTTAAGGAAAATGTCTTACCTAACGAATTCATAGTAACAGTACGCTCATACATTCCTGGAAGAGATGCCATGGAAATGTGATCCATTTCAAAAGCCAACTTATCATAAACTTCATCTGCGAAAACCAATACATCATTCTCAATGCAGAGAGATGCAATCAGATTGAGTTCTTCTCTGGTGAACATCTTTCCAGTTGGGTTATGGGGAGTATTCATAAGTATTGCACGTGTATTCTTTGAGATAGCAGACTTCAGCTCATTGATGGGGACAGCAAAATCTGGTGGGCGCAACGTTACACATTTAATATTGGCACCAGCCATGGAGAGAGTGGCCTCATATGAATCATAAAAGGGAGCAAAGAGGATCACCTCATCCCCGGGATTTATCAACCCTAAGATAGTAGAAGCAATTGCTTCAGTGCAACCAGAGGTAACAGTAACTTCTTTATCAGGGTCCACCAGAATACCAGCGTCTTTCTTGAACCGTTCGGCAACAGCATTGTTTAATTCTGAAACTCCAAATCCACGAGCATATTGATTTTTTCCATCCTTAATGGCTTGAATTGCTGCTTCCTTTACAAAATCAGGACCATCAAAGTTGGGAAAGCCTTGGCCAAGGTTAATTGCCCCATGCTTGATGGCAAGACTACTCATTTGTGTGAAAATTGTCGTTTTGAACTTCTCCAACCGCTTTGCAACCTGACAAAAAAAGGCCAATTCATTAGAATTAGGAATAGTTGACAGAATAAAATAATGATAAACAGTTCATTTCCTTTTCTTAAAAAAGAAAACTGAATAGAAGGTTTAGCCATAAAAAGGCACTAACCAATGCTCGAAAGGTTATTTTATCAACTTCAAAGATCTAGTTTAGAACCTTGGATGTCAAAAGCTTCTGGAGGTAATACAGTGAGAGGCCGAATTACATAATGCTAAAACTAAAACAAGACGGACAGGATTTAACGAAAGTGGAGAGAGAGAGAGAGATGCCAACAGATACTTGTTGAAGAACATAGTTCCCGATGACCCAATACGTAGGAATTCCTTGATTTCTGTCAACATTTAAACACGTTCATCTCATTTAAAAATCCAAGCACTGAATTCCCTAAGAAGATTGGAAAGGGATCTTGGACCATTTGAAAGTTAACATTTGAATTGATCATAATACGATATGTTTCAGCTTCAGGAGGAGGATTTCATAAAACCAAATATTGTATCTAACTTTTGAATTGAATTATAGTCAATATGGTAAATATTTGCAATGACTCAGGAATGGCCATGTAGCACATTTTCTCTGAACCTTTTCCTTTCTGAAAACTTCTAACAGATGAAAAGCCTCAATTTCTTCTAAAAGTAAAAGTTGCGTATAGCGGACAGAGCCCTGCAATTCCACTAAAGTGGGCAAGTGAATCGTGGGAAGAACCTTATATTTTCCATTGAAAACAAAATTAAAGAACCAATTAGTAGCAAAGAGATAACAATGATTGTTAAGGCAATGATTCCTGCTGCCTCAGATCAGAACCAGGAGGATAATTCGAGAAGGATCAGCTCCAATGCAAGAATATTCCACTAGGCCTAGAAGACTCTAGACTGATTCCAAATAACAGAATTAAGTAGATTCTCTATAACAGAAATGGTGAGGTGTAACCAAGTGGTCCCAAGTATGAAATGTAATTCTCGCTGTTGTGAATCTGACTGTATATCTAGGTCTGGGAAAGTCTTTGTAAAGATGGAATGAAAAACAGAATTGTAAAACTATGAATGAATGAAATTCTCTCTAAGGCATTTATTCAAATATCTGCCTTGCACTCCTTTTATTTTCGCCTTTATCGTATCAGAGTTACCATAAGGCTCACACCTACTTCTCTCTCTCAATAGCTCAAATGGAAACTCTCGAAAAATCACCAGAAACAACACCCTCAACAACTCAAACTCAGCCACCTACTCTCAATTCCTTAATCGTGAATTCAGCCACACATTTCATTACCCTCAAACTCACAATTGATAATTACCTACTATGGAAGGCTCAGATTGTACCTTTCCTCAAAGGACATCAGCATTTTGGTTATGTAGATGGCACCATTCTCATGCCTCCTTCCACACTTGATGGAAACATCAACCCAGAACATACACGATGGCTCTTACAGGACCAACTAATCATCTTAGCCATTAACTCTTCCTTTTCCGATAATGTCTTAGCCCAAGTTCTTGAGTGTACAACCTCTCGTGAGGTGTGGACAACCTTGCAGAGTCTTTATGCTGCCCAATCCTCACCACAAGTTATACAAACCCAATACCAACTTGCAACCCTCAAGAAGGGATCTGAGTCTATTTCCGAATATTACCACAAGGCAAAATCCCTAGCTGCCTCCCTTGGAGCTGCAGAGCACCCATTGTCAGCCTCACAATTTTTAATTTATCTTTTGGCTGGACTTGGCTCAGATTATGAATCCATTGTCACCTCCATTACCACACGCCCAGACCCCTTATCATCTCACCAGATTTATAGTTACCTTCTTAATCATGAATCTCGGTTAGCTCATCAAACTCAATCATTGCTTTCAGGTAGTAACCTTGCAGCTCATGCGACCAGCACAAGGGCACCTTCATCATCTGGCTATTCAAACAAAGGAAGAAGCTCAATGCAGAGTGGAGGTCGGCGTGGCCGTGGTGGACAGTGGGCATGGGCACACTGCTCTCTCTTGCTATCATCGTTTCAACCAGTCCTACCATGCTCCTGCCCCGGCCTCACTTGCAACTAATTTCACAACTCTACCTATCACTGTGCCTCAAACAAACAATTGGTTTCTTGATACAACAGCTACCAACCATTTCACAGCTGATTTTTCAAATCTTAATTTGGAGTCTACACCGTATCATGGCATTGATCAATTCAGCATTGGAGATGGTTCCACTCTTCCCATACAAAATATCGGCTCAGCTCATCTAAACACTTCATCTACCAAATATCTCCTTCACAAATTCCTTCATGTTCCTTCTATCACTAAAAATTTATTGTATGTTCGTCAATTTTGCCTTGATAACTCTGTCTATTTTGAATTTCACTCTTCGTATTTTCTTGTGAAGGATTTATGCACTCGGGAGGCACTTCTTCAGGGACCCGTTAGGGTTTGTCTGTATGTCCTTTCCTCGACTGCTTCGGAAGCTTCAGAGTCCCTGTCTCCCGCTGCTCATCAGGCCTTTCTTGGTGAACGTACTTCCCCACAGGTCTAGCTCGCTCGACTTGGTCACCCCTTGTCTTGAGTCACCTCCTTTACTCTTCGTCAATTTCAACTTCTAATAACAAATAACACTGCTTTGTCTTCCTCTCCCGCATGCTCTCAAGCCAAGTCTCACACCTTGCCACATCCTCCCTCTCCGTCTAGATCTCAGAAGTCATTCTAGCTTCTTTTTCTTGATGTTTGGGGGCAGGCGCCTGTGCTGTCCTCCATGGGCTGTCGTTTTTATTTTTCTCTTGTAGTTGATTTTTCTAAGTATATTTGGATGTTTCCTATTCAGTCTAAATATAATGTCTCCTCTATTTTTTTTGGCTTTTTTACGTTATGTCAGTAATACGTTTTCCACTAATGTCATTTATGTTCAATCTGACTGGGGTGGAGAATTTCGCCCACTTTATTCCTTACTTAAATCATTCGGTATTTCTCATCGTGTTACGTGTCCATATTTTTATGCTCAAAATGGTAGTGTTGAATGGCGTCACCGCCACATTGTTGAAATTGGACTCTCCCTTTTGGCTCATGTTTTTGTCCCTCATAAATATTGGGCTGAAGCTTTTCAAACTGCTGTATTTCTCATTAATCGCATGCCCACACCTATTCTTCGCAATCTCTCCCCCTTTCAAACAATTTTCATCATCCTCCTGATTATAAATTTTTATATATTTTTGGTGCAATTTGCTAGCCCAATTTAAGACCCTTCAATCATCACAAAATGGATTTTAGATCTCAACTTTGTGTCTTCATGGGCTATAGTCCAGATCACAAAGGATATTGTTGCTTACATCTTCCCACTGGCCGCACCTACATTTCCAGAGATGTTTATTTCGTTGAGACCATTTTTACCTTTTCTTCTATGCCTAGTCCATCTCCTCCTTCTAACACTGTCTCCTCTGGGCTTTTCCCTCTATCCATTCTCGTGTCCACGTCACGCCCACTACTCCTCGAGACATCAAGACCAACCCACTCTGCCCTTTCTCCTTCTTCGTCGACTCCTCTCCCTCCCGAGTCTTCCTCAAGCCCTAGCTCTCCCGTCTCATCTGAATCGGCATCACCTTCCCCTGCGTCTCCACCCTCTCTCACCCATCCTATGGTCACTAGATCTAAATCCAAATCCAAATCCAATATCCACTGTCCACTTATTCGATCTGATGGTACCATCCCTTGACCTCCTCCCAAGCCCTCCCTCTCACTCACTGCCTCTGCCTCTACCTCCATTCCAGAAGAACCTTTATCGTATACAGAAGCCTCTAAATTCCCTTAGTGGCGAGCTGCCATGGATACTGAGTTCCAAGCCCTACTTCACAATCAGACCTAGGATCTGGTCCCTTTCTCCTCTAATCTTAATATCCTGGGTTTCAAATGAGTTTTGAAGACCAAGCGTTGGGCTGATGGAACCCTTGAACGCCACGAGGCTCGTCTTGTGGCCAAGGGCATCCATCAACATCCTGGTCTTGATTACACCGAGACCTTCAGTCCCGTAGTCAAGCCAGTAATCATTCGTCTACTTCTTTCACTCGCAGTTGCTTCCAAGTGGTCGTTGCATCAGTTGAACATCCAGAATGCATTCTTACACGGTGATCTCAAATAGGATGTCTAAATGCAGCAACCACCCGGGTTTGTGAATCCTGATTTTCCCACTCATATCTGCATATTGAAAGTCTATTTATGGGTTAAAACAAGCCTCTAGGGCACGGTTCTCTAAATTGATTGACAAATTGTTATCTCTAGGCTTCCATGCCCCTCGGTCTGATTCCTAGTTGTTTATTCTACAAAATTCATCTAACTTCCTTTATGTTTTAGTTCACGTAGATGATATCGTAGTGACTAGTTCTAATGCATTGCTTATTCTGATTTCATCACTGCACTTGGAACTTTTTTTCCCGTTAAGGATATTGGCCCCTTACATTATTTCTTGGGTATTGAAGTCTGTTGAAATTCCACTAGTTTATTTATTTCTCGATCTAAATATATTTCTGATCTGTTAATTCGTACTAATATGCACAAGTCCAAGTCTTTCTCTACTCCTATGTCCTCATCCGTTAAACTCACTGCACTGGAGGGTCCTTACTTTGAGGATCCTCAACTCTATCGCAGTGTAGTCGGTAGCCTTCAATATCTGGCCTTTACTCGGCCAGACATTTCATTCGTTGTTAACACAGTGTGTCAATTTATGCACACCATCCAAGGCTTCCTCATTGGCAAGCTGCAAAAAGAATTCTTCAGTATTTAAACCTTACACAACATCTTGGTCTTTATTTTGGCCCATCTTCTTCCTTGAAATTGTTTGCCTTCTCCAATGCTGATTGAGTTGGTTGTTCTGATGATCGCAAATCCACAAGTGGTTTTTGTGTTTATTTTGGCTCCCACATTATTTCTTGGGGCTCTAAGAAGTAGCCCACCATAACTCGGTCTTCTACTGAAGCTGAATATAAGACAGTGGCTAATACTACCTGTGAGCTTCTCTGGTTGCAATCTCTCTTAAAGGAACTGGGTGTTTTCTTACTGATCCACCGACTTTATGGTGTGACAATTTGGGTGCTACTTATTTGACTGTTAACCTTGTTTTGCATTCTCGTACTAAGCATGTTGAGCTTGATTATCACTTTGGTAGAGATCGTGTGGCAGCTAAAGCTCTTCAAGTTTCCTTTTTGTGTCTAGTAAAGATCAACTTGCTGATATTTTTACTACGCCTCTATCTTCAGCTCGGTTATCTCAACTACGAACAAGCCTCACCATCTGTCCTGTGTTGCTTGACTCGCGGGGAGCTGTTAAGGCAACAATTCCTGCTGCCTCAGATCAGAACCAGGAGGATAATTTGAGAAGGATCAGCTACAATGCAAGAATATTCCACTAGGCCTAGAAGACTCTAGACTGATTCCAAATAACAGAATTAAGTAGATTCTCTATAACATAAATGGTGAGGTGTAATCAAGTGGTCCCAAGTCTGAAATGTAATTCTCGCTGTTGTGAATCTGACTGTATATATAGGTCTTGGAAAGTCTTTATAAAGATGGAATTGTAAAACTATGAATGAATGAAATTCCCTCTAAGGTATTTATTCAAACATCTGCCTTGCACTCCTTTTATTTTTGCCTTCAATTATTGTGGGGGAAGTTGGTTAAATTAATTTTTTATTCGTAAAGAAATATTCAGATTGTATGAAGAAAAGAGAGAAAGAAAGAAAGGCTCGCTCAATTACCAAAGAAACGAAATACACCCATTTTCCCAATCAAGCCATTCTTTTTAGATTGACATCAAGTATACAAAGGCTAAAACTAGGAAGAGATTTTTCTTATATTTACCAAAAGGGGGGAAGACCCATTTCATTTCAAACCAGACGCCAATATATATATATATATATATATATATATATATATATATATATAAATCGGAAATCAAATTGGGTAATACCTGCAAAGGTTGAGGCGACTTGGGGATGGTCTGGGTAGGAGCCGAAAAGGCGTCTTTCTCAGTAGATACGGTGGACATGGCGGCGAAGAAAGATGGATAACCGCAGCTACGTTTGATTCCGCCCCTAAGCCTACCACCGAGGCTTTCACTCAAGTGCTTGGAAATGGAAAGCAAGGTCAATGACAATGGCTTGAATCGCATTACAGGACATGTACAGATGCATTTGACTGGTTTTTTACGGGATGGGATAAGATGATAGGAAAATTCTAGATCTGCCGCTGGGGCTTCCGCTGGTTTAGCAATGTATTTTTATGTATTTTCTTAAGTTTTTTTTTTTTAATATAAATCTTTTTAACAATTTTAAATATTTTAAAAAAAAATCATAATATTATTAAAAAATATTTTCTTAATCACAAAATAAAATTTATAATTTTTTAAGTTATTTCGTAATTAAAAAAGTATTTTTTAATAATTTTTTTCTTTTACTTTCTAACTAAGAAAATATTTTTTTTAATGATATTCTAAATTTATTTTATCTTTTTAAAATATTTAAAAATATTAAAAAATCCATATAAAAAATAACATAAAAAAAACATATGTAAAACGGTCCTACACCCCAGCGGGAGCCCCCAACTTGTAACATTGTCCAAGATGATATAGTTTTAAATAAAAGTTGAATAAAATATTATTAGAATATTATTTATTAATTTTTTTAATTTTTTAAAATTTGAAAAAATTAAGTAATTTTTTATATTTTTTATAAAAATTTAAAATAAAATATAAAAATAAAATAAAATGAAATGAAATAAAGAAAAAATTTAAATAAATAATATTAAGTATAAGTTTAGATAAATTTTATACAATATTTTTATAAAAAAATGAGTTCTCAATAATTTTTTTACAATTTTTTAAATAGAATTTATAAACAAAAACTTATATGAAACATATTTTCTAAACAAACACAAATATGGAGCTCTCTACAGACGTGCGGCTGCGCAGCCGGGAATCAAGTGAGGTGGTGGGACTTGGGAGGACAGGGTGTGGGGCCAAGCATTGTACATTGGTTTCATGCCATCTGTTACGTTGGCGTTGAATATTTCACTTGAATAATACTATATACAATTATGTATGCACAAACGTCATGCAGTTGTTTTGAAAAAGAGTATGATTTATTATTAAAAAATTAATTTTTTTTATGTAGATCTCATATTTATTTATTTTTTTTAAAATAACTGCACGATGAATACACAATTATGACTATAAATATCATTTCTCTTTGACCATTTAGGTTGCTGCCTCTCTTTGGGATTTCTAACTTGGGAGGACGGGTCAAGCGTGACATTCGTTGGATTAACCCAATTGTTCTTCAAATACCGACCAATAAACATCCATCTGATTTGTCATTTCACATACCACTCATCACTGTTTATTTTTTTCTTTTTTCTATAAAAAAATATATAATATATAGATGATGAGTAAAATATTTTAATTAATTTAATAAAAATAAAATAAAATAAAGAATTTAAAATATATAAAATATATGATACAGGAGGATGAGTAGCATCTTCTGTACATGTAATTATGTGGCATGGACCAGCTCAGGACTCTGTTATATTATTAGGCCTTAAGTGTTTATTATGATTTTCCCTATATTAGGATAAATAAAAGTTTTGGGCCAATGCATAACGAGATGGACCAACCCATTTACCAACCACTTCTACCCTGTATAACAAGTGACAATTAGTATATAAGTAAGGAAAATTCTTATTCGGGGACTGCATTGCAGGCTTAATGAAATGCAATATTTCATTCAAGGAAATTGAACCGCAACCCCCCCTTCTGAGTTGCCTTCCAAATCCCTCCCCTTCTGAACATCCTTCCCATCCGAGCGTTACAGTGTCCTAAGTTCATCTCCACCAATCTGCCGTCGTCGTCATCGCTGTCCTGGAGTTAGATCGAGTTTGAAGGCCGACGAACCCAGTCTAACCCGCTGTCCCTAGAGTCCAGCGGTTTCTTCTGCCCTAGGATTTGTCCACTACTTGCTCGATTTTGTCATCTACTTCATCCCCTTCTTCAGCCCTAAAAGGTAAAACACCACTCTCACATTTTATGGTAGCCGCTAGTCAGGAATTGGCCGTTATCATCGCCGCTGGTCAGGAATTTGCAGTTTGTGAATAGGTTGCAGTACTTTTTCTAATTTTGAATCTCCCTTTGTTTTTAATGATCATGGTTCCATCTTATCTTTTGTCATTTTTTAATTCAATATGCATATATATTCGGAGCCATTGCAATTTTGAAATGCTACTACAGACATGCCATCAATTCGCCGCCATTGCAATTTGGAGACATACAAGGTGAAAGACTTGTAAGCACTGTTTGAGCCATTGCAATTTGTATTCCTGGTTATAGGCATTGTTTGATTGCTAGGAAGCTGCGAGGAAACTGTTGCAGTAGGAAATATCTCATCTTTTAGTTTTGGATTCTAATGATGATATTTGATTTTTTTTGTTACAATCATGCAATGAATAATATGAATTTTTTTTTTATAAGTAAAGAGATGGTTTGAGAAAGAGCAACACCAGGGGAGAAGCTAGAGAGAGAGAAAGAGAAGGTTGGAAACGGTTTAAGGAAGGTTTAAAAAATGATTAATATGAATTTAGATTGTTTCTGTGAAAAAACTAAAGAAAATAAACTTCAAAGTGTATTTTTTGCATTATTTGGCAGCTCTTTGTTTTTTAATAAGGTTTGACTTGTTTGACGGTTCGTTTATAGTCTATTTTATGTCCATTCATATAGGAGCCAAGTAAGTGTTAACATCGGCTTCAATATTTCTTTTCTCATATATTTTTCAAATTTCATTAGCTTTCTTTCTTCCAGCTACTTGGGCAGTGGAAACCAGAGCAATGACCAAACTTAGTGTTGGTGCTTGTGTGTGGAGGGAAGTCTTTAAACACTTATAACCTTTTTTTCCTTCAATGATGTGGTAAGATTT
Organism: Juglans mandshurica; assembly: GCA_022457165.1. Lineage (NCBI taxonomy): Eukaryota > Viridiplantae > Streptophyta > Magnoliopsida > Fagales > Juglandaceae > Juglans > Juglans mandshurica. The sequence continues at coordinate 3,939,790 of CM039629.1, read as the reverse complement.
AGTTTCTTACCTTTAACTACGTTTGCACCACTGTCCCTGGTCATTAATATTAAGTTATTGTGCTTATTATGTTGTATTTGCATTATTTTGTGCACAGATTTAATTTTTTTAATGATTGCGCTTGCATCAGGCTGCGAAGATTGTTAAACAAGTATACTCTACTCTATACTCCCTGTCTATGACAAGATAGTTCCTGCTCTTCTTAGTGGTGGTGTATGGAATCTTCCAAAGCCATGTAACTTTACACCTGGTGTCCCACTTGGACCTATGCTAGCAAAGCCAACCAAGGGGGTATCTGAGATTGTAAATAAGTTTCAGGATATGGAATTTACTTATGAATACAAATACGATGGAGAATGTGCCCAGGTGATAATACCTAGTGAAACAACTAACTGCAACTTTATGCTATCAAAATGGTATATAGCGTGTGTTATAGCTTAACTTTTTGGCACAGATCCATTATATGGACAATGGTTCAGTGGAGATATATAGTCGAAATGTAGAGCGAAACATGGAAAGTTTCCTAACGTGTTGTCATTGCAATTTCAAGGTAGATTTCTATTGTTGGGCATCAAGTGTGGTACCCTGACCAGACATGCATGCAATATGCATGATGCTGCTTACAATCTGCCCCCCACAATCTGCATTTATCTGGTTTGATAAATCTGCATTTGCATGCATAATGTCATATCTTGAGCAAATGAGCATCAAGTCTGGTACCCTGACCAGACACTTGAGCAATATGCATGATGCCCCCCACAATCTGCATTTATCTGGTTTGATAAATATGCATGCATTACTATTAAATTGTTCGTGCAACATTTTTTCAGACATTGAACTTGGTATTGTAATTTTCCCAAATGATTTATACAAGTTGTTTGTTGCAGGGAAGGCCACACTGTGAGTTCTTTTTATGGGCAGATATTGAAGTAGAAAATGAAAGAGAAGTTGTCTACGAAAGAGAAAGTTGCCTCCAAAAGAGAAAGGAAGAACTCCAAAAGTGGGAGGAAGAACTCTAAAAATCAGAGGAGGACTTGCAATTCTAATATTTTGTTGTTGGATAGGATCAAGAACAATTACAGATTAAGTAAATGTGTATCAAAATATGTAATGTTGTTAAGTAGGTTGTAATATATTTTGTTTACTACCTTCATCAATATTGTACAAGGGACAAACCTAGCAGTTGTGTATGAAAATAACTGTTTATTATTATGCATTCTAATATTTGGATTGCTATGTTTTCAATACTAAAAATATCAATGATAGCAAGCTCAACATGATGAAAATTATAATGACCAATCTAATCTCTACCAATCTCATTATAAAACAGAGTTATACAGCTGATGAGAGTTTGAAGTTCTGAACATAGTCAACATGTATAATCTACAACGTCTTCAAATCTCTTCTGCAACAGTCTACAATGTCTTTCATCAATCATCGATAGGGCCATAAGCCACAAAGTTCACCTGCAAGTAGTTTGAAATATTTTGTAAAAATCGTGCAAACTATTTGGCATTACTTGTTCAGAAGAATATAAACAGATAGATGCAAAAGAGAATATTATTTAACGTAGACCTGAGAGACAACGCTTTGTTTTGTACCAGACAGTTACGATACAACACTTTGTGGCGTACTTTGCAGTATTGCTGAATCTGTGGGATTTAATATATCTTTCATACGTGATGTTGCCTACACATAAAAAATAAAATAACTTAGGCATAAATTCGTTAACATAATATCAAAATCACATTATTTAAATCTTTTTACCTCTTTTCTTTGTTGCTTACCACCACCCTTTTTGTTTTTGGTTTGCAACTTCTCTATTGTAGGTTGTCTCCTCTTTGATGGGGGTCTCCCTTTGCCTCTAACAACACGAGGACTTAGCACTTTCTTCGAACTTCCAGTTTCGGTATCAACGGAAGTATGAGTGCTTTCAATTGTGGCCTGGGGCTTTGATTTAGTGTAAATCGAATTCATTTCCTTGAGCTTCGTTGTTGGTCAAGGTTTAGAAAGGTTGGTAATACGTTTCTTTGCCTTGCCACCACGAGCACAACCAAGTGTTACATATCTAACACTCTCATCATCTTCCCTTTTACTTCTCTGCGTCATTATGCCAAATCCAGTTTGTCTCCCATATTGCTTGTAGTAGTAAATTAGTTCTTGCTCAGTTTTAAAAAACATCCCCAGCGTTGGCTCTGACACCCCTTCATCAACATTTTCCAGTGTTGGCTCTGACACTCCATCATCATCATTTTCAGGCGATGGCTCTGAAACCTCATCATCATCATTTCCCGGCATTGGCTCTGAAACCACATTATCATCATTCCCCAGCACTACACCATGATCATTAGTTACTTCCTCATCATCTCTAACATTTGGGGTACTGCTTTCTGAAAAAAACAACGGTTGCTTAGTAGTAGATGTGTTTTCTTCCCCTTTGTTCATCAAGAACAATCTTGATATATTTAAGCACAATACGAAAGTTTAAAAAAAATTAAATAAATACTCAGAATATATTTAAGCAGTTTGATATGCAAACCAGTTTACAAATTAAAAGATAAAAAAATTGTCTCAAGTGGCTTTTTTTCCTTATGACAATTATGTTTTCTCACTAACCAAAATATTTGAGCACAGAGTACAACATTTGAAAATACTTTTATGCGTAAGACACCAAAAATCGGAAAGAAAACAAACTGTCATAAGGAAAAAAGTGCAAAGATAATGCTAAATAAGGATTGTAATGCTCAACAAAGTGGTACTGATCTACTATTTTATCCATCATTTACCTTGCATTTACTTCCTTCTACTAGTAATGCTAAAGATGAAAAGCATGTTGTAGGTACCATCACCAAAAAGTAACTCATTGCTTTCTTTTGATCATCTTTTTCACTTTTTGTTTATTTCAATAATAAAACATATTAATTCATAATGGATAGTAGATCAGCTAAAAATTCATAGCTAGGTCTAATAATAATTTTTTATTATTATAGCAGATCAACTTGGACACAAAGATGCGTAAGACTCCAAACTTTTGGAAAGAAAACAATGACGCAACGAGTAAGACTCCAAATGTGTGAAAAAAGGCACTTTTATGCTTAAGACACCAAATATGTGTAAGACAGCAGATATTAACCAAAATATGCGTAAGACACCAAAAATCGGAAAGAAAAAAAACCTTCAGTATGTGACTCTGTCGATGGTGGAAAAGATTGGATTGTGGTAGTCGATGATGGTGGAGATTTGGTCGGGGCTGCGAGGCGTGTTGCAGAAGGAGAGATTCAAGTGTTTTCGTCTTATTTGCTTTAGACTGAATAGAAGGATAATGTGGCCATTTCCTGCTATAAAATGGGGTCAATTTAGTCATTTACACATTGGGACTGCAATATAGTCCTCTAAAGAGGACTGTATATAGCACCGCTCGAGTAATGTTACTTTATCTCTTAATTTATATCACTTATTTTACTCCCTTGACGTGACATACATGACTTATTAAAAAAATATATATTCAAAACAAAATAACACCTAAAAACACAAAATGATGAAGACTAAAACTCTAAATTTCATCTACTATTTTATGTTTATATTTTAATTTTTTTAATAAGTCACGTCGCATCACATTGTGGTGTCAAGTCAAACGAGAAAAGTGAGTGATATAAATTAGGGAGTATAATAGTATTACTCTTAGTCCATTAAGTTGAGTTTTCAATCTCCATAAAAACAAAAATAAAAGGAATGGAATTAGTTGTATCCCTTGCATGCATGCAATCACTATTTCCATATCTTTGCAGCAATCTTAGTGTAATAATTAATACAAAGTCTCAAATATATAAATTTCGTACGTGTCCTTATATCAAAATATAAGAAATCAACATCATTTTGAACATAAAAGACAAATTCAGTGCATTCTTCATCTTTTCAAATGTACAAGTATGTCCCAATTATGATTTCTTTTTCAATGACTTGTTAGGGGAGGCATGAAGGTTGCGAATAAAACGTAGGAAGAAGTAACATAAATAAAAGGAAGAAGGAGAAGAATCTAAATGAAATGGTGCATTTTATTATAATAAAGTGATGCATTTAATAAACTTGAAACAATGCGTTAGACTCAGCTTGTATGATGATATAACAGACTAATTGTATATAAGCAGCAAGCAGATGTAACAAAAGGTCATTCAAATTGTAAGAGACAATTGTGGAGGTGGGATTTCCTCGAAATTCCATTATAGAATAAATATTGCCATTCTTGATTTTTGTTCTCAAATTATTTCCTTTCTTTCGTCCTTCACTTGTGTGTTAGAAGGAAGAATGCTCGAGAATGTAGGAAAATTCTAGAATCTGTATATTCATCATACGGAAAAAGTAAAATACAAGAATATATAGTATAGTAACTAATGTATATCCTAACTAAGGTGCGCGTGATACATGTGAATAAAAATAATCTAATCTTCATACAATAATAGCCCCCCTCAAGCTGGAATATGTAAGTTATGAACACCCAGCTTGCTAAGAAGAGTATAGAATCAATCTGCCCTAAAGGCTTAGTGAAAAAATCACCCAATTGATGTTCAGAAGAAACATGCAAAGTGACTACAATCCCAACTTGAATCATATCTCTAACTAAATGACAATCTATCTCAATATGCTTAGTTCTTTCATTAAAAACAGGGTTAGCAGCAATATGAAGAGCTGTTTGACTATCACAATACAACACAAAAGGAGATGAAAAAGAAACACCAAAATAGCAAACAAAGCAATAAGCCATTTGATTTCATAGCAAGTAGAAGCCATTGAACGATACTCAGCTTCTGCAGATGATCTAGAAACAGTCACTTACTTCTTAGACTTCCATGATGTTAAGGAATCTCCAATGAAAAGGCAGAATCCAGTAACAGATCTTCAGGAATCAGGACATGTGGCCTAGTCTGAGTCACAAAAACCTCTCATCTGCAAAGAAGATGAACTGGGAAAGAACAACCCTTGACCAGCAGTAGCTTTAACATATATAACCACTTTAATAGCAGCATCATAGTGTGATTGTCAAGGTTGATCCAACAACTGACTCAAAGTATTAACTGAATAAGAAATGTCAGGTCGAGTAATTGTCAAATAAAGAAAACGACCAATTAACCTTCTATAAGAAGATAGATCATCAAGGGACCAACAAAATCTATTTTTGACAACCGTAAGTTCTGATCTATAGGACAAGTAGCAGGCTTACCAGCTAAAAGACCAGAATGAAACACAATTTCAAGGGCGTATTTCCTTTGAGAAAGAGAAATGCCTTTGATAGACCTTGCCATTTCAAGACCCAAAAAATACCTCAAAGTTCCAAGATCTTTCAGCTTAAAGTGCAAATGAAGAAAAGCTTTAAGATCAGAAACAATTTGTGAGTTGTTAGAGGCAATAACAATATCATCAACATACACCAATAGTGCCACAAAAGAATCACTAGAATACTTTGTAAACAAAAAATAATCAGATTTAGACTGATTAAGGCCATAAGCAACCAAGTAGAAGAGAACTTAGAGAACCATTGGCGAGAGGCTTACTTTAGGCCATACAAAGACTTGAGCAGCTTGCATACTCGAGAACCTCCAGGTTTATAAAAACTAGGTGGCAATCTCATGTAAACTTCTTCATCTAAGTTTTCATGAAAAAATGCATTGTTTACATCTAATTGATGTAATTTCCAATTATAAATGGCAGTCAAAGCAAGAAAACAACGAACAATAGTAAGCTTTGCAATAGGAGAAAAAGTATGAAAATAGACAATTCTCTCACGTTGAGTATAACCCTTTGCAACCAATCAAGCCTTGTATCTCTCTAAAGTGCCATCGGATTTCAACTTGCACTTGTAAACCCATTTACAACCAATAGGTTGCTTGCCATGAGGTAAATTAGTGAAAACCTAAGTTTTATTAGCTTCAAGAGCACTAATTTCAGTTACCATTCCATCCCTCTAATGAGGATGTTCAATGGCTTGATGGAAAAATTTAGGTTCATATAGAGAGTCAACAGATGAACAGAAATATTTGTATGAGGTAGAAAATTTGGAATATGGAAAATATGAAGATATAGGATAAAGGGTACCTGAACTGGAAGAACCATCAACCAGAGGAGAAATAGGAGTAACTTTATTATTGGAAAGTAAGGAACAATGATAATGTTGTAAGTAATCAGGTGGCCTCCTATTTATTGTAGACTTTCGAGTGGGAATTGAATTTGGAACATTTTCTGGTGTATCATGATTATAAGATAAAGAAATATGTGATGGAGAATTAAGGACTATATTAGGTTGGCAAGACAAGATTAGGTTGAGATGATGAAGGATTTTGAGGCTCAGGTGAAGAATGTATAGAATTGGAATTTGTTTTGAAAGGAAAACCTGTTTCATGAAAGATTACATCTCTAGAAATGATGGTTTTGTGAGTATGGATATTATACAGCTTATACCCTTTTATACCAGCTGGATAACCGAGAAATATACAGGCTTGAGCTCGAGCAAAAAATGTTGTAGATGAATTATCAAGAATGGATGCATAACAAAAACAACCAAAAATTTTAAGTGATTATATTGGAGGTTTAACATAAAATAGTATCTAATCTAGTGATTTATTTAAAAGAACAGGTGTTGATATTCTATTGATGAGATAAACAGCAGTTAAAATGTAATCATTCCAAAAGTTTAAAGGAATATGAGATTGAAAATGAAGAGCTCAAGCAACATTTACTATGTGTTGATGTTTCCTTTCAACAATGGCATTCTATTGATAAGTATAAACATAGTTGTGTTGATGTATAACTCCTCTATTGGCAAAAAAAGATTTCATGTCAGATTCCAGAGCATTATCAGTGCAAATGGTCTTTATTTTTTAATTAAACTGAGTCTCAACAAAAAGTGAAGAAGGATTGTATATAATGTTTCAAATTTAGATTTAAGTAAATATACCCAAGTACATATAATAAAATCATCTGCTATGGTTAAAAAATATTTGAAGCCATTATAAGAAGGTATAGAGAAAGGACCCTATACATCACAATGAATGAGCTCAAACACAGATGTTGAAATAGATGTGCTTAAAGGAAATGGAAGTCGTTTCTGTTTGGCTAGAGGACAAGCATCACATGGACAATCATTCTGATATGTGAAGTTGGACAAGTCTGAAGCTAAATCATGGAATCGAGAAGCAGAAATATGTCCAAGGTGACAATGTCATATGTGAGAATTGTTTCTAACAGAATTACAATAAGGAAATGAATCAAATGAAACAAATTTACAAGAAGCAGAAGTGCCTGGTACTTGCAATAAATGATATAATCCTTGCGATTGCTTAGCTATTCTAATCGTCCTCCAATTGAAGAGATCCTGAATATAACAGAAATCATGTAAGAATATCAATAAACATGATAACTGTGAAATTAATTTACTAACTGAAATGAGATTGAATGTAAAAACTGGAACATACAAAACATCAGTTAGAACAAAGGAATCCAAAAGTCTAACCGTGCCAATATGTGTGACTTGAGTATAAGACCCATTATGTAATTTCATAGAAATGTTGACAAAGGATTTTATGGAAGAGAAAAGAGATAGAGAACCAATAATGTGATCAGTTGCTTCAGAATCAAGGATCCAATATTGGGGTTGAATGATATTTCTATTGTTATTGGAAAAAATGGAAGAGGTAGTAATAGAAATACATGAAAATGAAGGAACATATGAAGTAGATGGTAGAGATGATTTAGATGGTGCAGAGATTGTACCTGCTTGATTCACAGAAGAAATGTTAGGTTGATTTTGAAGAAATGCAATAAGCTGTTGACATTGCTCTTGAAAAAGTGGAAAATTTTGAGTTAAAACTGAATCAGAAACAGATTGGCTAGTAGTGGCTTGATTGACAGTAAGGTTTTGAGATGTTGGTTTGTATCCAGGTAGATACCCATGAATCTTGTAACACTTATCAATAGTATGACCTGATAAACCATAATGTGTACAATATGGTCGATCTTTTCCAGGAACAAAAATCTTGCAATTTCTTGATCCAGTAGATCCACGATTAGAATCACAATTAAAAAGCATAGCAACATATTCATTTGAAGACAAAGATTCAGAAACTATTTCTCTCTATTTTTCTTCTTGAAGAATGAGAGAACAAACCTTATTAATTGGGAGAAACAGATAAGAAAGCAAGATCTGACTCCATAAATGAGCATACATCTCACTGAGACCCATCAAAAACTGTAGAACATAATCTTCCTGTTGAAAATCAACCATTTTCTTGATAGCTCCACAAGAACATGGAGGCAAAGGATGGAAATGAACCATCTTTTCTCAACAAATTTTCAATCTTGTAAAATAAGAACTTACATATGAGTTTTCTTCAGTCAAAGAAGCAATATTCTTTTGTATTTGAAAAATACGAGGTTGGTTGCTTTGAGCAAACCTTTCCTTCAGATCGTTCCACATCTCATCGGCAGAGTCAATGTAAATGACAGAAGCAGTAATTTCCTTCAACATGACGTTGAGTAACCATGACAGAAAAGACCGTATTACACCTAATCTGTGCATTGTGCATTGGATCTGTGGTGGCAGGTGGTGGCAAAGCAACGTTAACCAAATAGAGTTTGTTCTTGGCAATGAGTGCCATAGACATAGATCGATTCCATGTAAGGTAGTTGTCTCCATTAAGCGGTTGGGAGACAAGGATTGCTGCAGGACGATCACCACTTTGGCGATAGAACGGATTAGAATAATCCTTAGAGGCATGGTGATGAACTGCGAAAGAGGAAGACGAAGCATCAGGAGCGATAGCCATGAGAAACAACACTTACGGTTAGGGTTTTCACCTTACTTCTGATACCATGATAGAGAGAATGCTCGAGAATGTGGGAAAACTCTAGAATCTGTATATTCATCATACGAAAAAAGTAAAATACAAGAATATATAGTACAATAACTAATGTACATCTTAACTAAGGTGCACGTGATACATGTGATAAAAAATAATCTAATCTTTACACAATAATAGGAAGACCGTAACAATTGATATCAGAGAAGTTGATCCTCTTATGGCGGAAGGTACGCGTTCAGCAGCTCTAAAGATGCATCATGAAATTCACAAAGGCAATAGGAAGCAATCCTGAAGCAACTTGATGATCATCAGGAATCTATCCACGTGATTATAGATACGTTAGATCAGTCAACTGACATGATTCTTACATTAATTGAGAATCATCAAGTTCACCCTCTTGACGAAGGGTAGCATGAAACTAGGGTAATGGGTCTGGAAGATAGAAGTTTTTTGCCAAAAGGGGTGCAATTTGAATTAAAGCCACTTGGTATTTTGAATTTCATCAAACACCTCCAAACCAAAGGCTTTTAATGGCCTTATATCATATGGAAGGTGAAGCCCTGGTGTGGTATTAGGATGCAGTAGACTGTGGTCAGTTTACTAGGTGGGACTCATTTGTTATGGCCTTGCAGATCAGATTTTGCCCTATAACTTATGATGATCCCATGGAGGTTTTAACCCGCCTTAAACAAACTTCTTATGTTGCTACCTACGAGGCACAATTTGAAGGATTGTCTAATAGATTGAAGGGACTATCGGAGAGGCATAAGTTTAGTTTCTTTTTGAGTGGGTTGAAGGATGAGATTCGTCTTCCTGTATGAATTCTCAATCCTATCAATCTTAGTGCAACTTTTGGATTAGCTAATATCCAAGAAGAATACATATTAACCTCTCGGGAGGCATTGAAACAAAGGGGAATTAGTGGTGAAAAAGGGTTTTATGAAACAGTAGGGGAAGGGGGAACTAGAATTCCGAAGAATAACTTTCAACCCAGAAAGATTTCTTCTTCATAGATGGATGAAAAGAGAATGAGGGGTCTTTGTTACCATTGTGAGGAAAAGTGAAACCCAGCACATGTGTGTGAGAATCCTAGGATTTATCTTTTGCAAGCTAAAGATTCTATTGTGGATGGAGCAAGAAAATAATGGTGATATGCCTAAAGTTCCCTAAGGAAGGGAAGACACAGAGGAAGAGAATATGGAAATATCAATCCATGCAATTTCTGGCTATCCTAGCAATAATGGTATGAGGTTGCTTGGAAAGATTGGTACTCTTTTAGTAGAGATTTTGGTGGATTCATGTAGCACGCATAACTTCTTAGATCCATTAGTTATTCAAACAGCCAAGTTGAAAATTCAGAAAGATTCCCGCTTGCACGTTAAGGTAGCTAATGGGGATAAAATGCTAAGCAAGGGAAAATGTGAAGAGGTTATTAAAATTCATGGCAATAAGTTCTCAATTCCCTTTCATGTATTAACATTGGGGGCTGTGACATAGTCCTTAGAGTTTAGTAGTTGAAAACATTAGATCCCATTAATTGAGATTTCACCAAGATGACTATGAAGTTTGATGTGGGGGAAAGAAGTGTTGTTTTACAAGGTATTTACTCTGAAAATGTAGCAATGAAGGTAGGTGGCAAACTCTTTAAGTCTACTTTTGTCATGAAACAAGGTTGGCTGTTGCAAATAGTAGCAGTAGAAGTTTCTAAGGAAGCTGAAACCCTCCAAAAGGAAGTGGCAGAGTTGCTTCATGAGTTTCAAGGAGTCTTTAGGGAGCTAGTGGGGTTTCCACCCCCAAGATCATTTGATCGCCAGATTCCTTTGAAGGAAGGCATTTCTTTTGTCTTAGTCAGACCTTACAGATATCCTTACTACCAAAAAATCTAGATTGAGAAATTGTGCAGAACATATTAAAAACTAGGGTTATAAGGCCAAGCCAAAGTCATTTTTCTTGACCAATTTTATTGATAAGAAAAGTAGATGGAAGTAAGAAGATGTGTATGGATTAGCAAGCCTTAAATCAAGAAACTATCATGGACAAGTTTCCTATACTTGTCGTTGATGATTTGCTTGATGAGCTTTTTGGAGCAAAGGTATTTTCAAATTGGACCTTGAGATTTAGTTATCACTAGATCAATGTTAGAGAATAAGACATTTCAAAAACGACATTTACAATTTATGATGGCCACTATGAGTTTTTAGTAATGTTATTTAGTCTTACAAAAGCACCTGCTATCTTCTAAGAGTTAATGAATGAGGTATTTGGTCATTAAACTCACTTAAAAGAGGCCGATATATATGTAGTTATTTGGTATGGCCCTGCTCAGGGTTCTGTTATTAGGCTTTCCCAACTTTGATGGTCCTCAGTTTGTGATGGAAACATCAATTCAGGCCATTAAGGATGGGAAAAATCGATATGCACGTGGATGTGGAGTTTTAGATTTAAACAATGATGTTGTATAATGGTTTAAGAAAGACACTAGACTTCTGGTGGACCCTGATAAAGAAGTTACTGTTACCTCTGACTTCTGGTTGCACTGAAACAATTGCTTCTACTATCTTAGGGTTGATAAATCCCAGGGATGAGGTGATTCTCTTTACTCCCTTTTATGATTCATATGAGGCCACGTAACCCAAAGAATATGTGTGCAATACTTACAAATACTCCACATAAACCCAAATGGAAAAATGTTCACCAGAGAAGAACTCAATTTAATTGCATCTCTTTGCATTGAGAATGGTATGTTGGTTTTCGCAGATGAAGGGGGAAAACCCATTTACACCGATTCGTTCTGGTTCAACCCGTTTATAGATTTTTTTTTCACTACAAGAAATCAGGCCTTTTCCAGCGATTTTAAAATCGTTACAAAAGAATTCGCTGCAAATAAAGGTTATTTCCGGCGATTTTCAAGTCGCCGCTTGATTTTCGTTGCAAAATTGGGAAATCACGGAGAAAAAATGTATAATTTACTTTTGCGGCGAAATTTATATCTTTTGCGGCGATTTTTGTCGTTGCAATAAAATTATTAACTGTAGCGGCATTAATTTTCTGTCGATTAAAGAAAATCGCCGTAGTATTAACTATTTGCGGCGAAACTTGTCGCTGTAAAAACACATGTTCCCATTTTAACTTATTAGCGGCGAGTCAAAAGCGCCGGAAAAGCTCATTAAATTAAATCCCCCACCTTAGGTTTTCTCATTTGGTTCCCTCCAGCCATCTCTCCCCCTTCCCCCTTTCTCTCCGCAGTCCCTCTTCTCCCTCAACCCTCCACCGCGCACAGCCCGTTGCCAACGGCCCCAGCAGGCCACCGCGACCTCACCTCGACGGCCACCCCCTCCTTCTCACCCCCATCACCAACCCACTTACTCTCTGGTTCCCACTTCCGCCAAAGCGTACGACTCCAAGCCCCTGATCACTCGCATCTCGGCTGTCCATGCTGCAGAGCCCTCGACCAAGCAGTCTACGCTGCCCGTCGCGGCATCGAAGTCCAAGACTGCGTTGCAGCTCCCGGAGTACCCGGACCAGAAGGAGCTGGACTCGGTGCTCCAGACCATCGAGTCCTTCCCTCCCATCGTTTTTGCTGGTGAGGCGAGGCACCTGGAGGAGAAGCTGGCCGAGGCGGCCGTGGGCAATGCCTTTCTCTTGCAAGGAGGGGACTGCGCCGAGAGTTTCAAGGAGTTCAGTGCGAATCGTGGTGGGTTGATCTGTTTTGGGTTGGGAGAATGGCGGGTCAGTTTGCGAAACACCTTTTATTTGTTCTCTGGCTTAGATGAGATGTGCATATCTTGTTTTGAACCATGTATTAATCTGAATCTCTTAATTGTTCATAAGACATTACTCTTACATTTTTCGTTTGCATTATTCTTTTTTGGTATTAGACCTGAGTCATCTTCTTAGTAATGAAAAAGAAGTTGGTCCTTTTGGTATTCACAAAATTTTGTCTGGTCAGCTTGCAATTTGCCTATTAATTATTAAATTGTTCCTATACTATATAGTATATATCTTAAACTATTTTTTGTTTTTCTTTCTTTGTCTACAATTTGCATGTGGTCCTATCACTCGAACCAATCAACCATGCATATACTATTAATTTACATGTATTAATATTTATTATTTTGTTTCTTTCAAGTCTAAGAAGAAATTCATGTGCAATTAATATATATTAATGTTCTATATATAATATGTTAGAGTAGTATTACTTTTGCAAGTAGCTTTTAGTTTAAATATTATAGGTAACATATATGAGGACGATTACAAGGACTAAGACTCCAGCTTGCACTTCTTGACCACGAGTTTGATGACCTAGGTATTTTCATTTTTGTTGAAATGTATTTGTTAGATTTTTATAACTGGTTCACCTCTTGGAAATTGATGGTCCACATGCACATAGCAAGGCTATGTTTGTGTTCCAGTTTAGGTTGAATTTCAATATGTGATTTTTTCTGTGGATGAAAAGTTCTGTTCATTTTGGTTCAGATTATGATACTCTCAGAACACTGGACTCTGATAATACTTCCACAACTCCTTCGATGAGTGATGAAGATATAAATGCATTACCAGTTCACAAATACCGGGCTGCTGGCTCTCAGAAGTAAGTTCATTTATGAGCGGGAATGCGTCTTTAAGCATATGGCAACTCCTTTTTAGTCTGCAGTTATCTATAAATTGATGGATCTAAAGACTATGATATCAACAATTCAGAACTGAACCTAGGCTTAGTATGTTCACCTAGTGGAAAGTTACTAACTGCTTGTTACAATGACTACGTTTATGGTGAAGAAAGGAATGAACATCTGATCCCAGTTGATCCCAGTTGGTAATGGATGAAGGGGTACTGAATTTGTAACTTTGGATCAATAGTTTACTTTGTTTAATTACTATACTGTTATTAATTTAAATTCTTTGACATTAATGACTGCTGATTGGTTATAACTTACCAAGAAAATCCTTAGAAAATCTTCTCTTTTATTTGCATCACTTAACATTGGAGTTTGATTAAACTAGATGGGTGGAGGAATGCATTCTTCCACAAATGCACAGGGAATATTCATGTCTAAACTGCTGTCTATTATTATTTATGTTAGGTTCCTTAGACATTATATCTCAGTTGGATGTGTAATGTGAGTTTACTCTTAGTGGCAATCCCTGTCATAGGCTAGTCTACCCTCCTACCAAGTATTATAGTAGATAGGATGCCACTGTAATCACTTTTGATATGGTACTAACCTTGGCCAGCTGCTACTACCATGTTTATTCATAAAAAAAAGGCTTAATACTTCCAGCGAATATCAATTTGTACAACTACTATGTATTTGTGCATTTTTCTGCATGATTCAAAGTGAAAGAGGTGCATGCAGGTCTTGTCAACAAGACTATAGATTTGTAGGGTCCCTTATCTCCAAGTAGGATATATCCTCAGTAGATTTAGTTCATATCTTGATCTACATTCAGTATTGTATTTGGGTTTGTGCTTCCCACTTGTGCAATATCTTTTTTGAGCAAGAACATACAATTTGGATGTGCATACTGCTTTTTTGTGGATTAAGTTTTTGGTTGCTTAGAGCTAGTTTTGGTTGAAATGAGTTCACTTGGTACTTCTCATGTCACCTCTTGAGGTTGAGATGGAGGGATGGAATAAAGGAATAGAAAATGAAAAATAAGAGGTTGAAATGTTAAGAGAACAGAGAATTAAATCTACTGATTTATTGCAATGTGATTGTTGGCAAGACAATTCCTCTTTTCCCAAAGGTGGTTGTGCCTTTCCTATCCCCTCATTTAGTTTTGTTTTTTTAAAGTTATATGGGGTAGAGTTGGAGAGAAAATTGAGTTGAACACATTTAGAAGCCTGTGAAAAGTCTTCAATTATTTTGTGTTGGCTGTTGGTTCTGATTGTAAGTGTAACACTAATTTGCTTTCGAGTCTCACCCACTTCTTTCCTGCAGGAGTATTAATCTATTGCCCATTGTATGGCTGGTGGTTGTGCAAGCATTGCTACTTCGTTCACACTATCAGAACTGCTGGTATAACTATAAGATCCTGGTGTTATCTTTATTAATAGTACATCCTTTTATGCTTACTATGCATTGATTTTGATGTTGTCTTTAATCTCGAATTCATTCAACTGAGGGTTTGGTTTGTTTCAACCATTGGTAAAATATTGTATATTTCTGGATTTTGCTATTTATTTATTCAGATTGTAAGATTAAAATCCAATATGTTTTGTTTTATATGATGCTTTGGTTCTGCCACGTTTCTTTCTTATCCCCCCCCCCCCCCAAAAAAAAAAAAAAAAAAAGAGTTGACTTTGGTAGTTTGCTATTTCCATGTTACTCATTGTTCTGTTTTTGCAGGAATGCATTGCTTGGAATTATTGGAAAGGGTGGTTTACGTTCATTGTATGCTGGGTGGGGAGCAGTACTCTGCAGAAATGTTCCTCACTCAATAATCAAGGTTAGGTTAGTTTTTGATTGTAGACACAGGTCTGTTTGATTGTAGAAATTTCATGGAGCTCTTTCAGGCTAGTTTTTGTTGCAATTAGCACACCATTCAGTAAAATATACATGAGCATTATCTATGCTGTTTTCCTGGACTAGTTTTGTGAGATGAGTATGAAGTCAGATTAATTTATTCTTTGGCTAGATTAGAAAGAGTTTTTTTTCCTCCCTGTAAGACTTTCCACAGATTGGCTTTTTTCTGTTAATGTCATATCCCAATGCCTAACTCTTATTGTACGCCTATATGAGTGAGTTCAGAAATAGACCTGCCTGGCCAACAAGGGGGGTTTAGGTGACATTATAGATTGATCCTATAAAATGCTTCAAACCAATACAACCATGTTTATATTTTCATGTTCTATATCTTCATTAGCACACCATTCACACATGACTGTTTTTGCTTCTTGGTGGATGTTATGCAGATTCCAGGATCTATGAACCAATATGACAGTGTATTTCACACCTTTCGAAAAATAGGCAAAAATGAAGGTTTGTGAGGCCTCTACAGGTATCGTTGCCCTTGTTCTGCCTGTTATCATTTTTTTGAGAGAGAATTGTCATTTAAAATATTAGGATGACATATCCATGAGTTTATTTGATTTATTCTGCTGCTTGTCCCTTGAACTAGTCTCTCCTTCTCATGATTATTACCTTAATATGCTTAGTATAGTCTTTACTATAGATCTTTGGATCTTTTTTGAGTATGTAAAAAGAATATTAGGACAATCCATAGTAAGGTAAAATTGTGAAGCCTGCAAAACTTGGATTTGTATAATATTTTCTCTATACTGTTTTGTGCATTTTTTTTTTAATTTTCTGAAACATCTTTTCCGGCGATTTTTACTCGCCGGAAATAATTTTTTATAGAAGTAATATATTTTCGGCGACATTAAATCGCCACAAATAGTTTTTTGCGACGAACATTAATCGCTGGAAATACTTCATAACGGTGATTATTTTAAATCGCTGAGAACAATAATAAGTTATTGCGGCGATTTTTAAGTTTTTGTGACGATAAATATCGCCGGAAATAGTAGTCCTCAGCGATTTTAAAGGTAACCCGGTGGGCTATTTCTGTCGATTTTTTAACATTTCCGGCAGACGAAAATCGCCGGAAATAGTAGTCTTTGTGACGATTTTTGCCTATCGCCGAAATTGATCAAAAATGGCTTTAGGATTGCGGTGAACCTGCAGCGATTTATAAATCGCCGAAATTGATCAAATGCAGCGATTTCGAAAGGTATTTGTGACGATTTTGAGCGCTGGAAAAGGCCAGATTTCTTGTAGTGAATTTTATACACCTAATTAAATTTGTGTATTCGTAAATTTTAAATTCTATTAAAATTGACTTTTATATTTATACATGTATAATTGAGTTTGACATCTATTTTTTCCTATGTGAACTTGTTAGTTATGTTTTTACTGGATATCCATTTTTTTGCTATTCACAAACTAATTAATAGCTTTTATTTATTGAAAAAATATAAACTTCAATTAGCATAATTTATTTTTTTAACATCCATGGATATCTTGGTAATTTTTATGTGTTTTAGGTTATATGATAAATTTTTTACACAAGTAGCATAATTCAAGATATATATATATATATATATATATATATATATATATATATGCTTTTGTGGAATAACGTGATCGATGATCTGCATGGACACCAACTTTTTGCTGTATTTTATGGCTATAGATATGCATTTAAAAGGGGTAACACATGCTGAAAAAAATATGTCACGAATTTACAAACCAAGTCAACAACTGCATGCGAGCTAAATCCCGACAATTTGCCCCATATAAATTTATTTAGCCAACGCAAACTTGTGACAATCGATCTGACATATATAACATATATCTTTTAAATTTTAATTAATAGAGCTAATACAGCTTAATTATTATATTATATTGTTTTTGCAATAAAAAATGCAAATGCATGACATGATCCTTTTCAATATTGGTACTTAATTAATTATTGAATAAAAGTACATGAGTACGTACGTTAATTCATTTTTTATAACATAAATTTATATTGGGTTATGTTTTTTAGGACATAATTAAAATATTAATGAGCAATGCACACAATAATCAGAGAAATTAAACAATTAATGGGGGTGTTAAATCCCTCTTAACTGCATTCTTGTTTTGTCCTGTGGATCTAATTAATTGATCACATGAGAGAGTACGCGTACTTGATCTGATCAATGTTCCTCATAGATTTTGTAGATAAGTTCATCATGATCATCGTATTAATTCGTCTGAATGCTCTTCGCAATTTGTTCTTAATCATCTGTGATCGATCGAGTCTTTGGGATGGGGTGCAGGTGCACATGGTATGTCATCTTGAATACCTAGCTAGCTAGCATGAGCTTCCCCATGCAATTAAAACTACAAACTGTGCAAACATTGAAGGAATCATTCATGCATATATACTATATATTATATAGATCCAAAGTAAGCCTCAATATCTATGAGAAACAATTTATACATAACTCATGCTAAAATCGAAATATGCGATTACAACTACCAAACATTTAACCAAGAACATACATATATAACTCGAACCGTGAGTAGAAAAATATAGAAAATTATATTTATAAGTCGGTGTGGATATATAAAAGTACTCCTAACAAAGTGCATCACTACAAAAAAAAAAAAAAAAATTGCCGGTGTTCGATAAACGGCAACAACTATCCCAAAAAACGCCGCTAATATTAGCGGCATTTTTTTGCTGACGTAACCATCCGCCGGTAGTGGATGGTCGCTATTTTCACATACCGGCGTTTCCGGTACTTGAAAATCTCATTAGCGGCATTTGTATACAATTTAGCGGCATTTCTTTAAACGCCGCTAGCTTTCGACATTTGTATACATGCTTGTGTGACGTGATTTGATTTGGAAGAAAAGTTTTAAAATTTGAATCTTATAAATCAAATATTGCAATTTAAGTGATATGGGTGGTATATTCTACAAACCAACTTATGAATAAAAAAACTCGTAAAATGTTATTTTGGTATTTCCTAACAAATGAGGATGCTTTTTCTTTTTCATTATTCTTAAATACGAGTTAGGTGGAAGAAACGATAAATTCTCTAGACTAATTACTCGAGCATTGGTATTGTAATGCGTACGCCACAATAAAAAATCCAAACCACATGGCTTATACTCCAAAAGGACTAATCAATGATATAATTGGAGCCCCGTTAAAACCTTATAAAGAGCAAGAACTTCGCATTCCCAAGTAATGTACTAGGATCTCATACATCACCTACGCCTTTATCTTTATCATATTGAGTATCACAATCTCCTCCTTAAATTCTTGTCATCTTTGTCGGGTCTATCCGTTGTAGGTGGCACGACTCAAGTCTCACATTTCTAGTTGGGATATAGGCTTTGATAGCATATATATGTAACGCCACAATGAAAGACTCAGATTAACCACATGATATATATTCCAAAAGAACTAGTCAATAATATAATTGGAGCCATATTAGAATCTTAATTATAAAAAGTAAGAACTTATCATGATTCCCAAGCAATTAATATGGTATCTCATACATCACCTACCCTTATCCTTAGCGTATGAGGTATCACAAGTACAAATTAATATTCTTGAATGATTTCGGAGTTCCTTTTGTTTGCCTTGTATTGTGTTTTCAAATTCCAAATCTATTTCCCCCTCTCTCTGATCTCTTCTTCATGTTTTGAGTTGTGGATCTCTTAAATTTTGGTATGATTTTGATACTATCTGAAAATAATATATATTATAAAAGTTTATTAATGTTTGCGTTAGTACATTATTGTCTAAATAGGAAATTTTATTTATTATCAAATTAAAGTCATTCATGTATAACGCTTTGCGATGATGAGGTCATATGTTTTAAAATGTGGTAATTAAGCTTAATTATATATATGTTTGATAAAAGAAACTCATGTAAATTCTCTAAAAATGATTTGACACTATCTTCGACGTACATGATGATCATGAACATGAATATATTTCCCTTTATTGAACCGACGATCAATAAGTCATGATAGATATATATATATATATATATATATATATATCTCAAAATTTAATTTTCTTAACGCTTTTCTTTTTAATAGAAAGCATATATACTTTATTCATAATGTTCGATCTATAAAAGAGATTCAATACATGAAGGGATTTCCTCCAATACAATGATAGCGTCCCTGATTATACCTAAAGCTAGTTAACGCTTTGATCAACCTATAATAAGCCTATATAAGTAAAGGGTTCGATCTCCTTGCTAGCTTGAAAGTGCATGCTCTTAATAATTAACTAGACATACAAATTATAAGGTTTTTATATTTTCACCATCCAAATAAACAAAAAATAAAATAAAATAATAAGTTTTTTTTTTCTAATCAAAATAAAATAATAAGTTGTATATAGGCACTACAAGAAATTTATAACCAATTTATTGCAACCAAAAGACTATTTATAACCAATTTTAGTTGCAAATTAATAGTTATTTCGCTGGAATTAACTGGTCGCAAATAAACAGTTTTCTTGTAATGAGGAATCTTGAAATTAAGTTATATTCTGAGTCAAATCATATAATAAATGTGTCCTTTTGTAGCCTAAAAATAATAACATGTAGCCTCCAAATTTGAAACCCACAAAACGATATATAGATAGATAGTTAATTAATTAATTAATTAATTAATTAAACATGTTTTTCATTGGTACGTACGTACGCAGTAATTTTAGGAATCTTCATGAAAAATATAGTATTCTAAATCAAACAAACAATATTATAAATGCTTGTGTCATTTTGGAGGCAAAAAATAACAACAGGTAGTCCAAATTATTTAAAACCCACAAAACCATATACTGATATATAGTACTTAATTTAATTAAACATGTTTTTCACAGATAGCAACTTTCTTGCAGTAGAATTAGCACAATAAATATTATAATTGTTTTTATAATATTTAGTAATGCTAGGGTCCTATGAGTACTGTCAATTAATGTGTCATGGCATCAAAGCCTATATACATATGCATTTAATAAAATTAATTAACTTCGATTGAAAATAGATATATAAATAATGGATGGATCGATGTTGAATATTCATGATCATATAGCCACATTTCTAAGGAATCTCCCACTGTCACTGTGATAACCTTCATTTTTGCTTGCTTTAAAAATAAAAGATTAATTGAAATCGTTTTTAAATATAAGTGAATTAAATAGTTTGAATTCAAATATTTTATTGACTTTTGAGATAGTTTCTTTGTGTTTTTTTTAGAAATTTGATAAAGTTATATTGTGTTTTGTATTTAGATCATTATTAGATAACATTAGAAGAAAAAGAAAAAAAAATTGAAAATGAAATTATGATAAGTTTTAAAAATGGACAATGCTAGGATGCCTACCAAATGTGCACACTCATATAAATGATTTTTTTTTTTTATTGTTCTTTTCTTTTTTTAAGTATTTTTTAAACATCTTTTACTCTTAAGAAAAAAATACATAAATTCACTAACGTCAGTCATTTCCTTAACCATTAAGAAAAAATAAAAATATATTTGATAGTCATAGTACTATTATTTTCCTTAAAATCTCGTTAACCAAACAAGCACTAAGGCTATATTTGGGTACGTAGTGACATCACTCCACTACTATTTAATATTTTATCATTATTTTTCACTACTTCTTATTATTATTCATTATTATTCAATATTTTGCCATTACTTTTTCACTGTTATTCACAAATCATCTTAGATCACTTAATCACTATTCAATATTTACCATTATTTTTCACTTATTTTTTACTATTTTTTATGTACTCTTATTCATTATTATTTAATATTTTATCATTACTTTTTCACCACTTTTTTACTATATTCACAGATCATCTTTATATAACACCTGATCACTACTCTAACGTCGTAACTTAAGTGTCCAAAGTAGCCATGATTCTACAAATAAAAGTACAATCTATTTGAAGTTTAATTGGCTGTTTGTGTATCTATAAATTGAATCAAGTTCAGGGAAGTTGAACTTATATATTCTGCATCTAACTTAATTCATGGCTCGTTACTCGTTTATCTGTTTCTTTTTTCTTTTTTTAACTCGCCTGCGAGCCCATGGTCGATTCATCCGCGCCAATTACTTTGAAAGGTTGACGGCCAACAAAGAGCCATTAATAAAGTCTGACAACAAGCTTAATTTCCAACAAGAAAAATGTTAAGTCGCCCTAGTTTTGCCCCTAATCTTAGTATATTTTATTTTTTAATAATTAAGAAAGTGATTATTAATTAATTTGTGCATTTTTTTAAATGTTTAAAGATATTTAAAAAACATTTGAAAGAAAAAGAAAAAAAATGCAAGTGCACTGCTAGTAATGGGGGGGGGGCTGAATATCATGAGCAGCATTCCAAGGAGCAAAACATATGGAAGCCAAATTCAAAATTACAATCTTAGATTTTCTTCCTTTTATCAATATAACTACTGGAAGTCTTTTAATTTTAACTTCTTTTCTTTTTAATATAATAAAAATAAATTCATAAATTGATATAAATTCATATATATATATATATATATGATATGTTAGATCGATCTAGTACCTTATAATAAAAGGTAGTTTTACTTTTTAGATTTCGTTTGGATAGTAGAGTATCTCATTTTATCTATGAATATTAGTGAAATAGTTTTTAAATCATAAGAAAATAATAGTGAATAATAGTAAATTATATATTTATAAATAATAGTGAAATAGTTTAAGATTAACAATTGCGTTATATTTAATTGGCTGTGAGAAGTTTTAGTGGAACAAGAGAATCGATCGGTACGTATATTGATGAGAAGTACTGCATGATGTGCACTTCGAAGACAGATAGCATCGTGATGTTGAACCAAATGCACTACTATTAGAGGGAAAAATACACACTGAACTGTGCCTGGTCATGATTGATCGATAATTGATTATCACTGTTTAGGCCCTAATTAGCACATGATGATGTTGTTTGTCCAAACTTTGCGGAGATAGTTCAAACCCATATCTGGGTGTTAGAAAATTAAAAATACAAATACAGAAACTCTTAAGATCAGATGGAACAAATTAATTGAAAAACAAGAAATTAATAATGGAAAATAAAGCTCTAAATTAATTTACAAGTCATGATCAGAGGCCGGAGTTGTCGACCAAACTGAGGCTGACAGCAAACGCCGAGATTTCCACCCCAATGCGATTTTGTTATTGGCCAATTCCTCCACCCTATACCCGTCGTTGAACAATCCCAACAAAAGCTTTGCTTGACAGTGATTGGCAAAACTTATGGGTACTGGCCTGAACCCTCCGGCAGCCAACCACTCCCCCCAGGGGCCATTCAGACTCTCGTCGTCGCCGTCCCGACCACCGGCTAGGTAGACCCGAGCTAATGAAGCCGATATTCGGGGCCCCAAGAACACTCGCTCCACTAAAGCTCGGGCCCGGCTGTGCATGGGGAAGTCTGCCTCGAGCGAGTCGAAAACGGCAGAGTAATGGTGCAGGGTGTCCATGAACCCTCCTCCGATGGGTCCGACCTCCTCTTCCACCAGCGTCACTATCCTCGGGTTGAGGGTCTTGGCTCCTGATAAAAATGAAGACACCGACTGAGGTGCCTGGTGGTTGAAGTGGGGGAGGTGTAGAATGCAATTCACCACGAGTGCCTCCCCTCTTACTAACTTCAGAGCCGAGGGCCGAAACGTCTCGTCCTTGTCCAACCTACACTGGTGAAAAGAGAAGGATTGGCCGATCGAGGCAGCAAAGGCTGTCAATCGGCGACCGGTTTCCTGGATGGTCCCGATCGATCTCCGGCCGCTTCCGGACCCACCCCTCGAAATCGCAGTGATCCTGAGGTGAGGGGCCGGGGGGCCATCCTTTTTGGAGGCCAATGCTTGCATCAAGGACGCCCATTGGATGCCCTCCATGATGTCGAAGTCGACGATGTGTACCCGCCGGTCTTGGGCCACAGCCTCAAGAATGGCTTGGTTGGCCGTGAAATGGCCGAACTTGACGTAGGGTGACATATCCTGCAGCAGCTGGAACGCGGCGAGCAGGTCCGTATGATGGTGCTGCTCATCGCGGTGGGGGCCATTGCTGATCAGATGCTTGGGATGGACACCTCCAACGCCTTCTAGCAGGCCGTACAGGGCCTCTGTGAAATACGCCGCTAACCTTTCCATGTTAGTTCCATCTGTGGGAGAGACCATTTCCTTGAGCCGAACCAATATCACCCGGGCTAGATCCCGGCTTTTGTGAGCACCGGTCAGAGCCTCCGCCGCCGCCATCAGGAGGTGGACCAGTTTCAGACCTTTGCTATCGTCGCCTTTGGTTTCCTCATCCACGACCATCGTATCGGCCGTCATATCGGAGTTGGAGGAATTACCTTCTTCGACAACCTGTTCGCATGGATGCTGTAGGTTAAAATTCAACTCACCATCGTCCATCATGGATTCGATGAGGTCCCTGAAGTCGTCGCAGCCTGCAACAGCCTCCCAATCATCAACGGGAGGCCAGCTGTACTGCCAGTTACAACCGTAGTCGTGATCATATTCAGCAGTGGTGGTTGTGTTGTTGCTATGAACTGAATAGTCGAGCTCAAGGGTGTCGTCCATGGCCATGGCTATGGCTATGGATGAGCTGATGACCAAGCTCATGGGAGAGAAGTAGTACTACTAGTACTGTGTCTGTTGTTCTGGGACGTGTCGAAGACGCAGATTTAATAGGGTTTGGAGAGAGGAAAGAGATGGGGGAAGAGACAGCTAGCGAAGGTTGCAACTTGCGATTGATTGGTTAATTTCTAAGGTTATATTATTTTATCTTGGTTTTTGAAAAATAATCTAGAGAGAGAGACTGATCTGCGTCTTAATCAGGCCGTGTCGCACCATACATTAGGTTTTAAATTTTAGCCCTTATAGTTTAAGATATTTATAAAAATGAAATCTAGTACCAATTCCCTTTCGAGTTTTCCCCTTCTCTTTTTAATTTGTTTCTAGCTGGTGCATGATCTTCTTCCACTGGGTTTATTTTTAACCCATGAAATATACTTGCATCCCTAACATGCACATTCAAAGCTGAACATACCATAATTTAGGAGTCTTAATTGATGGAAGCAAGTTGTCCCTATGTACAGTTCATGCATTATCGATTTTATTTTCTAATCAAGCTCCATATATTATAATTAAATCATTCAGGAATATATGAATAAAGGGTGCCCCCCCCCCCCCCCCCCCACTACAACAGAATGTGTGTTTTGTGACAGAGGAAACTGTCACAAAAAAATGGTAAACCGTCACTAAACATATTTGGTGACGGTTTGAAACCGTCACCATGACCGTCACCTAAAGTGCGTCACAGAAAATATTTGGTGACGGTTTACTGTTCAACCGTCACAAAAAATATTTTTAGTGACGGTTGGAAGTGTTCCGTTCTGTACAACGTTCGAACGTTCCTTTTTTTGTGACGGTTATGAACTGTCACAGAAAATAACGTTCGGACGTAAAATTAAACGTTCGGACGTTATACCCGACCGATTGGCGTTCGAATGAGAGAAGTTGACGTTTGTTGTATATCGTTCGAACGTATCATATTTACGTTCGAATGTTAATGCGGCCGAACGTTAATTACAATAAACATTCGAACATTTGTTCGAACGTAAACGTAAATGTTCAAATGTAGCGCGTTTAATGTTCGGACGTTATTTCGAATGTAAACGAAGGAGCGTCCGAATGCAAGTTTTTTGTTCGAACGTTAGTCGGTTTAACGTTCGAACGATTCAATTGTATTTACGTTCGAACGTTTGTTACAGTGTGAACCAACGTTCGAACGATTTTTATTTACATTCGAACGTACAGATCAGAAATACTAATTTCATAAAATTTAAAAACAAAATACCAATGGTATCATATTACATACCCAATTAACAAGTAACAATGTCTTATAAAAGTACAAAATTAGATATTAAAACTAGTCAGAAATATTGATAAAATTTATTTCTTCTTTTTCCCTCGCCCACGGGGATTCTGTTGCAACGACATAACACGCTCCATTTGCACCATCATCTCTCGTTGCACTTGCTCTTGCACTTCACTGCGTATTCTTTCCTCTTGGTCTCTCTGTTGGTCCTGCAAACGCGTCTCCAAATGAGACTGTCGTTCTAAGAGAGACTCTAACTCTTGCTGTCTCGACCTCATATACTCATTCTCACGCCGTGCAGCTTCTAAATCTGCTGTAAGATTATTAATTTGTGAAGCCGATGAGGTTGAGGAGGATGAACATTTATGCTTGATAGATCGTCCCAAACCTCTTGCCATACTAGACTGCGGCCCGAGCACTTGGGTGAATATGTCTATGTCACTAGGAGAGGATTCCACAGAAGTCGACTGCATCTCCAACACTTTGCTCTGCAATTTAAAAGGTAATGATCGTAAATATCTAGTAACGTATTAAAAGAAATAGAAATAAGAAATAAACTATTAAAATGTTCTATAAAAAATTTATTTAACAAAATTAAAACTGCTTACATAATTATCTGCAGCGACAGGATCCATCCACTCACTATGCTCATTAGTGTGAGCAGCAGCATAGACATGAATGAGGGAAAAGTTTTCAGGATCATCACGTTTCTAACAAAACGACAATATTAGCAATTTTGAAAAGAATTAGTTAGTACTTATCAGAAAGAATATCAGGAAAATAAATGAATTCTATAATTTTTTAATTACCATTTTTTCAGCAAGACGGTGGAATGACCTTGAACCGGCACGATGGTGGACAGTCAGAACGGATCTATTCTGTGCATTTGTAGAACTCAAGTGCTACAAAATATATTAAAAATGTTAATTGTAATATGTATACATATAATGTATAAAACGAATATGAATGTAAATAATTAAAAGATATAAATGTAAAATACCTGATAATCTGGAGATGCGAAAAGATCACAACACTTTCTCCAATCATCTAACTTCATCTGCTGAAAAGGAGACTGCGCAGCCTCTTCCAACGTCTCAAACTTCTTGAAGTGGTCATGACATCGTCCTTTGTGACGTCGGAATAGTGTAGCCATCAACTCATTCACGGTTCTGAAATCCTCGCTACGGCCAAAGTCGAGGTCGAATTCATCCTAACAAGGGAATCAGGTAAAAAATATAATATATTATTCTAAGTGAAAAAAATGTACTGAAAAGTAAACTCACCAGCACACGACTTCGAATGTGCTCCTTAATCTCATTCGGAACATCTCGCCATGAGCGCACATAAAATGGAGCATAAGCTCGAACTACTATGCCAATATAGGAGGAAAGCGCTGCTGCACTATCATCCACTCCTCCAGTGGAATTATCAGGAATTGTGATCTTCAGTTTACCGTGCCTTCTATTTTTTTCAAGAGAGATTCCACGTGTATAGCCACGACCGCGACGTGCAGATGCATGAACTACATGATAATAATAGATATACTATAATTACAATTATATAGTTATTGAGAAAAAAGTATATAATTATAATTATATAATTATCAACGACAATATTTCCTTACTGGTAGGTGTCGACTGGCTGTTGTTCTCTTCTGTGTTAGCTTGATCTTCAGGAACGGATTCCTCGAGTGGGGAGTCCTCAATGGATTCAGGACTTGGACTTGGCGGAGGCACATTTCTTCGTTGTCGTTTTGGCGGCATTCTTTAAAATAATTAATTATATCAAAGAAAATTAATTAGAAGAAATTATGAAAATTTAAGATATTTTATAGTCACCTATATAAATAAAATATTTAGTACTTTTACTCTTCAGATGAATTTTCCATGCTTGTTTCAGAATCCCCATCAATAACATCTTCATCATCATCATGCACCTCTTCTTCATCATCTTTATCTACCTCCTGCCCGGATTCTGATTCGTATTCATCTTCTGACTCGTCTTCTTCATCTTCCTCCAAACTGACTTGAATTGAATGATCATTTAATACAGACGGGTCGAGATGTACGGGTGGGACATCATCTCTACACAAGGGGACCAACTCGAGTGCACCGAGGTCAACAAACAAGTTAATACCCTCTCCATCTTCCTGGTATGCCTCAACAATCGGATTGTCATCTTCATCTCCACTATTCTCGTAATCTGCACTCGTTCCTGCTTCATATATATTTCGAGGAACAAATTTTTGTACGACTCGCCAAGTTATCTCCCCACTATCTTCATCAACATTTTTTATTGGATCAATCAAGTAATAAACTTGGGTAGCTTGACAAGCCAATACGAATGGATCATCTTCGTACCATTTAGATGCAGTATTGACACTCGTAAAGTGATTATCCCTATGTATCGAAACCCGACCACCGCCTAGATCCCACCAATCACATTTGAAGACATATGTTACAGACCCACCCAGATATTTCAATCCGATAATATCACGTATGACACCATAATAGTCAATATCATCTGTTCCATGACTCCCCTCGACCAACACACCACAATTTTGAGTCTTTCTATTACGTTCACGGCTCACCATGCAGTACCCATCGCGTATACCCCAGATCCATACCGTTCACAAATATATGACGCTCTACTTCATCCAATCCTATCGCACACAAATTTTTACACCCTCGACATGGACATTTAATGTAACCACGACTATCAGCAGAGGCCCGTGCAAAATCAATGAAAGTTCTTACTCCACATGCATAGGGTACGTAATCCTTTCCAAGTCTATCGTCCAGACGCATCCAATTTTTGTCCATTTCTAAAAACATCCAGATATTAATAACACGTACATTGAAAACTCACATGCATGTCTTGCCTCCAATTCTCATTACTTTTTTGATAAGGTAGTTGGTCCTATCCCATTCGAGATTATATTCTCCATATTACACAAATCTCGTCACTCTACTAATTTCCACGTTAGTAGAAATTCCGGCAGCACCTCCCCATAATTCTCCAAGTATACATGTTCAAATATCGGGATTGTGACCCTACGAACAGTATACCCGAAGAACAGTAGAAGAAGATACCGAAACTTCATATTAAACGTAGAAAGTAGCGAGTAACAAAAATGTGTAATACAGATAATATAATCTCAAACTGTCCACACTGGACAATTCAGGAATCAGTGGACACATAAATGTACACTGATTCCCAAACGGGTCTAAGGGTATTTATGCAATGTCACACGCATCTAGCAAAAAATCATACAACAATATCTCCATGTTGTTTAAATTAACAATGTCACCTTCAAGTAGTGTTATATTGTTAAACTAAAGAGGGATGGAAGATTATGTGACCCTACGTTTCGTGTCTTGTACACAACGAGGGAGAATGATCTTGAAGAAATGTTTAAATTTTAGTCTAATTACTTAACCGTCACAAACTGTCCGACCTTGACAAGTCTCAAGGCCGAAGAGACTATGACAGTCAAGCAATTAAATTGAAATTTCAACATTTCTTCAAGATCATATTCCCTCGTTGTGTACAAGATCATTATTCTTAAAGTATAATTTTAATTGTTATACTTAACTTCAATGGTTATACTATAATTTTAATTATTATAATTCTTAAAGAGTTACTTTTATGCATGTTATTACTTAATTTCAAATATTATTATAAATATTTAATTATCATACTTAAATTTCAATGGTTATACTATAATTTTAATTATTATAATTCTTAAAGAGTTACTTTTATGCATGTTATTACTTAATTTCAAATATTATTATAAATATTTAATTATCATACTTAAATTTCAATGGTTATACTATAATTTTAATTATTATAATTCTTAAAGAGTTACTTTTATGCTTGTTATTACTTAATTTCAAATATTATTATAAATATTTAATTATCATACTTAAATTTCAATGGTTATACTATAATTTTAATTATTATAATTCTTAAAGAGTTACTTTTATGCTTGTTATTACTTAATTTCAAATATTATTATAAATATTTAATTATCATACTTAAATTTCAATGGTTATACTATAATTTTAATTATTATAATTCTTAAAGAGTTACTTTTATGCTTGTTATTACTTAATTTCAAATATTATTATCACAATTTTTCAAATCCATATCACAACATATTCACAATAACTCACAATATATTCACAAAATAACATGCCACATGTATTAACAAAGCCTAATGACAATATATTTCTAATAATAAACACGATATTTCAAATTTATATCACAACATATTATTATAACTCACAAACAATATAGAAACTATACCAACAATAATCACAATATGATAAAAAGTAAGCATAAAATAACATGCCACAAGTATTAACAAAACTTAAGGACAATATATTTGTAACAATGTAAACATATTCAAACATCATTCACAAATAATAATTTAAATATTTCAAGTCTATATCACAATAACTCACAATATATTCACAAAATAACATGCCACATGTATTAACAACTTCTTAAACTTTAGTAAGCAATAAACATGTATTTACAAAGCCTAATGACCATATATTTCTAATAATAAACACAATATTTCAAATTTATATCACAACATATTTAAAATAACTCACAAACTATTTACAAACAATAATCACAATATGATAAAGAGTAAGCATCAAATCACAACAACATATTGATAAAGTTTAGAAATATACCTAGCACTCACAATATCCTCTTACAAATCAAAATCTTCAAACTTCCCAAAACAAGCAATCCTTCAAAAAAATACAACACTAACTTATTAGAAATATTCTATAACAAAAACACATTCTATAAATATCATAAAATTTAAATAAAGACAAGAAATAAAAATATTATCTTACCAAAACTCACCTCTCACTCACACCAAAACTCAACTCTCTCTAACTCAACTCTCTCACTCCAACTCTCTCTCTCTCTCTCTCTCTCTTCTCTCTCTTCTCTCTCTCTCTCTCTCTTTCTCTCTCTGTTGCGCGCACGGGAGAAGAAGAAATAATGCGCTTCCTCCCGTGCGCGTACTGATTAAGTTCTAAAATTATTACTTTAAACGTTCGAACGTTTAATTTTTACGTCCGAACGTTATATTCTAAAATTATTCCCGCCCAGAACGTTCGGACGTTTACAATACACGTTCGAACGTACCCTTCTTATGATATAACATAAAATCTAGCGGGAAAGTTCCCGCACTTTCCTCATATATGTTCGAATGTATCACAATTTTTCGTTCGAACGTTCGTAGATTTATAGATAAACGTTCGAACATTTAACTTAAACGTCCGAACGTACATTTCATGAAAGTGTTACCATATTTGAGCGGGAAATCTCCCGCACTAATTTAACTAACGTTCGAACGTTGACAGATTTAATGTTCGAACGTATAGTATAAACGTCCGAACGTCTGAATAATCACACAGATACCTTAATCGAGCGGGAAAATTCCCGCCTCTTAGTTTAACGTTCGAACGTTAACTTGAAACGTTCGAACGTACAATTCCTACTATACTTAACTTATAGTATAATAACTATACTACATTTTAAATATCTATAACTATATACTACATTGTATAGTATGATAGCATAGTATAATTTAAATGATAAACTATACCATATATATAAATCAATAATATATATTAAATTGTTACTTATTAAATTCTTTATTATATACTAAGTTATAGTATAATAAATATACTACATTTTATATATCTATAACTATATACTACATTGTATAGTATGATATAGCATAGTATAATTTAAATGATAAACTATACCATATATATAAATCAATAATATATATTAAATTGTTACTTATTAAATTCTTTATTATATACTAAGTTATAGTATAATAAATATACTACATTTTATATATCTATAACTATATACTACATTGTATAGTATGATAGGATAATATAATTTAAATGATAAACTATACCATATATATATAAATCAATAATATATATTAAATTGTTACTTATTAAATTCTTTATTATATACTAAGTTATAGTATAATAAATATACTACATTTTATATATCTATAACTATATACTACATTGTATAGTATGATAGGATAATATAATTTAAATGATAAACTATACCATATATATATAAATCAATAATATATATTAAATTGTTACTTATTAAATTCTTTATTATATACTAAGTTATAGTATAATAACTATACTACATTTTATATATCTATAACTATATACTACATTGTATAGTATGATATAGCATAGTATAATTTAAATGATAAACTATACCATATATATAAATCAATAATATATATTAAATTGTTACTTATTAAATTCTTCAATTATATACTAAGTTATAGTATAATAACTATACTACATTTTATATATCTATAACTATATACTACATTGTATAGTATGATAGCATAATATAATTTAAATGATAAACTATACCATATATATAAATCAATAATATATATTAAATTGTTACTTATTAAATTCTTCAATTATATACTAAGTTATAGTATAATAACTATACTACATTTTATATATCTATAACTATATACTACATTGTATAGTATGATAGCATAATATAATTTAAATGATAAACTATACCATATATATAAATCAATAATATATATTAAATTGTTACTTATTAAATTCTTCAATAAACACCATAAACTCATAAACTATTCACAAAATTCACAAACAATAATCACAATTATTTCAAGAGTAAGCATAAAATCACAACAACATGTATATATAAACATATTGCTAAACTTTATAAATATAACAAGCACTCACAAAAAAACCAATAATCTAATTGTCAATAATATTATATAACATCTTAATATATAACTTAAACATTTATAATATAATATATTATAGATAAAATTTTGGAAATTAAATTAAAAAACGTTCGAACGTAATAATAAGTACGTTCGAACGTTCTGTGTATATAAGGCCAAAACCGAACGTTGAAACGACATTTCGGTGCCGTTACATCGTCTTCTCCGTTATTTGCCACCACGCCTCCGTCACCGCCGCCGTCAACTCCGCCATAACCGTCACTAAAAGGTAGGCATTCATCTTTTATGCAAATATCATGTATTTTATTGAGATTTAGATTGAGATTTGGATTGAGTTTTGTTTAAAACCGGATAAATATTACCGGATGTTCAACTTGATTTTCCGGCCACCACGGCCAGTCATTGGCCGAATAGTCACCGTAGAAATGTTTCTTGAAGTGTATACTTCATTTACATGGTGACATTTCGGCATTTAGACTCTTGTAGAGAAATTTTCGAGATTTCAATAATGGCTGAGTCGACTCAGCCATTCTGCGTCGAAACGTTCGAACGTTTCATCGTGACATTCGAACGTACGATGTTTAAATTACAGAGCCGTTACGGCTTCCACGTTCGAACGTTAATCGTCTTACATTCGGACGTTAATATTATTATACGACATACGTTCGAACGTGAATATTTACTTTCGCACGTAAATCACATACGGTCGGACGTTTAATTATAACATCCGAACGTAGTGATTTTCTACATTATTCATGCTTCTACGTTCGGACGTTCATATTTACGTTCACACGTAAAACAAATACGTTCGAACTTAAATTCGAACGTATTTGTTTGCTGCTTATGTTCGAACGTACATCTGTACATTCGAACGTATTTGTTTTACGTTTGAACGTAAATTTATTTACATTATTTTACGTGCGAACGTATAAATTAACGTCCGAACGTTATCTTTAACGTTCGAACGTTAACGATAAAACGTTCGAACGTTAATGCAGAGCATCTTAAAATTAATACAAAAAAATGCATTATTGTAAATAATTTTTTTTTTTCCTTTTCTATTTTCAGGATATGGCTCTTCCACTGCATACACGAAAACGAGGGAGGGAAGGAGCCACGTCGGACACTGCCCGTATCGGAGCTCGTACTGTTATGGTAGAGAGAGAGGTCTTAATTAATGAGTTCGACGAACTCTGTTGGCAGCAGACGAACCTAAGAGATGTTTTCCTCAGTAGAGGCTGGGGAAATATCTGCACATTGAGGGGGAAGGTATACCCCTCAATGGTTCAAGAATTCTATATGGGGATGTGTGACATGCCTCCAGATGCATCCTCTCACACCGTGACTGTACGCGGTATTTCTATTGAGGTATCGGCAGATGTCATCGGCGAGCACCTCGGGATTCATCGAGGTGCTCAGACTACACACTCAACACCCCGTGAGGATGTAGGCACTTCTACATCATCTACTGGCCGGGGATGTGAGCCAGCATCAGCCAGAGATGCTGGCCAGTCAGAGGCTGAGGATACTGGCGTCGAGGCTCGGGATGATGACCGAGACGAGGATTTCTACATCCTCACCGGGAGGGATCGCATGCAGATCGAGCGGAAGAACGCCTTCAACCAGATCCATCTGCTGCATTTCTTCCGCATGTTGCACCTGATTGTTGCAACAAATGTCGATCCTGTGGCTCATAAAACCACATTTAGTCGGCTTCGGGCACAATTTTTGATACGAGTGGCACGTGGAGATCCTATAGATTTGCCACTGCACATTTTTGAGAGGATCCGTTACGAGGCGAGCATCGTCTCCACGGATAATCTCCCATATGGTGTCCTCATCAGCCGACTATTACTTGCACGGGGAGTGCCGACCCAGCCAGAGGAGCGGGTCAAAGATCAGATGAGCCCCCTCGACATGACCACGCATCGGCGTAGCATTGGACAGGCGAGGGGACGTCAGCCACCCCCTGTAGAGGATCTAGTTCCTCCGACGCAGCCTGAGCCAGGTCATGTCGGGAGTACTAGTCAGCATACGCCGAGTACATCTGCAGGAGATGTGCGGCCTGCTTGGGTTGATGCGGTCATATCACAGCTGACTGCGCATATTGATCATAAGATCGATCGATCGCTCGAGGCTATATCGGCGACTGTTGCCGAACTCACCCATCGTGTAACTATCCTCAATGACAAGGTTGATACCTTGACGGAGGAAGTACGGAGTTCGACTTTTGCAGATAACGTTATCATCTGACTGTTGTTTACTACGTTCTATCATTTTTTGTATTTTATTTTTAATATTTGTAACGAAAAATATTATTGAATATTTTTATCGTTTTTTAATTTCAATTTTTAATCTTCTTTGATGTTATAATTTCCAACTTTAATATTAAATCACTGCATTTCAAATATATATAAATCAATAATATATATTTATATATTACAAAGTGTGTATATATAAATATATACAATTCAATTTTTTAGACTTGTTCAGAAATTATGCACAATAAAAATCACATAATTTTTAAATTAAAGTCATTTAATTTAAATTTACAATAAACGTTCGAATGCTATTACTTAACGTTCGAACATTGGTGCAAACATTTTACGTTCGAACATAAAATTAATAACATTCGAACGGTTGCACCAAAACACTTTACGTTCCAACGTAAACAGACATAACGTTCGAACGTATATGTGACGTTCGAACGCATATGTCTTATACGTTCGAATGTAAAAAAATCTCATTCTATCTTTAGTGACGGTTTCCAAAAACTGTCACAGAAAATACCTTTTAGTGACGGTCTAGGGACTGTCACAATTTCTCAACCGTCACTAAAAACCAATTGTGTTGTAGTGCCCCCCCCCCCTCCCCTGTGGGCGGATAAAGTACACCATTTCATAACTAGTGCAGTATTAAAAATAAAAAGTAAAAAGAAACAGGCACTTGAAACAAATAAATGTTTCTTATCTTTCCCCGCTAAGGGAGAACGGAACAAAGTGACGGTTTTTGTACAATCTGATAAAATGATTGTAATCACATGATTGGAGGCCATCATGGTGATTGAAGTAACTATATTTTGTCTTGAAATACCTGTTGGGGAGATCCATTTCCCTATCTTCATAATCCTGTGGCAAAGTGTGACAACTCTTATAATAAAGGCTAGATAAAAATTCTAATTCCATCTCGTTATACGTTAATGCAAGATTTCACTCTCTCTTAAAGGAATACATATGATTTTCGCACCGGGGACAAAAGTAAAAAATGTGGAGTTCAAGGGTTGTGGTAGAAAGAGATGGGCAAGGAACTAAAAAGGGCTAGGGGTGGTGATCATCGGGCACCAACGATTCAAATAGATGCGGAGATGGACAGATTCTAGTTTGAACTAACTCTGGGAGAGACTGGAATCTGAGCTAGAGTGTGGGACCCACGCGCTAGCTTTCGTGCAGCCACGATGGTCAGATATGAAGGATCTAATTGTAGGAAATTTTTTGGTTCGGTGTGTATGGCAAGATAGGCTCCTGGGAAAAGGAAGCATGTGAGCCCCACGCATAGCTATAGGCAACGCATGAGTGGCATGAGTGGATATTTTCATAATACCGACGCTTCTAACCAAAGGATCGACGACTTGGGAACCTTCTCATACGACCCGTGTCTCTTGAAGGTTGCCAAAAAGCTACAAAACAATCTTTTTTGGCCTTGGAAGAAAAATGGCAGCAAAAACAACTAGAAAATGTAAATAGCTTGATGTACAAAGTAGGTTGTTAGGGAAAGAGGAGGAAACCAAAGCTTCCCCTTCCTCTTTAGCAAAAAAACTAGCACTAGAGTGTTTGGGTTATCTTTGCTCTGATGGCTCTCCTTTGCATTGGTGAGTTGGTTGGAGTTTAAGAGCTCAAACGCATTTGAGCCTTATTCACCATTTACGTGTACACTATTTGGTGATGGAGATTGGAGTAATTGTATTAGAGACTATCTTTGCAAAAATTCGTAGGCATAATTTCGTTATCAGATAGCCACTAGGCCAACACTGCCTATGTGCTCTTAGGAGCCTCGTGCTTCTGCTCCCTAGGTATTACTAAGCTCCTCCGTAACCCTACTGCCTTTCTTATACTCCTACATTCTCAAGAAGTACTTGATGCTTTTCCTTCTAACATGAGTTTGGTTTTCTACAACTTGCATTTATCTCAACCAAAATCTTATTACAAATCAATACATCGCAATCTATCACTAGATTATGCTAAAAATCATGGAGTGATGGCACCTTCTTAGTTTCATGTCAAGAAACATGGGACCAGATTTTTGTAGCCATTTTGTCTTTGTCTATTTTTTATTTCCTACTTTGAATTAACTTGTTTGAAGTATTTATTAAGGCTCCCAGGGGAGCTACCTTCACCCCCCTGACGAGGGGTGGCCCTTATTCCACTCCTCGCCCCCGTATGGACTAGGGGATAGTTTGGACCCCGAACCCTTGCATCGCCCCCCGTGGGAGGGTACCCTCGGCTAGATGCCAAGGGGCGTATTGGCCCGCCAGTCCTTCCACCGCCCAGTCTTACAAGTACAAATCAGAAATTCTAATAAAACCACACAAAACAATGAAAGCATTACAGATCTTACAAATCCAGACAAATACCAAAAACTAAACTTACAACCAAACAAAATTAGTCTTATAGATTAGAAAAATAAAAAATAAACAAAAAACCTAATTGAAAAATCAAACAACAAACCCACGGGCAACGGCCACTGTCATGGGTCATACAGATCTGTGCACAGATTTTCTAATATTTGTCGATAAATCTGTATGGACCATGGTTGCTGCCATGGGTCTGGAGACTTGAAGACCCGTCACGGAGTCACGACTTCCATGGCCACCCATGGTCACAGCCATCAATTGTTACCCATGACAATGAAGTTGCAATTCACGAAGAGAAGTTCTCTATGTCTCTTATCTCTATTGGCTTAGAGGAGGAGGAGGAGAAAAAGAAAGTGGAAAAAGAGAAATGAGAGAGAAGTCGAGGTCAAGTATGGTGGTCGTGGGCTATGGCCACTAACACTAGCATGAGAGGAGCGAAGAAGAAGAGGAGAGGCAGCTAAGAGTCAAATGAGAGAAATGAGAGGAGAGAGTAAGAGAAAAAATATCATATTTATACATGTAGAAGTAAGGTTAGCCGGATGAGATAAACCCCGGGCAAGCTTGGACCCAACTCGGGCCTTACCCTTGCATGGTTTCACCATGTGGGCAGATGCCCCTCAGTCTGCATGGGACGAGCGAGGACAAACTGGGGGATAAATGGACCGGCGGCGGAGTCCCGTCACCTACCTCTAAGGGCTCCCTTTGCCTACCATTTGTACCAGCCGCATTAGTTTGTAAAGATTACTTTTGTGAAATCAAATCTATTTGTGAACCTATCACTTCTCATAATTTTATCTTCCCCAAAAAGAAAGGTCCATCAATTTTCTGTTTTAAGCACACAAGTGGTAATAATTGTCTTGCAAGTTACCCGCTAATTTACTCATTTAAAAAGAATTAACATCTTCTATTGAATCATCTCTTATTTCCTTCGAAGAGATGGTACTTTTTCACTGTACATAATATCCGCTAATTATTGATGTTTTTTAATCGAACACTCTAAAAGATAAATAATAAATTAGAAATATAAAAACCTCGTTCACATGTTTAAATGTTCTTTGGCTATCAAGATAAACGACACATGATAGGTTCATACGTACCGACGTACGTACTTTAATTCCTGATTAATTTCCTCTTCCCTAGCTAACTATTTCCTTAAAGTTTTGGACTTCTCTCAAAAACGTTTTCTAACATTTAAGTCTATATATGACTTATTAGAGAAGTAAAATTATTTATTAATCTTCACTCACAGTACTTCTTCGCATTCTTTATACAATATATAGAAAACTTGAATTAATTAACTAATTAGGTCTTATTTAAATGTCCTCCATGCTAAATCCACATCTTTCCCATCCATTTAAGTTTTTTGGATAATTAGTCATGATAGTCGAAAATGGTGATCTTGAGTTATAATCTTGACTAGTGATCATGTAGCGCGCTTATAAATTACTCTCATATAAATTAAATACTCTTTTGTTGGTTTAACGTATGAAATAAGAGTTTTGCTAGAGAAGTACGTGTTAGAATCCTGCCAGTTTAAACTTTGAAATAATGGATTTCATGCGGTTGATCAAAAGGTGTAGTGAGAAGCTTGTAGTACTGTGGAATAAGTCTAATTTTGGGCATGTGGAGGCAGAGATGATCAAAGGTCTATTAGTTAAAGGAAGGGGATCATAATACAAGATATTTCCATTCCAAAGCTTCTCAAAGGATGAAGAAGAATTTCATTATAAGATTAAAAGATTATCGAGGGTTTTGGTATGAGGGTGACCAAAGAGATGGGTTAATTCTAGAATACTTTAGGTCTCTATTTTCTGCATCTGAGCAAAGGGGGCAGTTGAATATTCTGGAGGGTTTAGAACATAGAGTTTCTAATAAGATGAATGTTGAGCTTACAAAAAACTTCACTGCTGATAAAGTTGCTGCTGCTTTAAAACAAATGCATCCAACAAAGGCCCCTAGACTAGATGGGATGTCACCAATCTTCTATTAGAAATTTTGGCATGTCATTGGAAAGTCTATTACCTCAGCTGTGATACAAACTCTGAACTCAAGTGTGTTACCTACTGACATTAACCATACTCTGATTAGTTTGATTCCTAAGAAGAAATGTCCTGAGATGGTTGCTGATTATCGTCCTATTAGCCTTTGTAATGTGATCTATTAGTTGGTGTCTAAGATAATTGCAAATAGACTTAAAAGGATGCTGCCTTCCATTATTTCAAAATCCCAATGTGCTTTTGTTCCTGGGAGATTGATTACTGATAATGTTTTGGTGGCCTCTGAACATGTTAATTATTTGAGACATAAGAGACAGGGGAAAATGGGTTATATGTGTTTGAAATTAGATATGAATAAAACTTATGATAGGGTGGAATGAAACTTTTTAGAGAGGATTATGTAACACCCGAACCCAGTCAAGCAGATTTACAAAAATTTTGGGCTTATAGTTGTAAAAAAAAAAATTCATTTGGGATTTCGAGTAAAACTTTTTTAGAAGAGTTTGGGCCTAAGATGTTTTTGGTAGAATGTATAATTTTTTTCAATAGGTTTGATAATTAGGCTTAACATCTTTTAATAGACCAAGTGGACGTTCACCCGAAAAATTTATGGGACAAGTGTATTTTTTTTTTAGGTTGAGTCGAGGCCCAAGACTTAAGGTAAAAGCCCATACAATAATCTCATACATGATCCAAGACGTGGGCCAAGTATATTTTTTTAGGCTAAAGAGCCCAGGCCCGTGGAAGCGCTTCCAGAACAAGTCGCATGGTTTCGCGCCCATTTGCCATTTTCATGCATGCCCTTTTCATCCTCTTCCTCTAGGTTTTTCTCTTTACTATTTATATCTTATATATACATGTGTGTGTTAAATATCCTCAACCCTAGTTTATGTGCCGCTCGTCCTCCTCTTCCTATGCGCTAGTAAGGAACCTTGCCGTCAACCACAACCTCCATCACCGAAACAGAGCCTCACCTGCAGCCACCCCAACCCCTCGGTGCCACCTGCTGCGGCTCACCTGCGTCCAATGGTGTGCACCATAACACCTTTAGCCGCTGCTCATCCACACGAAATCAAGAGCCCCCCACCTCACGGAAAGCTCTGTTCCCACACCAAGAAACAGACGAGTGTTTCTCCTCCACGTGAGCCATCAACCTGCCAACCCACGGTGACTGTCGTCTTCCCGTCACCCCCCAGTCTGCCGTGCCCAACCTCAGCCTCTCGGTAAGCCACCAACCTCCCTTGCCATATCTCCCTCCTTCGGCAATCCTTCCTCCGTCTTTTCGCTCACTTTAGCTCTCTCTCCCTCATTTCCAGCTCTCTTTCCCTCATTTCCAACTCTCTCTCTCTCTCTCTCTCTCTCTCTCTCTCTCTGTGCTACGCCGTCGGAAAGTCAACCACCACCTCTGTCCAACGTCCGTCGTGCTCCCACGGTGCCGCTGTCTTGATTTGTTTCTTTCGTGGGTATGTCCTTGCCGTCACTCACGTTTTGCCTCTTTTGGTTTTAGTATTGTTGTTGATAATAGTTACTTAAAAAGGGAACTGTGTGTGTATCAGGTAACTGGTAGATGAAGGGTGTTATTACCCTTTTGCCCTTTTTGTTTAAAACATCAACTAAGTTTGTATTTTTGCAACCGAAACGTGGGCTGCATGTGATTTTTATGCTTAGACTTAGGCACATGTGGGTTTATTTTGCTAAGTTGGTATTTTCAAGAGACTGATATTTTTTATCGGAATGGTTATTAAATAAATACTAATAAATTTTTGGAATGATCAGTAAGTGCAAAATCTTATTTTTAAATCCTTTTAAAAGAATATTTTTTTATTATTTAAACAAAAGTATGATTTTCTACTTATAATGATTTTGATATAGTGATGTTATTTAGTATTATAAATTATAGTAAGATCTCAATCGTAAATAGGTTAGAATTTAATATTTTAGTTGGAGTTACTAGGTCGGATATTGATGAGTTTAGATAGTGATGTTGGCATTTTAAGAATAATGAAAAATTTTGGTTTTGAGGAACTAAAAATAAGTTATTTTAGAAGTTTAGGCTTGGATATCGAAATACGAGATTGATTGAAAATTTATAGAAATTTACGTAATTATCTTATAGGTAACGACTAATTTTGTTCGGCATTGTTGAGGAAGTTTTCGAAAAGCTAAGAAGTCCAGGTAAACAGGATTCCTATACTAGATTTTGCATAAAATAAAATGATCTGAGGTTGATTTTGAAAAATATGCATGTTTTGTTATGAAAAGAAATTTTGGAAACGATCTCAGTTATTTGTTCTGCATTACTCATGAAATTATGTATAAGAAGAAAGTATTTTTTTGTCATAACTGGTGTAGACATGAGCTTATTTTGATATCTTGTTTCCGAACTATGCAAAAGAAAGCGAATATGAAATTTTGCATAAATTATATTTTTGTGATCTGATTTTGTTCTGTTTTGAAAATGTTCTGTACTCTGATATGATATGATGTGATTTCTGAAACCTCTGGCATGACATTCTATTTCTGTTCTGTTCTTACCTTATCACGGGTGTAAAACTGTGGCCTCTGTTCGGGTTGATACCAACTTTTCTGTTTCTGGTGCACCCACTTTGGAAACAAAGTGGTTTTCTGCATGGTCTTTCCTGTGTGCACACTCGGGGTTTCGAGAATGATAAAGGGAAGATTCACATTTTGTTTCTACTCGGTTGGTCGCCGAGGTTTGCACAACCCTACCACGGAGGTTAAACATGGAATTATGTTCTAATATGATGTTTCAGTTATGCTATGCCAATGGAATTTTGAATAAGAATATTTTTAAATTTTCGCTCTTATATTTCTTTATAACATGTTCTGACTCTGCATTCTGAACTCTGTAAATGCTCATGTTTGCATACTAGTATATGTTCTCTACTTACTGAGTTGTTGATAACTTACCCCTTATTTCAATAATATGTTTCAGATAATTTTGATGCAACAGCTGGAGGTCAGGAATAGGGAGTACTTGCAAGTTTTGTTGATCATAGAAGACTAGTGCCTTAGGGTACAAAGATTTATTGGAGAGTCTTTTTAGTAGTGTTGATATTTTATGTGGTTTTGGTATTTTGAGTAATGGATATTCCTAGTCTTTGTGAAAATGTTTATGTATATTATTGAGACACTTCTGATGTGCCCTTATGTAGGAACATGGATATTTGTGTTTAACAAATAGGTTAATATGTCATGGAGACTTTGGTTTATTTTAAAAGTGTTATTGGAGAAGATTTTAGGCGACATGAGTTAACTCTTCGAACCCACGTGGACGGGACGTTACAGATTATGCTGAAGTTAGGATTTGCAAACAGTTTTGTTCAATTAATCATGAAATGTGTTACAACTGTTTCTTTCTCTAT
This sequence comes from Juglans mandshurica, assembly GCA_022457165.1. Lineage (NCBI taxonomy): Eukaryota > Viridiplantae > Streptophyta > Magnoliopsida > Fagales > Juglandaceae > Juglans > Juglans mandshurica. The sequence continues at coordinate 3,897,694 of CM039629.1, read as the reverse complement.
TTTGGTTAATGGGTTACCACCTGAACCTATTTGTCCCTGCATAGGGATAAGGCAGGGGAATCCACTATCCCCGTACCTATTCCTTTTATGCATAGAGGGTTTAATTAGCTTATTGAAGTCTGCTGAAAAGGATAGCACTGTTAAAGGGTTGCGAGTTTGTAGAGGTGCACCTATGATTAATCATCTACTATTTGTTAATGATAGCATCATTTTCTGTAAAGCTGATGCTAACACTATCGGGAATATTCAGTCACTACTGGAAAAATATGACTTGGCTTCTGGTCCAAAAATTAACAAAGAAAAAATTGCAATGGTTTTTTCTAAGAATGTTTCAGAGGATAGTCAAAGGGAGCTTTTGATGCTGTGGGCTGTGAGCTCTTTTCAATTGTATGATAAGTATCTAGGTTTGCCTAATTTGGTGGGAAGGTCTAAATCAAGGGCTTTTGCTGAGATTAAAAATAGAGTTTGGAATAAGCTACAGAGTTGGAAGGAACATTTTCTATCACAAGGTGGAAGAGAAGTTATTATTAAAGCAGTTGGATGAGTTGGGATTGTATGTGTGAATCTAAGTTCAAAGGAGGGATGAGATTCAAAGACTTAAAGGTCTTTAATATGGTTTTATTGGCTAAGCAAGGGTGGACAATACAACAAAATGCGAAGACCCTTCTATACATAATTTTTAAGGCAAGATATTTTCCAAAAGGGAGCTTTTTTTATTCTAAGCTAGGAGCAAATCCCTCATATGCATGGAAAGGGATATGGGAAGCAAAAAGATGGCTACTGGAGGGTTGCAAATGGAGAGTAGGGATAGGGAAAGGAATTAAAATCTGGAATAAGATCCCAGGTCATAAGCCTTTGGTGCAAGAAATGGATTTAATGCAAGGAAGTCATATGGAAGATACAGTGGACACACTCATTGATCAAGAGGCCAAATGGTGGAAGGTGGAGCACATTAAAGCTCTCTTTAATCCAATTGTCACTGCTGATATTCTGAAAATCATGCTGTCAACAAATCAGTATGAGGATAAATGGATATGGACTCAGGAAAAGAATGGCAACTTTAGTGTTCAAAGTGCTTATCGATTCATTCAAGAACAATGCAAAAGAAGTCAAGGGGAAAGCTCTAGGTGTACAGATCAGTCTAAACTGTGGAGAATGCTTTGGAAGATGCTTGTCCCTAGAAAGATCAATACTTTTGCATGGAGAGCCTGTAAAGATATTTTTCCTACACTTAGTAACCTTAAAAAGAAGAAAATTAAGGTGAATGACAGATGTTGTTTCTGTAAGACAGCACCAAAGTATGTTTTACATGCCTTAGTTTTTTGTCCTGCCATTAGGGATCTATGGAAGACTTATGTGCCAGTTATGCAAAATATGAATTCAGAAATGGATTTCTTGGCTTTGGTTACATATGTACTGGAAAAAGGAACCAATTCAGACTTCTCTACGTTCTTTCTTATAACTAGGGGATTGTGGTTCAGGAGAAACAAAATGTAGATGGATAAAATCTTAATTGAGCCTAGATAGGTTATTAATCTTGCTTTGTCTTTGCAGAAAACACATAAGGATCTCATGAATTCATCAGGTGAGATAGCGAAGAGTATGTGTTGTTGGAAGCCACCTCCAGTGAGTTTTTTTAAGCTAAATGTTGATAGAGCCATGTCTTTTGACATGGAAAATGTTGGTGTGGGTGTTGCTCTTAGAGAAGACAAAGGAAATTAGTTAGTGATGGTTGCTAGTAAGATTAATCTTGGTACTATTGAATTGTTGGCTTTACTACGGAGCTTACAACTTTGTGTCCATTTGGGTTTCTCCAAAATTTTTATTGAAAGTGATTGTTTGTTGATGGTCAAAGAAATGAAAGAAGATCGAGATTCATTTTCAGCATATGGTAATTAATCTTATCAAGGAAGCAAAGAGCTTGTTGCATCATTTTCATGAGGTTGAGATTCAACATGCAGTACATCGCATGGGGAATGAGCTGGTGGCTCATAGATCTACTAGCCCATTATACTTGGAATGTTGATAATATTGACATGTGGTGGGATGATGTTCCTATGTTTGTTGCTCAATTTCTTTGGATTGATCAAAATAGTTTGTATTGAATGTTTGGTTATTAAAAAAATAAAAAAGGGAAAAAGAAAACTATGTACCCTCATCATGCTTTCTCTTATTCTTTATGTTAAATTACTGCATGCACCTAGCTAGCTCCCAAATGATCAATATATGTTTGTTTAACCAGATGATTAAGTACTACGTATGATCAAGTATTCTTGTAGTCTCGTCAATATATATATTATATTAAGCTGTACGTTTACTCAAGGAAATAAATGGAACAGACTGACGTCATCGGGCCTTGTTTGTTTTCAGGAAACATCTCATCTCACCTCATCATTACAACTTTCCCAAATCCCTACATAAAATAAAATAAACAATTCAACTTTTTCAAATTCCAAAACAAAAATAATATTAAAAAATATATTCTAACAATATTTTATTTAACTTTTTAACTTTAATCTCAATTCATCTCATCTCTGAAAACAAACGAGCCAATACTTCATGTTAAAAACCTTCATGGAATATATATATCATAAAATCATGCATGCACGTACGTACATAGAGACTTGAATATATATAGATCATGCATGACTTTTAGATTTCTTTATCTTTTAGGGTTCTTCATGTTAAGACTAGCCATGCATGCATGATATATATAATCCTCAAATTTCAAATTAAAATGAGAGGAATAAATTATTCATGAGGCATTGAAATAGTAAACTTTTACAAAAGCCTTTCTGCTCGCGCGCAATTGAAATAAAATTAATGCCTTGGCCATGACTGGCCAACCATCACAAAAAACTCACAAGCTTGGTGGTTTTAACGACGAAAAGGCCATTGAAAATCTGCAAAACTCACATCAATTGCCAGCCATGACGTCTACCTGTAAAGAAAAAACGTCCTACATATTGAATCCTTCTCTTGTGACTCTTGGGATTCCGTTAGCACCAAAACCTTTCGTAAGCTCCTTAGTATAACTGTTCTGAACTTCTGACCTGTTGCAGACGTACGTCAGCAACTCCGCCATTGGTTCAAGGCATTCCCCACCGGCTAGCCCTAGCTTCTTCATCTGTCATCACGCACTTCTCCTAGTACATATGTTTTGTTTTTGGGTGTAAAGAAGAGAGTTTTTAAGCTAGCTAGTCATGAAGTACTCTGGCCTTTGGCATGAGAAGTCGTGATCTCTCTGTTTGTGGAGTCATCATGACTGTGTAAAATGAGCGCATAAAGAAAAAATATGATATCTGCAAGGGTTTAAGAAAAAATATTGTTTTCTTAAAGAAAAAAATATGACCGTTTCGTGTACCGTTTCGAGATAATCGATATATAAATAAATTATATATATAAATTATATTTTAAAATAATAGTTTATATATGAATAAATTATATATAAATACACATATATATATAAATTATAAATAGTTTAATCTAAATTAGGGGTCAAAAAATAAGCTAGTAGTTTGAAGAAGAAAAAAAAAACTGAGGCCGAAATTGAGGCCGGTACGACTGGTACCGGCCGGTACGGCCATTATTTAGGCTGGTATGAAACATAAATAGTACCTGTACCGGCCCAGCGGCTGGTATGAAAAATTTCGGCCATACCAACTGGTACGGTACGAAATTGAAAACAGTAGTCTCAACAGATCAAACAATGAATGAACATGCTATGTTTGGAACACAAACAAACCTCAACCCATCTCAAACAAATCATTGATGGGATCCATGTACATATTACCTTTTTAACTTCTCATAAAAAAGTTAAACCCATCTCAATCCATCATACATTTAAATACATATCTCAACCTATTTACATTCAAACACATCTCAATAGGATCCATAAAATATTACTATTCACATATATCAACTCAGATCATCTGAGATTATCTCAGCAACCTGAATCAGTAATAAAAGCTTATAAGTCAATTGATGTTGCATGCAGGCTGACTAATATTGATGCGGGACTCACAGGTTCCACTTTAAACTGATACCCCCAAGGAGATGGAATCCAACATACATACATACCAGACGTCGTATCTGTCAAAACACTAGAACGAAATATTACGATATCGGTATCGTTTCATGTACCGTTTCGGAATAGTCGATATATGAATAAATTATATATATATAATTTATATTTCAAAATAATAGTCTATATATGAATAAATTATATATAAATACATATATATAAATTATAAATAGTTTAATCTGAATTAATGGTAAAAAATGAGCTTGTAGTTTGAAAAAATGAAAAAAAACAATTAAAGGCCGAAATATCGGCTGGTACGGGCCGAAATACAAGCTAAAATATCGGCCAGTACGACCGGTACGAAATATATGTAATACCTGCATCGGACCAATGGCCGGTACAGCATATACTGGTCGGTACGATACGGTATTTAAAACAATGTTGTAAACAGCTTGGACTATCACATGGCTTTCTTTGTTCCTTCTTTAACTAGGTTTTTAGTAGATGAGTAACGTTAGAGATAAATCTCAAATCTGTAATATCTATGCAAACATTTTGTAAAAAAATGAGTCACACCAAGAAAAACTTACAAGTTTTTTACATTTTTTCATATAGTAATTAGGTTCACTTTTTTATAAAAAGGTTGACTTGTACACTTTGTATATATGATTATTCTTTTATTAGTAGCAAACTGGCAATGACAAATTAATATTCTAGCCGTGATATTACTTAACAGATTAAAAGAGTAGGTAAGATTAACATTCCCACCGATTTATTTAAAATACACTACATTTTATTTTAAAATAATTAACAAAATCCTACTTATTCTATTTTAGCTAATCATTTTTTAAGCTTACCATCCAATTACAACTTATTTAGATTTTTTTATATATTTCATATAAAATTGAACAAATGAAAATAAGCGAAGAGAAAAATCATTAAAAAAAGAGATAGATGAAAAGAGTAAGCTAGAAAAATAAAAAAATTTATGCTTATCATTCCCCAACCACACATATTGACCCTTATGTTTAAACAGAAGGGTAAAAATGACAAATCGCATGGTGTGTGGTGTTGATTAAATATCCAAATTGATCAAATCATTAGCAAAATCCAAAATCTATTTTTGATTTGATCCCCAGGGAGTTGGAGCTGAGTCCAACAAACGTATCCAAGGAGGATTAGACTCAACTTTTAAGCATACGAGTCTATAACCCACGCAATGCGCGGATTGTATGTCATAAAATAGAGAATTGATTGTAAAATATATTTGAATGTGTATATATCCGAATATATAGGTTATAAAATGGGATTTAGTATATATCCAAATACAAATTTCTTTTCTAATCAAAACATAGCAGAGCCGATCCACTCTCCACAGCTTCTGTCCTCCACCATCTCCTGCGTGGCTTGTCATCGCTATTAAGGTTGGCTGAACCAAGGTTCTCTCTCTCTCTCTCTCTCTCTCTCTCTCTCTCTCTCTCTATATATATATATATATATATATATATATGGGAAATGCTTATTGAACCGATGGTTTGACCGATGATTTTGTTATTTTTTTACTTAGTGATTAAAAAAATGAATATTATTTAATTTATATGTTTTTTATATAAAAAAAAGTACTTAAAATGTAAAAAAAACAAAAAAAACTTGAAAGAAAAGAAAAAAAAAACTCTGAAAATGCACTGCATCGGTTGGGACCATCGGTCCCAGTAGCACTATCCTATATATATATATATATATATATATATATATATAATATCCTTTTCTTTTTTGTATATAACAAAGAGTGGTCAGGCCAACAAAATAAATCTAATTCTATATTATTACTTTCCACCTGAAATAGAGTTATACAATAATTGTAAAAAAAGTTGAAACAAAAGTGTACATGGCTTACAGTTTACGTTGGAAATTTCTTCTAGATTTTTACTTATTAGAAAATTGTTATCGGCCCAAATGCAAGGGCAAAGAGGGATACTTGTATGTGAATATGTAAATTTTATAAATTACTAATCAATAGAGAAAGAGAGAGAGAGAGAGTCAAATACTAAAAAAGATTAAGAGAAACCGAATAGGGTATCATAAAATGAGAAGCGGGATTAATAGGTGAGCAGAGAGACCAACCTTTGGGCCAATCAGGGACAACCCTCTGCTTAAGCATATCGACGGTGGAGGCCGAGGAGTATTGAAAAGGGCCCAAATCGGATCCATTAAAGAGCCTGAACTTGATGTCGAGCAGGTCCTCGATCAGCATCTATAGCTTGAATTTCTCTAAAGCTCCTCTAACCTATCAATTCGAAGGTGTCCCAGCCCCGCTACTGAAAACGTGCTTTATCAAATCACACCTTCCGAATTCATAGACTATAAATCCAATCAAACTTCAATATAGCAATAACGAAAATAAAAAATTAAAGTAAAAAAAGAAAAAAATAGAGAAATATAAAGATCAAATGAACCTTCCGCAGCCGTAGTTGAAGATCAGAAGAGGCTCATCTACTCAAGGATGGAATTTATTCTCGTTTTATTTTGATTTTTTTTTATCTGATTGGGTGCATGGGTTTTGAAAGGAAGGAAGAAAGAAAAGAAAAAGAAATGGTATTGGTTTGGTTGGGGCTGACGAAGATATCTCAGAGTCAAAACGTGTTTCACAAATCTCATTCCAAACCGAACCTGAACCTCTTCAGAAAACAACGGTTGCAATTTTCGTGCCATATCACTACGGTTGACGTTTGTGAGTGGGGGAACTACTGATAGATGCAGTCTAAATGCCAAGTCAGATGTTAAAACTTGGTTTTATATATAGAAATAGATATAGGACTGGGAAAAAGAGAGCAAGATATATATGGGGAGCAGGGGAAGATATGGAAATTAAGATGGCTGGAGCATTAAGCTGCAGACCATTGAGCATGGAATTTCTGCAAAGAGTAAACGCTACTCAGCTTCCTCCTTATACTTCTACATCGCACACCTCTGTGAGGTGGTTTGTGAATAGTAATGAGATTTATGAGTTAAAATTTGTGAATACTAGTAAGATGAGTTGACATGATCTTAACTCACCTCTCAATCCAAACCAGCCTAAACGTACGTGCGTTGAAAAGCTTAATAGTTTCTTTTAGTAAAACTGAATAGACATATCTGAAAATTCCATGGGATGTGGGTTATCACACATGACTTTGCTAGGGTCCTTGTCGTTTTAAGTTTGAGGAGAATTCTAAATGATTGTTGGATTAGTTCTTCAACGGCATTGTCTTGTGAAATTGACTAAGCTGCTTGCACCTTACCATTCGTATGGCTGTTTAGTGTGACATCCATGATGAGAAATGAATCGATAATGGAGGCATTAAAAACTTAATGGAATTATTCAATATAACTCTGTTTATCGATAATTAAAAAAAATAAAAATAAAAAAACCATAACGGAATTCGCTCTAAATTTCTCAGAATTTTTTTTTTCTTCTATGCAGCTGCTACCACAAGTTTTTGTACCTTTGGTTAGTTGGTGTTGTATACCTCTTTACTATTGCACAAATCTATTGTGTAGTGCACATAATTGGCTTTTCTTAACTTGTTTTATGTTCATTCCAATTTAACATCCTGTTATCCTCTTTGTTTTAGGTTGTGATTTGTAACATCCCACCTAAAAAGTCCGTTAGGATGATCTTAGTACCCATGATCCTTATTAGCATGCATGGAATTGTGATTTTTATTTTAGAGTTGTTTTTTTTAGCATAAGAATCACACTTTGATTTAGTTAGAATTTTTGAAAGAGTTCTAGTATTTTATATTTAGAATAACTACTAAAAGGCCAATAGTGGTATGATACTAGGCATTTTAATGGGTTAAGCAAAAAGGGCTAGGTATGAATGGGTTTAAGGGTAAGTCCAATAGTGTTTAATTAAGGGCCCTTCAATCACTAAGGATGTGATGAGCTACGAAGATGTGTCATAAGCCTAGACCCATTTGAGATTTATAAGGTTTTAGGCATTTTTTAGGAACTTTAGTAATTAAGCCCAATATGTAGTAGGCATGAAGCCTTTGGGCCTAGCTTAGTGAGAGTGAAGGCCCATGGCCCAACCTAAGAAAGACGTGTTATTTGGACTCAAACCTAGTAGACCTTTGAGACTATGGATGAGCCCTCAAATCTGAACATAAGGTTCATTCAATAACCCACACCAAGGCTTACACAAGTGGCCCAACAAGCCTAACCCATAGGGCCCAAAAGCCTTGTCTTTCAATTATATTTTTCTAAATGAAGTCTACATACATCATACTATTAGTTTCCCTCAAACCCAAGATTTGCCACACCCCCCTAGGGTTCCCACCCAACCATGATTAAGCTTCTAACTTGAGTTAAGAAGCACTAATCATCTCACATATGATTAGTAACCTCAAACCATGATTTTTGCATAATTTTTATTTAAAACATTTTCTTCTAATTTATGATCTGTAATTTTTGGTTTTTATTATTAAATTGAATTGATTTTAGACTAACTTAGAAGTTTAGGCTTGACCCAACACATGTCAATAGGAGCCGAGCCATGTCAATGCCAAAACCACCACCAATCGACACCCATGGTGCATCACCATGCACCATTTCATCAAACCAGCCCCTAGTCCACACCAGTTCCACCATCTTTTCAATTGTAATTGCACCATTCACACTTTATCTCATCACCCAAAGTACAGACTTAGCATTGGATGAAATGGCTTCAAGAAACCAAACCAAAATCCAACTATTCCCTTAGGAGTTTAGTTGAAACCAAACCGAGGACCTCAACCATTCAAAGAATTTCTGCTCTTTGTTGAGCCACCACCACATGCCACCACCCATTCCCTTCAATCCCTAAAAGGTCCCTGAAAGTACTCATGAGGTTATTGATCAAGTTTTCCCATAGAAATGCCAAAACTGATTAGCGTTGGCACTAAGAGCCACTCAGCAACCACCTTCATTTCATCCGCTTCCATGGCCTACTCCAAATAGTCACTTAGCAGCCAATCCCTCCACCTTCCGCCTCTTGAAAAAGTCATCAAGAAGTGTCATCATACCTGCAAAACAAAGCCAAGGGAATGAGACAAACAAGTGATGAAAACTGGCCAGCTTTGAAGACCCTTACCCATTGACTACTAGCATGACATCACTTTGCATTTTTGTTTTTTTTTTTGAACCATGTCAGCACCTACACCCATAAAACACAATGCAACACCTGAACTGTTGAAATGACGAAGATTTTGAATACTATTCACTTGCACAAGTGATGACCCAAGCTGAATCTTGCACCTCCACACTCCACCGCCCACTTCAACCAATCTCAAGCACCTTCTTCATCCAAACCCACGCCCCTCACCCTCCATGAAGCCCTATAAATACCTCATTCACCTCCTCCCTTCCTCACACCACTTCTCAAAGCATTCTCTTGAGTTCTTGAGAGCCTTTCTCCTCTTAGTATGCAAATAAAATGAAACCGAATGAATTTGAGAGAGTTCTTGAAAAGAGGTTGTGTTGGGAGCTAAAGGGTCACACTTTTTGTAAGTAACATTTCCCTAACCTTTGTTTAGTATTATAATAACATTTTAAGCCTTAAAATTATGACATGAGAATGAAATTTTAATTGAGTTTAATTGAGGAGTCTCGTAATCAAGTCTCTCTTAAATCTAAAGAGATTTCCTCCCTTTAAAGAGGTTTCTGTTTTTGGAGTAATTAAGTTATACTTATGAAGCCCTTTCTTTTTACGTGTCTACGTCAACTTGTCTTACGAAATACTTTCATTTTGATGATAAATTACCAACGGGCTGACCCAACTCATTTTATCCTCAATAAGTCATTTGCTAAATAAAAAACCATTAAAAATCGACCTTGATTCAAAATAATAAAATTAAAAATGAAGAAAACATTTAGCTCACCAGCCTCACCATGTCCGACTTGGGCTACTCAATGCCCGGACATGAAGCCCACTACACCTATTATCCATAAGGATTGTGACGCTTTGGACACCATAAATAGCCTTTCAGCTTCCAAATCCAAGTAAAGGTTCGAGACTCTCAGAGTTTCGAGCAACTCACTCGTGCAAATTCTCGTCAACATGGTGTTCATCACTATCCCAAATCAGAAAACCCTATCCCTAACCCTAGACCCAAATACCACGAACCTCCATTCCCTCAAGCTCTCCATTCACCGCCACACCCAAATTCCCATCCACCTTCTCCGAACCTTGTTCCTCTCCCACAGCCACCCTCTCCCCCCTCCAGAATACGATGCCGTTGTCCTTCTCTCCGACCTCCGCGTCACTCCTCTCTCCACCCTCACCCTCCATCTTCCTCTCCTCGGTGGCACCCAGCCTCCCAACGTGCCACCCCCCAAGCCCAAGCTCGAGTTCCTCAATTCCAAGCCCCCTCCCAACTATGTCGCCGGGTTGGGTCGTGGTGCCACGGGCTTCACTACCCGGTCCGATATCGGTCCTGCCCGTGCCGCCCCAGACCTCCCTGACCGCTCCGCTGCTGCGGTCGGTGGTCCCTCCGGGGTCGGTAGAGGCCGGGGGAAGCCCGGTGATGAGGACGCCGATGAAGCTGAAGACGCCGAAGATAAGGGCTACGATGAAAACCAGAAGTTCGACGAGTTCGAAGGAAATGATGTCGGCCTGTTCGCCTCGGCCGAGTATGACGAGGACGACAAGGAAGCCGACGCCGTTTGGGAAGCCATCGACAAGCGAATGGACTCGCGGCGCAAGGACCGGAGAGAGGCACGGTTGAAACAGGAGATCGAGAAGTACCGCGCGTCAAACCCGAAAATCACCGAACAGTTCGCGGATTTGAAGAGGAAATTGTATACGTTATCGACCCAAGAGTGGGAGAGCATCCCAGAAATTGGAGATTATTCCTTGCGAAACAAGAAAAAGCGGTTCGAGAGCTTCGTGCCGGTGCCAGACACTCTTCTAGAAAAAGCTCGACAAGAGCAAGAGCATGTCACAGCATTGGACCCCAAGAGCCGAGCTGCTGGTGGCACCGAAACGCCGTGGGCGCAAACTCCTGTCACGGATTTGACAGCGGTGGGTGAAGGAAGAGGGACCGTGCTGTCGTTGAAATTGGATCGGCTCTCGGATTCGGTTTCGGGACAAACCGTTGTTGACCCGAAAGGGTATCTCACTGATTTGAAAAGTATGAAGATTACGAGCGATGCCGAGATTTCGGATATCAAGAAGGCAAGGCTGTTGCTTAAGAGCGTGACTCAAACGAACCCGAAACATCCGCCGGGTTGGATTGCCGCCGCCAGGCTGGAAGAGGTGGCAGGGAAGATTCAGGCGGCTAGGCAGTTGATTAAGGAGGGTTGCGAGCAGTGTCCAAAGAGCGAAGACGTGTGGTTGGAGGCCTGTAGGCTAGCGAGTCCGGAAGAGGCCAAAGCCGTCATCGCGAAAGGCGTTAAGTCCATACCCAGTTCGGTTAAGCTCTGGCTGCAGGCAGCGAAATTGGAGAACGACGATGTGAATAAGAAGAGCAGGGTGTTGAGGAAAGGGTTAGAGCATATACCAGATTCAGTTCGTCTATGGAAGGCGGTTGTGGAGCTCGCGAACGAGGAGGACGCGAGGTTGTTGCTTCATAGGGCGGTGGAATGTTGCCCGTTGCATGTGGAGCTGTGGCTGGCGTTGGCGAGGTTGGAAACGTATGAGAGTGCTAAGAAGGTGCTGAATAGGGCGAGGGAGAGACTGACCAAGGAGCCAGCCATCTGGATAACGGCAGCAAAGTTGGAGGAGGCAAATGGGAATACAGGAATGGTGGGGAAGATTATAGAGAGGGGTATAAGGGCATTGCAGAGAGAGGGTTTGGAGATTGATAGGGAGGCTTGGATGAAGGAGGCTGAGGCTGCTGAGCGAGCCGGGTCGGTAGTGACTTGCCAGGCCATTATTGCGAATACAATTGGGATCGGGGTGGAGGAAGAGGATAGAAAGAGGACTTGGGTGGCGGATGCGGAGGAGTGTAAGAAAAGGGGTTCGATTGAGACGGCGAGAGCTATTTATGCTCATGCACTCAGTGTGTTCTTGACAAAGAAGAGCATATGGCTCAAAGCCGCGCAGCTTGAGAAGAGCCATGGGACGAGGGAATCCCTTGATGCTTTACTTCGTAAGGCAGTTACTTACCGTCCTCAGGCTGAGGTTTTGTGGCTTATGGGTGCTAAAGAGAAGTGGCTTGCTGGAGATGTACCTGCGGCGCGGGCAATTCTTCAAGAAGCTTATGCTGCTATTCCCAATTCTGAGGAGATTTGGCTTGCGGCGTTTAAGCTTGAATTTGAGAATCATGAACCTGAGAGAGCTAGAATGCTTCTTGCCAAAGCCCGAGAAAGAGGAGGCACGGAAAGAGTGTGGATGAAATCTGCGATTGTGGAGAGAGAATTGGGGAATACTGATGAAGAGAGGAGGTTGTTGGATGAAGGGTTGAAACGCTTCCCTTCGTTCTTCAAATTGTGGCTGATGCTTGGACAGCTAGAGGAGAGGCTGGGTCATTTGGAGAAGGCTAAGGAAGCTTACGAGTTGGGTCTGAAGCATTGCTCTAGTTGCATACACCTTTGGCTTTCTCTTGCTAATCTGGAAGAAAAGATGAATGGGCTGAGTAAAGCTAGAGCGGTCCTCACCATGGCCAGGAAGAAGAATCCCCAGAACCCTGAACTCTGGCTTGCTGCAGTTCGAGCTGAAATGAGGCATGCCAATAAGAAGGAATCTGATATCTTGATGGCCAAGGCATTGCAAGAGTGTCCCAATAGTGGTATTTTGTGGGCAGCATCGATTGAAATGGTTCCTCGTCCCCAACGTAAATCCAAGAGTATGGATGCTCTCAAAAAATGTGATCATGATGCCCATGTCATTGCCGCTGTGGCGAAGTTATTTTGGCATGACAGGAAGGTGGATAAAGCTAGGACGTGGCTCAACAGGGCTGTGACACTTGCCCCGGATATCGGAGATTTCTGGGCATTATACTACAAATTTGAACTTCAGCATGGGAGTGACGAGAATCAGAAGGATGTGCTGAAGAGATGCATTGCTGCAGAACCAAAACATGGCGAGAAGTGGCAAGCAATTTCGAAGTCTGTGGAGAATTCACACCAACCGACTGAAGCCATCTTGAAGAAAGTAGTGGTTGCACTTGGGAAGGAAGAGAACGCAGCTGAGAATAGCAGACACCAATTCCAGTAAGCTTGTAGTCTTCCGATCTTCTCTTCTTGCTTTATGCACCCAAAATGTTTGTTTATACAGAGATTAGCATGTGCCGCCTCCCTCTTATCTCATTAGCCTGTGTTACTTACCTTAGGGGCCTTTAAATGATAATACCCTTTCATTCCCTCGCACAATGTTTGGAGCACTGAAACTGATTATTAAGCTTAGATTTATGTTCATCGTTGAGTTAGTATAGTGGAGATTCTTTTTTTTTTTTTTTTTTTTTTTTTTTCTTTGTTGAGATACTGTAGTGAAGATTTTTTATTTTAATGTTTGGATCCCGCTGCTGTATGTTTTTGCCTTAATTTACAAGACGAGGTATGATTGTAACGATTGTTCGCATTCTTTCTAAAGACCACATCGCTTTCCTGCTGATCCATTCATAGACTATGTATGATCGGTGCACAGTTTTTTCATTGAGTGACCAACTGGAATTGCAAAATCAATTCTATTGAAATGCTCGTGATTGATTGGGTAAAAGACATGATGCGTTTGCACAGTCTTCAAGATTCCTCGCCATACAAACAAATGCTCATGATTCACGACTCAGTCTCTACAGATCAAACTGAGATTAGGAATCATATCGTCTGCTTGCTTGGAGGTTTAAGCTGGATGGCGTAGCCTTTGGGGGGGAGTCTTCAGGCTTGACAGGCCTTTTGAGGAGATGAAGGTTCTTAAAGTTGTGAAAGATATTTAAAGCTTATAGAGGCCTTCTAGAATTTTTAGAAGGCAACATGCCTAAACGGTTTGTCCATGGCTTTCTTTCAAGTCTTCTGCTGGGATGTGAGTAGATGAGATATTATATGAGTGCTTCATGATCTACATGCCCGTTGAAAAATTGTAAGATTGAAAAATCTTAATGCTTCGTTCATAAATCTCATACCCAAAAGTAAATTAAAAAAAAAAAAAAGATCTCATACCCAAAAATCAGGGTTGTGTGGATATTAAAGACTATATATAGACTTATTAGCTTGGTGAGCTGGTTGCGTTTGGATATTGAGTTGAGTTGAGCTGAGATGATAAAATATTGTTAGAAGCCTAATAGGTTGTGCAGGGTGCAGCGTTTGAGCTGGGTTTGGATAGTGAGAATACCTTACAAGTGTTGAGAATGTTTGTGAATAGTTGTGAAAAAGTAATGAAAAAGTAATAATAGAATATTGAATAGTAGTAAAAAGTAAGTGAAAAGTAATGAATAGTAGAAAAGTAAGTGAAAAATAATAATAATAAAGTAAAGAATAATAGTGAGAGTACTTGAGGTACTCCAAACTAGCTAAGCAAAGGTGTTGAGGAAGTTTCTCCTTGGTGCTTGTTTACACTAGCACATCTAGCTTCTCACTCATCTCCCATAGCTTAAATGCTTCTCTGCATCGTTTATTCACTTCTTTGGAAAAGCTGGTTTTCTAATGAGGCGGAGTTCTTGCTCCATCTCCATTGAACACCAGATGTTGTCAGACGGGGGGTGAGCTGCGACAAAGCTTTTCCCAACGTTTAATTCAGAAACATATAGCCTTGAACAAAGCCTGAAGAGAGAGATGTGTTCTCCCTAACGAGCCTGTGTACTCCCTAAACATAGTAGGAAAGATTATATTCCTATTTCCTCATGGTAGCGCCTGTTAAATTCTTCAAGAGTGAGCTGTCTAGCCCATTCAAGCCCCCTGCAAAACCTACCAGATCCCCCCAAGCTTTGACTTTGGTGGCACATTTCCAGCCGAGGTTTTTGTATTTTACCTAGAATTAATTAATTGTATCCACAGCAAAACCACATCATGAATTCGTATGTTGTCGTTGTGACAATCTGTTGTTCTAAATTGTTGTCATCAAAGACACAGATTATGCTGACTTCTCATATCATCAGGTATGGTTACAAGACTCAATTATGAATGTCACAAGCAATTTCCTTTTGCCCAAAAAAAAAAAAAACATGTACTCCCTCACGTGTAATTGGCAAAGGCTATATTATGTCAAGGGAAGGGTGGAAAGATCGAGATGCATTAACTGTATAGTTCTCATTGGCAATTCCGACTGATTTTGGAAGTTCTCTCAGCCTTTGAGGGCAATTCTTATACAGCTGAATTATGTGCCATTTCCTGGTTGTTCGTTCTGCTTTATTTCAGCTTGGTTTAGTTGTCCTTATTTTTAGGGCTTGGAATGGCTCCAACAAATTGGTTTACACAAAACCCGAGATTGTTGGTATTAATGCACAGTCATGCTCAGCATACGTTAACTCAGGGCTTCTTGGAATTTTAATCTCTCAACTTATATCATCTTTTAATTATAATTTTTTCAAATTTTTATATAAAATATAATAAATAATTTAATTTTTTTTAATTTTTAAAATAATAATAATATTAAAAAATAATATTAAAAATTAATATTTTATTCAACTTATTTAAAATCATCTTATCTCAATTCATATCATCTCACTATTCAAACCAGTTTTAAGAGTTGGCTCAAGAGTTAAAGAGAGTTTTGATCTTGATAATATGATTATTTTAAGTCTTAAGATACAACTCTAGGCCTGGTTTGGATATAAAAGTTATCTCAATTAATCTTATATAATAAATAATTTAATTTTTTTTAAATTTCAAAATAATAATAATATTTTATTCAACATTCATCTTAATCCATTATTTAAACCTCCCCTTAGTTAGGAAATAATTTTTAGCGTTAACGGATTGAGAAATTAGTGCAAATAATTTTCCTTTCAATATTTTATTGAGAAATTTTCAAAATTAGTCGAAATTTAATTTCAAAATCTTCCTTCCAAAAAAAAAAAATCAAGGCCCAAGAGCACTCTTACAACTTTTCTTTTAAGCTTTTCTAAAATCTTTATTTTGTCTTAAAATCGTAAATCTGAAAAATTATGTCATTATCCGTCATTTTGTTGATAAAAACTAGAATATACTAGAACTACCTTTCAATAAATTTTCGTTAAAAAATACAAAAAAAAAAATAATAATGGTGGAATAATGGTACGTTGCTAAAAAAAATTTTAAATAATCTTCTCCTCAGGGTCCAATTAAAACATGAAACGTGTACTTGAGCAATAGAATTTGACATGCGCTGGCCAATTAAAACCGAGAGAACACGTCATCCGACGTAAAAAATACTCCAAATCCGGTCGACGTAATATCTCTCGCCCAAACTATAAATACAGTAAAAAGCATAATACAACGCTCTCCCTCACAAATATTGATTGTTCGAAGACGACGACGACCCAGGAAGACCCTTGGAATCTCTCTCTTCTATCCTCCATGGCTTTCGTTGAACGCGGTTAGCTCTACCTTCTTGTCATATCTTTTTGTGTTCAATTTATAAATATTATTGTTGTGGTAAAATAGGGTTTACACTTTCGCTTCTCAGATCGTTCATCCGCTTATTGAGATTTTGGAATTTTGGGTTTTTGATTGATCACTTTTTCTATAAATCGTTGCATTGATTATTGTGTAGCTTGGATCGTTGCACCGTAATTTATGACCATGTCTCCTCCCCCCTCTTCTCTGATTCGTTTCGGTATTTGGTTGGTTGAATCAAAAGTAAACGCTGTTTTAGGGATTATTATACTTGTATAGACAATTACGAGTGTATTGTATAACAATTATGATCATGTCATTAGAGATTTTCTAACTGTGATGAGGGCTTGCGAAAATTTTGCGATTTTGTTAAATGTGCCGGGAAGGGGATTGTAGATTTTTCTTTTTTTTTTTTATAAGCAAGAGATAAATTTTATTGATGTGAATGAAATAGGCAAGGCCCATGTACACAGGAAGTATACAAAAGAATACCTAGATACATTCTAAGAGCTAAGGAAGGGGATTGTCAATGACATAGCTTTCCTTTCAGAGCAATTTGATCGAGTCCCCCTAAACATCATTTAAATCACCCCCTTAGGGCCAGAACGTGTTCTTTTGATTCGTGTTTACCATGATTGGGCTTGTTAATGAGCTGGCATGACTTGGCGTGCAATCCAATGGGCTGCACCTTGATCAGGATGAAACCTTTCGATGATTTGCATAAGATAAATGATTTTGTGGCTTGGGAATGGTTGTGATGCTTATGATTTTCTAGTACTTTGTGATTCAAACATTGGACAGATTCTCGTCAATTAGCCAGTCATTTCCCTACCCATTTCAGGTGCCTTTCCTGTCCATCTAAGGATGATACAATTGCCTATGGAAAGATTGCATTTGGCTGATATAGTGTCTTTGTTTATTCGTTTATTGCCTTGGCCTCTATTTATTTATTTTGGGGGTACTGGGGAGTGGTGGGGGACTGGATTTTGTGTCTACGCTTTTATATAGTTTTTATTTTTGTCCTTTTTTTTCTTGTTTCTGCTGCTGGGCCTTGTTCACAGTATGGAGTTTTTATTTATTTATCTCTCATCTCTTTTTTCTTCTTTCTGCTGTGCTGCAACAATACTCTCTCTCTCTCATCTGCAAAAGTATTTTTGTCTTTTCTTTACTTTTTTCTCCTCAGCTATTTCTAGAATTTCATTCATGTAATTTGGAATATATGCTTCATTTATGTGTATTGAGAATATCTTTTTTCATAGGCAATTGAATATTTTATTGAATGACACAAAGTTAAATTGAGTACACAAGATGTATATAAGAGAAACGCTTAATTAGAAACATAAGATTTTGTATTAAGAATATTCCAGAACATTTTTTTTTTTTTTTTATAAGTAAAATATTCCAGAACATTAATTTGGTTGAACAATAAAATTTGTCACAAATGTTGCTTCCTTACTATTTTTTCCTGGAGTTGATGACCAGGGTGCTGAGATTGGAAATATGTGTGTAACACTCAATCGATTGAAATTGCTTATCTTTGCATACTGTTCGATGACACACTTGTGTCATTTGGTGGCATAGCTGAGTCATAAAATGTTTTTGTTTTGAAGTACGTCTCCAAGTTTTAAATACCCAGAGGCCAACAGAACACCTTGCAGATGCTTTCATACCTCTCAACTGTTACCATCGAGAGAACTAACTGTGATTATGTATGCACACTTCATAGGTGTTGTGAAATCAAAGCGATCTATATGGCGCCTAAAGACTATCACTGACTTCTTCTGGGCCATTGTTAACTTCATAGGCGTGTTTTTTGCAACTATGTTTTCGGTAATCCTGATTCTCTCCTCATTGACTTTTAATGATATATACTGACTTGGTAGTATCAAATCAGTCTTAAATTTATTGGAAGCTTATGTTCTCAATGCTTTCATGCCTCAGATGGAGAAATCAGATGCTTACAGAAAAGGCTCTGGTGCTAGCAAGAAATGGGATGGTGGTGGCCCTGGAGGTCCTGGAGGACCATATGGTGGTGGGCCACGCGGGCCACCTCGCGGACTAGACAATGTTCGTGGACTTGATAGTGTTAGAGGGACTGACCATAGTAAGTTTATGCTGGCTCCCTCATTTATTTTGATTATCATTTTTTATCTTGTGCACCCCTTCTCATAAAAATGTATTCTCTTAAACTCCCAGGTTCTTTACCTGCATGTGGCTCTTGCTGTGGTTAAGCCCCAGAGGAATCTCTTGTGCACTTACAACATTGTGTCTCTATTGGTATGTTTGGAATGGTGTAGGGAATTACTTCAATGATATTGTAAGGAACTGAAATTGTGTCTCAAGTTTTATGCAAGGAACTGAAATTGTGTAATATGTGCATCTTGACAGACTTCTAAAGAGAACTTAATAAACATTGATGACTCGAATGTATAAATTAGGTTTGTATGTTGTAACAAGTACACTGGTGTGTAAAAGCAGTGCTGTCTCTAGGGGAAGAGGCAGGGCAAATGAATAGGCTCGGACGGGTTTCCCATCTGCCCTGCCAGTAAGGTCAGTTATTCTGACCTGGTGCACCCTAAACCTGTTAAAATTTCAATGGAATTTCTTGATCTGTTCTCTTCATAATCTGGAAACCATTCTGCTCAACCTATCGTGGAGACTTGGGTTGATTAGGACTGTTTATTTGGGCCGGGCTTTTTTCAGGCCCGGTCTGGAACCCAGAAAATGTTATGAACCCACTAGGTAGAATTTATGCTTGAAAACTAGTTTACAAGGGAAGGATGTCTAGGGACTTATAAACCATCAACCAATCACATACTTAGTCGATGTGGGATCGTAACAATCACCACGCTCCGCAGCCGACGTCCACGACGGTCCCCGTGCTCACACAGGCTAGCTATGCGCTAGGTCTTTTCCTAGCTCCGAGAAAACACTGTTATGCCAGCATCACCCCCCGTGCCACACGATTGCAACCGTCGCAACATGGCTTTAGATCTGATACCATTTGTTATGAACTCACTAAGTAGAACTCACCTTTGAAAACTAGCTTACAAGGGAAGGGTGCCTAAGGGTTTATAAACCATTAACCAATCTCATACTTACTCGATGTGAGATCGTAATAGAAAATCGGATTTTGGTTACCCGGGTTGCAAAACCCGAGTACACCCGGTCCGGTACCGGGTTTATCTCTCTCTCTCTCTCTCTCTCTACAATCATAACATTGTACACATTTAAATTTGTAGATCTTTTGTAGTTTGCACATGCTTTATTTTAATTTTTCTTCTTACAAGTTTATTGGTACATGTAACACGTTTCTCGGATCGGTTTGATATGGCATTCACTATACCGCAAATTTCGAACTTTGTTTACTTGTTTTTTTCAGACTTACGAGTATTATGAGGATCTTTTCGGCAAGAAAATTGGTGATAGAAATAAAAGAATTAGACAGTAACCATCTGTGTGTAGATTAGGCTACATAACCACACATAATAATCGTACTCTGGAGATGCATGAGTTTTCGTACTTTGGCGGCATCATCCCAATAACCACCCGTAATCAACACATTTGATAGAAGAACGTAAGTTGTAGGATCATTTGGGCATAACCCCAGGAGCTTCTTTGCAGAACGTAGAGCAATTTCCTTGTTTCCATGAACACGACAAGCTCTTAGCAGAGCTTTGTAGACAGATGGTCCTGGGTCTATTGGCATACTATTGATAATGGCTTCAGCCTCCTTAAGATTCCCAGCTCGACCAAAATGATCAACGATTGTAGCATAATGTTCCAGTTTGGGAGGTTCAACCAATTCGTCGTTTATCATCAAATTAAAGTACTCAAGTCCTTTGAGCCACATACTTGTAACAAAAAAAAACAAAAAAGGAGTTAAACTCGGGTTCTAGGTTTAAAATCGGATTCATCTGGGTTTCGGCCTAGGTCTGACTCGGGCTAATCCGGTCTAGGTTTTGGCCCAGATTTGAAACACGACTTCTCGGGCCGCAACTCGGATGAGCAATCCTCGGATTGATTGATTGGAGTCCCTGATGTAACTAGTTTTCATCCCCATAGCTGAATCTAAACAATGGAAAGATCGGAATCTTCTCTATTTAAAGTGAAATAACTACAACATTTCACATAGTACATTTTGATAGATGCAATTCCATTCATTTGAAAGTGAGAGGATTCTTGTGCCAATATGTTTTCCATTAGTATGAGTTAGATTTATAGTATTCTTTCGTTTTTTATGGGTAAGTTATACACATTAAACTCCTAAGGGTTAGTCCAAGTTATTAGGACATTGAATCTTGATCATGAGGGTCTACTCTCGCCCTGGGGCTGTGGTTCAAATCTTTCGGTGCAAATAATTTCTAGAAATTATGTTGTATTGGTGAAAAGTCGACGTTTTGTGTAAAAAAATATGTTGCTTTTGCATGGTCTTTAAGATTTCTTGTAATAATTCAGCTCCCACCAATTTTCTACCTTTAAAATCAGAATTTTATAGATCCACACATTTTATGTCCTGGATGACACGGTAGGACAGAAAGCTTGATGGTCGGTATGCGTCATAAATAGTTAGTGATCAAATGCAATGAACTTGAGTGGATAGAGCTATGTAACTCTGGACAGGATCTTCTCCACGTTCGAAGAGAAGCTGAAAGGATTGTTTTAGGTTTCTTGAGTCCCCATTTTTACACGTAGGATCCACAACATTTTTTAAATTTTCATAAATATATTTAAACTCATTTTAACATCTAAATACATCTAAACTCATCTTAAGTAAGTCTCATAAAACTTACTCTATAATCTCAACTCACTACTATTTATAAAGAATTCAACTCAATTCAACATCCAAACGCAACTTTAAATGGACACATGTTAGGACAGTATAATAGACATCCAGATACCGTAGTTTTATGGATATGGAAATGCCACATCACTACTGTTATTGGAGTTGTCAAATATTAGTTTTCACCACAATTTGATTATAGCCCCCAAAAATCAGAGTATATCCTTTCTTATAAATATTGATATAATAGGTGGAACCTAACTTAGTGTATTTAATGTACAAACAGCATTTAATACTCTAGGAATGATATAAATGTATCTATATTTTTCTGAATTATTAGAAGTTCATACTTGGTGGGTTTGAATTAATGGGCTTTTTTCTCAGGTGGGCCATTTGTACATCTGGGCCTGGCAAATTTGTGCCCAACACACAGTTACAGTGATTTTTGAGCTTCTTACTGCTGCTTTCCTAGTGTATATAACCATTGTAGCAAATTTGAATATATTTTCAGTCTATTTACAAATGGGGTAGAGAAATTACTTAAAAGAGTAGGAAGCATGATATTTTCAAAAGTTGGTAGTTAAAACAGGAAAATTTGGATTTTTAGCTAAACTTTGCCTAGTCGAAAGCAAATGCTCCAATTGGTATTAAAATTGTATTGTGTAGACTTTGTGAAGATTTGGACAAAGACAGGTCCTGAAGAACCAATATCAGAATCAATATACTTTAGAAATAGCAGCTTTATGCTTTGCAAGAAACTCCCATGGCCCATCTCAAGTTTGAGCAACACGGCAACATCCCCCCTCCCCATTCTCCCCATGCCCTTTTGATTGGAAGGATTCATCAACTGACAAGGGGAAAAGAAAAGATGAGTATGAGCGTTTGGATGTCTTTTTTCCCGAGTTGGGAGGCCCTTTTTCACTCTTCATGAGGAATATATAAATCATGAGTAATATTATACATTATACTCTCATCCCACTTTCATCTCATTTGTAAAACGTGACACATTTATTACCACTAGATAATAAACAATCATCCGATAAAGAATAATTCGATAAATATGTCACATCTTACGTACTAAGACGAAAGGAAGATAATAGGACAATATATAAAATTTTCCATAATTAATAGATCGCACATGTCACTTCACACATGGCTTTAAGGTGGGTTTAGTTAGTGATTTGGCCAAAACTTTTGAGGTAAGGTGGTGGGTCATTAATAATTTGGCAAAAACCTTGAGAGAAAAAGTGGAAATCTCAATAATATGTCGTACAATTCTACAAATCTTAAAAGGGAAGATCTGTTATGGATGTGGAATTTCAAGATATATATATGCATTATATAAATCTGTTGGAAAAAAAAATAAATAATAAATAAAAAGAACCAACGATTTGATGACAAATAAATCACCTCACATCACATTGCTGGTAATTGTCAGGAACCACAAACTGTGCCTTATCAAGATTCATGTTGATCAGCCAAAGGTCTCTAGTCTGATTGGTATAAACCTCCAGCCTTTAAAATAGAGGTTTTGGATTTGAAACTCCCATCTCCAAATGTATTAAAATTAAAAAAATCATCTTGATCAGATTACAGTCCAATATGTAGTGGGATATAAGTAATTTTTCTGTGTTTTATAAATAGGGTATGAATAATTGCTTATATACCTATTTGTTAGATGTTAAGAAAAATTTGTTTCTATTTCTTCACAAAACCATAAACAGACAAAGAGATGGAAAACCTCAAAAAGTTCAATAGCCAGTCAAAAGAACTCCTCTAAAAATTGATTTATAGTCTCATAAATAAAGAAAAAAATAAAAATAAAATGATGAAGGTCCTATAAATGAAAATAAATAAATAAATAAATCAATTACTGGTCAAAAGCACTTCTCTTTTAGGATTAGGCAGGTTCATTGCTCTTGAAAAGCAGAAGAAAATAATTGTAACGTACCTTAAAAAAACACCCAACAAAAAAAAGTTGTTGATCAAAAAACTTGTCATGTTTTACCATGACCCCCACCACCTACCCAATTGATGACCTGGAAAATCTTGGTCAAACTAAGCCAGTAGGGAGGACATGATATCAGACTCAGAACCATTTTTCTGTCACTGTTCACACCCAATTATATCCCTTGAGCTGCCTTTTCCTTTTTCTCACACTCTATTCTACAAGGTTAGGTGTATGAAGGGCCAAGCACTGCCTTTACGAGTTTCATGTGGGATAGGTGTGGAGGGCATCAATAATATTGCTTGCTTTCCAAGCCTTTTCTACATGTTTTTAACCTTTTTTGTTCTCATCAGAATAGCCCTATATTATGGGATCTTTATACATCAACTTCTCAAAGAAAAATAAATAAAAGGGAGGGGGGAGAAAGTTGGAGAAGAAACCCTGTACTTGAAACAAGTGTCGTGTATAACAAAATCAAACGTTAGGGCTGGTTTGGATTCAAAAATGAGATGAGATAGTTTTAGATGAAAGATGAATGTTAAAAAAAATATTGTTAGAATATTATTTTTTAATATTATTATTTTAGGATTTGAAAAAGTTAGATTGGGATTTAAAAAAGTTAAATTGTTTATTATATTTCGTGCAGAAATTTGAAAAAATTGTAATGATGAGACGAGATAAGATGAAACACTTTCTAAATCCAAACGGGGTATACAATTGATAAGCGGCTGAATTCACAATTTCTTTTTGTCGATTAGTGCATGTCTAAAGAATGCACAATTTGCTCATTTGGGTTGTGTTAGGAGCCAAAAGAAAGTACTTCAAATGGCCCTAAATGATTAGTCCCTTGCAAAGACCATCATCACTCATAATGGTTCTGGCACCATGCACTCTCCTTTCCAACTCCATGCCAACTTTTCACACCAGATGGAGCTTTTTGATTACTTGAAACACAGATGGTGAGGTTTTTGGTGTTGCTAATATGTAAAGAGTTATGTGATGAGAAGAACCTAATGAATGTGTAAAATTGAACCTAAAGTTGCATGTTCTTTTGGTCAAGTACTCCATGGCACTGTCATTATCAGTTTGGTGCTTGTAGTACTAGACCTTCTCATGCAACTTTCCAAATAAAGTTGGCCACATATAATATTGGTTTTGAAGAGCTGTAATGCTAAACTCACGGGAATAATGCATTAAACAAAAAACGGAAGTTATTGTTCAGGCACTGTTCACGCGTCTAGTGGTTTAATATAAGTACCAGCTTGAAAGAATGAGCTAAGATACGTGTAAGTAATGACCTAATCTTAGTATCTCATCAACCGCTGAGAGAATTTCCTGGATATTGCAAGCTGGGGGACAAAAACAAAACGAGGAAAAGAAACAGAAAAACAGCTCTGCTCACTTGGTTCTCAGACTAGTTTGGTCATGTTCTTGTGTGCCATCCCTTTATTATCAAGAACTCGAGATGATCAAAAGGAATTCAGTTGTATGCATCCCAAAAAAAAAAAAAAAAAGCAAGTTGCATTTCAAAAAGAAGAAAAATGATGATTAATCAGCACACAAGTTACAACTGTAGGTAAGTATGATTAGGGTGGCCATGATGGCCATCACATCTCTGAAAACCAATCAACAATTGCTTCTACAAAAGGACAGGGCCAGGAGGGGGAGAAGAAGAAAGGTTTCAAATGCCAATCACTTTACACGCTTACATATGTAAACTTAATTTGTAAAAACCTTTTAAAAAAGCAGGAAGGGAATCTACTGATCATCAAGCCTTGTGTGGGGGACACTGGTAGCACTTGGTGAATAGACCAAAGGTATCAACTTGTCGAATGAAATTGAGTATGCTTGCCCATCCTCCAAACCCAAATCCTACAATCAATACCCACACCACCACAAAGATGTTCATGGTGTACAATCCTGCCCAACTTCCTATGAATGATGGTGGTCTCTCCACTGCATTCTGTCAAGAACAAAAAGAAAACAAATTAGGCTTGTATGTCTTAAAATTTTTTATATAAATGATAAATAAATATTTTCCTAAGACAAATGAAAACTTGTTTTAGCCAAAACCAAACCTCTCTGGCAGATGCAGAGGCAAAGGTCACCATATGTGCTAGGGCAGGAATTATGTAAACGGTGAAGCTGACCAGAAGAGATCCAACAGTTGAGTTGATGGGGCCAAAGAAAGGAAAGATGACTGCGAGGAACCATATGGGGATCACCACAGGGAGTCTGGCTATAGCTCTCTTGAACATGCTCTTTGTATCATGCATTCTAATGAATTTCTCCCACACAAAGTACAGTGGGGTGCAAGCAAACCCAAATGTTATGAACTGCAAGGAAAACCAAAAAACTTAGGTTCAAAGTGAATTAATGATTCCATTAATATGCTAAGCCTATAGAACTGTGATATTTATAACCTGGTGAATAAGCATAAGAATGACAGCAGTGTCTCTAAATCCAGTCCTTGGAAGCAAAGAGAGAGCATTGGCATGGGTGAGAAGCAAGTCCCCGAAAGCCCAATAGACAGCAGAAGCCGATGGTAAAGTCAAAGTGAGCACATAAATTGTTGCTATCAAGTATATTAGCTTGAATTTCTGCGGCTTCCACATTGCATGCATAATCTCCCTGCAATGTAAATTCAATTCCCTCGTTAATAAAAAATTTCACATTCACGAGTGCCTGTGCAATTAATCATAGACTTGAGTGCTTGTCCATGCTCAATATGAACAACATACAACTCAGCATAATCCACATGTTTCGTACCAGCTTCACAAGAAAAAGTGTTCCCTTTGAAGGTGAATAGTTTCCAATGAACATGGGCTGTCATGCATATATACATGTATGGTTGTATACACATACCGACACATTTTACATGTGCGTGTGAGTCTTAAAGATAAGAAAAATTATATTTGCAAGTTAGTGTTGAAAAAATTCAAGAGTCTAACTCATATCATAAAACCGATTCTACAAGAGAGGATTACTCATTCATTATAAACATGTCCAAGACCTTGTCCACAGGTAATGTTGGATTATTCCTCAACACCCTCCCTCACGTGCGGGTCAGTATTTTTTTCTGGTCCTTGTCACAGGATAAATAGTATGGACCCCATTCATCCTGTGGCAGGCTCTAATACTATGAAGAAATTCATGGGCCTAACTCATCTCATAAAACCAGTTCTACAAGAGAGGATTGTGCATTCCTTATAAACATGCCCAAGATCTTGTCCACAGGCAATGTTGGATTATTCCTCAACAAGGGTAGTAGACGCACCCTTTGGACTACTGATATGACATATAATTACATTTCTCAAATCTAACTACTATAGTATTTGGTAGCTACCATATAAGCGTGTGGAGGGTGTGTCCTCTACACCTACTTACAAACAGAATGACTCTAGAAATATTAGTGAATCCTCACACTGTGACAGCATGCCCACCAAAGGTGTAGAGAATGTTGGTGGCCCCAGTGAAGTAGAGAACCATATTGGCTGGTCCTGAGTGCTTCACTCCCTCTACCTACAGGCACAGATATAGGATAACAAAAGATATAAGAAAAATGGATCCTGAGAAGGAAATTGTGCATGATTTCACTTTTTCTAATTTTATTAATCTAAATTCATATATTACAGTCTGATTTTTACCTGCCCATGGATAAGGGAAGCAATGGTGAGATACCATGCAGTGTAAGTGGTCATTATAAGGCCCAAGAAAGACCAGATTCTGTAATTATGGAATGATGGGATGAAGACAGTTGTTGCACAACATGCGCCAAAGATATAAGTCCAAGTTCTCTTGTCAAGATTGTCGTTTATGTAGTATATATTACTGCAGTTATAATAATGTTGATTGAAAATATGAGTCAGTCAAGATATATATATATAATAATTCTTTCATTAAAATGAAAATTATTGTTGTTAAATATATGGCAATGAATAATTCTTGTATTTAATTACCTTGCACATGCGATCAATTGAATTACAGATCCAAATAGAAGAAAAGTGCAGTTGAAAAAGAGGCCTACATTCCTCCAGTGTTTCCCCAACAACCCATCAAGAACTTCAAACCACTGCACACAATCAAAGAAAGAAACTTGGAAACTGAAAAGAGAAATTTGGTTTGTAGCCAAAGAAAAAAAAAAAGATAAACTTGCACCTCTTCTGCACTGTTTCTCATAGGTAATATTTGTACCAAATCTAGCTAGCTGCATAATAATTAATGGGAGAGAGATGTAATTGCCTGAATAACATGATTCCTGAAGTCAGCTTTTTCTCTCTCTTTTCGAGTTCTGTACTCAACATAAAGTACACTGATAAGGTACGCAGTCCAGCTTCCCATCAACCCATAAAAGAGCTGGAAAATGATTCCTGATGCCATTCCCAGTTGTGAAAATGAGTAGGGAAGTGTAAGAAGCACTTGTGCAACCTGCATTCCATAACACAAAAAAATACATAAGTAACTAACTGAACAATGAAGTTTCCATAACAATCTGAGTCCAAAAACAATGACATCTTTTATCTTGATCATGAACAAGTGCATGCCTGGTTAGAAGCACAGCTAAACCATGCATCATAGACCGAGCCACCATGCCAAAACAGCTTTGATAATTTGCTCTTACCCAACTTGGGATCTTCTTCCTCCCGCTCCATTTCAACATAGTTTCCAGCTATAACAGTCTCAACCTTCTCAGAAGCCATTGTTATAGCCTCTGTGATATAGGAGAAGAAATGGACTAATTCAGCTTATCCTATAAATAGATGGGGAAAGTTCTGTTCACTTTTTGCTACTACTTATGTTGCTAAACCTCTTTCCCTTATACAACCTTTACAACCAATAATTGTCAACTGGGAACCTAACTGGGTCACCCCTTAAGGACTGTGATTGCAAATTTAGTGCATGTATCATGTGGCTCTACCCCTATAACTTCATTTGCAGGTGAAACAGATATGTCCCCTACAGGTGACATATATACTCTTGATAATACATTTTCGTTTTCATTTCTAGAATTAAAGATGCTAATTTCCATCTGTAGGCTTAATGGGCCCGGACCAGCATGCACTGCACGAGCGGGATGGCCCACCATGGGCTTTTTCTAATGAGAAAGAACCCATGTAAAACTGAGTGAACATGAATGGATACAGGGAAAAGTTCATTTCTGATGGTATGAGTGCTTGTGTGGGGGACTCTTAATCCAGAGTGAAGAAGATGGACTGAATCATCATTACTTTGAGGTGAGCTTGGTGCTGAGCATGATCAGTGACACACGTGTGCCAACTAGCTTCACAAAAAATATGTAATAATAATCCTTTCCTCTGTTCAAAGTAAGGTATATGGGCAACAGATATCGCATCCTCTAATCATGATCCTAAGTGCCTCTTGAAGTCACATTTCAGTGGCAAGTTTTGAGATTGGACCAACGTGTCTAAATTCAGTTCAACTAAGGTTTAATTAAAAAAACATAGAATACAATTAACCTCTAATTACCAACCTAATCATAATTATCCGCAAATTACCATTTTCCCTTCCCTTTAAGATAGTCTCATGTCATCTTTTTCATTCATCTTAAAGATTAAATGATCATAAGTAATGGGTAAATTGAGAAATGAATAATAGTTTGGGGGATAAAGTAACATCTTAATTTGATAGCTTGGTGATCATATTACAAAACAAATAGCATCTTAATTTTATTCTCTATTTTTTCCTTTTGTGTTAAAAATTGATTGAAAATGCCTTTGAGAACTGAGTTTCAAAGTCGAGTGAGTAGGTTTTTTTTATTTTTTATTTTTTTTTAATTTTTTGGTGATTTCAAATTCATGGCAACCTTCCCAACATCACATTATTTGAAGGGGTCGGAAGTTTCCTCTGATTTTCAGCTTATTGGTTTTATACTTTTATGTAAGGACTATTTAGTGAGTGCAAAATAAAGTATATATTATAATTTGGTGCATTATACAAAGAGTTGTGTTTTCTTTAAGTTTTCGTTTAGCCTTTTGGAATAATTTTCATGAAATATAAATTTGGGTAGTATGTCTTGTTAGATAGCCAATAAGTGATTTGACTACTTCCTCATTATGGATGTCTCAATGTTAATTGAATTGAAGTTTAGAAAGAGAGTCGTGCTAGCGTATCGCCCAGCTTTGACCGATAGGCGTGCTTACTAGCACAAAGTTTTATTTTTTTTTTTTTTATCTTCTTTTTTTTATTATTATTTTTTAATATATTTCAATATTTGTAAGAAATAAAAAATATATATACCAATACACTAAAAATCACTTTCTTAATGATTAAGTAAAAAAAATTAAATATGTGAGTGGTCAAAATGAGGGGCAAACTCAGGTGGCATACTAGCATTTTCCTTAAAAAAAAAAATTCAAATGGAATTAGTCATTTTTTGGATTATAAAAGAAGTCATTTTCTTTGCCATGATTGAAGAAAGAGAGAGATTTAAGTAGAGACTATTACTAGATATAATTTTAAGGGTGTTGTTATACATCAGCCACTATTCATCCCACACCTGACAGTTTTTTTTTTTATAGGGCGTAGGGTGTCATGTGGTAGTGAATAGTAGTTGATGAGAAAAGTTATTCTAATTTTATAGATCATGCTATGATCCATAAAGTGACCTCATATCTATAACTTTTATATGAGTTATTGCTTTCTTAAAGATTGTAGATAGTTAGACTAGATACAATGTCATATCTCAAGACTAGAAAAATGCTATAAAGCATCGATAAGTCAGTCTTTTTTTTTTTTTTCTTTTTTCTTTCTATGCATGCAGCCTGATTTTGATGGTGATGATAATGAATAACCTAATCGTCACATGTCCAAATCAGTAGGTCCTAACCCACCTTGCATGTGCAAGCTGTATAGGCATAAAGGAAATTAATGTACACGATACTAGCATTAATGGGGGACCAAGAAGCGATTGACATACCTCACTTTGACTAGATATACTCGTTAGACATCAATCATTTTCTCTTAGTACCTAATGATCAGTTGATCATTCAAGGTGATTTATTACAGCAAGCAACGCTATTTTTTATGTCAAATTTTATCATTTTCGATCACACTTATTCTGTATCACATTTTAAATAGTTTTATATGTCAATCACTTGCATAAAAATTCATTTAAAATGATTTATATTATCAAGTATTAATAAAAATGATCAAATCTACCATGAAAACATTCTCTCTTCTCTTAGGACACAACAAGCTGAGCATGAAATTTGAGATGGAATTACCATTTGTTTTGGGGTAGGGGTGGACGAACAAATGAAAAATATCCAAGGTTTAGAAAATGCAACAAGGCTCGAATTAAGGGATTGGCCCAAATAAAATATAGCCTTTAGAAAAATGGGCTGGGCTTAACTCTTTTAAGGCAATAACTCATCCCTGACTGATGTAGCCATTCACATTTGTGTTGGCAATGGACGGGTATGCCGTAGAATCACAGGCCTAATTTTAAGCAGTAAAGCACAGATAGTGACAGTTGGGCAGGGGAGGGAGCCATCAAGGTAGCCAAAGAGATTTTGACCGCGGAGGTACGGGATTAGTTGAGCCCGCCATAGAAAATAGTTGTCACGAGATAGTTTAATAGTGATGAAGTTGGCTTGGAGAGAGAGAATTAGCAGCGGATTTGGTGAAATTACTAGAAGAAGATAGAGTGGAGGCCATGGATATTTGATGGATGTCTTTGTGGCTCTTGATATCATCACGAAGTATTAACAAACAGATTTAGTGAGAATGTTTTCCTCTATATTTTCTTGAGGATCAACGTATATTATTTATAAAAGTTTTGATATATTTCAATCTGTGTAACAAGAGTTTATCTGAAAGTATATCAAATTTACAAGAGTCGTTATCGCCTAGATTTCCTCCTTGATCCTTATCTTCACGTTGGTTGTCATCTTGATGTGGCTTCTTATCTTTGTTTCCTTTTGCTTTATTAGGTTGTTGAGCTTTATCTAGTTTTTGAGTATTTGTTGATCCATTAATTACCCTTATCGATCGACTATAACCTTTGGTGCCTCCTTGCACTCCTCTTTAGGTTTGCCTCGGCTTTTAGAGCGATAGGCCGGCCGGCCAATTTCCGCATGCATCGATGTCTCAATATTTCATATGGGGTTATTTTTGCTTGTATGAATTTAGATTATTCAGGTTAATTAAGCGCGCAGTGAAAGCATGAACTCAATATATATATGTATGTATACTTGCCGCCAGGAGGCAGATCATGATGATCTAGAATTAATTAATATAACATAAAGGTGAAGTAACGAGGTAGTAAAGAATGGAACCCGAATAAACTTGCATTCAAGGATCAGGAAAGGAATCTAACAGTCTTTTGGTAGTAAAGTTTTCTAGCAATGGACAAAAGTGCATGCTTTTGATCCACTAGAATCCCTCACTCCACACGTATTCTTCTCAAGTACTGATCCACCACCTTTATTTATATAAAGTGCTGCATTTCTACCTCTCTTGCTCGTTGTGTGCCTTATTTCACTAACCCAACAGACAACTAACTAAAAAGAGAGGCCAGAAGAAATGGCATTTCATACTCATCATGTGCTTTTACCAGTTCTCTGGGTTCTAGTTATCATGATTTCTTCAGGTATCTACTACATTAGTCTATCTTAATTGTCTTCTCCTTTATTTGCTCTTAATTTTATTTATGTATTGCTTTTTACTTATCAACATTCTCTCAGTTTCTTTCCCGAGTTTGAAATTAAGTCTCTAACAATAGTGAGATGTCGTCACTATATGAAGTAGATCTTACAATATTTATTGAACAATTAATCAGATGTTTTGAATACCGTACCGGATGTCGTACCGGTCAAGGCACTGGAACGAAATATTTCGGTACCGGTACCGTTTCGGGATAGCGTTTCGAAATAATGTTTCGGGATAGTCGATATATAAATAAATTATATATATAAATATATATAAAAATTATATTCCAAAATAATAGTCTATATAT
Source organism: Juglans mandshurica (assembly GCA_022457165.1). NCBI lineage: Eukaryota > Viridiplantae > Streptophyta > Magnoliopsida > Fagales > Juglandaceae > Juglans > Juglans mandshurica. The sequence goes on along the minus strand of CM039629.1, from coordinate 3,865,470 downwards.
AAATAAATTATATATAAATACATAAATATAAAAATTATAAATAGTCTAGTCTGAATAAGGGGTTAAAAAATAAGTTTGTAGTTTGAAAAAATAAATAAATAAAAAAAGGCCGAAATATCGACCAGTACCTGCCGAAATATAGGCCGGTACAGGCCGAAATTTAGTCCGATATGGCCGGTATTTTAGCCGGTACGAAACAGATATAGTACCTGTACCGGCCAGACGACCAAAACAAAAAATTTCGACCGTACCATCCAGTACGGTACAAAATTTAAAACACTTAATCTTATTCGAGAAATCTATATTAACAACAATAAATACTTTAAACCCATTTTATGTGTCTATTTTACTACTACCAAAGCCCTTAAATTTGGACTTTTTGATGTATGGGATATTTTTCTTGAGGGATGCTACTCATATTTCCACATTATATATTTTATATATTCTGAATTTTTTATTTTATTTTTATTATTATGAAATTAATTGAATTATTCTACTCATTGTTACACAAAGAAAAAGAAAAAATTAAAAAGTGCGTGGTGTGCGGAATGCTAGGTAGAATTATTCATTTTTCTTACTTGCGTAATTCTTGAATCTTACGTACTGCATAGCGGGGCAATTTTTGCAGTGTTTTATTATCGTAGGAATGGAAATGATCTAGTTTTCCTTGGATGGCCATGCATGACCAGGAGCCAAAGTGTCGGAGTCCGCAAGAATCTTCACCATCATAAACAACTGCAAGGAGACAATCTGGCCGGGAGTTACACCAGGGGGAAACTTCAACGGAGGCGGTTTCGAGCTGAAACAAGGCCAGTCCATGGTTTTCACAGCGCCGGTCGGCTGGGTCGGCCGGATTTGGGGTCGGACGGGCTGCAACTTCGACAAGAACGGCAAGGGATCATGCCAGACCGGAGCCTGCGGTTCTTCCCTCAAGTGCACGGCCTCCGGAAAGACCCCGGCTTCCCTAGCGGAATTCACCCTCGCAGCACTCGACTATTACGATGTCAGCCTCGTGGACGGCTTCAACTTGCCGATAGTCATCACACCCTTACACGGCAGTGGAAACTGCAGCATTGCCGGTTGCGACGGCGATTTGAGGACGCAATGCCCGTCGGAGCTGGCCGTGAAGGCCAACGGGAACGTCGTGGCGTGCCGGAGCGCATGCGACGTGTTCAACACGGACGAGTACTGTTGCAGAGGGGTTTTTGGGAACCCAGTGACGTGTCAACCAACGTATTATTCGAAGAAGTTCAAGTCAGTCTGCCCTACTGCGTATAGCTATGCATACGACGATCCCACCAGCATATTTACGTGCTCTGGAACGGACTATGTCGTCGCTTTCTGCTCATCCAGGTAATCATGTTTATGTCAAAATAATGGATTAAATATGATGACCTTGCCACCTCTCTATAGTCTATAGTGTTTTGATTAGTGTTTCGTTCAAAAATATTGAAAAAAAAAATCTAATTATATATCTTGCATGCATTTTGATAAAACTAGTATAAAAACGTATATATGAAAAATTATATTTGTAAATTGGTGTGGATCGAGGACATATATACATGCTTATAAATAACATAATTTTAAAGAGAAAATATATTTACAACTATAAATTATACAACCGTCGCATAATCGTTTTAAAAAAATGAATAAAATATGAGACTCATATGAATAAAATTAATTTTTTAATAGTAAATTCTACTCTTTTCAAAATAATTACGTGACGTTTACGCACTTTAAAGTTATGTATAGAATTACTCAATTTTAAAACATAATGTTCCAATGGCAAATGAAGACAGTCTTTTTTAACTTGTGCTGTTAGATAAAAAGAATAACGATATGTAAAATAATTCTAAAGTGTGCAACCCGCACCGTCTTTGAAAAAGTGTAGATTTTGCCATGAGTTGTGGATTTGGCCAACTTTTTCAAATAGAGTGTTAAGAACTTTCATATATTAATACGTAAAATGGTTTGTGAATAGCAGTAATGAAATAATTTGAGTTAAGATGTTTTATTGAGTTTTAAGAAATGAAAGTGGAAAAATTGAATAAAAATATTATAAAATTAAAATATCGTTATAATATAATTTTTTAATATAATTTTTATTTTAAAATTTGAAAAAAGTTGAATTATTTTTTGTATCTTGTTTGAAAGTGTGAGAAAGTTGTATTGGGTTTTGTGTTTGAATAATGATTAGGAAATAATTAGATGAAAAAACTAAATATTTAAAATTGAAAAGTATCTCTGTGTTTGAATGATATTGCCTGGAAAGGAAACTATGAGACGTTTTGATATAAGAGAAGATCATCATGAAATGTGTTCCCAAATGAGGCATAAGTCAATGTTACACTAGTAGTATTACAAGTAGCATTATTCTATATATTTTGATCTCATGCTAAACTAGTACTACTACGTACTTATTCCTATTTGAAAAACTAATTATATGATCAGATCTATAAAGCTAGCATTATTAGATATGAACAACTATTTTCATTGCATGGTAGCTAGTACTCATGCTAGCTACCAATCTATATATATATATATATATATATATATATATATATATATATATCTTCATTTGAAATATTTTCTTGTTTTGTGGATGCAACAATATATAACAAAATCTCTAAAGAAATTCCTTTTCTCTCTATGGGCTAATGGGTGCAAAACTTTTTTAACTACTTTTATAATATTTTTCCAACTCAACTTTCATGCTTAATTTGTTATCAGTACTTACTGAACAAGTTAATTAATCTCTCTCGAACACCTCAGGAATCAACCAGTGTGCACATATCATAACAACAGGCTGGTCTGCAACGAATCATCAAAAGGTTCGAAATCGTCGGATGAGAGATGGTGGTCTCTGATTCTTGCTTCCATGTTGGCTGTTAATTACTTATATTGGACTATTAGTTAAAATATTATAAAACAAAAATCTCATTTGTCATGTTTTCTTTAATTTCTTGGAAGGTACTACAAGAAATAATGTCTTTTGCGGCAATTTTGTGTCTGTTGAAAATAAAATTTGACATGTCGGTAAGATGGAGAGTGCATCGTATACACCGGGTTGCAATTAAATATATTAATTTTTTTATAACGTAAGCTAGAATTAATTATAGCTTACGTTATAAAAAAAAAATAATTATATTTGCAACCCCGTGTATACTATGCACTCTCCATCTTATTGACATGTCAAATTTAAAAATAAAAATAAAGTTTTGAAACTTCTTTCGAAACTTGCTCCTATCATGTTCATTTGTGTACATGTTTTGTCCTCTACATTGACTTATAAATAGAAAGATTATGTTATAAACTCTGTAAAGATGGTACAATTTTTTTAATTTAGTCTATCAAAAAAATCAGATTGTATCTAGTTATCCTAATGAAAAATATTTTAGTAACAAAAAAATTATACGAAAATAAATCTATAAAGTAACGTGTCTCGATGTACTATAATAAATTTTAAAGTTACTTTTATCGTAAAAAAATAAATTTAACAGATCATATAAAATTTTATCACTTTATATATTTACTTTTATGTAATCTCCTTTGCATAAGAGGCCAAAGTTAAATGTTAATTAGGACATGAGACTGTGAGCAAGTTCATGCGCTAATGAAATAGACTCAAATATTGTTCTGCCTCCCACAAAAGCAACTTGTTGTAGTGAAAAAAAAAAAAAAAAAAAGGTGAAAATCTATTAGGCCCGGGTGCTACATCTACAAAAATATTTTATAAAATTAAAAAAATGATATAGTTTTATATGATATAGTAAATCTACTACTCTACTAAAAATGAGAGTTAATTGTCGATTAGTATGTTCTGAAAAAATTTTCTTCGATCACTCAAAAAATTTAAGGGAAAAGTTTTAAACAAGTCAAGTGTCATTCCTACCAAAATCCTTTAGATCAATAGGCAACACATTAGTTTCTCGTTAAGAGAACCAATGATCGAATCCCCCTCCCCTATGTGTCAAAAAAAATGCCGGGTGTCCTTCCCTAGTTTTACACCCTCCAGTTAAATTGTGACACATAATAGCCTTATGGGAATAATCTTGGGTGCGAGTCCAGCCTACCATTTCCCTTTCTCTCTTCTCTCTTCTCTCTTCTCTCTTCATCTCTTCCCTCTTCGCTCTTCTCCCCCGAAACTATCCATTTTCTCTCTTTTCTATTTGAACCCAATATCGTCTTCATCTCTCCTCTCCAATATCGTTGAAAATCTCTCTCTCTCCTTTCCCTTCGTCCCGTTATCCGAAACGTCTCCCATCTCCGTCGAACCCATCCCATCCCTACAATAAATGGGGTTTCGTCGAGTTCAAAGCAAGATATGTGGTCTGTTATACAAAAAATGGCACTGTTTCAAGCTTTAAAAACCTTCCCAAACGAAGTCAAACAGCGGTGGGAATGAGTTGCAGCAGTGGTGCTTGGGAAGATTGTGAACCAGTGCAAGAAGAAATCTACATTACTGAAGGAGAGCTTTAGAAACAAGAAAGATGCAGTATAATTGGTTGGGTTTTGTCTGGGGGTGCATGTTATAGATTGATCTACATCAAAGTGTATAGAATGAACACGTGGATGCATTTCATTGGTTTCCAATATAGTTTGTTAAATATTAGTTACATTTGACTCTGTATAAATACAGAGTATTTACTTGTAATTCAGAATAAGAAAGAAAGATCAATTCTACAAGCTATTTCATTCTCTTAGTCTGCTTTCTCTCAATATTCTGTTACATGGTATCAGAGAAAAAATAATTACGCTTCCGTTTCTAATTCAAGAATGGATAATATTCCAAGTTGTTATCATCTACAGAATGGTGATTCACCGGGAACAATTCTGGTGTCAAACATCCTCACTGGGGACAATTATCATACATGGAGCAGGTCCATGGTCATGGCGTTTAAAGCAAAGAACAAGATTGGATTTGTGGATGGATCAATTGGTCAACCAATTTTCACAAATAAAACATACGAATTATGGGAAAGATGCAACAATATGGTGTCTTCTTGGATAATCAATTCTGTCTTAAAGGAGATTGGTTGTAGCATAATATGTGCGAAATCAGCAAGGGATATGTGGCTGGATTTAAAGAATCGTTTTACTCAAGGTAATGGTCCAAGAATCTATCAATTGCAAAAACATTTGTCAGTCTTGATGCAAGCAGATTTATCTGTACGAGATTATTATACAAGATTTAAATCCTTATGGGATGAATTGTTGGATTACAATCAAGTTCCTACATGTTCATGTGGAGCCTTACGAAAGTGCAGTTGTGGTGCAATAAAGACCTTTATGGGATATCAAGATCGACAACACTTGATGCAGTTTTTGATGGGTTTAAATGACAGTTTTTCTCATATCAGAGGACAAATTTTAATGGTAGATCCTTTACTAGAAATAAATAAAGTTTTTTCTTTGGTAGTTCAAGAAGAAAAACAAAGAGAAATCAGCAGGAATGGTATTGTGGATACTGTTGCTTTCATGAGCAAAGTGCAAGATTCAAACATAGAAATGAGAAAGTTTAATTCTGGAAAACAGCAGCAAACAAGAAGAGAAAAAATGTATTGCACTCATTGTGGTATGAATAATCATACAATTGATAAATGTTACAAGATTCATGGCTATCCTCTCGGATTCAAGCAAACTTTCACAAATAATCGACAGAAAGGAAAGTTTCAAGCATCTGCTAATCAAGTTTCGGGTCAAACTTTGAGTAATCCCTTTGAGAACTTTAATCAATTGCCTTTCTCTCAAGAAGATTATCAAAAGTTGTTATCTTTAATTCACTCACAACCTGATGATAATACCAATCATCAAGCAGCAAATGTTATTTCTAAATCTGTTGCTCATTCCACTCAAGGTATATCATCTAATCCAAGTATTTCCTTAAGTGCATCAGCTTACACTTTACTGTCCCATAGTACTTGGATTGTAGACACGAGCTACAGATCACATTGTACATTCAATCAATTTGTTCACTTCCATTACCAAAATTCTAAACACCTCAGTAAAATTACCAAATGGTGAAAATGTGCCTGTTACACATTCTGGTATAGTCCAAATATCAGAAAATTTAATCCTTAAAGATGTACTTTGTGTACCATCTTTTTCATACAATTTACTTTCTGTGAGTAAACTTACTTCAACACAGAAATGCTTATTCATTTTTTCATCTGATTCTTGCTTTATTCAGGAGCATACCCCATGGAAGATGATTGGGATAGCTAGAAGAAAAGTTGGTTTATACATATTGCAGAAATCAGGTGCTAGTGGTAATGAGGTTCAACCCAAATCAAATATTATTAATTCTGTACTAAATTCTAAAGTCTGGCATAGCAGACTAGGACATCCTTCCATGTCTAGATTGTTTTTCCTTTCCAAAAATGTATCTGATATCAAATTTTCAGATAAAGTTTCTGATCATTGTACTGTTGCCCACTGGCAAAATAGAAAAGACTTCCTTTCCAAGTTCATACATATAATGAAAGCTTTCCTTTTCATATTATCCATTGTGATATATGGGGACCCTTCTCTATTCCAACCCATAATGGATCCAGATTTTTTCTTACTATAGTTGATGATCATTCAAGATTTACATGGGTTTATTTGATGAAAAACAAGTCTGAAGTCAGAACCATATTAACTAATTTTTACAATCTAGTTGAAACACAATTTGAGAGAAAAATACAATGTATTAGAAGTGACAATGGTTCAGAATTCAAAATGGTTGAATTTTATGCTTCAAAAGGAATTATACATCAAATGTCATGCATAGAAACACCTCAACAAAATTCAATAGTTGAGAGAAAACATCAACACTTGCTAAATATAGCAAGAGCTTTAAGGTTTCAATCAAATGTTCCTTTAATTTTTTGGGGGGAATACATATTGACTGCATGTCATCTTATAAATCGAATTCCATCTTTGGTTTTAAACAACAAATCTTCACATGAAGTTCTTTATAATGCAGTACCATCATATATTCATTTAAGGAGTTTTGGTTGTTTATGTTATGCATCAACTATTACTCAAAACAGAAATAAATTTTCACCAAGGGCTAGAAAATGTATTTTTATAGGATATCCTTTTGGGTTGGGGGGGCCACGATTGGTGTCACAATGAATATTAGGGTTCTTTGGGTGGGGGTGAGAGGTTGAAGGTTGCCAACGGATAAATTGCATTCACCTCTATTTTTCATTTTGCTCGAGTTTATATGTGTCTTAGTGTTATTAATAGGTGTACCATCCGGCAGGTAGTCGCATCCAAAATTCAAATTAACCTTGTTAACGGCCCAATTTAAGCTGCCCAAAGGGGTGGCCGTCCACTAGGGCAACTGCAACAGTTGTAGGTTGCTTCTTGGCTGCCATTTTTTGTCATGCAACTATAAAACTTATTGCAGTGCTATATTTTTAGGTGTTTATTGGCCGCACATTGTATTTATTATGTATTATGTAATATAAGAGCTTCCAACTTTATAAATTTGTGTTTAAATATATTTTTGGTTGTGAGATTACATCCCTAGTTAAAAAGAGAAGTATTGTAATAATAAAGATGGGAAATTCTATTTGCAATCCTCAAGTGGGGACTGCATGTGCAGACACATTATTAAATGAGAGAAAACATAATTTTAAGAAGGATAATTTTGAAATTAAAAAAAATTTTAAAGTTATAATACATTAAATTTAATTTATAATAAAAAAATCACGTAAATTTACCAACAGTCGAACTAGACCATCCTCGTAAATAGTTTTTTTTTATTTATTTTTCTCTATTTTCAAATTTATTATTTTTTAATTTTAATTTTTTACTTAAAAATAAAGAACTGTCAACTGATCTCCCAAGTCAAACTATTTTGTTTGTCAATAAATAGGAAAAAGAAAATTGCTGGTAATGTTTACGTAACCAAATCTTGCAGGCGCTGCAGACAAAAACGAACGAGGCCATTGTAGATGGCGAGCGAGGGTGGTGGAAAGGTCTCCTTCAAAGTGACTCTCACCTCCGATCCAAAGCTTCCTTTCAAAGTGTTCGTAAAACCTAGCCCTTCACAATATGTATATATCTCTATAAATGTTCCAATTTCTGAGTCCATGATTCTTATTCGCGGATTCTCGCAAATTCTTTCTCAGGTTTAGCGTTCCGGAGGCAGCACCTTTCACCGCTGTTCTCAAATTCGCCGCCGAAGAGTTCAAAGTGCCTCCCCAGACCAGCGCTATCATTACTAACGGTTATTCCATATTTCCCTCTTTATCTATGGCATTCCTTGCATGTTTTTCATCCTCTTACTTTCGAATTTTTTCGCCATTTATTTTTGGCGATTACTGACCAGGTTATAATTTAACTTTATCCGCTCATCGATAAGGAACCCCTTGAGGTCCGATTAGAGTAGTTTACATGTATATTTTTACGCCGAGACAGGTAGAGAGCCGATTCTGTTTATTAGCTTGCCAGTCTCAACTAGTGGTCGAATTGCGAAAGTTTTGGAATGATTTATTGCAAAGAAACTACCTGACCGATAAATCCATGTAAATATTTATGAAAGAGAATTACAATTTTCACTGTTTTGAAGTCATTCAGACTCTTATGTTATACCTAGTTAATTTATATTAATTACAATATTTTACAATTTGGATGTTTCAAAATACAAACTTTTGCACATTTTGATCATTTTCCGGTTTTCTCTGAAGTCCGAAACTTTTTTGTAAGAAGCGACATTACTTTCTTAAGGTAATAATTAGCTGGATTTGAATACTTGAACATTTTATATTGTTTCCTGACCCACAGACCTAATGCGTCACGTAATTAATGGGTGAGGCTAAACCGGCACTTGTTTATAGATTGTAGCCTTGCTTTATTCAATATGAAGTAAATCGAATTATCTACAGTACCCGAGTATGCTGATACTTTTTAAAATTTGGATATGATGCTTCCAATCGCAGTGTTGCAGTTATTAAGAGTTGACTTTCTAAGGATGGAGATCCATATATACACAAGTCACGCCTGGCCTTAGTAAATTAGGAGGTCCCTTAGATCTTTGGAGCATATAGTTGCAACCATGTGATTTTGTCACTCTTTGGCTTTTGTGTTTCTCGAAATTGAACAAGGGCATTTAAATGACACAGCGGATGTCGTAGAGGGAAAATGGAATAAGTTCAGATGAAAGCTTCTGACTCCTGTGAAGGCTGAATTGCAGTCATGCTAATTAGGGTGTTGTGTATGTTATGTATGACTATGAGATGGTTCTTTTTGGTTTTTTAACTTTCCCAATGTGCTACCATAACCACTTTGTATGGAGGGATTTAAACTGTGCAACATGCCCATTACCCAGTATTCTTGCCTTCAGAGATTTAAAAAAATAAAAAAAACTTGTCCAGTTGCTACTGTACTTTTATCCTTCTTAAGATCTAGCCGTAGAGTGATAGTATTTTTCCGTCTTTCTAAAACAAACCCCTTTGGCCTCTTTTATCTTTTCCCTCTCTCTTTTTAATGCCAACCTTACTTATAAAAAAAACAAATGTACCGAGTGGCATCATTACCCTCTATCCTCTCACTGACAGAAAGATAGCTCAATGGATGCATTTCATATTCTTTAAATTAAGAGCTTTTCAATTTCACTTTAGCCTATCTATGCCATGGTGAAACTTGAAACACTCACCATATCTCTTGTTCGATCAGTTTTCAATCGTAAATTCTCTCTCTCTCTCTCTCTCTCTAACAAGATATTATCAGCCTTAGAGTTACAATACTTACCTTTTCATCCAAGATCTTCCATTGTTTCTCACTTTTTGTTCTTTGCATGTTTAATTCATCATATTTCATGCATGCAGACGGTGTTGGAATCAATCCTCAACAAAGTGCAGGTATTCTGATGTTCTATTGCTTAGTTTTGGTTCTTCCTGTCAACTGCTGTTCTTGTACTCGTCTGACTATTGTAGTTTTAAGCTATATTATATTAGATATGATGTTTTTTATGACTCATGAGTGTGTATCTATTTTATATTTTTTTATATATTTTATTTTAGATGGGAAATTATTGATTTATTCATTCCATTTGTCTAATTTCTTATCAGTGCTTTCTCACTTCTTTTTTGCATGATTGAATTTGGAGCATGCAGCGTTAGAGTTATTGACTCCACCAGTGTAATGCTATTGAGGTAGAGTAGTTCAAGGCTGGGCAATGTAGGACGCTTGCAGTAGGTTGATGGCCATTGTTGTCTGTTGTCACATGCTTTAGAGATTAGTCTTTTAAACGAGCAAGTTGGGTGTTGGAATGGGCTTAGATAGGGTGGAATGATGAAAATTTATTCTTTTTGGCAGTCCGTAATTATGTTAAGGTTATTTGACTAAAAAGACCACTGAATGAGAAGTTCCTTCACGAGCACTGATTGCCTTGTGCACTGGTTGAACACCATATTTAGATCGCACCTGTTCTGGCTCAAATTGAGAAGGGTTTTGATCAGCTTTCTCTGGGTGGATACCGAGCAGAACTTCTATAGCTTTAGACATGAAAATCTGCAAATCCTGCAAAGAAGTATGCATCCGACTTCCGTAGTCCTGAGAATTTTTTTTTTTATTGGCACCGGGTGTCTAGGAACAACGTCCCGACTAATCCCGAGGGTGCACAGGCCCTTGGCAAGGAGTTGGTTAGAATTATTTGCAGTTATGGTTATAATTACAACAATATAATCTTTGTTGAGATGATTATAATCACATCTCAATGTGATTTTGTGCACTTGTAGATATTGGTGCTGGCATTGCCTCTGTGTCTCTAACCATATTCCCATATCTGAAGTTAGCTTTCCCCATTTTAATATTTTCCTAGGAACATACAACCCTTTGCTTTTAATTACCAGACAAACAAAACTATAAAATAGAAAATTCAATGTTTTTTTTTTTAATTTCAACAAGTGGGAACAAATAATTTAATAAAGCTATTTAGTTGTAAGAATAAGCTGTGTAGCAAATACAATTAGACCATTGTTGCAAGAGTAAGGGCATAATCTTAATCAAAATAGTATTTCCACTGTTTAATGGATAAAGATTTTGTTGGAGGTTCTTTCTTATCTTAATTGAAAGTTGGGACCATTGGATGCACACAAATTGAAACGATAACAATTGATATGCAGTAGAAGGATTTGATAGTGAATTGAGCTCTTCAATATTCATCAAAGAAGCATAGAGTATGCGACAAATATCTAATGATAACATATTTCTTCAATTTTATGTCTCTCCCTTTCTCGGTCTTGTACCTATTTGGTCCTCAACATGGTCTAAGCAAGGTTGAGTTCTAAGCCCAATTATAATTAAATTATTTTCTTCTTTTATACTTCATTCTGGATGGCATTCTGATGGTTATGCTATTTAATTGTGTCTATAACTCACTTTGAGATATAATATATCAACCTCCCTTCACGTTCATTGACCACGTTGTGAATGTAACATACTCAATGTTTCAAGCTCCTTGCATATTGTTCTTAGAAAAGGTTGTCCATGTGTCAGTAAACAATTCATTCGTTGATTTATTTCTTGCCTTACATTCTCTCGTTACTTTTCTCTTTTTACCTCTTAGCTTTTATTATCTATAATCCCTACATGGTAAACTTCATGTCACCATGCTTATATGCTAGTTAAAAGCAGTCAGAAAAATGTTACTACGATAATAATGATGATGACTCAAGTACTATTATTTCGATTGGTCATTTACAATTGATATTTCTTATGCCTTTTCTTGTTGAATTGTAAAAAGAAAAATAAAAGGCTGAAAAGCATCATATCATGTTGCTATATTCATACATCACCCAAAAGAGCTTTGAAATGTCATGTTAGGATTGTTGGGTGGGCACCCTAATTTGTATAATGTTTGCATTTAGATCGATGGTTTTCACAAGAAAATATTTGTTTTGTTTTGCAGGCAATGTCTTCCTGAAACATGGTTCCGAACTACGCCTCATACCTCGCGATAGGGTTGGAGCATGTGGGATGTAATGAAAGCTGCATTATTGTCAGAGCAAAGAGTCTGGCCTATTCTCGCCTGTTAATTTGGGTTCGCTTTCTCGAATGTTTGCATTTTCTTTATAGGGAGGAATTTTACTCTTTCCGCGCATCATCCTAGTGTAACTGATACTATTTAAAATCACCACTTATCAGAGCTTAATCATTTGTGCCGAACTCATGTGCCTCTGCTCATGTGGAACTACAGATAGTGAAAAAAAAAAAAAACAATACAAAATGACATAGATATCTACCATCTAGTAAAGTCGATAAGTTGGCTGGGTGTAATGAGTTGTAGGACCACTTTGGGCATCATATCTATGATCGATCTGTCTATATTTAGGGGTGAGTGTGGCACTTACGACAAAGGCAATTAGATATTGTATCTAACAAACTGGCTATTGAATAGGGTCATGAATTTGAATCCCCCCATCACATTAACAAGTAACAAAACAGGGGAGTTGCAGACCCACCAATAACTCCTTGCTACTCTGAGCTCATTGGCATAATTCATTCATGTCAGTCTGGGTTGATGAAAACTGATATTTTATAATCAAGGGAGTTTGGTTTCATGGTGTTGATGGGTGTCATCTCATTCGCAGCATGTGATATGGATTGGCGATGGATAGTTAAAAAAATGCCAAGTCTTTAAACCTTTTTTTTCCCTTTCACTAATTGTCTTAACTCTTTTTTTTAATCGATCTAATTGATTGGACTACCCTAAAAGATCGGATCTACACCATCATAATCCTGAATTAAGTAAATCTCGAGTTATTAATTAAGATCGATCCGAGTTGAATTAAGTAAATCGATGTCTTGAGTTTAAAATCTTGCATTCATAATCCTGAGTTTTCAAATTGAAAATAATTTCTCTTAGATTACCGAAATATACTTGTAAAAAACATTTTGTCGAGTGTCAGTGCGTTACAAAAATTAGTGGAAACTTTAGTCTAAACACAATGCCAATAAAAAAAACACCTCTAGTTTGTTTTTACAATTTATCTCAATTCATCTCATCTCAATTAATTATTACAATTTTCTCAAATTTTCACATAAAATAAAATAAACAATTCAAACTTTTTCAAATTCTAAAACAAAAATAATATTAAAAAAATATATTTTAGAAATATTTTATTTAACTTTTAACTCTAATCTCAACTCATTTCACCTCATTTGCGAAAACAAACGAGATCTAAATTAATATTGATACAGGGAATCTAAATTAAAGAGAAATAATATTTATATAGTCATAAAGTGCGCAAGCGCCTTACTTATTTAAAAAAAATGAGTAAATATGAGATACACATGAAAATCTTAATTTTTTATTGTGAAATTTTTTTTTTCAAAATAAATATGCAGTGCTTGTAGAATCTCTAACTGTATCTTGCATTCCTCCTAAAACAATTTAGATAAAAAAAAATATAAAAATATATATAACTAATCTATTAGAATAAAAGATGAAAAAATATATTCATCATTTATTTTTTTATTTTTTTTTCATCATCTTATAATGTGATATTAAATAATAAATTCATAAATAAAATATAATAAATAATTTTTAATTATTTAATATCATATCATAAAATTATAAAAAAAAATAATGAGCAACATTACCCATAAAAGATATGTTCTCGAAAGAAAAAATGCACAAGGCTTAAGGCTATAAGAATGCGTGCCACTACTCGCAATTCTTTCTTTATTTATAATAATAATAAAAAAAGCAACCAGCATTAAAAGGTAAAGCTCGGGCCTTGTGATAGTGGGTGCCAGGACCAAAGAAGTGGACAAAATAAAATAAAACGTAAAAAAATATTAGTACCATTTTACACATATGCCCTTAATAGTAATTCTGTAAACGAGAAAAGGGTGATGGGGCAGCCGCATGTCTCGGAGACCTCTCGGCTCTCTTTTTCTACATTTTGCCACGTGATATCTCATGCCAACCGGCAACAACCTTCTTTTCCATTGCCACGTTTCCATTTTACCCAGAAAATAATAGACAGGTAATTTTTTTTTTTATAATTTTTTTATATAATAAAGGTTTTATTTTTTAAAAATAATATCATTTTATATAAATATATTCATTTTAAAACATAATTATATAAAAAAATTGTATATATTTCATTACTTTTAAGTTTTTACCCCTCCGCTCTCAGTGTCTCACATCTCCGTGCATACAGCAGCACTCTATTATAATTTTGTAACGCAATTTTAACCATCAAATTTTAATAGATTATAGAATGTGCTATTTTATAATTTTTGTGGCCTGATTTGTTCCTATTTTGACCAGTGTTATGATTTCTTATGTTTTTATTTTAAGGCTTTGATAATAGAGAAATGATATTTGCATTGGTACGTAAATTCTGTATATTCTCTTTGAAGAAAGTGGCCGATAAATTTAAAATCTACATACAAAATTACTTATTTTTACAATGAACTCATTTTTTTTTTCACTACAAGCGATTTAATGTGTTTTTATTATAATTCTATATTTATGTACTTGAAATTTCTCTAACTAAAGGAGTGTAGGGTATGAAGATCTATCCATCCAAAGTTTTAAATTTTACTTATAAAGAGATTATATAAAAATAAATTTATAAATTAATACAATTTAATACAACACGTCAAATTATAAAATTATTTTTATTATAAAATAGATTTAACACATCACATAAAATTACTTTTAAATATTAAAATCTGCCACCGTGAGAGACTGAGAGTGCCCCTATACTCTTTAATTTATGGTGCAATTACAAAACTGCCTTACAAAAAGGTAAAAACATCAGTTCTCTTCTTTGCACATGTTTCTCAAGAAGCATTGTTTATGACACATGTGATCAATATTAGGGGTGTAACTAATCTGATTTGGTCTAATTTTAGATAAAATTTGGGACTGAACTGATATGTACCGGTATTGTATTTTTAAGAACCGATTCTACATCGATTATCCCCTAAACCAGTACTTCCAGTTTTACCGGTTCCGATCCGGTTTGGTATGATTTTCTAGTTTTAATATACTATATTATATATTATATAATATATATAATAGTATATTATAGTATATAATACCATAGTGATAATATATTGTAGTATATTATAATATATATTATAATTGTATTATAGACTATAATGATATAAGATTTTAAAATTTAATATTATATTAATTAGTAATTTATCATATAATACAAAATTATTTTATATATAATTATATATTATATATGAGCCGGTCCAGTTCAGTCCGGCCCAGTTTTAAAAAAAGAAAAATCGAAACCAGATCAATTTTAACCGGTTTTAAGAAAAATAAAATGAGTACTAGATCGAACCAAATTCGATACCGGACCAAACCTACCGATTCGGTTTAGTCCAGTACGATTTACTCCTTTTTTTTTTACACCCCTAATCAGCATGTATATTGGATCGGAAATGGATATTGTTAACTCAATCCAATCTTTGCAAAACGAAAACTCAGTTAATTTCTTTAAACGAATCTCGATCTAATCTGAAGTAATTTTTATGAATCTACGTGTGTATTATTAAAGATCAGATAAATAATTTAAAAGATATATAGACATAACATGGCCTTATTTGACATTTCTACATGAATAATATTAAACAAGAAAATACCAATTATTTCATTAGAGATTTGGATTTTTCTAAGTTTTTATATGAATTTTAGGATTTAACATCGAAGAAATATAGACATATAAGATCGAATCTACAATATTTATAATTGTCTAAATGAATTCATTGAACAATATTAATTAAATACTTAATAAATGTTTGTAAGATCCGCTCTACATTTTTATCCTACTTTTTTTTATTGTAAATTTTAAAATTATCTAATGCCGTAACTTTGAAAATATAAACAATAAACAATTCAATTTAAAATAAAATTAATATTAAGAATTATATTATAACAATATTTTATAAATAATTTTACTGTATATAATTACTATGTATAATAATTATTATGAGATTTATTATATTAATATAAAATTATAAATTAATAATATATTTAAAATATCGAGAGATCTGCCGAACAGTTAATTTTTTTAAAAAACAATATTTTTTAAATCATTTAAATATTTTTAAAAAATAAAAATCATATATTTATTAAAAATACTTTCTTGACAATTAAATAAAAAAAATATTCTGTAAATTTAATAAGTGAGAATCGTTTAAAATATCAATAAACAACTTAAAAATAGATATAATACTCTTGCTAAAATATATATATATATATAATATTATAATAGTTTTCTACGTATAGTCATTTTTATATATATTTTTTATACATTCTATTAATTGATCAAAATAGTTATTTTATAATTAAAAAAAATATAATCAATTATATTTATATTGATAGAATATAAAAAAAATAATATATAAAAATGACTGTAAATAAAATTTTTGATATTATAATAACGCACGTAAACCCACGACGTAAATATAGTAAGGAATAATAATGGATAGAGTTTTACTATAATTATCGACGTACTTCGACCCACTACTCTGTCACTGTCATCGGCTCCAACTCCAAAAGCATACTCTCTCTCTCGCTGTGAAATCTGAAAGGAAGTGTGGCTCTGCGTGATTTATGTACTCTTAGATTAAATAAATTATATATCTGCTCGCAACCGAAGATACGGTCTGTCAGAGTCCAAAACACCCTTTTCTTTTTCACTTTCGGGCAAAGTAGACCGACAAACTGTGCTAGTCTCTGTCTCTCTCCCTCGCACTTGAAGTTGAAGATGGCCATGAAACCCAAGATCCACCCTCCCAACGGCAATGGCTACTCCAGCGACAACTGCGGCGGAGGCGGTGGCTGTGGCAACACTTCCCCTAGTCCACCTCCCTCACCTCCCCGTCACTCCCATTTCCGCCGCCGAGTGAAGTCTAAGGTCCACTACGTTCACTCCCTTAAGGAGAGCTTCGGCGGCGGCTACGGCATTCTGTTCCGGCGGAACCTTCTGCTTCTGTCCCTGCTTTACGTGTCTGGGCTGCTCATGTGCGTGGGGCCCTTCTCTGCTTTTGTTTCCGGTCCAACTCTTCCTGGCTCCTTCTACCGTAGCCACGAGATGTTTCGCAGGCTCTGGCGTGACATTGAGGCTGATAATTCATCCGCAATTGAGGTTCGCTTTCATCATTACTTTTTCTTTTCCTCTTAGGGGTTTTTCGTTTGGGTGCCAAGAAATGCTGGAAAAGAAAAGTAAAAAAAAAAAAAAAATTTGACAGACAGGTGGGCTAAATGCTTACACTATTGTCTTATTTTTGCAAGACATGCTTGCTGATTGCTAATTTGAGGTTCAGGAGTAAAGCAAATTACTTGCTTCTGGTCATGGAATATATACTATCGTACGACACAATAAATGTGAACATCCCGGCTGCGCTTTTCTTTTGAAAGTATTACTTAAGATCTCTGGTTAGTAAGAGCAGATCACATCATGCAGGTTTAACTCGATCAGATTAATTCACAAAAAAAGAAAAAAGAGTAATCGTTTCAGTTTCTCGCTTTTGTGGTTTTCCTTTGCCCTTTTTACTCTAATCTTTGGAATTCCTTGGCAGCCAAACTGAATGTTTGGTTTAAGGGGAGAGAATACGTGATAAGAAAGCAAAGAAAAAGAGGATATGGTTGTCTTGATTTAGTTAATTGATGACTGGAACGTTATCTTGATATTCCGATTAGGGAATTCTCTTTTGAATAATTTTTTTGGGCCGTAGCCTTTGTGATCACACTCATGAAATGACATTTATGCTCTGAACTGCAACAAAATACAAATTTATGTTGTTTGATCCAGAGAGCAAGATCCTTCCATTAAAGGATACTCGCCATGACTTTCCATTCTGGACATTTTTGTTTGTGTTTTGCTCTTTGTTAATGTTAACTTGGGTATTTGTAATCAGAACAGAGTTATCAGTTATATTTTCGAAGCAGTATATTTGTTCAAAGTATTACAATGCTATCGACATTCTCATATTTTGCTTGTTTGATGTGTTCCTGCATAACAAGCTACCTTCGTACTTATGTTTATTGTTACTATTTTTCATATGGCTAGAACTAAACTATAATTTTACAAAGCTATTATTTTGGTTTGTGTTCTTTAATGTATGTTTGACAAATGAATTTGATGTGATCAGCCAAGATGAAAATGTTGTTTCTTCTCACAGTTATCCTCTGTCTGGAAATTCAAAAGGAGGCTAAAAGAGCAGAAACCTTGCCCAAACTCAACTGCTGGACGACGTTTTGGTATTTTATGAAGTTAGCATATTTATTTTAAGATGGCTTCCATAGATTACTTCTGTAATTCTCCACTCTTTGATGTGGGATGTTATAAATGTGGTGCTTGAAAATCACTGATATTTTGGCATTCTTATCTTACTTATATTTTTCCTTCGATCAATGGTACGAAGTTGTCTATGGACCTGAATACCTACATCCTGTCTTAAACCTAAAATGCTTCCTTCATTCTTTTGCCTCTTAAAGCGTGACTGTAAAGGAATTCCATTAGACTGACATTTCCCATTGAATTTCAGAGTCTTCTGGCCCCACTGGTTACTTAATTGTTGAGGCTAATGGTGGTCTTAATCAGCAGCGCTCTGCAGTATGTTATTCTTCTCTAATAATTCTATTTCTGATTTTCTCAGTTTTGTAGAAACTAAAACGGACTTCCTGAAAAAAAGGAGATATAGAAATTAAAGAGGGCATCAACCTAAGGGAAAATAAAATGGGGGCACTATTCTAAGGCTTGATAGATTTCAATAGTATGATAAGCTGGTACTCTTTTATCTCTCTTACGTGCATATAAGGCTTGTTCTTAATGTTTAATTATGTTTTTTCTAGATCTGCAATGCAGTGGCTGTAGCTGGACTTTTGAATGCGATACTTGTTATCCCTCGATTTGATTTCCATAATGTTTGGAGGGATCCAAGGTGAGTAGCTAAATTACTTTGGTCTTTTAACATTTCACTGTAGAGCTGCTTGAGCAATCTTTAAATCACATACCTAGTCACTAATATCATGGTTGTCTACCATTAGATGTACTGGCTGTAAAGATGAAATTCGCTGTTATTAAGGACTATATGTTAGCTTGTAAAACTTTTTATATTCCTTAGCTATCATAGAGCTATACATGGGTCTCTGGTTCCCTGGGTTTGAAATACCCTGTTTAATGTAGTTGCTGAGTTTTGCTTCTTGCTTATAAATAAAAATAAAAAAAGTTTTGCTACCAAGTGCCAAGAACTTGGGATATTTGTAAGCCTATGAATGATCAGTAATGTTTTTAGAGGTTAAACTTGAGTTTTTGAGTTAATATATGGCCCCTATCAAATGGCATAGAACACATACCAAAAAGCATGCCAGAAATGCACTGTAAATTTAGAGATATACAGCATAATGAGGATTCTGGGTGTGCTCTTAAGGTCTCTTTTTGCCCTAAGAACATAGTTTTATTTTTTCAAAGAGAAACGCTTTAGCCCACAAAGAGATCCTACAAATTGACGTGGGTTGATGTGGCACATTAGATTGTAAAACTACTTTTATTGTAAAGTAGATCTAACGTATTATATGAAACCACGTCAATTTGTGAATTTACTTTTGTGGGATCTCTTTATGGCAGTAGCACTTCTCTTTTTCAAATGCATTGTTGTCTAAACCCACACAAAAAACTGACAACATAATAATTTTTTTACAGTGAGTTTGGTGACATATATGATGAAGATCATTTCATAGCTACCCTTGAGGACTATGTGAAAGTGGTGAAAAAGCTGCCCGAGGCATTGATGGAAAGACATGATTACAACATTACTAATGTACCAACCTTCCGCGTCCAAGCTTGGGCTTCTGTCAACTATTACTTGGGAGAAGTTTATCCTGTCTTGCAGAAGCAAGGGTATGGGTCAAACCCTTTTAATATTTCTTGATATCCTCTACCAAATTGGAACTGTGAAAACTCTTTTCTCTCAGAGAGAATGGTATCAGCCAACTGAGCTATAGCAGACAATTTATGTAATGAACCTTGTAGATTGACCTAATCTGTCTACCGCCTGTTGAAACTTCTAGGTTGCTTTTGCTTGATTATTTTTTTGTTGCAGGGTTATCCGCTTGGCCCCCTTTGCTAATAGATTGGCAATGAATGTCCCACCTCATATTCAATCTCTGAGATGCCTCACTAACTATGAAGCATTGAGGTTCTCTTCTCCCATTACAACTCTTGCAAATAAATTAGTGAATAGAATGATTGAGAAGAGCTCAAGGACTGGTGGGAAGTATGTTTCCGTTCACCTCCGCTTTGAAGAGGTACTAATGCTTATTTATCATTGTATTCTGATCTAGTATTTGGTACTTCTAATTTTAAGTGGTTATGAATAATTAAGCTACGTGTGCTTGCTTAATACCTGTAGGACATGGTGGCTTTTTCATGCTGTGTGTATGATGGAGGAAAGGCCGAAAAAATTGAAATGGATTTACTTCGTGAAAAAGGGTGGAAGGGAAAGTTCAAACGAAAAGATCGTATCATTCTACCAAGTCTCAATCGAATCACTGGAAAATGCCCATTATCTCCGTTGGAGGTACCCTAAACATAAGCTACTTTTATTGCAATATGACCTTTAGAACTTCAAATTTGAGATAATCCTGATGGATTGATATTTCAAGTCCAGTTTCTTCCTCACACCCCCCCTTCCCCCCCTTCTCTATCGCTTGGTAGGCAAGTCAAGTTTCTCATTTTAGATTTTCTGAACCAGTTCTATTAGATTTTCAGCCTTCATGACTTTTCTTGTAGTATGTAACAATATTTGGTTAAAGTTAGAGCTGCAACAGGGATGCAAGAAGTACCGTACAGAACTTGGGTTTTGAGGTTAAACAGGGGGGTGGAGCTTTGAAGTTTATAGTGACCTTTAATCTTGGATGTTGTTTTTTCTTGTCAGTGTAGGTTGGGATGATGCTACGTGGCATGGGGTTTGGTAATGACACTTCAATTTATCTGGCATCAGGGAAAATATACCAAGCAGGAAGACATTTAGCTCCTCTGCTAAAGATGTTTCCCCATCTCCACACAAAGGAATCTCTTGCAACCCCAGAAGAGCTTGCTACTTACGAGGTGAACTCTTGTACACTCTTACAATTTGTCCGCGTCTTTACCTATAAATAGTCCTGGTGACTTGGAGAATCTACTCCATTAAATTTGGTATTTTCGTCTTTAGTTACACTAGTAATAATTTCTGGATAAATTGTGGTGATGCCTTCTTATTATTGAAAAGGTTTCTCAAATTTTAAGGCTAGTGATATGGATAGATGGTTCATTGGTTGGAACTTGCTCCAATCCATTTAAAATCAACATTGGAGATTACGAACATTTACCATTGACTGGGTTCAAACAGGCCACACTCAATTACAAGCTAGGTGATTTTGCCGCATTGGTTTGCACAAGATACATATTATAACAGTAAATTTTGGGTTTTTATGATGCTAATGCCTGACAGTTCAATCAGTGAATATGATTTTCACCAATTTTTACCTATAAAATTTAACAAGTGACAAGATTCGAGTATGCATTTTTGGCTGTTAAACTAACTTGACTCGATGAAAGAATTGGATAGATGGCAATAAAGAAATAAGATAAGGTTTGCTCAAATACTTATACTAATGGTTTTTTCTTTGCCATGTGTTTGGCTGATGGCATAAGCTTCAACCACCTTGCTCTAATACTCATTTTCTCCTTTGGTAGGGATTTTCTTCAAGGTTGGCAGCTCTGGACTACATAGTATGCTTGTCTAGTGAGGTTTTTGTGACTACTCAGGGTGGAAACTTCCCGCATTTTCTGATGGGTCACCGAAGATTCCTCTATGATGGACATGCTAAGACCATTATGCCTGATAAACGAAAGCTTGTTGTTATACTGCAGGACATGGGTCTCAGGTCATCTCCATCCCTTAATATGAGTGCTTTGTAATTGTAGTATTTGTGAAATTTATGCCCAAGTTAGTCTGCAAGAGCCTTTGTCTTGAGTTAATAGGTTTGAGTGTATGGAATAGCTAATCAGATCAATGCTTTCGAACTTGACGTTTAGGGGTTTCATGTAAATTTTTTTAATACTGGTTTTGCAGCTGGAAAGCTTTCAAGGATCAGATGAAAGAAATGCTCAATGAAAGTGACCGCAAGGGGATCATGGTACCAAGAGTGAGAAAATTAAACAGAAAAACTTCCGTGTACACGTACCCTTTACCAGAATGCAGATGTCTCCAGAAATCCGACAAGAACCTAATGAATCCAAATTCTACATTCTCTAATTACCAACTGAAATCCACGAGGCATGAGATGGCAAACCAAACTTAATTAGTATTTATCACTCGTGCTGCTGCCAAACAGATATGATTTTCTTGTACAAGTGGGCTTTGGTTATTGTCTTTGATTTTTATACGAGCCCATTACAGTTCAGGCGAGACAGGCTTTTCAACTCTGATTCACGAGGAATTCCTCATTCCATGTTACTCTTCTGCCTTCTACATGGAGATACTGGATCTCTCATCTGGCATGGGTTTTTTATGGAGCCTAAAGTATGAACTGACCAAGATGGGAACATTGCTAGACTTCGATGTGCACGAGGAGATATCACTAGCCCTATCATTCAGGAAGAACTTGTGAGTTCCAAGCCTTTTGCAGTATGATATAGTTTGTCTCTGTGATTGTTAACCTTAAAAGGGTATTATACATGAAGTGTCATTAATATTGCGTTCGTCCTTGGCATTGCAACTTTGCCAATCATTTTTGTTATCTTGCTCACCATTTTGTGTAATGAGATGAAATCTGCATGACTTTGATGTAATACTTCCTTTTTTCTTTTGTTCTTTTTTTTTCCTGGTGCTTTTGGGATCAAAAGATGTGAATGTTTCGATATAATGAGAGGAAATATGTAAGAGTTGAATTTCTCTCCATTCCATAATACTTCCTTCCTTCAACAGAACTCAACGGTGGTGTTTATCCTTCTTTTCCCCACTAAGCAAGATACATCCTTGAAATATAAAGGATGCAATAGGATTATTTAATGGGCTTCAGAAGATATTGTAGCCTAGTCTGATTTGATCACAGGGTGTGCTAAAAGGGCTTAAGCTCGCTAGCCTTTTCCCTGTTCAGAGATATGGTCAACATGGATCTTGAAGTAGAAGGGTTGGCTTTGTTTGATTCTATGCCAAAAAGGATAGTTTGTGTAGGAGACTGGGACCATTGTGGGGGTGTTGGCATGATGGAAGATCAATGGAAGCAAGTAAACATCTCTGTGGAGATGGTAGGATTGAGTTTGAAGCAAAATGAAATTACCTTTACAGGTGTTCTTTCTGCCTGTAGACATGATGCTGGCTTGGTTGAAGAGGCATGGACCATATTTTTAAGTCCATGAAAGCTAAACATGGAGGGGACCCTCAACTGCACAAGCATTCTCGCTCGAGTAAATCATCACTTGTTTTAAAAGTTTAAATTCATGTATATTCTGATATTATGTAAAATTATCACTTATCTCAAAAGGTTAAATTGATCGAAAGAGATAGATTTAGTCATCAGTACGTGTGGCACTTGCAAAATTGTTTATCTTGTGTCTGCGCTCTACTGTGTAATATATAGTTAACAGCTAGAGAAAAACTATAGGGTTATTGAGAGAGGTAAGATGATAGAAGAATAGAAATTTTGACTTGCCTTTGGTAAATTCATAAGATTTTATTTTTTCTGACATGGCAATAAGTTGTTTTGTTTTGATTTCTTCCATTTTCCTTTCTCTTTCCAAGCCATAAAAGCTATTGCCTAGTCAGCTCGGTCAATATAACTCAAACAAATCCATGGATGGTTGGGAACAAAACTCCATTTCCATGTATGGTAATGGTAGTAATGTAGGGAATTCACCCAATAAAGCTGGTCCTGGCAACAAGGCCCCAGTCCAGCTGACTGAGCTTGACTCAATAGAAATCAAAGCAAACAATAGGACTTAAACAAGGTGGGTCCGCACCTCATTTTGTCACTGTTGAAATGCATAAAGACAGATAGATCCCTCAATCATGTTGTCTTGAGCTATCGTCTCCAATAAAAGTTCTTTCCCATGTCTCAATCATTTCAGTGTCTTTGTTTCCCTCTCCGGCCTTCGGCATTAGTATTCTGATCTTCTGTTTTTCACGCAAGGAATGGTTTAAGTCTTTCCTTGCACCATTTTCAATGACCAGAAAAGGCAGAGTCCAAAAGCCTCAAAGAACTTGCCTGCAGAAACTTGTTTTGGCCCCTGTTATCTGGAACCCAACCAGACTCGGTCTAATGACAAGCTAATCAAATAATAGACAATGAACTAGAGCTGGATTTCTAGTACTCATCCATGCCATCAATTATTTCCATCTATCCTATATTGCATGATCTTATTGTGCACATCCTTGACTTATTGAGCCCTTTTAAAGAAGCGAACTGAATACTTGATTGATAGAAAGATCTTACCAAAACAAATTCATTAACTAATGGAAAATGCTAGTTTGTGTACATTTTAACTTTTTTTTCTTTAATTTTCTAAATATTTAAAAAAGTTATTACTAGTAAATTTGTGTATTCTTTTTTAAATATTTAAAGATGTTTGAAAAAAAAATGAGATTGCACTAGGAACTCGCTCAACGGTAAGAGCTGAGCAGTACAGTAGAAGCGTCCTTAACTAATATAACTTATATTATACTTTACATTATAAAATCTTTTTATTATAAAATATATCTAATATATTACACCTAATCATATGAATTTGATATTTTATTTTTATGAATTTTTTTATGACATTTACTTCAAATAACCTTTCGGAAAAGATCCATTATATAGTTTTCGACTTCTTTCCTATGCCCTCTTTGACTGCTTGTTTTACTTAAATCTTCTTGGGAAAAAAAATAAAAAATAAAAAATAAAAATAATACTACTTTTCATCCTAGATCCTACCAACTCCAGTTAAAACATCTTTATATGTCATTTACTTAAATGAAAAATCAATTAAATTGTGGCATATTAGTTGATATAGTTAGAAATAATAAAATCTACAAAATGTGGCATATTGTGTTTGTGATTGTAAATATGGATAGATATATTTGAATAGTTGTTTGAGCACAATTTGAGAAACTTTAAGTTCACAAAAAAAAATTTATTGTATAAATAGACGTGGTTTGATATGGTATGTTTGAGGTAATATCTACCTTATACTAAAAAAATGTTTACAATCTGATATGCTACATTAACTCACGCTAACTTCTAGGTTTTTCTTTTATAATTCTCTTTATAAACTTAACACTTCTAATAAATTTTTTGCGAGAGATTTTTTATGAGTTGCTCGAAAAATTATTTTGTTTTTCACAAAAACCTGGACAAATGATTATATAATTTTTTTTAATTAATTAGAAATTTTCTTACTTATACAAGATGTTGTTTGGATGGAGAGAATTTTGAAACAAGGTGGAAACCAAAAATAGTGCTAAACTCCCAACCCCTCGAAGCATTGGTGCTTATTTTGCCATTTAAATATTTTGGGTGCAATCTTTGATTATGTAACTTGCTAGTTAAGCCCATGCCGAGTTGCTTAACTTTAGGCACCAAAGATGGAGACAAAACTCCCAAATCATAAGACAATGAGTACAAAACAAAAATCAGTAAAATAAAGAATAGAAACGTACCACAAAAACCAACAAACTCACGCCCGACCGCTAATCCAGGCTAAAATACAAAAAACCACAGAACAAAATGCCCACGCACACCCTGCCTACTGCCAAATTTATAAAGTCATGGGCATGCGCCACTCAAACCGTTCCGCCTTGGAACGTCTTGGGTGCAGGAGGGAATCGTGGGTAACTGATACTGGAGGATGCACGGCAACTGTTCGAGGAAATTGTTGCTGTTCTTGGACCACGAATATGATGGTCTCTACATGTGATTGTACTGGGGGAAAGGAAGTTGATGGTGAAGCTGTTACCAGATGTTAATCTAGGACATAGATCCAGGCAACCTTTCTTGCTTTGCAAGCATTTATAGGTGTCTTTTTTTAGTCCTTGCAAATCTTGTCCCACACATTTAATAGCATTGGATGGTCCTATGCAAGTCATCTTTCTCACCTTTCTTTCTTTGCAAGCAATTATAGGTCTTTTGAGTCGTTGCAATTCTTGTGATCCCACACATTTAATAGCATGTGCATGTGCATGTGCATGTGAATGTGATGTGGTCTCATAACTCATTTCTCTCCACCCTTTTTATAGCATGACTTGTATAGTAAACTCGACTAGACTGCATTTAGATATTGAACTGAGTTGAATTGAGTTGAGTTGAGATGATAAAATATTGTTAGAATATTATTTTTTAATATTATTATTATTTTAAGATTTGAAAAAGCTGAATTGTTTATTATATTTTATATTAGAATTTGAAAAAATTGTAATGATGAGTTGAGAGGAGCTGAGGATCCAAACGTACCTTGACAAAACCCATAATCAATTATTACTATTCATCATCCTCACATTATTTCTTAACGTAGCATCAAATAATTAAAATTACTCTTTATGTGAATGACAGTGTACACAGACGCCTGTATCCCTATCAGTCTTATTTATTCATCATCCTCACATCATTTCTTAATATGACATCAAATAATTGAAAATTACCATTCGTGTGAATGTCAATTGTACACGAACGCCAGTATCCCTATCAGTTTGTTTATTCACATAGAGTCAATGATCAGATAAAGTTGCTTAAAATCAATATCATTGTTATTACCATAACTTACACCAACATTACTACCACCATCCATGCATCATCGCTATTAGCTTGGCATACCACACACTTCCATTGTTATCATTGCCATTATAACTATCTTTACATCATTAGCATTGTCTTTATGCTGCCATTACAACTTTTCCAATCGTCTTCATTGTACTATCACCACCAGAATAATCATTTTCTTTGTGTCCCCTCCCCATCACTATCATTGTCACCTTGATCCTTCTTATTAACAACAACATAACACCATACAACTCTTATCCTCAAGTCATTGTCACTATAGATCATTATAGTTACCATCTTTTTCAGTACCAATATACTAATTTCTTAATTCTCAAATACACTCGTCCAAATAACAAATATATAATAAATTAATGAGAATTTGGATCCCATTAGTTTTAGTTTATTAATTCTTAAATAATTGGAAAGATGCCATTGTGATATTCAAGAACAAGACAACCACCGAGACCACTTTAATAATAGGTGAGTTTTGTCGGTGGTCCATTCTGGTTTGCTTAATTAGTTTCGATGTTGAGCTGAATTGAGTTCTTTATGAATAGTTGTGAGTTGAGATGGTGGAATGAGTATTGTGGGATCCACTTAATATGAGTTTAAATGTATTTAGATGTTAAGATGAGTTTAGATGTATTTATGAAAAATTGAAAAAGGTTGTGGGTTCACACGTGTAAAAAAGTGTTGAATTGAAAAAAGTTGTGAGTCCTACGTATAAAGAGGTTTTGAGTTAAGATGAGTTTAGTAATTTGATAATTGGGTATTTGGATGTTAGATTTGACCTAAAATTAGACTGAACTGAGTTCAACTCAAATGAGTTTAACAACTAAACGGGGCTAACTCTTCA
Organism: Juglans mandshurica; assembly: GCA_022457165.1. Taxonomy (NCBI): domain Eukaryota; kingdom Viridiplantae; phylum Streptophyta; class Magnoliopsida; order Fagales; family Juglandaceae; genus Juglans; species Juglans mandshurica. Next base: position 3,837,862 of record CM039629.1, on the reverse strand, counting down.
CCAAAGACCAAGGAAATCCAAGTCATAAGACAATGAGTACAAAACAAGAGGCAAAATGATTGTAGAACTGGGATGGAACTTGATAAGAAAATCTAGAACCCCTCCCAACTCGGTTCAAGCTAGCAAACAATACCACTGAACAATTATCGATGAGAAATCTTCTTTGTTCAATATTTTCAGTCTCCTTGAATGATATTGCTGTTAATATATTATATTGATATATTCACATCTCACATGACCCAAATGAGCGAGCAATATTTTCTCCATCTCAATTGAAATGAATGGTATTATTTAGCAATTAGAACGATAAGTGAAATGATTAAACATCTGATATTTTACACTAAATGGATGTTATCCATTTGGAGTGAAGTAGATACAACGGTTACAAGATGTTTTTCCAAGTAAAACGGCAGACTAAAATCAAGACAAAAAGATTCTAAGATATTGAGAAAGCATGAAAACAACAGTGTTTTTATCAGATTACACTAAAACCTCTCTGTAGATGACAACAAAACAAGGCAAAATAGCCTTGGGATTAGACACATACAACTCTTCCAGATTGGAATAGAGCCCCACAGCCCCCGCGACAGAGTCATACTCCTCCTCACCCCCCTCCATGTTCTTCTTCACCCTGCCCGCAATCACCCGGCAAACCAGCATCGCCTTTTTGTCATTCCTATCCTCCACCAGCGCTCCAGCTTTGTCATGCGCCTTCCCACTCGTCGCAGTTGTCAGGATCCCATTCTCAACAGCACCTCCGGCTGGTTCTCCGGCAACCTTGAAGCCATTCTTTATGATGCTGCATACATTGCATTGTGGGATTGCATTGCAGAGATTGGAGGAGCCGTTCAGCCCCAGTGAGCAGACAAAGGTGGTGCAGTGGAACCTGAGGAGCTCGTTGCCGTCTGCTATGCAGCGTGGGTGTTTCTTGGGGAGTTTGGTGGCCTTGGCTTTAATGGAGTCTCTATAATCCTCGAATCTCGAGATGGTTCTCTGGGTGTTGTGGACTTTCAGGATGCGGTCAATTTTGCAGATGGGAGTTTGTTTGTTCAGCCAGCTTGACTGGAAAATGATTTCCACTATGTTCTTGCTTGTGTCTTCAGGATCCAGTTCAGATACTGTGCACATATTAGGGGATTGAGAACTTGATAATGAGGATTTAGTTTCATGGGTTGAATAAAGATTGGAGTTTCACGTATGAAATCGGCAGTAATTAGCGAACCAAGATGTATTTTAACCAAAAATGTATTTCTTCTTGACATGGAACTATAGAGGAAGAATGTATTGTGAAATACCTGCGTGCCTGACAGCTTGATGAAGCTCCAGATTTTCAGCTTTCATGAAGATCTCACCACAGTCAGGGCAAGAACAGATGCTACCCCTGAGAGAAGGGTCTCTGGTGAAACCAAGTACAGGATCTACCACCATTCTACACTCATAGCAGCCAGAGAATCTACTGAAAGGCATTCCTCTAAAAGACCCACCAATGGATGAATTAGAAGATGCAGAGAACGAAGAAGTGGTAGAGGAAACAACCCCATTGACTTCATGCAGAGGAGGTTTCAGGGATCTGGTAGAAGCATCATTTCTACTCGAACCCATTGTGGGGGACCTTTTCTTGCGGACTTCTGGGGATCCGGTTTCAGGTCTGTGCATGACCTTTGTGTTGCTACAGAGCGAACCAGAGCACTTCATTTTCTTGCATTTCTTGGCATTGACAGTCACCTCCAGGGCTTGCTCTTGTTGCTGCTGCTGTTGCCGCTTTTGTTGTTGCAGTTGTTGATGATGCTTTTGCTGTGTTTGGAGATCTTTACAGGTCAATAGGCCTCTTACAACTGACCAAGAGGGCGGTTTCTCAGATTTTAGGGGCTGCTGGTTTTGGTTTTGGTGGATATGGTTGGTAGATTTTGTTTGGTTTTTGGGTTTAGCCATTGAAAATGAGATGTAAAAATGGTCAAACTGAATCGGAGCTAAACAAATGTTGAGTTTTTGGGTTCTGTTTCAGCTTTTCTGAAACATCATCTAAGATGCTTTAATAGACATAATGAAACAGCTATGGGGAGAGTGTAGCTGCAGAAGAGCTCCCTTTGTTATAAAGTTGGTATGGATTTGGGACTTGTGGGGGGCTCTTTGATGTGTACAGATTTTGATTTGTATTAAAATTGCACCAAGTAAGACCTTGTTAATGATACGCATCTGACCGTTGAATTGCAAAAAGAGATTGTTGAATTGGTATTATTACAAGAGAAGAAATGGATATGGGTCCCACACATTAACACAACAAATGGACTATCTTTATTGCTCAATTAATAATGCATCCAAAGATTTAGGATAGAGTGCCCAAGATTGTATACATTGGATGGTGGTGATGTTAAATGGAATCAACTCCTTTAAACCTTGCTAGGTAGAAGCCATTTTGGCGCACCAAATCGCTTATCGACAATGTCATGGCTGTTTTTATTGAAAAAAAAAATTGAGAGAAGAATAAAGTTTTCTGTCTCACGAAAATTATTTACATCTCAATGCGAGGTCTTCTGTCACACGAAAATTATTTACATCTCAATGCGCAACATTTTATTAAACGGATATCTTACATGTTAGCATCAGTGCGCGATTTGGTGCGCGAATTCACTTGCAATAAGACTTTTCCTTCTTTTAAAGGGTTGTCATATGTTATTTTCTATATTATTATATAAAAGCAATGTCTTTTGCCACTGGTGATTGTTTTTTCTTCCTTTTTCTAGGAAGTTAAAAACTCAATACTTGTTTGCAACATTCCTATTATTATCATATGTTAATAAATTACTAAATCCAAAAGTTTAAAGTAATGAGTGTTGACTCCACTTATATTACATTAGGAGTTCTAATACTAATTACAAGTTGATGATCAGTAAACACATATCAATTATTTAAAAAAAAAAAGAGTCAAAATATCAATATTTTCTCATGTTAAAGCTTCCACATCAATTATATGGAAGTAAGAATAAGCATTTCTTGCATTATATTATGTTAGAAGTTCTAATACTTACAAGTCCGTTTGTAAACACATCATTTTTGCTATTCGATCCATTATAATTATTAAAAAGGTATAAAAAATATCGATATTTTTTATGTTAGTAGTGTCAATAAGTGAGAATTAAGATTTCTTAATGAAAATAATAATAAAATAATAAATAGTAACGATGCATTCTCAGTACTCAAACTAAACCTTTGCAGAAGGGATGTCATGCCACACGCAAGACTATAGTCTTTACTCAATGATGAAAAGAAATTATATTATCCAGCCAATATATATATATAAATATATATATATATATAAACTTTTTTCTATGTTGTATAGTTCGCAAATTTCAAGACTCACATTTACCACCATAATATAATAGTCTAAAGACGTGTCCTAAAATTGAATAATTTAATGAAGAGGAGATCAGCATATATAGTTTTGATAATATTATTTATGAAGTAAATATATATACATAGAAAATAGAAAATATTGGGTTCCAACTTCCCAATACCCTTTTTTCTTTGGGACATGAAACTCGAACTCCAACGGCAATTAATGGTGGGGTGGGGTACCAGAGAAGGCCAAGGTGGTGACCGTTTTGGGGTTAGGGAAGAGCACAGACATTAAGGTACTCACTAATTGCACCTTAATGGTGTGCCTCTCATCGGTAAAAGCTGCTTTTATTTAGATTCCTTTTGCCTCAAAATCATGCCATACCATACCATAATCCATATGCTGTAGGATAAAGCTAACTACTTTAATTACCAGAACATGAATCCAAATGCCATTTCAAAATAAAGATTTAATATACTAATTTCTATGGAAGTTTTTTTTTTTTTTTTTTTTTGGGGGGGGTCTAATGTAATTGCATTTTTATTGGGAAAATGAAAATACAGACTTTGTATTCAGAAAAGAAAATCCAGACTTTCTAAAAATTCTTTAATGAAAAAGTTACAAAAGAATATATCGGTTACTTGAAAACTTATGCAACTCAGTTAGTTGAAGTAAATTAAAACCTGCTAAAGTTTATGAATTTCAGAGTAGAGAAAGGGAAATGCTACTTTATTCACACCGCACACCAACATATGATTTATTATTTTTATCATTCTTTTTAAACGCACATATGTACACATCAATATGTGTGTGTTTAAATAGAATGACAAAAATAATGTAAGGGATGATGATAAGTAAAATTTCTCTTTGAAATTATTTTTCTCGTATTTATTGAGCATTTTACGCTACAAATATTCAAATTTAGGTGTTGAAGAGTCAATAAAATGTAAAAGAAGGTAAAAAAAATGGGGACTAACAGAATAGTCCAAATTCCATGTTTTCTTGACCAATAAATTGGTACATGAACCAAGAGAAGCCCACCTGCATGGAGGTTGTTTAGGTTAACAATCTAATGAAAGGCATGTTCAAGGTTTCTACTATAGTTTTGGGTTGCTGCAATATTTAGGATTTGAAGAACATTTCCAATTCCACAGTCTTTAGTAAGAGAACAAGTTAAAGAGACAAGATCCATTACATGATGCCTACCGCAAAACTTCCACACTCCTAGTCTAACAAGACTCTTGTGGCTCTCATTACTCATAGGCTTTGATGGATATGGTGGGTAGAAATTGCATGATGGTCACGAGGGTGTGATAGTGGTTTGCAAGCAGTAATAGATCATTAACTTTAAAGTTATCTCTAGAGATAGAATACGTTGACTCTTCTCTTTGGAGAAAGTAGTAAGATGAGTGAATACAAATAGTTTGAAGATTTGTCGATATCTGAGACTCACACGGTAGCTGTAGTGGGACATAGATGGTTAGATCTTAAAGATTTAAGGCCAAAAAGCTTATAGAGTGACATGTGTAGCATTAGAAGGCTTGAAAATGGGCAAGTGCATGAGCTCCACCCCACTTTGGGAGACGCATGAGGCTTACACGCATGTGTGTGGTTTATCTAACCTAAGAATTTTGCGGTGCAGTGTCTTCCATGGAGATATCGAGAAGATGATAGATCAGTCATTTTCCCTGTATCAGAAAAAGCAAAATCAAAAAAGAAAACTTAATAAAAATGGTTTTTAGACTTTGAGAGGGGAAAAAGGAAGGGAGATGAGGAGCTCCTCCCCTACTCATATCAGCACAAATGAGAGATGGTTATTATTTTGTGTTCAGAGTGAGAAAGGGGAGCAGTTCTTCTATATACAGTCGCTACATACAATCGGTATGCAGTCATTGCCGCCACGTCTCATTATTAAAAAAAAAAATATACAGACAGAAGAATAAAAGAAGGTCGCTGGAAACCGAAAAGAAAGAAAAAAATAAACAGAGCTCGGCATGTCTGTACCTTCATCTGAAATAAGGATTAAGAAGAGAGAGAGAGAGAAAATAAGCCAAAGGAAAATATCATAATCGTTTGAAATTTTTGCTTCTCACAGATCCTCTACAGTTTTCTACCCTCAAGGAAGCAAAACGTACATGAACACCAAGATGCTTCTAACTATTTCCTTCCAACTTAACAACAAAAGAAATCAGAAGAATCAACTTTCGCCAGGCCAAAATCCAAAAGCTTCACATTAAAATCCTGCAGGTTTTTGTTTAAAACTTATTAAGTGTAAGCCAACCAAACTTTCCCAAGGGAGAGAAATGGAGTCTTGACGAAGAGAAACACAGAGAAGGAGAAAGAAAAAAAGATCTGGAGCAATGAGGTAAAAAATCGAAACCGTGTCATTTTTAATTTTTTCACGTCAGACGTTTTCGCCGCGCTTGCACCAGGCGACTGCCTATAGCATTTTTCATGATATATTCCTGGGAAAGAGAAATGGCAATGCACATAACTCTACAAACAAATGAGTATATTGGGGGTGTCATTTCATCGGTATTGTATAGAAGTATCACTCTCCTCCAAAGATTAAGAAAGAACAATGCAAAAGGATATAAAATGGCGTCCGTTTACTCATTTGGTTAGGACGAGTTGCTCCGGTATCTTAAAAATGTGTCTAACTATGTCCATAACATTTGTAATATGGCTTCGGTCTAACGTGCATAGCACCATACTACTCTACTAGGATTTTAATATATTTCATATTTTATCTTTTATCGCCTTGTTCGATATTAGGTAGGTAATTATATTAGTTGACAATTTATCTTGATGCGTCGTGTCGTATCGTGTCATGTCGAGTTAAGCCTATTTAATTAAGCAATTAAGATTATTCAACCCTAACCCGTTTACTTTGTTTCAAATTTCTGTCAAGTTCATAGATTGTAAAATTGACAATCTTAATAATAGCTTAGTTGCAATGAGTACGTTCCTTGAAATTTCTACAAACGGAAGGAATTAAAGTAACATGACAAGTAAAAAAGACTATGGTTCTTTTTCCTACAACACATGAAAATAATTGCAAGATAAATTCTACTCATCATTCTAAAGCAAAATTTGGCAGCTTAATCAATAATTAGAGAGTAATGCTATATACAGTCGTGGAGTGCACAAGCATCATACAGTTGCTTTGAAAAAGAGTAGAATTCACTATTAAAAAATTAATTTTTTTTATGTGAATACTATATTTATTCATTTTTTTCAAAGTAATTGCACGCACGATATTTGCACACTCACGACTACAACTATAATTTCTCTTTACAATATACATCATAAATTATCAACATTGACAACTTACATCCTAAACTACCAAGTTTTGGCAACTTACACCCTCGGTTAAGATCTACTGTCAAGATTGTTCCATAAGTCCTATTTTTTGTGGCATTTCTTTATCGTCCACACAGTAAAGTATAAGCCCAAACGGTTTTCTTAGGGTATCCATTTAACAATTTAGCACATATGATTATTGCCAAAATTTTGAATGCTGATGAAGAGCAGGAATATTACAGAGGAACAACACGAATGGGCGAGGTTGTGAGTGTAGTAACAAAAATTTTTAGGAGATGAATTGTACCGGAGTGAATCCAATGTGAAAATTGTTGCGGTGACTGAATCTCGACGGAGCTATTAACCACCCCAAGCTCATGTATTTCTTAGGAATGCCTCAAGCTCGTGTAAGAAAGACCTTGTTACTCATCTTTATATGAAAGCTTGTAAGAAGCCTCAGCACGCGCTTCCTCCAACTTCAACAAGAGGTCCTTGATGAAAGGCGTATTTGTCCCATGAGTGATTTTCAGGATATCCACTGCCCTGGTCAGTGATTCTATAGCACTGTTCGTGTTGCCCAGAAACCTGTGATATTAAAAGTTCAAAGTAAAATGAATAAGATTCTTTACCAGGAAAAAATAGGTGGAAGGTCCTATTAGGATGTTATATTGTTTATCAACTAGCAGCAAACAAGACTAGCATAACAAGAACATTTGCTGCTTCCTATCACTGGACCACTGGTAGCAGAGGTGGTCCTAACGCCTTGTTAGTCATACTCACTGAACAAGTCAAGTTTATAAATATAAAGGGAGGACCAGAGGAAAGAAGGAAGAACAATAAAAGATATGCAGTGTGGAATAAATTACTTTGCAAAACTAGAGGCAGCATCGGATGCATTGCGTCAGAGCATAAACGTTACATACATCAAATAGAGTTTCTCCAGTTCAGATTTCAGATAGTTTATAAAAGTCTGAAGTGAAAAGAAATTTGTCAAACATGTGGATATTGTGTCAACTAAACCATCACAAATATATGCAATTCCCAGAACCACGTGTCTAATTGTGAAGTCACGGAACCGAACATGCTTGCTTTGCAACCACAATGAGAAATTCTTCAACTGAGGTCCCATATAGCAACCAATGGAACCCGGAAGATTCTATTATAGTTCCAAGAAGATTCTTCACCTGAAGGTTTTCCATGGATTATACATGTCCTACAGGCTACACCCTAGCACCTCAACACTAAACGGAGTATATAAATACATTTCCATGACATTATATTAGAAGTACTAGCAGTTAAATATCAAGAGGTCATGCGGTTTCACTCTCATGCTTATTCCATATGGCGATAATGTCAGCTATTTTGTGTAGTAAGTTCTGAATACTGAGGAAAAAACTCTGGATAAACAAACACAACTTTTATCTTTGTTACATAGAAGATTAGGTGTTGTGAGGAATCAATTACAGCATCTTGAAAATATACAATTAAAAGCTAGGCAAAGATTCTAACCATTCAAGCTTCCCACAGGTATAATATTGCAGTCCAAGCAAGGGATGAAATCCCGGGTAAACTCCTGTAATGAAACAGTAAGTAAATTCAGGATATCAGCAGCAACAACATAACTTATACCAAAACAAGCAAAAGTAAGAATCAGCAGAATTATGCGACATGAATGGTTTAGTCCAAACACACATTAAGTACTCTATCCGTTGATTTAAATAAAGATGCAGAACAATTTCAAAACAGATGTACTTAGTGCTATTTATTTATTTATTTTTCATACGTAAAAAAACAAGTGATGCAAAAGCACTGTGCTGGAGTTGACAGAAATCTTAGCAATTTAAAAAAGAAATCTAAAGAACTTCGAGGTTCTAGACATCTATTATACATTATTACAAGAGTTCAGTGTGATAAACTAATGTTTGAAGAGAGCAATCTCAAAAATTGGATAGAAACTGTCAGAGGCATGGAAGCATGATCTTGGTTTATCAGTAAGAAATTAAAGCCATCAGAGAAAGCAATTAAACTCACCAGGTTGGAGTATTATTGTAAACAGGTGATAAATGATTAAGAAATCAGCCTTCCTGCTAGTATTCTCAATGTGGATGAAATCCTTGATCAAAGCATAATTCATGTTTTTAGAGATCTATTCAGAACATTTTTTTCACCATTAATCTTTATGAAAATTTCAGGTAACTTTATAGAGATCATGAAATCTGAGAAGTATTTTACGTGTCTAGAGTTTCTTCCAATTGGTAGGTGTATATAAAAAATCTTCATCAATGTCTCCAAAACTTCTGGACCTCTGGTGTACATCAAAGACTTCTTTTTTATTCCATATTGCTATCCCATCTCATGGTAGGTGAACAAACATCAACACATGCATGAGACCTTCTCCATCTACAAATTTCTGTTTCCAAGTAATTCCAGACTTCTTTGTCTTACAAAATGCTTTGCTATTTCTGCAGCACTTCTGAAACATGCATTTCTTGAATTCAAACACACTTCCATGATGAATTACAAAATAAGGTGATCTCTTGTATACTCCATGTGTACTAGGGTTTCACCCTTTTTTAGTCATTAATAAAATCTCATCTTACTTGTCAAAAATTATATGAAACAAGGACTAATATATGATGGATGTCATGCAGAATATTTCAGTTCTAAACCCTAGAGCTCCAACTCAAACTACAATATTCAGAATACCAGAGGAGCTTAAATATGTCTCCCCTGGCAAACCCAAACAGAAATATGATGTACTTTGATACACTGGAATGGTCAATCTGCAATATGCCAGAGCTTCTCTCCAATCTTGCTGCTCCATCAAAATCTGAAAAATGTAAGATTTAGTTTTATTACAGGGAGTTTAGCGGTCCCATGAAAACAGATTCACTATGGTTTAATTGCCAGTTAGAGGCTGTGATAACCCGGCCTAAACTTGGTACTTACTCTTATTTATTTTGTTTTTTGTTTTTATCCAAATGGACTTGAGCCCGATGATTGGAGAAGATTAAGGGTGTAAGATTGGCTTAGGCCATGTTTTCTTTATGCAATAGCGCCCAAGCCCAAGGATAGAAGCTCAACACTTAGCCAAGTTTTGGCCCCATAGGAATTTAGGGTTTTGGAAGCCCAAACTAGGGTTTGGGAATGAGTGAGAGGCGCCCCTTTGGACAAGAAGGCTCTTGATTTTCCGTGAGCTATAATTATTAGGCTCCTAGGGAAAGGGAGTGTCATCTTTTCTAAGAAGCATCCGCCACTTGTCCCTCATGCATTGAAGCCCTAAAGCTTCTAGAAGAAGTCAAGTGATCTCATAGGGTTTCAGCTCACCTAGGGCACACGCCAACTCCACCTTCCACCATGCCACTTGGCCAGCATGCAACCGCACTCTACGGATTCATTGTCTGGACTTAAAAGTGGATAAAGGGAAGAAGAGGAGTGGATTTCAGAAATCCAAGGGACATACACGCCACCCACACTATGTTTTGCCACATGGCATTCATGCATAAGAACCTTAGAATCTCTAGAAGATGGAATCATGAGGAAGTGCAAGAGACACATGGGGAACTTTGGATTTGGGATTAGGGTTCCAAAAATCTTAGTGAATTTGGACACTTGGCAAGCATGCAAAGTAGGACACAAAGCCTCTAGAAGATCTTTAGGGTTTCAGCCATGTGATGTAGAAGCCACTAACAAAATAGCTTCTAGAAGGATCTTTGATGAAAGAGACAAGGAGGACTTCCGGAATGGTAACAGCCGCATGCCCACTTTATGCCTTTTGGCAACCATGCATTGCTCAACCTTCGGTTCATTGCATCTAGACACAAAAAGGGTTGGAAGAAGGTTTTATGGTTTCGGCTAGGATAAGAAATCGTCACTTGTCATCCATGCAAGAGGTGTCTATTAACATTTCCAAGAGAAGCAATGATGAGGGAAGAAGAAGAGGAGATTTTCAGCCAAAACAAGATGCAAGTCGCCACATGGCGCCCATGCACAAAAAACCAATGTTTTGAATACCGTACTGGAAGCCGTACCGGTCAAGGCACTGGAACGAAATATTTCGGTACCGGTACCGTTTCGTATACCATTTCGAGATAGTCGATATATGAATAAATTATATATATAAATTATATTCTAAGATAATAGTCTATATATGAACAAACTATATATAAATACACATATATATAAATTATAAATAGCTTAGTCTAAATTGGGGGTCAAAAAATAAGCTTGTAGTTTGAAAAAATGAAAAAAAAATAAAAATAAAAAACTTAAGGCCGAAATGTAGGCTGGTACAGACCGAAATTGAGGTTAGTATTTGAGCCGGTACGAAACATATATAGTACCTGTACCAGCCCAGCGGCCAGTACGGAAAATTTCGGCCGTACAGCCCGGTACGGTACGAAATTGAATGCAAAAAACCCTTCAGTTTCCACATCAGAAGTAATTATAGGAGAGAGAATGAGAGGGATTTGAATGAGGTATATAAGGAGGGCATTAATGGACCCACGCCCTTACCCCTACCGAAGGCACACCAAGAGTCATTTGCTTCATTTCAGATTTTTCCCTCTCCTCTCCTCTCTATCTCGCCTACCTTAGAGAAGAAAACCCATACACTATTTTCCTTCCAACCAAACACTCTTTCGTAAAAGCAAGGTTTGGAGATTCAAGAATACCTTGTGGGAAAGGATTGCACGGTAAGAACTCTCAAGTTTCTATCACATTTCCTTCTCATGAACACGCACACTCTTGTAAGGGGTTTGAGTTGAAGAGGTTCGGCCTAAGGGAGTGAAGAATGTGTGATTTGACCTTGTAGTGTAGTCCCACGGGACAAATGAAGTATTTGGTTTGACTACAAGAAGGCAACCATGCTTAACTTTGATTGGTATGGTTTGTCTAGGGTTCCTCTTCCAAAGAACCCGAGATTTATGGCAAGACGGGAAAAAGAGAGTGGAGATGTTCGCCCATTAGGGTTTTGTCAGGTGAAACCACCCTTATCATACACTCACACCACACACTTGTGTTCTTCAAACCGTGTGTATATAAGTTATAAGAGTCACAAGAGGAGCTTGTAGCCATTAGGGTTAAGAGCATAAAACACTAGTACACGCCACCCATGTTTGGTTTAATGTTTGTTTCCAAAGTCTAATGGTTTGAAAACATACGCTTTCAGCTGATTGTTGGCATTTTCTTTACGTCGGGATATCCCGACGTAATTGCTCAAACAAACTCTGCATTTTGGTTGTTCAAATTGGTACCATACTTTAATTGCTCAAACTTTACTTAGAAATGCCCCGCCATAAAGAAAATGCCAACGATCAAGCAAATTGAAAGCATATGTTTTCAAACCATTAGAGTGAGGTTGAGGGAATCCGTAGAGTGAGGTTGCATGATGGCCAAGTGGCATGGTGGAAGGTGGAGTTAGCATGTGCCCTAGGTGAGCCGAAACCCTATGACTCTCCTCCATCACTTGGCTTCTTCTAGAAGCCTTAGGGCTTCAATGCATGAGGGACAAGTTGGCGGATGCTTCTTAGAAAAGACAACACTCCCTTTCCCTAGGAGCCTAATAATTATAGCTTAGGGAAAATCAAGAGCCTTCTTGTCCAAAGGGGCGCCTCTCACTCATTCCCAAACCCTAGTTTGGGCTTCCAAAACCCTAAATTCCTTTGGAGCCGAAACTTGGCTAAAGTGTTGAGCTTCTATCCTAGGGCTTGGCTGCCTATTGCATAAACAAAACATGGTCTAAGTCAATCTTACACCCTTAATCTTCTCCAATCATCGGGCTCAAGTCCATTTGGATAAAAACAAAAAATAAAATAAATAAGAGTAAGGACCTAGTATAGACCGGTTTATCACAGTGAGGTGCAAGTCCATGCCTTGGAGCTTAATGCATTACCAAGTAAGAGGTGTGGCCAAAATTAAGAAGTCATAAGTGACAAGAAAATAATCCAAAAAAAAAAAAAAGCAAGCTTCAGTACTATAGTGCAGGGAACATACTCATCTCTGTTCCTAGATTTTTTTTTCTTTTTTGTAAAACTCTGTTGCTAGAAAAATGAGTAAGAAATTACTAGCAATACTGTGTAAGGCAGGCAGAGTACTATATAGATTCAACTCAATGGGATGCAGCTCAAACCTTTATTTATACTTCAATCCAGTAAGCTGCCACCAAATTTAGGGAAAACGCCTCTTAGTTCTAGTTTTAATTCTTCACTAAAACACTCTGTGTCTAATTGCCAGTTTACCCAAGCTTAAAAGAAAGTTTCAGCCAATAAAGAAATCATTATTTGTACCTAAAATACACAAACAAGATCTGGTCTCACATAAATTTGAACAAAGCACCAGCACAACTTAACCAAGTAAACACGTGCCAGTAACATTGAGCTCCGTATAGCTCAAAATAAGAGAAGAATTAAAAGTCAAGGAAAAATTTAAAGGCTACCTTTAAAAGCTTTTCACGAGTTTGCATCAAACTGATTGAGAAAGGATGGCACAATTTCCTTTGGAGAGTCTCAATCTTCTGATACATACAAAAAGTCTCCTGATGATCTAAACTCAGTCATAGACAAACTCTTGCTCAATAAAAGACAGAACAATTTAAATTGTGACAGTGGAGAGAAAATTAAAGAAGATTAAATGCAGAATTAAATTATCAAATTGCCTCTGGAAAATGCCAAGTCCCAGTGCAAACAACTGAGAAGGATACTGCCAGCCGATGAAGACATAAGAACCGTGTCTAAAATTGATTTTACTTCACTTGCAATCTTTCTTATCTCTTCCTTGTCCCTAACAACTCCACAATGTTGGCATATAAATCCTTTTCCATCTGCATATCCAAATAGCAGAAGATCCAAAATGGGAACTTTGGCCAACAAGCTGAACTTTTCTTTTATAATAATCTGATTCATTGATTGCAGAAAATCGCATACCAGAACTGCGGAGCAGGAAACCATTGCATTGATCATCCTTGCACTGATAACCTTCTAGAATTGCACTTTCCTGGATATCATCAGACTGACCCTTCAATACAAAATTAGCTAAATTAACCAGCAGTAGATCTGGTTTTCCAATATAAAGTAAAATGCTGTAAGTTCAGCAATAAAAAGAAAATCCTAAGAACAAAATGTTAGCAGGTACCGCTTTTATGCAGCGGGGACATGTACAGGTGAAAAGGTACTGTTCTGTCAAAGCCTTCTGCCGAGTCATTGTGCTTCCAGCAGTTTCAATGTAACTAATCAACACCTTACAAAATAGAACCATAACAAACATATTTCACTTGACATGAAGAAAAAGGTTATGAGATAACTTCATACCATCCAAAGCAATTGAATTAACATCAAAGAATTATAGACACCATCACGAAGGCTTACGAGAGAGTAAGACACAAAAGTACAAAAGGCCAACAAAATGGTGTGAGTGGGTTTTGTGGATAAAGTTATTAAGCATATGAGCATTTTTAAGGGTAATGCCTCAGAAAGTAGTTGAATAGCACTTCAGTTGGAAAGTTCTCCTTGTAAGGCAAAGAAGCAGTTCTATATGGAAAGTAAGCCCTCCTTTGTCTAACATGGACCATATGGATAAAGACGTACTACTGTACATTTTATGGATTGAGTTATTAGTTCTTAAGCTAAAATCGTTACTTGTGGTATGAGTTATCTTCTGGTTGTGCCAATGTTCTATCCCTCCATATATACTTTCTTTCCAAAGGATTCTCCGTTTACTGTTTGTATGCATATATTTCCTATTTTTCTAATAAAATTTATTACTAATAAAAAAAATTGGTTTTCTCATTAAGTACAGTTTTAAAATTATCCTATACAACTAATTATAAGTTCCCATCAGAAAAAGATATGGCAAACTGTTCCTGCATAACAAATTACTTTGCAATCAACACAAATGTATTTTTTTCCACTCAAAGGCTTCTCCCTTTCTCCTTCACAAATTGATGGCAAACTGTTCCTGCATAACAAGTTACTTTGTAAGGAACACAAATGTATTTTTTGTTTCACTCAAAGCTTGCTTCTCCCTTTCTCCTGTTCAAATTCATTCTATAGGATGCCATATAGTTCTAAATATAATTTGTTGTGGTTCATTCACTGCTATTTTCACTACTTCACAACATCTTCCTGATATTAATTTGATATGAGAGTTAATTTCTATGCATTAAATGGATTCTTGAATCCAAGATTGCCACCATGGTGCCAGGACCAATTTACACCAGAAGTACCTCTTGGTGTTCTTTCAGATTCATCTTTAAGTGAAAGTATGGTTCTTCAAAAAAAATACTTATGGATATACGTATTTACACATACATTTGTGTGTGCACATGTGCGCACGTGCAGGCTACTGGAGAAAGCTTACAGCAGATCAAAGTAAAAGGTTACAAAAAAATTAGTCAGTACTTAGATTTGGAAACTAAATCTTGGCTCAAGCTCGTGTCAACTATGAGTATGGACCTTTTTGGAGATTGAATAGTTATAAATGGATAACAAACAACACCCGGGTTTATTATCCCTATAATCTAAAGTATCTCTTAACACATCTAATACTTTTTTTGATAAACAACATAACTCTTACTGATAATAAAAAAAATGTACTATCAATGTACACGGAGTATACATCAGATACACCAAGCCAGAAAAAGTTAAGAGGCTGAGAAAATTATGAAAGTTAAAACTAGTGAAACAGAATTAGGCAGCTATCCAGTAGAAGAGTGTATTAAAAGAAAGATTTGAGTCCTCCATGTCAAATATTGAACAAAACTTTTACTTAGCTAAACATAAAGACCAAGAACTTTTATAGAGCATATATACCTCAGCTCCTTGGGGTATATGTTGTACAGCACGTACAACAGCCAACCTTCCTTCAAACACTAAAACAGAATTGGGCAAGCAGCTACAGTACCATAACCATTAGCAGACTCACAGAAAGCTGATGAAAGTCAGAACATATCAATGCACGAAAGTAGTTACCTATGGTTAATAATGGAAATGACAGGGTACAATCCGGTCCCCAAGGGTCTTAGTTCACCATCACAAATTGTATGTGCATTGCATGCAAACTGTATTGAATGAGAAGTATCAGAAATAAAAGTTATATTGTACCAGAAAATCAGTCTTCCCCATGGAGATGAATGTTGTTCAGAAATCTTGTCGCAGTGAGACATGTAAAAACTGGGTCCCCCATGATAAATATTTGGAAATAACAACAGATAGTGCAATTTGCAGATGACTCATTACGAAAGTTTTCTATTAATGAATTAAAACAATCCATGTTATTCACATGAGTGAATGGACTAGGTACCCATCAAGCTCACAGCACACTTGGATACTTCCATTATGCTTTCAGAACTCTCAACTCTTCCATAACAGTTAACATTCCCCCTCTCCTTTTTTTTTTTTGCCTCTTTGGCAGTTGATAAAGCAAGGTTCAAATAATACAGTAGCCATCAGAGTGTAGCTTTAAGAAAGATGTCCAAGGGACTACCAAATACTTACTTAAAAGGGGGAAATGGTATGAAAGACTTGAGGGGGCATGAAATTGTTAAACTTCAACTGCAAAATAATTATTAGAATAATGCCGCTTCATTTTGCCCCCTCATTTTGACCGCCCATGCATTTAATTTATTTATTTTTTTACTTATTGATTAAGGAATTGACTATTAGTTTTTTTTATATTTTTTAAAAATGTTAAAAAAATATGAATAAGAAAAATGATAAAAGTAAAAAAAGTAAATTTTGCCTAGGGGGCACGCCCAGCGGTCACTGCTGGGCGGCACCCTAGCAGCACTCAATAATTATTAAGATATGAACTCAAATTATTTATACTGTTAAAAAAGCTATTTATTTAGAAGACCTTGGAAAAGTTTTCAGCTATCTGCTTCATGTTGATCTCAGGCCACTGAAGTATCAAGTTGACAAGGTTGGCCATCTGAGCATACAGCACCAACTGCTTCTCATCAATGTCAGACATGTCTTCAGAAAAATGGAAGTTAAATGAAACAATTTGTGGAAATATAACAATTGAAATAACCCATAAATGGAGCACACTAAAAGCAAAGAGTAGAATAGTGAAGGATACGAGACACCAGTGCCTCCACCAAGTTGTAATTGTTTGTAGCAGTCGTAGGGATAACCTAGCAGCAAAACAATTTATACAGTTTATGGCCCGAGTTATTAATTATTCTGCATTCAGCTTCTTAGTAGCCAAAAACACAATTCAAAAGGACTAACCAGGAGACGATATTCAAATGTGCTGAAGAAGTTTGATAAAAAGAATTAACAACCAAGTCTTTTGGAATTACAGAAACCAGTGTTATTCACCTTCTACAATTTTTATAATATTAGCTGACAGCACCACAAGCAAAGTACAGAGAGATTTATAGAGAAAACGGAGTACCCGACCCTTCTAGATCTCCTTTTAATTCATCATGAAGAAGAACATCCCCATCTCTGACACAAAAATAAGTACAAATGCTATTTCAAAGACTTGCCAACCATTAGAATAGATTGGAGGTTTTTGTAGAAGTGGATTGGGGATTAATTATATGTTAGACACTAATGGTTTGATCATTTCAGTTAGCCAAAATGCGGTTTATAAAATCCATTAGCTCCAACCATCACCCCCATTACTCTCCCAGTCTCATTGATCTTCCCCAAATATCTAGGCAACCTACCCTAATCTGCCACCCACTACCACCATTCTTCCCCAAATTACCACCTTTCACCACATAGAAAACATTGTCTTCATTCTTCACAGTATCTTCAAACCCACCATCTTCGATTCAAAACTCCAATCACCACAGCTCTTCAAATACTAAAACCATCAAACCTAAGCCTAAGACTTCCACAGTCTTTCTCATTCAAGACGAAAATTACAAACACCATAATAGCTCAACATCCAAAGCACAATACCCATATCATCAAAACCAGAGGCCATTCATTAACCCCAAATTTTTAGCCACCATCTTTATCATAATTAAAGCCCCAACAACCATCCCCCTTTAAGCCATCTTTATCACCCAAGAAAGGTGAGTAGTATCACAAGATAAGACAGAGTAAATGAGAAGTAGAGAGAGACGATGAGGGTGAAATATGAATATTGAAACTTTTTTTTTTGGGGGTGGGGATGGATGGAAACTGGGGAAAAATGATGGGGGATTCCGGCCAACATTGTTTAAATGTTGGCAGGTAAAATACAATTTTTTTAACAACAGGTTAGCAATTCGAACTTGGCAAAGTCGGATTTGGTCCCGGTAGGGGAGGTGGAGAATATCAACCTTCTAGCATAATTGTTGGGATGCAAAGTAGCTGCTCTTCCTATGAAATATCTCAAACTTCCTTTGGGAGCCTCTTTCAAAGCAAAAACTATTTGGGATGGTGTTGTAGAGAATGTAGAAAAAAGGTTGTCGGGTTGCAAGCGGCTCTACCTATCAAAAGGAGGGAGATGAACTCTTATCAAAAGTACCATTTTCAATCTTCCTACGTACTTTTTTTCTTTAGTTCCTTTACCGGTGGGGGTGGCTAATCGAATTGAAAAACTATTTAGATTCTTTTTGTGGGGCGGCGTGGGTGAGGAGAATAAATTTCATCTTGTGAGTTGGCAAAAAGTGTGCAATCCGAAGGAGTTGGGAGTTTGGGGGTGCGTAACTTGATCATTTTTAATAAAGCTCTATTAGGAAAGTGGTTGTGGAGATTCCAATTGGAAGGGGCTTCGTTGTGGAGAATGGTCGTGGATCGGAAGTATGGTTGTGATTGGGGGGGTTGGTGTTCCAAGGAGGATAGGGAGACTTATGGTGTGAGCCTTTGGAAATTTAATAGAAAGGGGTAGAAGGTGTTTGCAACACACATCAATTTTGAGGCTGGAGAGGGCACAAGAATTAGTTTCTGGTTTGATGAATGGTGTGGTGAGAGAGCTCTATTTTCTTTTTTTCCAGGTGTTTTCAGATTGGCTGAAAATCAGCAGGCTGCTGTCTCAGATGTGTTGTGTCGAGGCAATGGTACAGTACATTGGAATGTGATCTTTTCCAGAAATGCGTAGGATTGGGAAGTTGAGGAGATAGCATATTTTTTCAGCTTTCTTTATTCCAAGAAGATAGAGGAAATGGGAGAGATAGAATGTTGTGGAAACATTCGGGGAATAAAAAATTTTCTATTAAATCTTTCTATAAGGGGCTGACAGACCATCAGCCCATTGTGTTTGCATGGAAGGGTATTTGGAGAGTTCCCGTGCCATCCAAAATTGCATTTTTTTACTTGGACTGCAGCTTTAGGAAAGATTTTGATGGCTGACAATTTAAGGAAACGCGGGATGATCGTAATGGAGTGGTGTTACATGTGTAAGAACAATGGTGAATCAATTGACCATCTTTTTTTGCATTGCGAGGTGGCAAGGGAGTTATGGGCTGGTATATTTAGTAGAGCTGGGTTGACTTGGGTTATGCCCAAGAGTGTGGTGGAACTCCTAGCATGTTGGAATAGGCATCATCATAGCTCTCAACTGGCAGCGACATGGAGGATGGTTCCTTTGTACTTATTGTGGTGTATATGGATGAAAAGAAATGAGAGGTGCTTCAACAACAAGGAGAGAGCTGTGGGGGAAATATGGAGCTTTTTTGTATTTTCTTTGGCTCAATGGTTTTCTGCTATTGTATTAAAAGGAGGGAATGTTCATGAGTTTTTGCTTTCTTTTCAGCTTTCTAGAATGTAATTATCTCTTTTGTATACTTCTGGTGTATATGAGCTTTGCCTAGTTTCATTCGATCAATAAAGTTTCTTACTTATCAAAAAAAAAATTCGAACTTGACCCAATCTCAAGGTTTTATCTAAACAAGCCTAGCCCATTTTAGACTCCAACCATCTATAAGATCTTAGCTTCAATGATCACTGAATGCAAACGAGAAAGGCGGTGACCTCTTGTAAGATATTTTGGCTTCAATGATCACTGACAAAAATTAGTCTTCGCTTTAAGTTGTTAGCTTGTACAGAAACATGACGTCTAATAACCATCCACCCAATTAATAATAACATTGAAGTTGAAAATAAAAAAGAATACTAATTTCTTACCTTCTCGCTTTCCAGTTTTCTCCGAAGGTAGAGTTTCACCATCAGACGTATGGAAGGCGTGACTGATTTTCTCTTGTCCATGTCAAGTCTTGACAGAGCTTGGCATTCAAGACGATGCAACTTCCAGTCCAACTTCTGAAAATCGCAAAGCATAAAGCCAATGAATGGACAGGAAGTATATACGTTTAATCCAATTACTTATATTTTCTAAATGCTGAACTCGCTCTATATTTGCTTTCAGAGAAGATATGAATCATGTTAATGGAATAAAGCTCTCCAATTTTCATTTTTGGATCTTAACAAATTGTTACTCGTACCAAGCACAAAGATAGGTGAACCCAATGATATTTGGAGAATTTAAAAAAAAAAAAAAAAATATCCAATTACCATTTCTTTAAGAATTTTAAAATTTCTCCATTGGCTATCTTTACGGATTAAAACAAGCTATCCGATTATAAAGATGACAGGAGAAAACAACAACATTTGACTGGACAGGAAGCTGCACGGTATATCCACATTATTACAAATACCTGGCATGTGCTACCGCAGTACCATACAACATGACAAGCTGAGCACTTCCTAAGGTTACTTGATGTGAAGCATCCATCACATCTCCGGTCACCTGAGGACTTGTTTGGAACGCAGACATAAGGCTCTTGGCTTATAATTACTTCCCCTGAAATATTAAAGCTGCACTTAGTTTAGTTAAATAAGGTAGTATATACCAAACATTTGTTATGTCCTCACTGTTTTATTAGAAAGAACACTCAATTTAGTACGTCTCCGAACTCGGGAGCTTCGCTTTTATGCGGCCGAAGCAAGCTACAAATCGTCTAAGATAGAGATAAAGAAACTTTGGGGGAGGGAGAGAGAGACCTGGATAGAAATCTCTGGCTGTTAAAAAGCACCGCCCTTTCTCTGGGAGAGTAGAAACGATTAGATCCCGTTCTTTAAGCGCACTCTGCAACTCCTCCATGCTTACGCCCTCGCATTCTCTTAGGACTAGAATGCGTCACTTTTCTTTTCTGTTCTGTTCTCTCTCTCTCTCTCTCTCTCTCTCTCCAAACGGCAAACACGACGATAGAATCAAATAAGATTAGAAGGGTTATTTGCAAGGATTTTCACATTTTTAAAAAACAAATAACTAATTTTTTTTAGTTTTGTAAATTTAATACCTGAATTTTAAAATATTCATAATTAAATATTTTTTTTCGATCTATCTTAAAATCATCACATTAAATTAAAAACAATACTGTATATCAGCTACTATTCACCCCATACTTGATAACATTTTTTTTATAAGATGTATGATGTGGGATATGAATAGTGACTGATGAGAAATTAAATACTAAATTTATAAAAATGCAAAAAATACAAATATTAATTTTAAAATTAATTCAAATTACAATAATAAGGAGACATTTAACAATTCATTTTACCATAAATCAACATAACACTATTAATTAGTTCATAAAAATTGTTTAGAAAGGAGTTATAAATTTTTTTTTATATCTATATTATTACTCAATGAATTATGCATCTTCTTAATTAACTATCTATTTTTCATTTTAATTCATAGATAGTAGACAGGGGAAGACCCACATTTTCTAGATTTTACTGGTATTACAATCTGAAATGTGGAAGTTTAGTCAGCCCATTAAATTACTAATGGGCTCAGGCCCGAAAAAGAGAAAATCATAAAAGAGAGAGAGAAGAGGCCCAAAGAACAAGTAAAGTTCCTCTCTCTCTCTCTCTTCGCCGTCTTCGTGTTTAGGCTAGAAAATGACATGAAATAATAATAATATACTGAGGATTTTAAGCAATTGTGTGACCTCCATCATCGTTAGAGACTTGCGATTTCATATGCTTATAAATCAGCCCATCAAATTCTTTGCGGGCACCAGGCCCAGAATAGACAAACTCATAAAAATAAAGAGCATAGGCCCAACAGATAAAAAAGTTATATATATATAAGGTTTTAGCATAATAATTATTTTACAAAAATGTCTTCCATTTAAAAATTAAAACTTGTCTATGAAAGAGTTGACGTGCTTAGAAAGTGAGATGAACTTATCTCATCTCATATCATAATTTTTCATAATTTTCTTCACAAATATTATTTAAATACAAACATTTTTCAACTTCAAATTTTTATTTTTTTCATCGAACAATTATCTAATCATTACAATTTTTTTCAAAATTTCAAACCAATATAAAAAATAATATTATTTTTTCAAATTTTAAAATAAAAATAATATTACTTATAAAAAATTATATTAAAAAATTATATGTTAATAATATTTTTATTTAACTTTCTTCTCTTTCCTTTCTCAAAATCAATAAAATATCTTAACTAAAATCATTTCGCTACTATTCAAAAATCATTTTATTACTATTCACAAAATTTTCATATTGTCCTACTTCCCAAACAAGCCCTTAGACGTTATAGCTATTAGGTTAGAAAAATTATTAGATGCTCCAAGAGTACCAATGGCATGGTATCTTCATCCAATTATAGCACGCCATGCAATTAAAATTATTTAATAGATGTAAATGATGTGCTCTACATACTGACTTAAGAATAAAATAATTATAGGTGTTATAGATTAAGAAAATGATTAGATATACCCGGAGTATGAATGGCGTGATATCCTCATCTTATTACAACGCGTGTAGCCATCAATTTTAATTAATCGATTGGTGTTTAGTAAGCGTCTTGTTAGATTATACTTATGTTTCAAGATGCACTCAGATATATGCTTAAATTTGGTAGTATTGAGTGTGATGGATGAACCCCCACATGATTTATGACCTACATGTCATAAATATATGTTGGGGCCAGGTTTTCGTTGTGTTGCAGACAGGACTTATGTTGTTTTTTTGTCACTGTTGAGTGACTTGAACCGTGCAAGACGAAGATTCCTTCTTTCTATGGACTGGAGATAAAGATTCCTTTGTCGCAACCTCACAATCATTGTAGGTGTTTTGGGAACTAGTTGGCGACCCAACACAACAAGGCCCATGTCTTATGCTTCCTTGCTCCTGTGTCTATGAATTGTGTGATTTGGTGGGGGAGTGAAGGCGACTCCCCCATCCCCCACATGCGCAACATTCTATGTGGTGCAAAAGGTCCATGATTGGAACATTGTCTCTGTTGCAACTTTTTTTTTTTTTTTTTTTTTAAGAAATAAACTTTATTTCATTCATGAAGTTACAACAGTGACTAGTTAATACAAAGAAAACTCTGAATACAAGTCAAATTACATATATATTGTACGTCTCCCCGCATACAAATTTCTTTACGACGGACATTGTCTTAACTTTTAGAAATTCTCACTCTCTGTAAAAAAACAGAGAGGAAAAAGATTATGCAAGTTGGATTTACATGGATGCTATTAGAATAATTTTCAACTAAATGGTTTACCACTCAAAATATAGGCAATGTTGAGTATAAAATCAACAATTAAGAATAAGTTTGAGGTAAGACGAAAAATCAAGCCTATAGATAAAGTCAATAAGAGATAGAATCAAGAAGAGATAATACAAGTTGACTCAGATATATACAAGGAAAGGGTTTCATAAGAAATATATGACTCAATTACTCCAATGAAGGAAAAAACATCTATAAAATAAGGGAATCTCTTCATATTTGAAAGGTCTCCACTATGCACAATGACTCGAAAAATCTCCTATCCTCAAAAGGATGACATATTCTTCAACTTCCAAAATTCTCAATTTCCTTCATCGTATTGGGAGATCAGTGAGACAATGAGAGATTGTAAAATCACTCGTCATAATAAATTTCACACTAAACGATTTATGGATGTTCAAAGGAAAGAAAAGGGTGAAGAAAGTTTAGGAAGTTCCGCCCCCCTAAACCACCTACCCTCCGGAAAAATACATAAAAATAAATTAAGGAAAATGATTTACCTACAATACATTGTACAATAATGTATTAAATGAGAGGTATTATTGTAAAATCATCTTATTTTTTATACAACACATGATATAACAATGTGTTAAATGAGGGATATTATTGTAAAATTATCTTATAAAAAATAATATGATTTTATAATAATACCCCTCATTTAACACATTGTTATATAATATATTGTATAATATATTGTAGGTGTATCATTACTCATAAATTAAACCCATTGTCGATGAATATTCTGGTATTGGTTTATATATTTTATTACTTATTGTAGTTGTTGGGTCCACTTGTTATGTTGACGTGTTTCTCTATATATAATTCCGAATTATAAAAAAAAAAACTCTCATTCCACTGGCCTCGATCATTCAATATAAATCTATCAGTGATTGAGACTGCCACTTTCGGTTAGAGATAGATATAACTTTACAATATTAAATATTGTATGTAGTCAATATAAACTCCAACATTAAATATAATAAATTTTACATGTTAAAGCATAAATTTGCACAACAAGCCAAAATAGGAAGAAAGAGTCATCCCAAGGCTCATGGAGATGGTTCGGCCACGATGATGTAGTTAATAAACCCACAATGGTAAATTGGACGTCGATATGATGCTTGAAGGTTTACTCATGAGAATAGATAATAAATAAGAGTCCTGTTAACGTGTCACCTAACTTTGATCACTGAGCGTGCCCGCTAGCACAAAACTATTTTTTTATTTTTATATTTTCTATCTTTTTATTTTTTTAAAATTTTTAAATTTTTAATATATTTAAATATTTTCAAAAATTAAAAAAAAAATATACTAATACACTAAAAATAAATTTCTTAATCATTAAGTAAAAAAAATTATGATTTTTTAAATATATGAGCGGCCAAAATGAGGGGGCAAACTCAAGCGGCATACTAGCATTTTCCTAATAAATAAATACATAAAATATAAATAAAGAGAGACACGGATTTACGTGATTCAACATAAAAAGTCTACAAACCAAACATGAAATAATATATCATGCATTCATCTTGTTAGACCGTGTAATCAACGTGCACAAACATGTAAAATTAGGACCATCTAATGTCTTCTAATGACCAAAAATTCAAAACATTTTTTTTTTTTTTTTGTAGTTTCAAATTCTAAAACATAAAATGTGAGAGTGATAGGTAAATATTAATATCATGATTATCGTCTCAGAAGCCCTACTCCCTTAGACTTTTGATCATTCCTGGTTCAATTTCATGGAAGTTTTCTCAATCTTCACTATGTAGTTCTATTTCTCTATTTTTTGTTCCTTGGAATTCCACTGGGTTCAGATCTCAGCAGTGGTTTTAGGGTTTTAGAATGGAGCAGCTAAGTTATTTTCCTTTTTAATTTGTTTTGTGGGATTTTCTTTGATTTTTGAAAAGGTGGGTCTTTTCTAGATTCCTCAGGGGTATGCCTACGCACAAAAAGGTATTTTGGTTCCTTTCAAAATGCTTCTTGATTTAACATTGATATTATTGCTTTAAAACCTCCACCACTCTGCATTTTCCTGTCTGGGTTCTACTTCTTTTTCACCAATTCAAAATCTTGGTGGCTTCGATGAAAGGCAGTGAGGGTTTTCTCTTTTGGATCCAGTGAGAGAGCAGAGAGAGAGAGAAGGGGAGGGGGAGGTCATGTGCGCTCGCTTACGTGTTTATTTCCTACTGGTCTCCGATATTCTAACTTGAGTCTCCAGCCTGAAGTTATTCTCTTATCGTCTATAATTTTCTAACTTAAACACTTTCTATAATTTAAAAAAATAAATACTCAATGAACCCACCACATTATATTTAATTAATGGGTGAAATGTAAAGTCATAGTTTAAATTTAGAACCTTTGTTATGATATATGTCAATCCAAATCCAATGTCTCCTCAATCATTGTTGCATTTCTCCAACATGTTAAGAATATCTTTTCTCAAAATGTTGTTTCATTCCAAATGGATTGGGGTGGGGAATTCGGACCACTTCGAAATATTTTTAAAAAATATGGCATCATCCATAGGGTCACTTGCCCCTACTCCCATCAACAAAATGGAAGTGTTGAGAGGCGTCACCGCCATATTGTAGAAACGGGCCTTTCCCTTCTCTCCCATGTATCCATGCCCCAAAAATATTGGGCCAACGCTTTCCAAACCACCACTTTCCTCATTAACCGAATGCCCACTCCAATCCTTAACCACAAATCACCATATGAAATCTTAATGGGTCGATCTCCTGATTATCATTTTCTTCATGTCTTTGGGTTATCATGTTGGCCTAGTTTAAGGCCTTTTAATCATCATAAGTTTGATATTCGGTCCAAAATGTGTGTATTCATGGGCTATAGCACCACAAGGGTTATCCTTGTTTCCACATCCCCTCGGGTCATACTTATGTCTCACGTGATGTAATGTTCAGTGAGTCTGTTTTTCCTTTTGCCCAGAAGCCCAACTCTAATATTTCCCCTTCTCCTTCCATAAGTCCACGGCCCACGATCCACACAATCATGCCTCACTCGGTTCCCAATTTCCCACTATCGGACTTACCCTCACCTCACCCCACAAGTCCACCTCTCGACTCATCATCAGCCCACAATTCACCTAGGCCTTTAACTGACCTGTCCTCACCTCAGAACCCTAACTCCCCTCCGTCTAGCGCCATTTCTCCAGACCTCCCAAACCTTAGCTCTACTCTCACGCCTTCCTCCTCACTGCCAAAACTATCCTCATCTTCTCCACCTTCTGCTCAGCCTCCCCTTTATCCCATGATTACTCGGTCAAGGGTTCACATACACTAAAAAAGTGCACCGATGGTACAATACCTTGGCCTCCACCATAACTACCTTTATTTCCTCTTCGAGTGTCATCCCTGAAGAACCCACCTCATTCTCTGAAGCTTCAAAATATTACGAGTGGAGGTTTGCTATGCAGATTGAGTTTCAAGCCTTGATTCAAAATCAGACTTGGGAACTTGTCCCCCTTCCTCTGATCTTAATATATCGGGTTCCAAGTAGGTCTTCAAGACCAAAAGGCAAGCTAATGGGACCTTGGAATGTCGTAAAGCACGACTTGTGGCCAAGGGCTTCCATCAGTAGCTTGGGGTAGATTTTTCTGAAACCTTCAGTCCAGTTATCAAACCTATAATTGTCTAACTCCTTATTTCTCTTGCAGTCTCCAAACAGTAGCCTCTTCACTAACTAGACGTGCAGAACGCGCTCCTCCATAGAGACCTTGAGGAAGCTGTTTTCATGAAACAATTGCTTGGATTCCTCCATCTTGATCATCCAAACCATGTGTGTAAGTTAAGAAAATCCATTATGGATTAAAACAGGCCCCTCAGGCCTAGTTTGCAAAACTTACAGAGAAATTGCTTGATTTAGGGTTTCATGGTTCTCATTCTGATAGTTCTGTGTTTATTCTGAATACTCACTC
Organism: Juglans mandshurica; assembly: GCA_022457165.1. Lineage (NCBI taxonomy): Eukaryota > Viridiplantae > Streptophyta > Magnoliopsida > Fagales > Juglandaceae > Juglans > Juglans mandshurica. The sequence goes on along the minus strand of CM039629.1, from coordinate 3,810,797 downwards.
TGATTGCGTTTATCTATTGATATATGTTGATAACATAATTGTCACTGGTTCAAGCTCTATTATTATCTCTGATTTTATAGCTTCTTTAAGTTTGTATTTTCCATTCAAAGATTTGGGTCTATTGCATTACTTCCTAGGGGTCGAAGTCAATCATATGTCCTTCGATTTTTTTCTATCTCAGTCAAAATACATTGCTAATCTTCTATTACGTACTAACATGCATAAGGCCAAATTTGTTTCAACCCCTATGGCCACCTATGTTCGACTTTCTACTCTTGATGGACATACGTTTGAAGACCCCCAACTATACCAAAGTGTAGTAGGGAGTCTTCAATACTTGTCATTCACCCGTCCTGATATATCATTTGTCGTAAACAAGGTCTATCAGTACATGCATTGTCCTCGCCAGTCCCACTAGCATGCTGTTAAAAGAATTCTCATATACCTTCAAAACAAACAACATTTGGGTTTATTTTTTTTTCTGCTTCTTCAACCTTTAAACTCTATAATGTTGACGGGGCATGATGTCCTGATGACCGTAAGTCCACATGAGGCTTCTGTGTCTATTTTGACTCTCATCTAATTTCATGGGGGTCTAAGAAACAAGCAACCATAACTCGCTCATCTACTGAAGCAGAATATAAGTCAGTAGCCAACATGGCCTGTGAGGTCCTTTGGCTTCAATCCTTGTTAAAAGAATTATGCATTTTTTTTTACTGACTCACCTACTTTGTGGTGTGATAATTTAGGAGCTACTTATTTGTCTGTTAACCTTGTTCTTCATGCTCGTACCAAACATGTGGAGTTAGACTACCACTTTGTTCGTGAACGAGTTGCTGCCAAAACACTGCAAGTCTCATTTATATCAAGCAAAGACCAATTGGCTGACATCTTAACCAAGCCCTTCTCCACAACTCGATTTCTTCAGTTACGATTAAGCCTCACACTTGCCTCTGTGCCACTTGAATCGCGGGAGGATATTAAGGCACCTCACTCAGCTTCAACTGCAGCAGCATAAGGCTCTGCCCCTCACTTGACAACAACAGTGCAACGCACTGCACCAGCAATGCACATCACATTCAATGCACCACATAGAGAATAATCTGGAATGTTGTAGAATCTAGACTATAACGGAATGTAATAGCTAGAGTGGCATTTGTCTATGATAAGAGAAAGAATCAAGGTTGTTATGAACATTGTCTATAAATAGTATGATGTAATACATTTTCAATATATAGAAAGATGGGAATCCGAAAGCATTTCTGAGTCTACATTGTGTTAGATCTTTCCTCAAACACCTTATGCCTTTCCTAGTTTTTTCAATTATTCAGCATGATGCAATATTATTTTTAGGAAAAATGACAGCACTCCAATTTTATTGATAACTCTCACTTGTGGCAAAAAAATACCTTAGACAAGAGAGAACTTGAGGGTTACATTCAAAATCTTAAAACCAATCTCCTAAAAACTATATGGAAATTATTAAAAATATTAAAATATTTACAAATATAAATCTATAAAAGAAATAAGCAATTAATACATGGGGTTGGAAATTACTTGCATGATCAAAAGCAATAAGATCAACCATATGTTTAGAAAGTTGTAAAAAGGAAGAGAAACTTATCGTATTACCATGTGTACCGAAAGAGGCAAGACTATCAGCTAAAACATTGTCCTCCTTATAAACATAATGGACAATTTTAATATTATGTGAAATTATCACTTGTCTCAAAAATTTAATCTAATGAGAAGAGATAAATTATTATATTTATAATATATCTTAAAATATATATTTTTTCAAATTATACAAAATATTTAGATTACAAAAAACTATGCTAATTTTTATTTTAGATCTATCATCTCTAGTCATACTCGTTGACGTGTGTGGCTTGATATTTCAATCATTTGAATAGTAATTATTTAAAATAGAATTATTTTACTCATCATCTTCACAAATCATATGTTTAATGAAAAAAAAATTATATATGAATACAGTGTGAAGAAAGATGAGTAAAATTCTTATTTTAAAAAATTAATCCAACTCACATAGATGGTGAGTGACCACCACGTCCACGTCAACTCGTCGCAGCTTTGACTGGGATCAGAGTCAAACTGAGCCCAAAACGATATCTCCATGATTCTCTGCCATATGAGTACAACTTATCACGCAGTGGTGTCCTTCGTGTCTTTTTTTTTAATCTTTTATTTATATCTTTATTGTCTCCTGCTCGCCAAAATTGACCGTCCACGATATTATTTATGTTTTTTAAATTATTCAATTTATTATTTTAAAAATAAAAAATATTCTATTAATTGCTTGATACGTGTCATTGAAAATCTCGGTCATTTTAATTAGTGAAGACCTGATAATTTATGAAAAAAACTTTAAAAAATCTGTTTTTACTTTTTATTGGATTTTGTAGAAATAGTTAAAACAATTGGTATAAAATTCTTCTAAAATATATTTTATATCGGGATTTGTAAAAATTGACAAGAAATTTGAAAAGTTGTTTAAATATATATATTTTTTGTAAGATTTTTGTTCTGATTTTTATAGAAATTATTTGATTATGAAAAACGCTTGTTGCAATCGTCTGGTGCAAACGGCGTGTAAACGTAACTGATGTGAAGACACTTGATGAGAGAAAGTTGAGACCGAGTTGCTGGAACTGATGAGAGAGAAAAAATTCATTTTGAATCTGACGTGGCATGGACGACTGGACGTCGATTATATCTAACGACTATATATAGAAGAACTCATTGATTATTATATGTTCGGCTAGGTAAATAGTGGGAGGAAAAGTTAAAATGGTAAATTTTTTAAAGAGAAAAATATGTTTGATTTGATGGTGAAAATCTTTTAAAAAAATCTTAAAAATTGGACTTAACCACATGACTAAAATCATTTTTAAATCTATATTCTATATAGAACTAGAAGATCAGTCAAATAATATTATAAATTCATTCATATTAGATGTGTATAAAAGAGTAATGCTAAAATTAAATACAATCTTAAAATATACAAGGCTCATGCACTCTATTTGATAAAAAATCGAGTCTACTATTAAAAAAATTAATTTTTTCATGCGAATCTCAGATTTACTTATTTATTTTAAAAAAATACATAAAATTTACATATACTAAAACTGCAAATATTACTTCTCGTATTTTATATAAAAAAGTGATGTTCATGATATCTAATATATACTAGCTTGAAAAAGAAAACTTGTCAAAGTTTAAGCATGTCGATCTTCTCCATCAAGATTCTAAATTCTTTACGCCCATTGCTTTCTCGTGTGTGTGACGTTTTCCACATTTGCGTATATAATCTAAGAAATCTAGCTCATGCGTGTAGACGGGACACTCATTAGTGGCTGCGCCTCTCATCAATGGTCCATATTAAAAATTTAAAAGAAAAATTTCAAGTGTTGGGTTAATGTTTAATATTGTTGCTTTTGTAGTGTTAAATTGTCATTTATCTCAAGATTTTAATTCTTATATACATCGTCTTAAATTCTCCGTTCGAATTCGAATGGTTTGATTCGTAGTGTAGACATCCTCATAAATTTTTTTATCTGATTTGATTTTGATACTTACGATTTGTTTGGTTGTTGAAATCAATTCAACTTATCTCAAATCAATCATTGATAAGATTCATTATTTTTTTAACTTGTCGTAAAAAAATTAAACACATCTCAACTTATTTCATATATTTAAACACATATATTAATATATTTACATTAAAATATATCTCAATGAGACTTATAAAACATTACTATTCACAGATCAACTCAAATTATCTAAAATCATCTCAATATTAAAACGCAACCTTAATATTATTTGCGTGAGAATTTTGAAAATTCGCATAAATATTTAAATATCATTTATTTTTCGAATTATGGCACTTCTTTATCACTCCTATTAGGGAAATGTTATACATCTGTCCCACACTAGCACACACTTCACTTCACTTTTTTTTTTTTACACTTAATACGTTAAGTGTGACCCGAAGTGGGACAGATGCATATATTTTTTCCTCCTATTATTGGGATTTTACATACGAAACGTCGAAAAGCAGAACATTTTTCAAATATTAAAATAATACTTTAATTTGAATTATTCGAGAAAAAGCTAATGAGTGCATGAATGTGAGGTAGCTTAAATTGTTTTATCCTAGGAGTAGGTATCCGGATATCCCAATGGAAAGATTCGAAATTCTTTCTCTCTAACCTCCAATATTAGAAGGATAATATTTTTCTTACCATTCTATTTTACCGCTTTATCTTACCGTTTTGATTTTAAAATTTTTTTTTTTACATAATGATTAAAAAAATACTTTTTAATAATATTATCAATTTTTTTATTTTTTAAAAAAATATTAAAAGATACATGTCTAAAAATATTAAAAAAATAAAAAAATCCTATAAAACGATAACTCCTAATAGTAGCTGGGAACAGTAACTATAACATGGTCCATAGTAGAATAGGAGATCATACATAATAACATAATATAAGTCTTACAAAAGCTAATTTTGAAAACTCACGCGAGTAACAATAGTATTATTAAACTTATTTTATATGCTTATTTTTATGTGACTGAAACTCGATTAAAAGATCTTAAAGCCGAGCATTGAACATTTTTGCATTTTTTTTTTAGCAAATATAGAAGTAAATGAGCAAAATGTTGACAAGTAAGGGCTTGTTTTGGAAATGAGATGATCTCATTTCATCTGAAAACTTCTCATTATTTTATTTTTAAATATCACTCAAATACAAATATTTTTTAATTTTTAATTTAATCTTTAAAATTTTTTAAAATTTTCAAATAAAAAAAAATACAAAATTCTCAAATTTCAAAACAAAAAATGGTATTAAAAAATTATATTATAATAAGATATCTTAACTCAAACAATTTTATTATCATCCATAACTAATTTTACTAATAATATTATAAATTATTTGAACAGTAGAACTTCAAACTTGAACAATAGTTTGACTTTACTGTAACTCAAAAGTGGAGTATTGTAGTTTAAACTATTCTAATACAAACCACTTTAATATAAGTTAGGTAAAATTTAGGCCTCGTTCACTTTCATAAAATTTTTCATTTCATCTTATCATTATAATTTTTTTTAAATCTCCATACAAAATAAAATAAACAGTTCAACTTTTTTAAATTTTAAAATAAAAATAATATTAAAAAATATTTTATTCAACTTCTTATTTTTATCTCAATTGATCTTATTTTATTTGTAAAAACAAATTAAGCCTTAATTAGACACTGATATTTAGCTAGGCAATGCGAGTGAAAAGAGGTCTTCTATGTGTGCATGCATTTAGGTAGGTGGCGCCGCAACATCTGTTAGCCACTTGGCCTCTCATCCTATTGCCACGCAGTAAACACCGTCCCATATATTCCATCGGTTCATCACGAAAAGCAGTCATTTTATTTATTAATTTATTGCTCAGCAAAAGCGGTGCTTTGTTCACCTTAGAGCATTCTTATAATTTAATTAAAAAGTATATTTTTTAAATTTTTTTATTAAATTTTATACATTTTTCAAAAACTTTGTATATCTCATTTTTCATCATTTTCTTATTCTATTAAAATAATATTTCTTTATTCTTTTTTTATTATTATTTTTTCTCTCACTTCCATTTATAAATTTAATTACTCAATATTTTTTCTTATATTTTGAACTATTATTCTAGTGAATATTTTAAATAAAATTTTAAATTCTTTTAATATTTTTAAAATTTTTTATTTTATTTTCGTAGTTATTTAAATTATTTTTAAAACTATTATTTAAAACTATAACGATATGAAAGAAAATGTAGATGATTGGAAAAAAATTAATTTAATTGAAATGAATAAAATATTAATAAAAGTGATTTAGGAGATAAATAATAGTTCTCCAAATCTTTTTTCTAAATTTTTTTTCCTAAAATAGGGATACGGATGGATGAGATTTTGAAAGAATTCCCTAATTTTTTTCTCAAATTATAATAAAAAAGAAGTTAAGGGAAATCAATGGAATGTTCTTAGTCTGCTCCGTGGCATTACTCTTTCATTTATATTATGTGCAGTGAATTATTATTTTTATATATATAAATAATTTAAATATTATAATTATTTTATAATGAAGTATTATGTCATTTTATTCTATAAATATTAAATAATTAAGAGTAAGTATATATTTAATCATGATCTATACAAATGCCGCATATTTGTTTTAAAAAAGAGTTGGATTAAGCATTAAAAAATTAATTTTTTATGTAAACTTTATATTTACTAACTTTTTAAAAAAAGAATAGGCAACCTTTGTATAATTTATAATTGTAAATATCATTTATAATAAATAAAATATATAGTGAAAATTTCATCAAGAAACAAGCTGGGAATAGGATCCGTTGGTACGTAAAATCTTAATCCTAAAAATATAAAAAATAAATGGTACTTACTGTTTCTTTTTCTTTTTTTAGAGATCTTATATAGAAAGACTTGCAAATTGAAATGTCTTAAAAAAAATTCTTACAATCTAATATATTAATATATATATATATATATATATATATATATATATATCATATACATATCACCGTAATAGCATGAATTTATAAACTTTTTTTTTTTTTTATATAATTTCTATGTAAGACTAGTAATTATGTTTTTTTAATAATGTTAAATATAGTCATAGATTACGTAAGCGCATCGTATTTCTTCTGAAAAAAAATAAAATCTACTAAAATATGTTTTTAGGTAGGTTTCATTCTTACTAATTTTTTTAAAAAATAAATACACAATATTTACATATTTTATAATTACAAATATCATTTTTCTTCCTATTAAAGTAGCATAGACACTGGACAGGACTGAGACCAATAAACAAAATTTGATTCTACCACCGCCCATGCGCACACCCCCTAAAAAAAAAAAACAATTTTATTTTATTTTTAAAAATACCAGATTGAAATCACAAAATAACAATATTTGTATTAATATTAAATTTTATCATCACAATTATGTAATAATTTGACATGTTTTAAATAAGTTTAGTCGGGAGTCATTAAATAAAAAATTACATAAAGTACAACACATCATTTAGTACGACTTGATAGTTGATATTACCAAAAAATTAAATTTCTAATCACATTAATTAATATGTCACATTTTTCTTTATATAATTTAAGATAATGAGATAAGATGGTTTTAAAAGAATTGAATACAATATTGTAAGAATATTTTTTTTAATATTATTATTATTTTGAGATTTAAAAAAATTGAATTATTTATTATATTTTATATAAAAATTTGATAAAATTATAATAATAAGATGAAATGAGATCGTTTCTCTATCTAAACAAACCTTAAATATAGCACATCACTTAATATAATTAAAATTAATAAAAAGATAAATATTTAGTCTATACAAAAATTTTAAAAAAAAAACTTTATATATTGAATTATTAAAAATAATATTTACAATTTTAAAATATACAATCTGCGCGTACTTTAAAAAATAGATAAATTTAAAATTTATATAAAAAAATTATTTTTTTAACAGTAATCTCACTTTTTTTTAAAAAAATCGATAAAATTGATCGATTGTGATTTTTTATTATTTATTTTTTTAATTTAATAATTAAGAAAATAATTATTAATAAATTTATATATTTTTATTTTATTAAAATATTTTAAAATATATAAAATATATAAAAAATATTAAAATAAAAAAAATCTATTCACAAGCATCCTACAAAATAAAAAGCATTTCTACTTGTCGGTCAGGTTAGAAATGTCGGTCGCATAGCATTATCCCCTTTTTTTTATGCGAGATCTGTATATTCTACAACGGTATAACATTACCCGAAGGGTAACGCGGCACATACACGCGCAGTCGTCCACGCGGCAGGACAACAGAACATTGTAGTGTTAAATACGCACCCAATCATGAACTCTAAAACCAACCACATCTGTTTTCGATTTAAAAAAAAAAAAACCAACTGCAGCCATCTTCTTCGTATTTAAAATCCGTGCAGTCCCAACTTCCCCAACTCAACTTGTGCATTCTTTACCTGTCCTGCCACCATCTCAACTCGCCGGACTCTTTCTTCTCTCTCGCCGGTTTCCTTCTCTACCCGGCTACCTCCACTACTGATTCAACATTTTTCTTCAAATACCTGAAGCGATAACCGCTTTATCCTATTCCCCCTTGGTAAACCTCCGTTTCCTTGCCAATTGTCATTCATATCTGGCCATTTCGTTGACCAAGAAAATAGAGAGAAACCATGGAGACTCTCATGAGTCTCATATCTACCGTGAAGAACGTGCTCCGAGTCGGCGATCTGACCGGTCTTTTGTATTAATTCATTTCTTTATGCATCCCTTCTGCTGCCTGTTCACCATGTCCGAGCAATCCCCGGCGCTCCGCCACATACCGCCTCTCCCCGAGGCCACGTCGGCAAGATATGATTCTAGTGCCCGAACTGGAAACAAACAAATCCACGGCGACAATAACGAGGATTGCGGAAGGATATTGACCAAGCCGCGAACGACGGCTTCGCCGTCGACGGTGTCTCACTCGGCAAGGGAGCAGCCGGTGGACGTGAAGATCAATGATATAGTGGGGAACGGGGTCTCGGGGATACTTTACAAGTGGGTGAATTACGGGAAAGGATGGAGGCCGCGGTGGTTCGTCTTGCAGGACGGCGTTTTATCGTACTATAAGATTCATGGACCCGATAAGATCGTGGTGAATCGAGACACCGAGAAAGGATCGAAGGTCATCGGCGAGGAGTCTATACGAAGGATTTCGAGGTACCAGAATGGAACCTCGCATTCGCAGCAACAACTTCCCCGCAAACCCTTCGGCGAAATTCATCTAAAGGTCTTGGTCAACCATAGTAATTATTATTTTTCTCTAATTCTTGGAGAGTAACCACACAGTGTGAATTAAGTCGAGTATATAAAAACGATTTCATCCATCTATTTTATCATTTTTTAAATTCTCATTATTTTTTAAAATTTTAAAATAATAATAATATTATAATAATATTTTATTCAATTTTTAACTTCTATCTAAATTCATTTAATTACATTTCACGTAAATATCTATTTTCCTTTTTATTTACTAATTTAAGTTCAAAAAATAATAGTTACAATATGAATGCCTAAATATGTATAATTATTTTAAAAATAAATAAATAAATATAAGATTCATATAAAAAAATAATTTTTAATAATAAATACTATTCTTTTTTAAAACAACACTTCTACATCCTAGGATTGATTTTAAGTTTATCCGTGTCGATCTAGCATCACTCGTAAATTTTCTTGTGTTGATATTTATAATATTATTTTGATTTTATGCTCTAAGTTTGCATTGGATTAATATGAAGGATCTTTAATTCTAACCTCTAATTACTAATCTTCCTCAGGTCTTTCTGTCCGTGTATGATTTTTTTTTTATTCATTTTGATGGTATGTTGCAGGTTTCCTCAATTCGTGAAAGCAAATCAGATGACAAAAGATTCTCGATTTTCACTGGCACAAAGAAGCTCCATCTAAGGGCTGAGATGCGTGAAGATCGAGAAGCGTGGATGGAGGCATTGCAAGCTGTGAAGGACATGTTCCCACGTATGTCAAACAGCGAGCTGATGGCTCCCATAGATAATTTCACTATGTCAACCGAGAAGCTGAGACAGCGGCTTTTGGAAGAGGGTGTTGGAGAGGCAGCCATCCAGGACAGCGAGCAAATCATGAGGAGCGAGTTTGCGGTGCTGCAGAGCCAACTAGTGCTGCTAAAGCAGAAGCAGTGGCTCCTCATTGACACGTTGCGGCAGCTAGAGGTACATGTAATGAAATCTAAAAAATTTCGCGGCAGACGAATTCAGAATTCTTTTTCGGTCTCTCCTTCTATTGCATAGAACTCTATGCCTCAACCTCTTGAATAAATTGCTAGGAGGCTGGGTGTTTGGGATCGTTCTTTTCATTTGTAACTATTGCTAGAGTTGTAATTTTCCATTTTTTTAAAAACTGTGATCGTTCTGTATAGAGTACCGAGGGGACTGGTTTTTTGAACACCTGTATATCTATGTTGAAATAATTTTAGTTTTTATTAAAAATTCTTCTAACTTTTTGAGAGGTAATGATTCTTCTAATTTTTAAATTGATTTTAGTGTCAATTTTGAGGTTAGGTAAATGTGTGAATTCTGTTTTAATTAAGGGCTTATGCTGAGGTCATCAGATCATAGGATTACAAAATAAATTCCGTTTCATTTTGTAATTTAACATCTTTCCGTTCTATAACCTGTGGGCGAATATGAATCTCTTTTGGAAGCTCATATTAGAAATGATATGGCCAGTGATTCTCATAGATTTTCAGTTTTCTTGTAAGCAGGTTATTGTTTTTATTCTTGTTTGCTGAAATGCTGTTAAACAGGTAACAGTAGAGTCCTCCTCATTTATACCCAGAGCATAATCTCCACAAAAAGATTCAACTTTAGTTAATCTTTTCATGGCCATAAGTTTTTGTTGAGGCATAGAGACCATCAACAAATATAGTAGTTTTCTAGTTCTCAGCGTTGCGAGGGAAATAATTAGAAGTTTGTAGCAGCATAATCATTTTGGTAACAGTGGATTTAATTAACGATTGTTTTCTAGTTAATGGTTGTTGTGATTTGTTGGCGAAGGTAATCATCGCCGTAGTTGTTTTAGCAGTAATTAACTTTAGAAAATCTCATGTTTTGAATTTTCTTCCTAAAGATTTGTGTCATTCCCATAAAGTGGAATTCCTAGGAGAAGGCAAATTGGTAGGTTGAATGTTGCATGCATGCATAGTGATACTACCATGTTTTACTGCAAAGCAAATAGACTACGTTCTTTAACTTTGCTAGTCTTGGATGCACAAGTATTAATTAAACTTCAATTTTGTATATTAACGATAGATTTCTGGCATTTGTGGTTTATGGTTTAAGTGAAGGGTGGAATACTAAGTGGGTGATTCTATGTCAGGATGCTCTACTTGATGCTTTACGTAGTTATGCAAGTCCTTAACCACCCCACATTCTTCTGCTTTCCCATTTTCTTCATCTTAGCATCTTCTTCTTTTTTTCAGACTTATCATGCATCTTAACACTTCACATTTGTCGTACTTGCTTGGTGATTTATGAAATTCAGTGTATTTTTCTGGTATAGCGATCTGCAAGCTAAGTTCTGGTTAGTGGCAGGTTGACCATAAGTTTACCACTCAAAGACTGAAATGTTCTTCTGTGGCTGTCTGTAGACAATTTACTTCGTAAAGTGTAGTCTTCTAGCACAAAAATAATATCATGTACAAGTGAGTTATGATTTCTTGACATTTATTTCTCGAAGCCTGTTTTGTGTTCGGATAAGGTATTTCTTGGGTCTGAGTGTCCCTATCAAATGAAAAATTACCTTCTGGTACAGGGCAAATTCTTAAATTATTTTGTGTCCTGCTAAGAAATTGCTTTTATACTGTATTATGTAGACAGAAAAGGTTGATCTGGAGAATACGGTGGTTGATGAGAGCCAAAGACAGTGCAATGATCAAGGGGCTTCTTCTAGATTAAGGCAAGACAAATTCAGTGGTAAGATGGTATGCTATAATCTGTTCATTAGCACGTATTAGATTTAAAGTCAATATGAGCTGGATGATCTGATAATTGTAAATGCATGAGAAGGGCATCTCTCTATTATTTTAAAAGGTGATGAGATGTGTCAAAATCTTGCAGCTCTTTATTATTGATGTCAGAAATTAATTTGCTTGCCTTCCACTGGATTAGCTAATAATATAATCCCAATTATGTTAACTACTTGCCTCTTCCTGGACAGTCCATGATTTTTTATTTGGATTTGTCTTGTTTGCCATAAAGAACAATACTATTATACTAGAGGAATCTAATGTGTTTGCCATTGCAACCCATCACTAAATGATTACTCGCCTATGTGGGTTAGGATGAGTATGGATCATAAATCAAATTGGATTTGAGAACATTACCTTGTTTTTAGTTGTTGTATACCTAAAACATTATAACTATGAATGTGCAGTTGACTTTATACTTATAACACCACCCCTTTTTTTCCCCAAGGGCTGAGTTGGTACCCAAATATTGCAGTTCAAGCTTCTGTAGTTGTGATTGTTGTGACCTTAAATAATTTGAATAATTTATTTAGGGTTTTGCCAATCCGATTTTTTTTTCCTTTTTTAGTAACCTGAATCCTTATATCATCACATTTATTGTATATGGCCTTAGTTTGTTGTTATTCTTATTTGGATTAAATCTTTTTTGAAAATGGTTAGTTGTACCAATGGTTTTGGGTGTTTTTCTCCTCTTATTATCTTTTCAAGTTATCTCTCTTGATTTATTCTTATTTAGTAATTTTAATGTTAAATTTCTGTTTCTCAGAAGGAAGTCCTAGTGAATCTGAAGACGATAATGAAAGGGTTGATGCTGCGGAGGAAGAAACAGATGATGAAGAAAATACATTTTTTGACACTCGTGACTTTCTGTCATCCAGCTCGTTCAAAAGTAATGGGTCTGATTTGCGGGTATCATCTTTCTCTTCTGATGATGGTGGTATTGCAATTGAACCTGAAGATGATGTTGACCCTTCCATTAGATCTGTTGGAACTAACTATCCACATGTTAAGCGACGTAAGAAATTGCCTGACCCTGTTGAAAAAGAGAAGGCTGTTAGTCTTTGGTCAATGATTAAAGATAACATTGGAAAGGATCTCACAAAAATATGTCTTCCCGTTTACTTCAATGAGCCTCTCTCTTCCCTGCAAAAATGTTTTGAGGATTTGGAATATTCATATCTCATTGATCGAGCATACGAGTGGGGGAAAAGGGTACGTATGCAAGTAAGAACTTGATGCTGTTTTTTCATTCTAAAAAAATGTTGGCGTATTTATCTTCATATTTCTGTCATTCCTGGATTACTGAAATGCTTATATGCTTATAGGGTATTCTCGTAAATCATGATTTTAGTTTGCCTCCAATAAGTGATTGCTTTTAGATTTTTATCGTGGAACTCATATCTATTGAGTATCTTGTAACTTATGGTTTCAAATGATTCTCTTTCTCTCTCTCTCAACCTTTTTAGTAATCAATGTATTTGGAAGATGTGTTTAACTGTAGACTTTGTAATTTTGGTGATTATGGTGGTTTGACTGATGCCTCCAGAATGTTTGTTATTTTCTTGTTCAATTTGTATGTAAGGCACCCACCACTAGTGGCCTCTCTAGGAGAGTTAGGAAAACATCAATAATATCACAGGTTTTACCTTCCAGACACTTGGCGGCAGTTTCAGCTGAATATGAAAGACGCTTATGGAGATGTAACAATTTGTGAATAAGTTTTGTTAGTTTGCTTGAGAGTTTTAGAGCATTAGAGGAAGAGAATATTTCATTTATTGCTTACATTTCGTACCATATTTTGTTGTTTCTTATGCTGCCTATTTTGGCACACTGCCCTGTGAGCAATTTGGTTTCAAATCTAGTTGAGAAGTATTTGGTAAACTCTCTGAATATTGTTTTGATCAGGCAATGTTGCTCAATGTGATTATGAGTGATTTAAACTTTGGTATGGATGCAAAAGCCTTTTAAACAGTATTCTTAGATGCTATTGCCATTATGGATTTCTTTTGGTGTATTTATTCCTTTGTTTAACTTTTTGTTTCCTTCTTGATATATTGCAGGGTAATAACCTCATGAGGATTCTTAATGTTGCTGCTTTTGCTGTTTCTGGATATTCTTCAACTGAAGGAAGAATATGCAAACCATTTAATCCATTATTAGGGGAAACCTATGAGGCTGATTATCCAGATAAAGGCCTCCACTTTTTCTCAGAGAAGGTATCATTTTCTATTTTGACACTTCGAATACATCACCAATTTGGTCTTTCCATTTTATAATTTGGTTTTTTATAATTTGGTTTTCTCAAATATTTTAAAAATCGAGACTATGGTGTACATTAGTTCGTCTAAATTGAAGTGGCACCTAGGCATGATTCTAGAGATGTTCACTAAAATATTATTAAGATGAGAATTTTGGTTTTAGATGAAGTTTAAAATAATATTTTTTAATATAATTATTGTTTTGGGATTTGAAAAAGTTGAATTGAGATTTGAAAAAGTTGAATTGTTTATTATTTTATGTGTGAGAATTTGAAAAAGTTGTAATGATGAGATGAGATGAGATGAGATGAGATGAGAATTTCGTGTCTCATCCCACTTGCCAAACCTATCCTAAGTTTTAAGATGTTAAAAAGCAAAATTTAAATTTAACCTTGCAATTGTAAATTTAATTACACAAGTGGGTGGTGGAATGAATCAAGAGCATAAGTTTTTCAGTGGAAGCATAATGTTTTCATAAATTATATTGTTCTTCTATTTTCTGGGTGGGGGGGATGCAATATGGTTTTTTTTTTTAACAAAATTACATTTATCTCCCAAGCTGCTAGTTTTTCATCTGAACATTGTCATCCCCAGTCACATCAATGGATATGTCGCATTTTAAATGGTTTTTTATTTAAGTAGTTGAGCTATGAAGCCACTAGATTTATGGGATGAGTTTTAACGAGTTGTAGTTTGGTAATGTTTGAGAATGAAATGGTAGTTCAGAGTGATAAAGTGTAACTTGTCCAAAAATGTCATTATAAAGCTTACTGATGTAGTTAAAAGCTGTTGAACTAGCGTACCCTCATATGATTTCTTCCCAAAAGAGGGAGGAGCCTTTAACTTAAATTGGGTAATATGGGACTTTACCCAATGGTGATATATATTGTCATAAATGTACTAAGTTAGCAACTCTTTTGGAGAATTTGGCATTAAATTATTAAGTTTTCAGGGCATGAGAAATTATTCTATACAAGTGTCTGAAATTCATAGAAAAATCCCATGTTCCCTCATAGGTGATTTTGAAAAGACCATACCTTTCATGTGTACAATTGCTCTTTAGGGCTTGCTTTGAAGTTTCTTTTGATATTGGGAATAAAATTTGCTAAGTTACTTTCACTTTTGGTGTCAGGTCAGTCATCACCCTATGATTGTCGCATGTCACTGTGAGGGAACAGGATGGAAATTCTGGGGGGATAGCAATTTAAAGAGCAAATTTTGGGGGCGATCAATTCAACTTGATCCCGTTGGTATTTTGACTTTGGAATTTGATGATGGGGAAGTTTTTCAGTGGAGTAAGGTATTTCTCCAATGGTTCATGTGATCTTCTTTCCATGTTCAGTTCCAGTTTGAAACGGGCTCTCTTCTGTCAGGTCACAACATCAATATACAATCTCATTTTGGGAAAGCTGTATTGCGATCACTATGGTACAATGCGCATACAAGGAAATTATGATTATTCATGTAAGCTGAAATTCAAGGAGCAGTCGATCATTGACCGAAATCCTCACCAGGTGCTCTCTAGGTCTCAAACTTTCATAGATATAAATATATAGGTCTGTTGCGTAAGAAATAATGATGATTGTCTATGTTCCATTGTCATTATTGCAAATTATTTTTGCATCATGGCTAATGAAAGAGAAGTGTGGTTTGTAAAATGTACTTTGATTTGCACACTTTTGTCATCAGAAACTTTGTATTAGCATTATCTAACATCTATGGCATAATAGTTCTGTTACTAATATCAGTGTAATTACTTAGTGTGGCACTTGTAGAGTATATTGGAATTTTTATACTTAAAATAGAAAAATACGAATTTAAGAAGGCAATAAATTTAAAAAATAAAGTAAATAAGGGAAAAAGTTTTTTTGATTGGTAAATAAAGGAAAAAGTTAGCAGCACAGTCTAATACATCTTATTCAAAACAAAGTATTTGTATATGCAACGGCCAAAGGCCTAGTTTTCTGAAATTAGATATGGTTGTTGCTTCTTGCTTTGAGGGAGTTGGTTATCTAAGATGGAGCCTACACCCTTTCTGCATCTTATGAGGCTACCTATTCAAGGACTTGCATTGTCATTTTGTAATCTTGCCTGTTTATTTTGCTTACTGTCTTATTCTGACTGCTGAAAAGAAGAGAAATATCATCCAGGCTTATATATTTTGAGGATACAAGCCGAGCATCTCATTTTTGTGTTGGTGTTCTGTATTATTAGTATGAACAAAAGAGAAATTGTTACTGAAGATAATAATTTTTCTCACTTGTGGGAAATAACTAATAGACTGATAAACTGGATTCCATCTAACTCTCATTCAGCAGACTTCTTATGCGGCATTTTAGAAAGCTATTGGGTGATGTAAATTTGAGCACCATCCTGTGGTTTGGTGTTTTTACCTACTTGAAATGTTATCAGGAGTCGGGAGTCATTGGATTATATAAACGTGGTTGTTTTTCAGGTACATGGTGTAGTTCAAGACAGGAATGGAAAAACAGTGGCAACTCTCTTCGGAAAGTGGGATGAAAGTATGTATTATGTAATAGGAGACTCTTCTGGGAAGGGGAAAGGATGTGAGTCTTTATCAGATGCCCGCCTGCTCTGGAAGCGAAGCAAGCCTCCCGAATTTCTCACTAGATATAACTTAACACGCTTTGCCATCACATTGAATGAGCTCACCCCTGGACTGAAGGTACTTTTTTATGAGTTCATTGAACTTCCTAATTTTAACTCCAACCTTCTTTGTTTCATTATGAGTTATGGAAAAGCTGTGCTAAGGGAAAGTATATTTGATCTAGTTCGCATTGGATCTTTTTCATAACATAATAATGAGTTCCCTAGGATGCTTGCCGTAAAATAATGGTGATTCATTGAAATCCTAATGTTGCTACCAATGGATATATTGGAAATAGCATAATTTCACTTGGGTGTCTGTCCAGATGCACCACATGCTTTTTTTTTGGTGATTTGTTGGCATATTCATTTCTATTTCATTCATACATTTATATATATATATATATATACAGGAAAAGTTGCCGCCTACGGATTCAAGGCTAAGACCTGATCAAAGGTATTTGGAAAATGGAGAGTATGAAATGGCAAATACAGAGAAATTGCGTTTGGAGCAGCGGCAACGGCAGGTAAACATTATGTTGCATGTTTACTGTACTGTCAACTCAACACCCAGATATTAGTAGTAGAATAATTACATAATTAACAACGATTGGCCTATAGTATTACTCAAGAAAACCATAAAATCTCTCAATAGCATTAAACATCTTGTAGACTGCTAAAAACAGATGCAAGCAAAGTTCCTCAGTAACTATGGGCGATGGGCCGAAGCATTTCATAAAGCAGTGCATACTAATTACTAATTGCCATTGTTGACTATTGATGGTGACTCCCTTCATCAAAAGCTTTTGCAAAAGATTCCAGGTTATTCCTATATCAAAGCCTTTGTATGTCTATGTTTTCCTCATATTGATGCGTACAAAGGAGCAACTAGTCCAACTTCTTGAGGCAGGCGAGAGCAGAATGGTGTCCACCCCCACTCACAAACCAGAAAAAAAGAAGTCTACAAGGGCGAATTCATATCCACGAGCCACTCACTAGGGTAATTACATAATTAACAAGGATGGATCTTTATTATTACTCAAGAAAATCATAAGATCTCAAAATATAATAAGATATCCAATCTTTAAGGTTTTCATTTCTGCCAACCTAAAAGAGCCCACAAAGGTGAAGTCATATGCATGAACCCCCGCTTTCTCTTCACTTGGCTAACCTGAGCTAAAAGGTTGTCCTCATCTTGGTGAAATTGAAATCCTATCTGTAGAGATATTATTTAAGAATAACATTTTCTTCCATGATATCTTTCCGAGTCTGGCCTGCATTAGCCATGTTTCTTAACCTTCTAACAACAGGCTAGTTACAGAAATTGTCTACAATGATCTGGGAGATGTCCACTCCCTCCAATAGAGAAGACTAACATATTGAAGACCATCCTCTCTCATCACACTAGTGATAGTGGAAGAGCATTTGAAGATGATAAGATACCTTGTGGTTGAACATGCAAATTAAAAGGATAGGATCTAGTATAAATGCTTACCAAGAGGACAAAATTTTCGTATGGAATATGGAACAATTTATGTCGAACCACTCGCTAGTTGGGTATTTCAAGGGCAGGTTGGATAAACCATTGTTGTGATGATAGAAACTAGAAAGCCATCATTCAAAGAAGAGAAGTGCTACAACCATAAAGTAGGGGTGATACCCGCATAAGTGTACCCCGCACCCCGCCCTGCACCATGCGAGGGAAGGGTCTTGTTAGGGACCCCGGTCTTGTCCCTAACACTAAGGGTCCGCGGCTAGTCTTAGTGATGATGGTGACCGAGTGTTCTTGCCACTTGCTTGGCTTTCCACCAAAGGATGGTGTTTGAGTGATGGGATGATGGTGTATTTGGGTAGGTTAAGTGTTTAGGCTAAGGCAAATCAATGTGGGAGGATGGTCTTGTTCTTGAGTGAAGTGCGAAGATGATGGAGACAATGGTTGAATGGATGAGATGAGGTTAGGGCTTGGGATGGAAGCACTTAGGGTTGTTGTGGCCTAGGGTAGAATGGCTTAGGATTATGGGTGTTTGATGTAATGGGAATGGCTTAAGGGTTACCCTTAATGTTTGGGCCACTTGGATGGTGATTAGGGTAGGAATGGTGAAGTGTACCTAAAGTTTTATGAGGTGGCTATGGGGGATTTCGAGATTGGCATGAGATGGCTTAGGATTGGAGTTTAGGATAATGCTAGGGTTTGGGAATGAGTTGGAAGAGTGAGGCTAGGGTTTGGTAATGGTTATGAAAAGTTTGTAAGATGGAAGGAATCTTTGAGTGAGAGGGAAGTTTGAATTTTGAATTGGGATGACAAGTCAATGGTTGACTTGGAGAGATTGTAGGAAGAGTGATTTAAGGAATTGAAGATGACTTGCAATTCCTTAAATTAAGGGATTTGAATTTGAATTTGAATTGGAGTTGGAGGAAGTCAAGATTCCTAAAAGGAATGAGTTTCCTTATAGGACTTGACTAGGGCTTATGTGGAAGATGGAGGCAAGACTCCTAAAAGGAATGTGTTTCCTTATGGAGCCTTGAGGTGGTCGGCTAGGTCAAGTCCCACTAAGGCAAGTAGTGGCCGAATGAGACTTTGCACCAAGGGGAAAAGTGTGTTTCGGCTAGGGCAACAAGGATGAAGCAAACACTTTATGGAAAGTGGACTAACACTTGGTTGGTCGACTTTTGTGGCTTGGATGGATTGGAAGAGCAACTTATGAAGAACACCAAGAATAAGATGAAGAACACTTAAGAACACTTAAGAACAAAAGCAACAATAATACTCATGAACTTAAATGATCAAAAGAACAAACAAGATAAATTCAACACTTATTCATGAATTGCACAAGAGTTGAATATAACTCATAAACTGATAAACACAACTTGGATTCACAAATTGCACCAAGTTGCAAGACAAGATATATAGATTGAACCACACCTATTCACGAATTGCAAGGTGTGATTCTCTCTTAGGGGATTCACGAATTGCACCCCAAAGAGCCCAAGTGCTTAGCACTGATGGATGATCTCAAGAACAAGTCTATCCACTTAGGGAATTTGCCAAAGGTTCAAAAGATAGTAATGCAAAGCCTAAAGGTCCTATTTATAAGAGTTATAAGTTGGAAACCCCCAATAGGTCCCTTGGAAAATAAATAATTAAATAAAAATTAATAAATAAAAATAACATAGTTGGCATGGGTCAAGTTGACCCATGGCATGGATGAGCCCATGGATGGGCTAGGATGGCTGATGGAGTGTGGCTGGCAGGGCCCTGGGCTGGTCTGGGCGTGTGCAGGATGGCATGGCCCAGGCAGGCTGGCCTGGGCGCTGGGCCTGCTGGGGCGCGCGTGCGCGGGCGTGCGTGCGCTGGGCGTGCGCGCGGGACTGCTGCGCGCTACGCGCGCGGGGCGTGGGCGAGGCTTGCAAGCGGGGCGCGCGCGCTGGAAGTGCTGCGTGCTGCGCGCGCGCGGCCACGCGTGCTGGGCTGCGCGCTGGGCGTGCGGGCTGCATGCTGAATGGGCTAGTTTGGTCACCAGCCCCCTTGGGCACCCCGGGCATGTCAAAGCAGGCCCCATGGCATGCCCCTAAGGCTGTTTTGGGGTTCTCTAGCCTTGTCCCCACATGGCTAGTGGCTTGGCCATGGGCTACAAAACATGGGTCTCTACCAGGTCTTCTGGGGGCGGGGTCGAAAATCTCATCCGCCCCACCCAGGCCAATAATTTAAACTATAAATTAAAATTTTATAAATATAAAAAGAATTTAAACTCATTAGAGTTGTATTTTGGATTGTCTTGGCTTCCTAAGCCAACCTTTATATAGGAGGTCAAGGCAATCCAGTAACTTGAATATAACTTCAAGTTTTCAACAAATTGTATATATATTTATATACAATATATTTATTTATATAAATATTTAAAATTTATCTTTTTATCTATAGCGGAGCGGAGCGGTGGCGGGGCGGGGCCCCGCTAGAGTCAGCCCGCCCCCTGCCCCCCACTGGGTATTCTCCCTACAGGGCGGGGTAACGGGGTGTGGACTCCCGCTGCCCACCCCTACCATAAAGAGATTCCACAAAAGTAAACCAACAAACTGACGTTGCTTGATATGTTATGTTAGATCTACTTTACAAAAAAAATAACTTTACAATCTAACGTACCACATCAAGTCACGTCATTTTGTTGGTCTGCTTTTGTGGAATCTCTTTGTGGCTAAAACATTTCTCTTCAAAGAAATGTCCATTTGATATGTATATGGACCCGTTGTTGTTTGTGCACTGTGTGCATCGATTGTTTTGGTTGGATGGTTAGTGTGTCAATGAAATTTTGGTAGTTATCATTTTGGATTTTAACACCTTGAAGTGTGGTGTCTGACAAGTTGTGCAACGTTTCTTTGAACAATTTAACTTTTGACTGGAGGTTACTATTTATATGATGATTAATTTTAGTGTTTCTATTATGCACAAGAAGTTGCTTCAAATCTATGAATAATGCAAAGCTGCCAATATAGTAACAAACTTGGCCACTAGCCAGGCACCTAGGCAATTACTAAATCTATAATGGCAGGTTGCCTCATGTTTTTAGATGAATATGTCATGTTCATTATGGGATATTGTTTCAATTGGGATTCAGGCTCGAAGGATGCAAGAGCGGGGATGGAAACCACGGTGGTTTGTGAAAGATAAAGGGAGTGATACATACCGCTATATTGGTGGGTATTGGGAAGCCAGAGAACGGGGAAAGTGGGATTCATGTCCTGATATCTTTGGCCATATCCCATCTGATCAGCAGTCCGAGTAAGTTCAAATTTTTCTCATTGTAGCAAATGACTGGACGTGTGATCTGTAAAGGTGCCCCACGGCATGCATGAAAGTTAGGTGAAAGTTGGTAGAAGGAAATAATAGAAAATTTTGTACCATCTGTATCCTTCAATTGATTATTAAAACATACGGCACGATCCTGGTGCGAGAGGAATGATACTACCGATGGGTCGATTTAGAAAATCACAACCACAGAATGAGAGAGCAAAGAACCATTGAAGAATTTATAGGCATTATTTCCAGAAATGTAATGACTGAAGCTGGAGATTGTTGAAACTCTGCATTACGTTGACACTCCTTGTGGCAGTCAGCCTCTGTTTGTACAAAAAGGAAACATTATTCATTATTGTAACACCCATCTTCTTCCCACGGTTAAGAATAAAGTCACTTTTAAAAATTCTCGGAGAAGCTGGAATGCTATTACCGAACTTGACTTAAAAATATATAATTTTTTTATTCTAAAGGAAGCGTCGAGTACAAAGATTCTTTATAATAAATAGAGTCGTTTTGTATTAAAATACTGAGATCATAAATGAGAGTGCGATTAAAATTTCTCAAAATTTGTGTCATAAAAATCATAACTTAAAATTTTTGTACATGATTTAGGCCATTGTCACGCCTCCCTGATCTAAGTCACGTTCTGCAGCTATAACTTCATAAATATTCTGACGTAGGGAGGTTTAAAAATATTAAAAAAAAAGAATAAAATGAGTTGATGACTTAATAAAAAATTCATCATAACGTAAACATATTTAACATAAGGATGAGAATTAAAATCATGAATGATCTATTGATACTTCGCTATGCATGATTGATTTATCTGAATTAATTGATTGATCTGATTTACTAACACACTTAACCCTGTGTGTAAGGTTGTGCACTAATTTTCCCTGTTGTAGCAAAGGAAGCCGACTATGCAGAACTTTGGCGTACTCCGTTAGACCACACTTGAGTCTGTAGCTTACACGCCCACCCTAAAACTGCATTGGTACCATGCATCTAAATTGCTATCTAATTAACTATTATAAGCTTATCTTACACTTGATCTTATGAAAGCTTATGTGTTTTATGCAACGCGAGATGCATGATACAAACATAACTATAATATGCGGAATGAAACATGATGAATGACGTTCTTGTAAATATCATGACATGCATGGTACGTAAACATTGGCTTCTAAAGATCTGACTTTAATAATAATATATATAACTATCTAACATATGTTAATCCTAATTTATGACAAGCTACTTACATTGTAGTTTGCTTTCTAAAATTTTTGACACAAAATAGATCACGGTGCTGAAAGAAGAGGTTTATGGTTTTTTTTTTTCCAAATAACACGTGGAAGAGAGATATTTATAGAGAGATTTGGGAGATGGTGACAACCAGTTTGAGTTGGACTCAGTTAATACATGTAGTGATACTAATTTGCTGAGCAGTTAGTCGCAATCATCTAAGAACAAAGTTTGAATTTAAAAACATGATATTAATAGTTTATTCAATGTAGGATTGTTAATTGACAATGACTAAGACTGCGTATGAGACTTTATTTGGTGATGATTTTAAATTGAAATAAACTTCTAATGGTCGATATTTAAATTATATAAGGAGTTTAACTCATTTAATAAATAATAAATAATATTTAACTTATTGAATTTAATTAGAACTTCTAATTGATCTCAATAATTTATTGCTCGTGAACTTACCCAATATGACCCATTAATTATAATTTAGGCATAATAAGAATTTTCAATATTTTGACCTTAGAATTATTGGGCTGAGCCATTACAAATACCTTACGAAAAAAGGCAATGATGTTGTTGGTTCTATGATAAGTTCTTCTGCTATGATCTAAAAGGGTAGAGTCATGTATATAAAATACTATGAATGGGTTTAGGATTTTCCTTATCTCGATATGAAATCTCTCATTTGATCAATTTTGAAATTCTCTCTCTTATTGATTTTATCTGTAAAGGGGGTTTTCCTCCTCTGTCTTAGTGGGCCTGAGAATGTCAACTAAGGGACTTATAAACGAAGGTCCAGCCCAAAATGAATAAACTCCTCGGCCTGGCCCACGGGTGGGCCCCTGGACGCAACCTCCATAAGGGAGCGTACTGCGGAGGGATGAGAGTCGTCGTCCTAAAGACTTCTCGAACATCGTTCAACCCTTGAGTACATGTCCGTGTAATGGGCGGGAAGTAAGGGGGACCCTAAATCCTCTGATGGGAAGATATCGACGGACCACCAAGGACACCAGCAGAGTAAGGCAAATCGAGAAACCACGCCGTATTAATGGTACTACTACCCGAGTTACACGCCACATCAATGATGCCGTTGCAGAGGCACGCTGCATTAAAGGACTTTGACAGAAGGAATAGTAAAAGGATACGGACTCCATGGGGGCAGACATGATCTGTCTCCCCCAGACTCCTGGTATAAATAGCAACTCTCAGGTACAAGAAATTTTCTCTGATCTTTAGATTATTTCATTATTTACAAACTTCTAAAAGACAATATTAACTTTGGCATTAGAGACTCCTTGGCCCCAAGGCCACCCTCTCCCAGTTGCCTTCTTCTCTATTTTTGCAGGCCCAGTTCCGAAGACCTGAGTTGTTGGAATCTGGCCCAAAGGCTTATGAAACACGGCGTTAACACCATCCATTATCCATTTCTTCCTTTTCACTTGAACATTTCAATTTACTATATTTTGTTCCATCTATTTCGACACATTTTAGTCCTTTTTGCATGGTATGCTTTTGTTAAACCATTTTTCTCAAATACTTTTTTAATTAAAGACGATATTGTTTTATGGTGTAGTGAATAAGTTAGATGCACTCGTTTCTCTAATAGGTATATATATTATATAGTGTTAAATCCATAAGATCGTTGGGATTTCCAAGTATTGATGTTTTTGGTCTCAATAGATTAGTCAGAGAGTTCTACTATGGACAACTGGCATGCGCAGACGGGGTGCAATCGGCTATACGTTGCAAAGCTTACGTGGAAGGAAAAAAAACAAAAAGAAAAAAAGCAAAAAGGAAAAAAGCAAAGAAAAGGCCAAAGCAAAGCAAAATGCGAGATTTTTCTTCTTCTTCGGTCAAGTAACAAACCAGATGCTTTGAAGCAAGCAACATTTCGAATATAAAGCAGAGTAGATTCCTTTAGGACGTTGAAGTAGTTCGTACGAGGCCACAACCCAGATTTCGTAGGGCTTTGAAGCATTTCTCCACCAAGAAAAATTGGCCGACTAGAGCACAACCGAGAAAATTGGCCAACCAAAGCATTTTTATTTATATTATAAACCTCATTGTTAAGCTTGGTAAATTTATCACCCCAACTACTTTGTCGAAAAATACAAGTGTACAGTCTACACTGGAACCCAACGTCATTTTTTGATATTTTTTTCACCAACCAAGAAATAGAAAGTCAACCAAAATAAGCTATAACCCCCCACCAGGTGGACCTCCCCAAATGCATTTAACACTAGATTAATTCATTTCTAAACAGAACAAGAAAAAAAATACTTTTTGCTGCATATCCATCGCCAGACCCAACTCAGTCCCCGATCAGTGAAACCATTTCTGTTACTCAACTTACGCAAAGCCTTACAATTTACAAAGCATGAACCCAATCATTTGCAACTCGCAGAGTATCAATAAAGAACCTTATGACAAAGTACCTACCAAATGAATTGTTGAAAAACGAAGTAGACAACAAAAAATGATCATAATTAAGGGAAAAAAAAATAAATCAGAAAGAACGAAATGGAGAGGGAAATGAAATGGAAAGGGAGAGGGAGAGGTCAGTTGGAGGAAAAAGGATATGGAGTGAAATCGGAGAGGGAGAGGGAGGTCGTAGTGAGGAGAGGGAGAGGGAGAGGGAGGGATTTAGGGTTACAAAATTTTGAAGGAGAGAGAGAGGGAACAAAATGTAGAGGGAGAGGGAGAGGGAGAGGAAAATGAAACAGTGTGTTTCATTACGAACAAAAAATGGTGAAAAATGCACTGTTTTATTAAATGACATGGGTAGACCACGTACACAGTTGCAATGTTAGGGACCTCGGTCAAGTCCCTAAATAATAGGATCTCCACGCCAAGGGTAACCTTGTGATGACCGAACCTTCGTTCCTATCTTGCTTGGTTCTCGAACAATGGTGGTCAAGATGACCACTTTGGTGTGGTGAGGTTAGGTTAACAGCTAGAATGGGTGTATGGAATGGTGGAAAAGGTCAAGGAAGTGTATGGGCTACAATGGTGTAAGGGGCGCATGGCACTAGTGTGGAGCTAGGGTTGGCGCCACTTGGGAGTTAGGGTTTAGGGTTTGAAAGATGGAGTTGGTGGCTAGGGTTTAGATTTAGGGAATCTCAAGAACATGGAATGAACACAAGCAATCTCAAGAACAACCCAAGAACATTCAAACAACAATGCTCACAAATTAATAAGAACAATGAAGAGAAATTGGAGACAAGAAATTCAATGAATAATACCCATAAGATTGATAAACCGAATCACACTTATTCACGAATTGCAAAGTGTGATTCTCTCCTTGAGGATTCACGAAGTGCACCCCAAAGAGCCCAAGTGCTAAGCACCGAAATTGTTGATCTCAAGAACAAAGCCGTCCAAAAGGAATTTGTCAAAAGATGTAAAAGAAAAGAATAAGGGTCCTATTTATAAGAGTTACAAGTTGGAAACTCCCAATAGGTCCATTTGGAAATAAATAATAATTAAATAATTAAAAAGTAATAAGATAGTGGTATGGACCAAGCTTGGTCGTGGCATGCATGGACCCATGACGGGCTAGGATGGTGCATGGCGGTCTTCGGGTTGGTCCATGGCTAGGTGGCACATCATGGCTTGCTGATGGGCATGGCATGGTGCCATGCACAAGCCTGCTGATGCGCATGGTCTGGTGCCATGCAAAGCCTGCTGATGGTGAGCCATGTGTGCGTGCTGCATGGCCCCGGGCTGGTGGCCTAGGCATTGTGGTTGCGAGGCATGGGCTGGAGCCATGCGCTGGATGGCATGTCGGGTGGGCATGCCACTGGCCAAGCCTGCAAGGCACGGGCTGGAGCCATGCGTTGGATGTCATGCATGCAAAGACATGCCACTAACCTCGCTAGCCCGCATGCTGGGCACCCTGTGTGTGTCAACGCGCTGGCCAAGGCATGCATGCATGCTGGGCGCCCCGTGCGTGTCATGACACGGGCCAAGGCATGCGTGTAGGCTAGCCATGGTGTTGTCCTCGCCTTCCATGGGCCGTGTTGAGGTATGTCTTGAGGCCACTTTTGTAGGGATTTTAACATGCACACCATTTGCACCAGGCACTAGTTGGAACTGATAATTGAAGAGAAATGAAACTTTAATTAAAATGACATTTAATCGTTTAGTCATTCTAAACGCTTGAAAGTCCTGTCGTTTAAGTCCCTGTGCACCCTTAATATCATGGATAGAGTTCTGTTCTTTTTTTCTTTTTCATTTGGACGACTGTCAGCAAAAGTTTCACTCTGTTCTTTGCAGCTGGTTGTCTCTTACACCACTACGAAATCTGAAACATCATGAAATATAACAAAAACACCAGCCCATTTTTTTTTAAAAAAAAAAGAACTCAGAATGAAAACACGACGAAACGTGGGAAGGTTTCTGTCTCAAGCAACATTCCCCCTCCAACATATACACCCATCTCATATCACATTTATATGCAAAGGTACAACAAAGAATTTACAGTAGACAGCCTAAGAGTCCAAGAAAATACATGCATATGATATCAATGTAAAGCAGCCACTTCCCCGTTGTAAAAAATAAATCTTCACAACAAACAGGGTTTTGATTGAAACTCCTTTCTAGAAAGGAGGTAACATCCACCCTAGGGTCCAACCCACGAGCAAGCCAGCACTGACAATACTCAACCCCAATGCAAAAGCAACAGCATACTTTGCGATATCATGCCTTGCTCGCCGATCCTCAACTCTTCTCCCCTTTGTAGCCCTTAGCCTGCTCTTTCGCTGTTTCTGAGCTTTGTAAGGCATCCATGGAAGGAACTCGGGGAAGAGAGTGGAAAACGACCCCTCATTCTTCTCAATCTGGATGTAAAGGGTCTCTAGCAGCAGTAGTTGGAACCACTGCTTATGGACAAAAAGTTGGGCGGCTTGTCTGAAAAAGAGTTTAAGAATGTGCTCCTTCTCAGCATAAATCTGCTTTGCTATTGTCTCGGATTCCCTTGCACGTGTTTGAGAATGGCACAGTGCTTCCATTAGCTGAGCTTTGCCATGGTCACTTTCAGAAACTTGTGTGTCCTTGTGGTTTCTACTATAACTGCTTTTATGCAAGGCCCACCAAGAATCTTAGCTAATGTGTGAACATATATATGTAGTTCTGAATGCTAGGCTAAAATAACAAATAATACAATTACAAATATTCCTATAGTGAGTGAGATGAAACAACAAGATGGTGTCATCTCAGAGTAGAAAAATGGAAATCTAAACTAATACCTGAATGACTTGTCAGATCCATACTGTGAACACCCTTCTTCGGAAGAAGCCCCCTGGTATCCATGTGGTTTCCCAGAACCAGGACAGCCCTGCGCATGACTCCTATTGGGAATACCACCAGTTCGGGCCTCCCAACCAAAAGATGACGCTATTGCTTCAACACGGTCAAGGCACCCAAGATGAGCATATGGGTGTGTCCTAACATACATTTTCTGAGGTGGGGGAAGATCGCAATTGTCAATATGGTTATGTGACTTCTTGAGGACCAAGGAGACCAATTCGTCTTTATCTGTAATTCGCCACCATGGCTCAGGCTTATCACCACCAATCCATAGAGATTCTGGATCTAAACAAAACTCATTAGGTTGTTTGGAAACTGGACAACTAAAAGGATCCATACCCATAAGTTCAAGACATTTCTCGGGATTCTTGCTACATAAAGCCTTTACCTCTTGCTCTCTGACTTCAGGAGCTTTATTCATACAAATGGCAGAAAGACTACATTTCATATCAAGAGAAGAATCACAGTTGTCCTGATCGTCAAGATGAATATTGTCTCCTTTTAGTGGGTGGACCTCATCAAACTTTGTTGTTGATTTCACAGTGTCAACTCTTATGGAATCAACTCGGGCCTCTAAGTCGCTTAACTGTTCATATGTTAAACCCTTTTGGTACCCATAGCTAGAATGTAATTGGAGCCACCATCTTGTGTCGTGGGGTAGATTGGAAAATGAAGGGTTCCTGTTAAGGGGCATAAAACCCAAGGCAGGGTGATCTTGCCCATCGTCTGTATTGGTAGGTCCAGCATTAACCTGTTTGGATGTTGAAGATGATGACTGGCAGCAGGTGAACTTGGGAGCCCTTTTGGCATCTTCTTGGACGAAGTACCGATTAGCTGTTTTCTGCCATGCGGTTCTTGCTTCTGCTGCTGCCATCATGCTCCCATTTTTTGACCCATCTTACTCTGTGAAAGTAGAATTTCTTAAGATTTGATGAAGAACCATTCATGTACAGCCTTGATGAGAACAAAGTTTCTTGTCAACTGAACAAAACTTAGACAAAACTAGCACCAGGATATTTGTTTTCACAGTTAAACATTAGAAATGCCTACTCCCCCAATTCAAAACCCCCAACCAACCCCAAGGGGTTGGCCCAAGTGGTGAAGGCCTTGGTCTTGGGGTATCACTCCCTTCAAGGTCCAAGGTTCAACACCTCATGGGTGCAAACAATCCTTTGAGGCCACAGCTTTTGGTGAAATGCCAGCGATTTAACTAGTTCCGTGTAGGGAAACTTCTGAGGGTGCGGTGCATGTGACCGGGATTTACTTTGTAGGGGTGGGTCCGAAGAGTCCTGCCTTGGAGAGGTTCCCCGGCATAAAAAAAATAAAATAAAATAAAAACCCCCACCCTTGAAGAATTAGAAAAGAAACAAAATGCAAAAGCAAGTATACAAGATGGGGTTCTAAGCTTCAATGAAAAAAAGTAAGGTTTTAGCACATGGGACAAGCCTTTAGCTTTCTAAGTTTGGGCTATTGTTAGACCACACCAAACCATATTGTTTCTTTAAATCCATTTGACCATGGCTGTAATGATTTTTTTTCAGCATATTTGATGAGTAGCCACGAATATAATGTGCTATTTTTCCAACTTTTCTACAAGCTCTAGCTCTCTCCAAGCAGAAAAATCTTTTGGTAGCATGGTGAAATTGATAAAGCGGGAATAAATCCATAAACTTCTTTAATTACTTTCAAAGAATGAGTTCCTCTAGTTTTCTTGGTTCCATACCTACTGAGTACACAAGTAATGTTCCAATATGAAAAAGAAAAAAACATTCACTCTACTTCCAGTTACATAAATTCCAATCCTCCTCTATGTTTCCCTCTTAGTCATCATGTTAACTTCATACGCAAGACTGAAATGATCATAGAAATGTAGCCATCTCTCCCATCTCTATCACCTACCAGTTCTCCAATGCAGCCATGTTGCTCCTTGCTCAATTAATGTCTAACAAACTACTAACTCTTAACCAGATGGCATCATTCATTACAGAAGATGCTCTGTTAGACTAAGTGGATGAGAGTGATTCAATAAAATGGAGTTAAGCTCTCTCAACCAGAGTTTATAATGTAAGGCCTTACGAAGCTGGAAGTCCTTCAGCATCCTAGTAAAGCTGGCTTTTCTCACCAGCCAAGCGCCAGCCAAACACTTCAACCACGGTCAAGATGCCTCTCTAGTGAAGGATCTTCAATCCCACCACCAAATCCTTGTTATAAGCCTCAAAAAAGTGAATAAGAACTCTATCATAATCTTCACCACATAAGAACCTTCCTTAAAAAGCCAATCTCTCGTAAAGGAGAGATGGGTGCAGACAATATGACATTCAAACCAAATTCTAATAAAGAAACT
The DNA here is from genome assembly GCA_022457165.1 of Juglans mandshurica. Lineage (NCBI taxonomy): Eukaryota > Viridiplantae > Streptophyta > Magnoliopsida > Fagales > Juglandaceae > Juglans > Juglans mandshurica. The sequence goes on along the minus strand of CM039629.1, from coordinate 3,780,572 downwards.
CCCATTAGCAAAATTTCTTCTCTCTTTAAGTGAATGACATGCTATGTTCAGTTACAAACAATAGACAAAGAAACAGACAAAGAAACTAAGACGGGATATCACTTAAATGAATCAAGATTAGATGGCTCTAAAATTAAAAAATATGATAGTAGTAAGGAGAGCTTATTAATTTCAATACAGTTTATGCAAAGCAAACAGAAGATAAGAAGCATTAAATGATCCAAAATAGTTGTATACATGGTCGAGTTAATAGTAAAAGCTAGTATTTTACTAAAAGTCAGCTCTAAAGGACATCACTAAGAAAAGTCAGTAGTGCATGCAGCATGAACTTACCAAAAAAAAAAAAAAAAAAGAAGAAGAATGAAAAAAGAAAAGAAAAGAAAAGACACTATACATTAAAAATCCATAACTAGAGCAAAAGGGGTTGAGAACAAGAATTTCCTTTGAAGCATACTGCTCAGACTAAAGATAGAAAAATACTTGGTTTGCATAGAGATCATACAAAAATAAACTTACAAACTGACATAACTTAACGTGATACATTAGATAGTAAAGTTCCCTTTATACAAAATAGATATGACGTCTCACATCGAGGTTCGTCAATTTGTAAGTTTGCTTTTGTTAGATCACTTTGTAGATATAGAACTTTTTTTTGACAAGTAGATATAGAACTTCTTATATACTCTTAATTAGATACCAGGAAATAATTGGGGTTGAGCATTCACCTTGAAAATATTAGCCTGATATGAAACTAAATAACTTTCCACCTGAGAAGAGAATGAGGCATCAAAGAACTAGACAAACCTTTAATATTATGACTTTGACGAGCAAATGGACACAGCAAAAAAGTACTCACTCGAGAAAAAAAAAAATCTACAAAAGACATATGAAATACCTTCATGTCATAAGAAATACCAATGCAATTATTAAATCACAGGATAACCCACCTAATGCTCACAGTTCATGGATCTTGTCATGAAAGCAAATGACTGTTATTTCAAAAAGAAAAGAAAAAAAAAAGCTTCATATCGAATAAAGATAAAAATACGTCTTCTGCAGAAAGATCGCGGAGTGAAAGTTTCCTCTCTCTCTCTCTCTCTCTCTCTCTCTCTCTATATATATATATATATATATCAAATTGTCTAAATTCAACCACATCCTTGTATCTAAAAAAACACAACAGACTATAGAAATACGGTATCTACAAAGAAACAGACCCAAAACAATCAGCACACAAAGCAACCCGAGGAAGAAGTGATACATTAAAGTTGAAAATACCAGAAATGGAAGCAATCCAACAACAAGATCACACAGAGAAGCTAAAATGACACACGAAACAACAGTTCAACTCTAAAAAAATTCCCATAAAAGCAAGGAAACAAATGTAAACTTCAGAAAACACAAAAGGAAAACAAAAGACAAGAAATTAACAAAGGGAAGACAGGGAAAGACGGAGACAAACCAAGAGAGGGAGTGACAGAGATTGGGGACTGCAATGGATAAAGTTTAATGGAGATGGGGAAGTAAGTACGTTCGCATCGATCTGGAGGGCTTGAGATCCAGAGGAGGAGAATCGACGACTAGGAAAGGAAGAAGAAGATGACGATTGTCAGAGAATCTGGCGTTGGCTTTCCTGTTTTGAATATCCCATCAATCAAACGCTATAAATATGGTGAGAGAAGAAGGATGCGGCGTCGTTTAGTAGTTTTAGTGGGGGCTACACTGGTCACTGGGTGTACTAACGGACAAGACGGTCAAGACCCTTCATCTTTGATTATTATTATTTTAAAGCCTACGTCAACTTTCCTAATTATTGCCACATAAGAAAATCACAGACGATAATTCAGAGATTCAACGGCAGGAATCGAGCATACTTCACTCAACTACTGGAACTTTTATACCCACTAGCAAACAAGCATTTTATTTAAGACAAATGAAAGTCATCCAAAATTTTTTTTTTTTTAGAGAAATGAGACTGTAAAATTATTTTTATTATAAAATATAGTTGATGTTGAGTAATGTTTCGTATAATCCTAAACCTCTAAGTATATATGTAAATTTCACACAAGTCTTTTATAAAAATGTAGACTTTATTAGAAAAAAGTGAGTTTTTACTTTTTTTATTGGAATTCACTTTTTACAAATAATTATACGAGATTTACACACTTAAAACTTATGCAATAAGAGAGAAACCGAGAGGGAGACCAAGAGAGAATTGGGAGAAAATTCAAGAATATTATCATTGATCTGAATATGTATTTACACAAAGTATTTATATGTTAGAGTAAAACTAACTAAAGCACATGCTAGCTTAAAGCACACGTGAGTGTAGATGATTTAAATAAAACTTATATGATAATAGGCCCCCTCAAGCTGGAATGTGAAGATTAATAATAACACTAAAAAATTTGTGAAGAAGACTAAAAAATCTATATGAAACTAAAGATTTAGTAAAAAAATCTGCTAACTAATGTTCAGAAGAAACATGAAGAGTTACAAGATTATTATTTTGAACCATATCTCTAACTAGATGTCAATATATTTCAATGTGTTTAGTTCTTTCATGAAATACTAGATTAGCTGCAATGTGGAGTGTTGATTGGCTGTCACAGTAGAGAACTGGTACTGAAGAAAAATAAATCTCAAAACATGGAAAAGAGATAGTAATCATTTGATTTCACAACAAGTAGAAGCCATGGGCCGATACTCAGCCTCTGCAGATGATCTTGAAACAGTGACTTGCTTCTTGGATTTCCAGGAGATTAAAGAATCTCCAAGAAAAAGACAAAACTAGTAACTGATCGTCTGAAATCTGGACAGGTAGCCCAATAAGAGTCACAAAATCCTCTAAGTTGCAAGAAGGAGTTGCTGGGAAATAATAAGTTTTGTCCTGCAGTAGCTTTGATGTATCACACAACTTTGACTGCTGCATCATAATGTGATTGACGAGGCTGATCCATGAATTGACTCAATGCTGCAACAAAAAAAGACAAGTTAGGCCTAGTAAGAGTCAAATAAAAAGGAAGACCAATTAATCTTCTATAAGAAGCTGGATCATCAAGTAAAGAACCTCCAGAATCAGTTTTGGATAGTCTTAAATTCTGATCCATTGGACTACTAGCAGGTTTAGCAGCTAATAAACCAGAGTTAGAAACAATTTCAAGTGCATACTTTCTCTAAGAAAGAGATATGCCCTTAGCAGATCGTGCAACTTCCAGGCCTAAAAAATATTTCAAAGTACCAAAATCTTTCAACTTGAAATTCAAACTGAGAAAGTGCTTGATATCAAGAACAGACTGAGAATGGTTAGAAGCAATGACAATGTCATCCACACAAACCAACAAGGCCATAAAAGAGTCACCAAAACACTTGGTAAGTAAGGAATAATCAGACTTTAATTGAGTAAAACCATAAGCAATCAGTGTAGATGAGAATTTAGAGAATCATGGTCTAGATGCTTGTTTCAAACCATATAAGGATTTGAGCAATTTACAAACCCGAGTGTCTCCAGATTTAGAAAAACCAGGAGGAAGCTTCATATACACATTTTCATCCAAATTTTCATGAAGAAATGTATTATTGACATCCCATTGATGCAATTTCCAATTATGAATAGCAGCTAAGGCAAGAAAACAATTAACAGTAGTTAATTTGGGAACTAAAGAGAAAGTATCAAAATAATCAATTTATTCTCGTTGTGTATATTCATTTGCAACCAACCGAGCCTTATACATTTTCAAAGTGCCATAAGATTTCAACTTGCACTTGTAAACTCATTTACAATCAATTGACTGCTTGCCAGGAGGTAACTTAGTTAGGATCTAGGTTTTATTAGCTTCAAAAGCAGTGATCTCAGTTTCCATTGCATCCCTCCAATGAGGATATGAAATGGCTTGGTAAAAGAATTTGGGTTCATAAAGTGGATCAACATAAGCACAAAAGTGTTTATAGGCGGGTGAAAATTTGGAATATGACAAATATGAAGAAATAGGATAAGGAGTACCTAATGAAGAAGAACCATCAATCATAGGAGATGTAGTAACTTTTGTATTTGAGATCAAGGAACAATGATAATGTTGCAAGTAATTAGGTGCCTTTCTATTTCTTGTAAATTTTTTTATAGGAATTGGTGGTGATGTATTTTGAGTGGAAGCAGAAGAAGTAAGAGGATTGAGAGATCCAGAAGTTAATGTAGATGAAAGAGAAACATCTGAAAGGGGGATTGGTAAAACAGGATCCAATGAAGAAGTAGGAGGATTCTATTTTTCCAAAGACAGGTGATGATATGGAGAATCTGATTTAAATGGAAAAAGATGTTCACAAAATATGACATCTCTAGAAATGAGAATATAGTTTGTAGCCTTTGATACCAGTAGGACATCCAAGAAAGACACAAACTTGAGCTTGAGCAGATAACTTGGTGGACAGAGAATTACCAAGTGAGGAAGTATAACCAAGGCAACCAAATGTTTTAAGGTGATTATATGTGGGTTTGACAGAAGAAAGTACTTCATATGGTGATTTGTTATTTAAAACAGGTGTAGGTATTCTGCTAATGAGGTAAACAACAGTGATAATACAATCACTCCAAAATTGAAAAGAAATATTTGATTGAAAACAAAGAGATCTAGCAACATTAAGAATATGTTGGTTTTCTTTCAACAATAGCATTTTGTTGAGGAGTGTATACACAACTATATTAATGTATAACCCCTTTACTAGCAAAAAAACTTTTCATATCAAATTCCAAACCATTATCAGTAAGGATAGATTTGATTTTACAATTAAATTGAGTTTCCACAAGAGTTAAAAAAGGATGATCGTGTTTCAAACTTAGATTTAAGCAAATATATCCAAGTACATCAACTGTAATTATCTACAATGGTAAGAAAAAGCCTAAAACCATCATATGAAGTGACTGAAAAGGGCTCCCAAACATCACAATTAATTAGTTTAAAAATAGAACTAGTAGTAGAAGAACTTAAAGGAAAAGGAAATCTTTTTTGTTTAACAAGTGGACAAACATCAAAATGAGTATTATTTGTATTTGTAGAACAAGAAATATTAGGAGCTAAAGCATGCAATCTAGAGTCAAAAATATGTCCAAGTCGACAAAGCCAAAGATAAGAATTGTTTGTAAAGCTTCTGTAACATTGCTCTTTGACGTATTATATTAAGTCATTTAATTTGTTAATTTGCTTTTACAAAACCTTTTTGTGAATATAGCATTTCTCAATTTTAAATAAACACTTTTATCTTATGGCAATAATATGCGGTGGCTTCAGCATGAGAACATTAGCTTTTTTAGTGAGCATTTTCAAGAAATTCTAATGCAGTGCCCCTGGGGTGGAGTCTCGGCAGACACCTTAGGTGGCTTTTAATGATTTCATTAAAACCTTCTAGGCAAGAAGGAATACGGGGAGGGATTCAAAATGTGCGAATTTGAGGTTTAGTGAAATAATACGTAATGAGGGATACTGGGATATGGGATAGGGCTCACTTTACCCTAATTCACATCCCTCTCCATTGCCCTAACTCGCACCCATCTGCATTGCCCCTTCAAGTCTTGGTCCTTCATTTATGCCAACGATGTTCGTAACGTAGCTGGTGTCGGTGTTGGGTATTATAACGGGTTGTGTTGAAATACATAAGGTGCTAGCTAAAACTTAGAAGATAAATTAACCACTTCGAGGGGTTACTCTCCAAACTAATAAGTTGCAATAAAATATTCGATAGATTTTCATTCATTCTGATAAGTTAAATACAACTCAAGAATAACAGATTCAATAACAGACTTCAACCCAAATCACTACAATTAAGGAACAACCCCAACACTACGAAAGACTATGTCTACTACTGATCCCTTGCTAACAAATTGCCTAAGACTCATCCCACTAACTTATTTCCCAAAGATTCGGACTAACAAAATAATAATTTACTTAACCCAACTGAATAACTCATCTACCAACTATGGCTACAACCCATTCAAGTTAGCCTTAAGCCCACAAAAGCCCACGAGCACATGACAATCCCTTCCCATTAAAATTCCTTGCCCACAAGGTCAGGAAAATCCTTAGACAACTCTCGATATGTGTCCCACTAAGCATCTTCTAACATTTGACCAAAAGCTCAATTACAACGATGTACCCTTTCTTCTTCGTGCACCTTTCCAAGATCTCTTTCGGTGTAGCTCGTAACCCACCATCTTCAGCCACCAGAGGTATGGTCGATATTTGCACATTTTGATTTCCTAACTTCTTCTTCAAGAACGAAACATGAAATACCAGATGAATGTGCGCAACAGGAGGAAGCTCCAATCAGTAGGCAAAGCTACCAATCCATTCTAGGATCTTGTAGGGACCAAAAAACCTGGGCAAAAGTTTCATATTTTTTCGATGAACAACGAAATGTTGTTTATACTGTTGGAGTTGAAGGTAAACTAAATATCCAACTTCAAAACTCTTTTTCGTATGTTGTAAATTCGCAAATTGTTTCATCATTTCCTATGCATCTTGTAGATTCTCTTGCAAAAGTCGGAGGATTTGATCTCGAGATCTCAGAGTGTCTTCAACGACTTGAACAACAATTGTACTAGGAGAATGCAGCAACAATGGTGGAGGTGGGTACACATTATCTGCTTCAAATGGAGTAATTTTTGTAGAAGCATGCAAATTCTTATTATACCACCATTCTGCCATTGAAATCCACCTTGACCATTCTCTAGGTTTATCTCCTATCTTAAGTAATGCTCCGCACATTTATTCACAATTTCGATTTGGCCATCCATTTGAAAATGATATGTCGTACTAAACTTAAGTTCTATGCCATGTAATTTGAATAGTTCTTTCCAAAACAAACTTGTCAATGTTGGATCCCTGTCACTGACAATAGAGCTAGGCATACCATGTAATTTAAAAGTCTTTGCAATGAAAATCTAAGCTATCTTAGTTGAGGATGCGCAACAGGAATGAAATGCGCATACTTACTTAGGCGATCCACCACGAGCAAAACAATAGTAAACCCATGGGAAGGGGTTAGCTCTTCTATAAAATCTATAGAAATATCAGACCACACCCTGTTGGGAATGGGTAAAGGTTGGAGCATACTTGTTGGCTTGATATTTTCAATTTTATTATGCAGACATCACATTTTTTAAAAAAAAAGAGCCGGTAGCCACACACATAGCAGCCACGTCCAAAGTTTATTAATAAACCCTCACTTATTTTGGTCCCAAGATTTAGGTTAACTATGGATTATACTCAATTATCTTTATAGATATCATTTATCTATATTTATCTAATTTATTTATATAGAAAAGGAAATCTTTGAGGTGGATATGGTCTAATATTAAATACTTAAACTACTTGGAAGTTGGAAGCTTGATTTCTATGTAATGGGTCTCATTTATTTTTCTTATTTTGTTTTGAATGTAACTGGATTTTGTTAGGTTATAAAAGTGGAAAGAATTGATGGACCAGACTTGACTGGAAATCGATAAAATTGGAAGTATCGGCTTGTGAAGATTATCGATGCGTAATTGATTTTAAAAAATACAAAATCGATATATACTGATTAGATCTTAAATTTTATTCAAAACTATACCGGTCTGGTTACGCCGTATTAGATTCTGACATTTCACAATTTTTCTACGGTAGGTAGTAGGTACCCCCACCTTGTCATGACTTAGCGCGACTCTATGCCCAAGCCCAATACCTAATGTCCTTAAATCCAGACCAGCCCGGTTTCGGCAAAAAAAAGCTCTTCAAAACCACGTCGTTTTGAAACTAACCCTAAAAACTCTCTTTCTCGCTTCCACCGTCTTCATTGGAGCACCACACCCACCCACCACCCCCGCGACGCCTCTCTCTCTCTCTCTGTTCGTTTTCCTCTCGTCTCTCCCTCTTTTCTCTCCTCCTGCGCAGACACCCCCCAATCGTCTCTGTCTCTCTGCCCGTTTTCCCTCTCTTCACAGTCGGCCAGCTCCTGCGCAGACACCGGGAAGCTCCGCCACATCAAGCCATTGTTTCCCCATCCCTACACTCTCCTTTCTCTCTCTGCACCTTCTCACACGTGAAACGTCCAGTGCTGCCACCTGTCTTTCCCGTCGCCGAGTGCAGCGCTGCGCCACGCCGGTAAGTCGTCCATCCATCTCTCTCTCTCTCTCTCTCGCCCTTTCTCTCTAACTCTCTGTCGGAATTTCCTTTTCTCCGATTAGGATTTCCTTGTCGCAATTTCACTGTTACTTTTGTGACATGTATGTTTCTAATAAATATACTGGCTTTAAATTTAGCAGAACAAATAAGCACAATGAAAACATCATATGCAAAGAAATGTCAATCAAAATACAACAGCCAAACTGTTTCATGTTCTCTAGAACATTAATATCTTTTGGGATTGGGTGAGAAGGCCTCATGTCAAACATTTATTTTTATCATGAAGATGTTGTGTTTCACTTTGCCATCATACTTCATACAAAATTCTCTCTTCAGTGATTCTCTCAACAATTTCCTTCCTAAAAGCTTGTAGCCTTTCCTAAATTTCTTACTCTGTTCAAAGTTTCCTTTCCACTTCGAAGCTTTCTGTTAAATTTCCGAAAGGAATGATAAGAACAAGGACACCAACCAAATATAAGAATGAGATTATATAAAGAAATCTCACCTCCTCCTTGAAACATTGATCAATCTTTATCTTGAGATCCGTACATTAAACAAAGAACTTTACAATAGGATGATCTATATGACACTTTTGGAACTTCTAGTCCTCAATAATCTGGCATAAATCAGATATAAGAATCATGGTTATGTTTGCCATCTTCTAACTTTTAATTGAATGGTCTGCTTCCAAGGAAATAGACATAATAATCGATGTTACAACATGAAAATCTATAGTTTGCAAACCAAAGATGGTTCACATATGTTACATTGAGAATATTTCTCACTGACAATGATGAGGGTTCCATGAAAAAATTGCCTTCCCCCTTACATCTTACAACTCTATCTACCCATATCTCAAGCATTTGAATTTGACTGCAAATATCATAATAGTTAATACCAGGCAAATGAAATAAACATATCCAGCTAAATCTATCCATTTCAAGTACCCACAAAAAAAGAAGCAATTAATATAAGCCTAAAGAACTTGTGGATAATAAATCAGGAATAAAGCTAGAAGATAGAGATAGACTCACTTCGGTGCATATCGGGTGCTTGTGCAGTGTTAAAGGAGGATGCATTTTCCTTTTTTTTTTTTGTCGAAGTAAATTCAAGTGGTGGCAACTTGCAACAATAACCACCAACACTATTTCACACTCTAAACTGAAATTCTCCCCGAATGATAACAATTGATAAATCTGACCCTATTCCTTCATTTAGTTCCTAAGAAGATAAAAATAAGGGAATAGAAAGAAAGAAAAAGGAAAAAAACTATCATTTTTCTTCACATAAAAATTAAGAATAGAAAGAGACAAATTTACGCATGAGCAATGACAGAGAATCCGGATGTATATTAAGCAAGAAGCGGAAATCTACGGCATTCTTAAAATCCCAATAAGAAAGTGCGCACACACGCACACAAATATATGTAGAGAACACACAAAAAATACGTCATTCTTAAAAAGAGGAGAAAGCAGGAAATATAATTGAAGAAAAAATGAATGGATTTTAGATTTGACAGTATGTGAATGTGTGTGAGTTAGGGTACAAACATAAAAACAGAAGATTGGAAGAATAAAAAAAAACCTAGATGAAAAAGAAAGCAATATATTGACCACCTTAATTTGAGCCAAAAAAGGTATTGTGTGTTGCGTAATTAAACAACAAAAACAGATAGCAAGTGGCTAGCAATCGAAGAATAAAAAATGAAAGAAAGGCCATTTAGTTGGTAGGTGCCTTCGCTTGGGGATTCTTCGCTACCTGGCCATGAAGTAGATATAACAAAGAAAGCAGTTAGCACACAGGGGGGGACAGACAGACGGTAAAACACACCGTTTTATGTTTTTTGTCAAATACTTTGGAATGAAGAATGGTAAGTAAATAGTGAGGTTGACTTTGGGTTTGAGATTTTTCAACCACTACTTCTTCGGAGCTGCCCTGGGTGTTACACCATCCTTTTTCTTTTTGAAAAAAAGAAAGATATAAAGAATAGACACGAAATTTAGGATTTTGAAAGAGCATTTGATGAGAGGCGCCAACATTTGCATCTGGTCTGAGTGAGTCTCTCTCGTGGATGTGATGCATGCGATAGACATGAACATACATAAATGGGCAAACAAAAGAACATATATACAAGATTATCATTTCAATAATTGGCCAAATCGTTCTCCTTCCAAAATTCATCTCATAATTGTTGCCACTTGTTTTCAAGAAATACCCTTGAGGGTGGGGGTTGGCTTTCACTTTCTTATTGGGATTTTAAGAACGTCGTAGCTTTCCGCTTCTTGGTTAATATACATCCAGATTCTCTGTCATTGCTCATGCGTAATTTTTTATTTTCTATTCTTAATTTTTATGTGAAGTAAAAGAATAGTTTTTTCCCTTTTCTTTCTTTCCATTCCCGTCTTCTTTGGATTTTCTTAAGAACTAAATGAAGGCATAGGTTCAGATTCATCCATTGTTATTCATTCAGGGACAATTTCAATTTAGAGTGTAAAACAATATTGGTGGTGGTTATGGCTGCAGGGTGCTACTACTTGAATTTATTCTGACAAAAAAGAAAAAGGAAAATGCATCCTCCTTTAACACTTCACAAGCACCCGATGTGCGCCGAAGTGAGTCCATCTCCATCTTCTAGCTTTATTCCTGATTTATTTTCGACACATTCTTTTGGCTTATATAAATTGCCTTTTTTTTTCGTGCGTTCTTGAAATGGATAACTTTGGCTGGATAGGTTTATTTCATTTGCTTGGTTGTTATTATGATATATGTAATCTTGAGATTTGTAGTCAAATTCAAATGCTTGAGATATGGGTAGATAGCGTTGTAAGGGGGAAGGCAATTTTGTCATGGAACCCTCATCATTGTCAGTGAGAAAGACTCTCACTGTAACATATGTGAACCATCTTTTGCTTTGCAAACTATAGATTTTCATGTTGTAACTTTGATTATTATGTCCGCTTTCCCTTGAATTACCTGAGGTGCACTTGTGGAAACTCCTTGTCGAGGGCTTATGCACCCCCGAAATTAGTCGGAATGCTGTTCTCGGACTCCCAGTGCCAATAAGGAAAAATTATTATGTCTGTTTCCTTGGAAGCGCTCCATTCAATTAAGAGTTGGAAGATGGCAAACATGGCTATGATTTTTATATCTGATTTATGTTAGATTATCGAGGAGTTTCAGAAGTGTCATATAGACCATCCTATTGGAAAGTTCTTTGGTGAATGTACGGATTTGAAGATAAAGCTTGATCGATGTTTCAGGGAGGAGGTGAGATTTCTTTAATAATCTCATTCTTATGTTTGGTTTGGGTCCTTGTTCTTATCATTCCTCTGTAACAGTATGTTTCGGAAATTTGACAGAAAGCTCTAAAGCGGAAAGCTAACTTTGAAGAGAGTAAGAAATTGAAGGAAAGGCTACAAGCTTTTAGGAAGGAATCTGCTGAGAAAAGCCCTGAAGAGAAGAATTTTGTGTGAAGTCTGATGCCAAAGTGAAACACAAAGTCTTCCTAATAAAAATAAGCATTTGGCATGATGCCTTCTTACCCAATGCCAAAAGATTTTAATTTTTTAAGGAACATGAGACAGTTTGGCCATTGTATTTTGGTTGACATTTCTTTGCACTTGATGTTTTCATGGTGCTTATTTGTTCTGCTAGATTCAAGGGCAGTATATTTATTAGGTCATTTGATTAATGATATAGATTTTTTTTTATTGGCACCGATTGTCCAAGAACAAAGTCTCGACTAATCCATAGGGTTTACGGGCACTCGACAAAATATGGATTGTTTCTTTAAGAGTTGGAGTTTGGGAACTTTTTTTTTTATCAATAAAAGAAGGATATTATATATATGAATGAAACAAACATAGTCCTTGTACACAGGAAGTATACATAAGAACTTCTAGTTACATTCTAAAGACGGTAAAATAAAGACAAGAATTCCTGAACATTATCCCCATGTAATACAATAGTGGAAAACCAACACATAAGAGTATGGAGAAAAAAATTCATCAACTCGGTCCTTGAACGTTCCTTATCTTCAAAACACCGAACATTCCTTTCCGTCCAAATACATCACATAATGCACAACGGAATCATCTTCCATACTGCTACCACTTGATGACTGCCTAGCATATTTGGCCAACAACCCAACAAATCCACCACCCTCATAGGCATAACCCAAGCAACATCAACCCTTAGAAAGATTTCATCCCACAACACCTTTGTTAACTCAGTGTAATAATAGATGATCCACAGATTCTCCATTCTTTTTGCACATGTAACACCAGTCCATCACTACACAGCCTCTCTTTCTCAAATTTTCTGTGGTCAATATCTTCCCAAGAGCAGCACACCATACAAAAAAAGCCACTTTGAAGGCACACGGGATCTCCAGATACTCTTCCAAGGAAACTGAATACTACCAAGTTGTGTTGTTAAAATGCTGTAATATGCCTTCATTGTACATATCTTGTGGTTATTAGACCGCTACTTCAAACTATCTCACTGAGCCATAGGAGTCTCCATCGAGTATAATAAACTGAAAAATTCTGCAACTATAGGTAATTCCCAATCATGAAAATCCCTAAGAAAAAGAACATTCCATTGCTACATACCATGAGAGTATACACGCACATCCGCCACTGAAACTTCCCCGTTAACTGCAATACGATATAAGGCCGGAAAAACCCTCTCCAATGCATAATCTCCACATCACACCTCGCCAAAACCTTATACAAGCACCCTCACCAACTACAAAGCGTATTTGATTTACAAAACCTGGCCATCCCTTCATTATGTACTTCCATAAACCCACACCATACCTCCCTCTCACTTCCTTAGAGCATCAACCACCCCAATCGACCTCATGTCTAGCATCAATAGTTTCCTTCCACAATGATCCCCTCTCCAAATGATATCTCCAAAGCCAGTTTCCCAATAAAGCTTTATTAAAAATTCTAAGGTTACACACTCCCAACCCCCCATTCACAACTGAGGCACATACATTTTTTCATCTAACAAGATGGAACTTTCTCCTCCCCCATGCCTCCCCATAAAAATGCCCTGAATAGTTTCTCCATTCTGTTTACCACCCCTACAGGCATAGGAAACAAAGATAGAAAATATGTAGGAAGGTTAGTTAGTGTACTCTTGATAAGAGTGAGGCGACCCCCTTTTGATAAATACACCCGTTTCCAACCAGCCAACTTTTTCTCTACCTTCTCCACTACTCCATCCCATATAGCTCTATTCTTGAAAGTTGCTCCCAGTGGGAGGCCCAGATATTTCATTGGGAGCGAGGACACCTTACAATCCAAAATGCTTGCTAAACTGAGAATATTAGAGACCTCCCCCACAGGAACCATCTCAGACTTCACTTTTAACCCTGACACTGCTTCAAAGCAAAGTAGCAAAGCTCGTAAAGTTTGGATCTGGCTACTAGTCGCTTCACAAAATACTAACGTGTCATCTGCAAAAAGAAGATGTGAAATGATAATGGAACCACCAGAATCATTGCCCACCTAAAATCCCGATAAGAAACCTCCCCCAACAACGGCCTGCACCATCTTACTTAAAGCCTCCATAACTATAACAAATAGAAGAGGAGATAGAGGATCTCCCTGCTGCAATCCCCGCGAACTGTCAAAAAAACCAGCAGGTGTGCCATTAACCAGAACCGAGCGGTTGAAATACAATGCCGCATCCATGCAATCCACCTATCTCCAAAACCAATTCTCTCAAGCAAATATAAGAGAAAATCCCAATTTACATGATCATATGCCTTCTCCATGTCGAGCTTGCACAGAACACCTGAACCTCCCTCCTGTAATCTGTAATCCAAGCACTCATTTGCAATGAGTACTGAATCAAGAATTTGTCTCCCTCGAATGAAGGCATTATGGGACTTAGAGATAATATGTTCCAACACCGGGCTAAGCCGGTTAGCAAGTACCTTCGAAATAATCTTGTAAACGCTACTAACCAGGCTTATAGGCCGAAAGTCTTCAATCAAAGATGCCCCATGTTTCTTGGGAATGAGAGCAATAAAGGTCGCATTCAGTGACTTTTCAAACTTTTGGAAAGAATGAAATTCATTGAGAACCTGCAAAACATCACCTTTTACTATGTCCCAGCATGTTTGAAAGAAACCCATTGTAAACCCATCCGGTCCTGGCACTTTATCCTTAGCCATACCCGAAATGACCTTATAAATCTCTTCTTCACCAAAAGGTCTCTCCAACACACTTACACCCTGCGGGTCGATTGCCTCAAAATGCAAAGCATCAAGCTTTGGCCTCCAAAGAACCGATTCTGAGAGAAGGGTCTCATAATACTGAACTATATGGTTTTCTAGCTCAGATGGAGAATCTAGTACCTGAGTCCCTGATGTAAGAGACTCAATAACATTGTTACGCCTATGTGAATTGGCCACTTTGTGAAAGAATTTCGTACACCTATCACCTTCTTTCAACCAAAGAGCCCTGGATTTTTGACGCCATGAAGTTTCCTCTGACAACAAAACTCTCTCTAGATTTGCCATAACCACGCCCTTCCTCAATGCCACATCTTCCGAATTATCACCCAAGAACTCTTTATCTTCGAAGTCTTGCAGTTCCTCCATCAGTATACCCTTCTGATTGTCGATGTGACCAAACACCTCCAAATTCCACTTCCTCAAGTCTTGTTTAAGAGCCTTCAATTTGCCTGCAAGAATGTAACTAGGGGTGCCAATAAACTGATACGAAGCCCACCAATCACGTACCATCTCTACAAACCCATCCGCTGTAAGCCACATGTTTTCAAACTTGAAATATCTGCGCCCCCTGTGAATACCCCCACAATCCAAGAGGATAGGAAAATGATCTGAACTGACTCGAGCTAACCGTTTCTGACGAACTTCCGGATATTTAGCTTCCCACGAGGGAGATACTGGGAATCTATCCAATCTCGACCAGACCCTTCCATTTGACCAAGTGTACTCTTCTCCTGCCAGAGGGAGATCCATGAGATCTAGATAAAAAATGAACTCATTGAATTCCTCCATAGCCATAGAATGTCGACAATACCCTGATCGCTCACTAGGAAAGCGAATAATGTTAAAATCACCCCCCATGCACCATGGCACCTCCCATAAGGAGTATAAACCCGCCAACTCCTCCCACATCCCTCTCCTAACCCTATCCACATTAGGACCATAAGAGCCTGTAAATGCCCATTCTCATCCATCCACCACATTTTTAAATAGAGTCGCAACCGAAAACTCTCCAATACACTCCTCAATCATCTCAACCATTCTTTTATCCTACATAAGTAACACTCCACCTGAGGCTCCCACCGAGGCCAAATAAGTCCAACCCACATACGGGCACCCCCATAAACTTCTCACTATTTTCCTATCAATGTGTCGCAATTTTGTTTCTTGCAAACACACTACATCCCCCTTCCACAACCGCAATAACGATTTAATACTACCGCGTTTATTGCGATCATTGAGCCCCCGAACATTCCATGAAAGAATCTTGGGCTTCATAATAAAACTATGTTGCCCCTTCCTCTCGATCTATCCCTTCCACCACTCCCTTCTTTCACATCATAATTCATAGAGCATGTTAACTTTTTAAGTTCTCTATCACGCTTTGAAGCTGACTTCAAATGGCTATCCTCAAGAGCTACAAGAAGAGCCTTAAACTGTTCTTCGTAGCCTCCAAACGAAATCCCAATGACAGCTTGAATCTCTTCTACTTTCGTAAAAACCCACTTTGACGATCCACTCCCATATTTAGAACTAGGAGGAAGCGTACACAAAGGAGTAATACTGACCCCCTCCTCAACTGTAGGAGTAAAAACAGCCAACTCCGAGCCACACACTGAATCTGGTTCCCCATTGACAGGGGCAACCAAATTTAACTTTACAGCCCCATCCCCCACCTTATTCTTTTCCAAAGATCTCATCTCTGGTAGAGGGTCTAACGAAGCCCCCAATATCGGTATAGACACAGCTGACTGCATAGGGCTCACCATTGTGCCTTCCATCCCCCCACATGGCAACTGGTTATTTCCAAAGAACAACCCATGACACAACGACGGTAACTCACTCAAAAACCCATCTTCGACCCGCGAGATTGACCCAGAGTCTTCATGTGGCCCTTCGACCACCTCGCACGGCTGGGTCTGTGCAATCTCCGATAAGAACCCATCTTGCGACGACAGAGGATCAGCCCTCACGATCTCCACCGCAGCAACATCCTCTATGATCTCGCCATCTTCCAACCTGGAAGACTCTATCGGCACACCGTAAAACTCTACAACTACTGGCGGTACTTTCTGTGCTGGTGGGAAGACCGGCACGGCGCTTATCGGCGCCGTCTGGAGCTGATTCGGCAACTGGACCGATATATCGGTCGCTCGCTGTTTAGCCTGCCAGTTTTTTGTTTTTGGGCCTACGACTTGGCCCGTAGCCAAGCCCATATCCTCGGATGAGCCTATACTAAGGCCAGACCCAGTTTTCTCGCAGCCCACAAATGGGCCCAATTCTATCCCTGATTCACGGCCCAATCCCTTCTCTTTACTAACACCCGAACCACAGCCCATACCCAATCTCAATACCTCCTTGCCTTTAACGCAGCGTTTTAACCAATCTATTTCCTCTAATAAATTCCCAACTTTTTTCTCCATCTCCCCTAGCACCCTTAAAATGTTTTCCTGATTTAGCCCCAACAGTACACTGCCATGCACGATCTTTGCACTTCCCACGCCTGGCAACCCAGCACTCACTGCTCGAGCCTGCCCCTTCTGCATTTGAAGTGTTTGACTGTACGATTGCCCCCCAACTGCCGTCCACGGAAGAGCACCACCACCACCCCTAACCATCTTCTAGTTCCCACCCTGCACCATACCACCTCTGTTTCTCAAATTCGAAACAGAGGAAGGAGGACTGAGCTCCTTAACAGTAACACCAAAGTTCTTCCACCCCTCGCCCTTCCTTCCTTCAGGCACCAATAGCATGCCTCTCCTCTTGTCATGCCCAAACTCAGAAATGAAGATAAAATGACCATTGTTGTTAACACCTCTCCTCACTATTAAAACATTATTTCCCTTTCTACGAGTTCTCAGGAACTCTACAGGACCCAAAGTAGCTGCACACTCCCTAACCACTGACCCCAACCATCCCAGAGCTTCATGGTCCAAAGAAATGTATTTCACCCCACGGCGGCTTCTCTCAGTGATTCTACACCACTTATCATTCTCCTTACTGAACTCAAAAACTTTCTGATCAATAACCACCTCTCTACACAACCCCATCCTAACCAACCAACACAATAAACTCAAACTGGACTAAGACCCTAATCACCACAATATGTTGTTGCCATTAACACAGCACAACCAACAACAAGCAGAAGAAAAAAACAAAGGAAGAAGAAATGTACAGAGAGAGGAGAGAGAAAGAAGAGAAGTAGTATTGAATTTTAAAAACACACAAATATACCAACACAGAAATTTGAGAACCTTTTTCCTCTGAAATAGAAATAATTGGACGTGCTTACAATTTCTGCCCTTGCTGCAGAGAGGTTGGTAGTGGCTAGAAGAAGTTGTATTGATTTTTGTGTTTTGTTTGGAAGTTTTGTGTTTTGATAATGATTAGATGAAAAAGTTGAAGAATTGAAATCGAACTGCGTTTGAGTTACTTTGTTCACCCAACCTGATCTGGTTGGAATTTTCATTTCTGACCTGAAACTGTACAAGTTGGAATTCAATTCTGAGCCAAATTGCATATTAACTGAAAAATTCTGCCCCGAATTTCATTCTGAAAAACAGATTGGGTAGGGTTTTCGGTTCAGGTTGGAAATGCTATTTTTTACACTTGTTTGAGTGATATTTGGAAATAAAAGTATGAGAAGTTTTGAGAAATTCTCATGTTATCTCATTACTTGAACATGCCCCTAGTTTATTGGTCAAATATATAGCCTAGTGTGCAGCAATTGGTGTGTTAAGTTGCTGCTAGATTGAGATAGCAAGTTGTGATTCTGATCATTGTATAGTTTCATTTGTATTATTGCTGATACATCTAGTTATATTTTGAGAGAGTATGGAAATGAAATGAGATTTATTGAGTTACACCATCTTTATATTTCTCATTCAAAGAGGAAAACACACACACACACACACACTTCTATTTCCAAATAATCTATGTTTCAAGTTTCAACCCAACCTGCTATCACCAAGTTTGTTAAGCACATGAGAAGTGCTACAGTCATAAAAAGCTCTCACAAAAGTAAACACACAAACTGATTTGGTTTCATATAATACGTTAGATCTACTTTACAATAAAAGTAATTTTACAGTCTTACTTTTGTTGGATCTCTTTGTGACTAAAATATTTCTCTAAATACATTAGTTACAAGTTTCGAAATTTTCAGATTTGATGCTTTGTCTCAAGTTATCAAGTGTTGTATTTTTTTTTTTTTTTGATAAGTATCAAGTGTTGTGATTTTTACGTCATGTAACGTTCCTTTTGCTCTCTGGAGACCACTAGTCGACAGACACGTTGGGAAAAATATTGTTGCACAAATATCTAGGGCTGCAGCATGCCTTCTACTTTATAGTAGCATTATGGTATATCGACACAAGTCCCCACTTTGTAGCTTGGTAAATAACTTGAGTTAATTGGGAATACATTTGGTGTCCATATGGAACTTGAATCTTGAAGATAACATTATAAGGGGCACGGATGATATGTACAATTGGGAAGACTGATTACATAGTATCCAACTGCTTGTGATGGAGTTTTTCTTTTCTTTTTTCATTTATTTGCTTTGTGTCAACCCATAGTGATTAGGGATGAAAAGTTATGATGAACAGCCAAATTTTTCAGGTCTCAGTTGGCACAACTGCTTTTAGTTTATCTTAACCTATGCTGATTACGATATTGTCCCCCACCCCCGTTTATTATCCTCTATTTTTTAGGGGTATTCTCTCTCTGTGTGAGTGAGCATGGCTCTTTTCACCTGTCAAGTTGTGTTTTATTTTTTGCGTTGAATAAGCAAGAGCTTGTGCTATATCAATTTGGTTTTTTTTTTTGGCTTGACTGATGTGCAAGTTGACATGCTACATTATAATTTCACGATATAGGTTCTTATGGTAAAAGTTAATGTACTAATTAGTCTTGAAAATAATTCAAATTGGTTATTCTAGAAAAGAAAAGTGCTATATTATTTTATAAATTCCTTTAGCCTTAACCATAATTCGGAATGATGTACCATTGGCTCTGATGTGGTGTGTTGGAGAGAAACAAATCATCCATTCATTTAAGGGACAATTTCAAATTTGAACCCGAACCTTTTGTTACTTAGAACACTTTATGATTGAATTGCAGCAACATATTTTTACTGATTAAAAACTTGTTCTTTTTACTTTTCAAACACTCAGGCTTTTTAGATCAGTGAGCTTTGGATGTTACTTTTTATCTGTTATTCTTGTAGACTTGGTGTAGTCAGTCCTTTGTTGGATTATTCTAATCAAATTTATTACCTATAAACAAAAATCTATGCCAGGTATTGGCTTAAAGCCCTAAAATATGGCTGTTATTGGGCATTTATGCTGTAAGCACTTACCCATTTGTGTTTAAGTGTTAACTTTGAGTTTATTTTGTCACTAAGATCAGGTCCATTTCCCTTTCGATGGGGTTTCTCTCCCACCAATGTGTCTTGGCTTCACGTACATTTAATGGCCTCAATTTTGCAGGCTTGAGCTGCGAGGCAAAGTAGGGTATAGTCATGGGAACTGAAGAGACAAAGGACCCCTTCAAAGGGGTTGACTGGAAAGCTGTGGGTAGTGACTTGCAGAAGGATCCCAGTGCCAAACCAGTTATAAAGAAGCGGCTACCAAAAAAGATAAGACAGATTCCAGAATTCTATTTCCTCCCTCGAAGATCCCTACCATATAACATTGCCTTCTATGGGGCATTTATTGCGGGTGGGGTTGGTGCTGGGATGTTGCTGGAGGTCTGGATAAACAAGAAAGTCAGAGGTATTAACTTGACTTCAGATTCTTGTTTACTTCTGTTTCTCATCTTCTAAGTAGTGTCGGCATTTACTTTCAGGTCAATATAACTATATTTGATAAGAAGGTCAAGATTTTATTTTCTGCATTTGTAGGGTTACACTAACCTATTGAGGACTAGTCAGACAGAATATGTTGCTGTGCTTGGTAGATCATAATTGCTAAGATGAAATGTTGAGAACTAAGGAAGTGGAAGAAGAAAAGATGACAGGAAGTGTAATGCTTTGCATTGTTTTGATAGGGATCAAAGTCTGTTCTTTTGAATTGTGAAAAATAAAGAGACGCGAATTCCTACTATGATGATGATGATGATGATGATGATGATTTACCCCTGGATTACCTACTCATGGTTCTGGTAGGTGGGGTCATGTAGCCAGGGATGGTTTTGAAGGGCCCCCCCACCTTGGTGAGGTTCCATGTTACCAAAACAAAACAAAAAATGATAAAGATGATCTGATATATTCATAATGAGTTACACTAAATTGACATGCATGCGTAGCTATCATACAGTTCCAAAAATTGTCTGATAAGACTTTTATTAATAGAAATCTAGGCAAAGCCCGTCATTAACTAGGGAAGTTCTGGAAATATTCCTCAGATTTAATTATCTATTTGCTAATATGGCCAATATTCTTCTCTCTTCATTGTCGGAAGTCTGATTACCCTATTCGACATATGTGATTTTAGATGGATCTGATGGCAATGTATCTTTGCTTTCTATTGCAGAGGATGGAGGCATCATATGGGAGTTCGACAAGTAGAGCTGGAATAGCATCACAAGAGTGCCTCTGGACCATCATATCTTTCATTTTATCACCCTTCTTTTGAGGGCTACTTGATGACACCAAGGCTGGAAAGAGAGCTGAAAATAGTTGTAGTGCTAAAAGAGGGGGTCTTAGCATTTAAGTTGCACGCATTTTGCATTCGTTCTAAACTTGATCTTCTTTTTAGGCAGCTTTAAGTTCAATATTTGGAAATTTTTGACATGGATATACAGGCTGCCTTGATTGGTCTGTGGACTTGATTTCGTTGTGCATCAGTGAGAATAATTCATCTATCAGCTGTCTGCCCCTTTTTTTCTTTATTTTGTTTCCTTCTCATGGGGTAACTTAGGAACCTTTTGTATGTATGGTATGACATTTTACCGAGTTCTATGTCATCAAATTGAGTCAGTTTGGTGAATTGATGTTTTGTAGACATTAAAACGGATACCTACATGAAAAGAAATCACTTTTTCATTGTGGGCTCTACTCTTTTTCTAAAGGATATGGACGAGACTTGCACATCATAAAATTATATTCATGATTACTCAAATAATTATCATCTATCACACTCTTAAGCCAAAATGAGTAATTGATCTTGTACATAGGCGATCCCAACTTACAATATTAGTTAAATCCTTTGTTTACTAATAAATAAGAATAGTTGTAATTGATCTTCAAAATCAAATTTTCTATTGCAAGTTAAAATAGGATATTAAATAGTCCTCATATTTATAATAAAAAGAAAAGGTCTATTTATAAGTACGTGAAACCTACCACATCAATTAACATAAAAGGATATTTGTATTTAATTTATTTATAATTATAATGAGTCCGTTATAAGTGTTGTGTTTATACATCAACTTGTAAATAGTGGAATTCTAATATAAATAACACAAATACTCCTATTATTAGTCAAATTTAAATAACAATCGCACTAATGCACCCATGAATACTAAATTTCCATCAAAACAGAAGGCTATCAAGTGGGTTTTGACTAAATTTTTGGCTCGTTTGGATTAAGAGAATGTTTTATCTCATCTCATCTCACCATTATAATTTTTTTTAAATTTTCACACAAAATATAATAAATAATTTAACTTTTTCAAATCTCAATTTATCTTTTTCAAATTCTAAAACAATAATAATATTAAAAAATAATATTCTAACAATATTTTATTCGACTTTCAACTTTCATTTAAAACTATCTCAGCTCATCTCACTATCCAAACCAACCTGTGTTTTTAAAAGGAAAATACTTTAGACACAAAGAGATTACACAAAAGTAAATCTATAAACTGATGTGGCTTGATGTAGTATGTCAGATTGTAAAGTTACTTTTATTGTAAAGTAGATCTAATAGATCTCATAAAACCAAATCAGTTTGTAGATTTACTTTTGTATAATATATTTATATACGTAGCAGTTCTCTTTTAAAAATATCTTGAGTTAATCTCAATGTATGAACATAGAAAACTCTTATCATACCACATTATGGTCCATCATTTAAAGGGGGATAAGAAGTAAATAATTTGAATGATATATAATTATGAATTTGTTATAATTAGGCATGGTCAGGGCCGAACTATGTTAAAATTCTGAAAAAACTCCTAAAATCTAAGTCTTTAATTTTTTTTTAATGATATTAATAATGGCTTCATAAAAATTAAATTTTACACCCAAAAGGACCATTTTAAAAACTTTGACCCAAGTTAGATATTCAAGTTCCGCATGGATCGGCATGTAATTAGAATAAGCGTAGGATTAGGATTAGAACTAATTATTAATTGGGAGGTCCGTTACAGTTGGACCAAGTTTTATTGTTTTAAGGCCGCGTGCACTGATAATTTTAAGGAACTCTACCCCTCTCTCTCTCTCTCTCTCTCTCTCTCTGTGACAATTTTTTCGTGGGAAAAGAGTGATCTTCGACGATGGAGAACAACAGCAGCTCGATCTCGTGCGACAAGCTCGATCGGATGGCCAACTGGGTCGGTTCCAACGTCGCCTCCGCCTTCTTCGCCTCCCTCGAGCGCTGCTCTTGTATCAACCTCAGCACCACCGACCTCGACGACGACGACGACGAGAACGACGACCGCCCTCTCGTGCTCTCCACCTCCAATCCCATCGAGCCCGACCCCGAGACATCGCCCAAGCCCAAGCCAGTCGCCGCTGCGGCCTCTCCCTGATCTGATTAGCTCCCGTTTCTTTCCGTATTTATTTCACAGTCCATCGGATTCTCGTCCTCCGCATAGGGTTTGGTATTTTGATTTGTAATATTTTTCCCATAATATCGTTCGTGTAAGTACGCGTCTTGGGGGTTTCATTGCTGGTCTATGTAAATGGGGCTCTGTATGTATAGGTTTGGTTGGATCACTATCCGTACGCTTTTTTGTTGCAGAAGAAATTTGAATATCAATTTGGTGCAATCTGTGTGATAATGTGCGATATGGTAATATGTGAAACGCAAGTTTAATTCTGTGGAATTCGTTAGAAGTTTCAACCTGTATTTGAATTTTGTTCGGCAGAATTTGTGGTACTTCTTTCTTATTAGTATTAGATGTTCATAACGGGGATGTCTGCTGCCTGTGAATTGGATTGCATTGGATCTTATATTCAATCGATTTCATTTGGGCCTTGAATGGAATTTCCTCCAGATAATTTATCTCTCTTTTTTCTTTTGCCTCCAATGCTATCTTTTTCCGTTTCAGTTTGTGGATGATTTGATGTTTTATTTAATTCCAAGTAAATTAGTTTTATTGAGTATTTTCTTGCCAACTATGGTTTAATTTCCTTATTGCGTTTTTTATTTATCTAATCACAAACAAGTTTCGTTCTTTTTGTGGGTTTCCTTACTCAGAGGTATGGAATCTACCTTTCTTTCTTAATGGTTTATCTTCTCAAAAAATGGAATCTTTTGTCACTTGCAGAAAATGCTACATGCTTCAGATGGCAGGCTTAGAATCTTTTGGTGTTCCTCTATTTGGCAATGGGACATTAGCAATCCTAGGACTTTTGAGTTGATGTCAGTCCACTTATATATTTTGTCCAATAAATGCTTATTTTTTACTCTTATAGATGATGTAAACTTATAGGTCTCTTTAAGAATGTATGATTTTCTATCTTCCTTCGTCATTGCTGAATACTAACGCTGCTGAAAACAGTTAGAGAAGGGGAAGCTGTATACGCAATTTTACTATCAGTGCATTTGATTTAGCATTATCTAACATCTATTGGATCTGCTCGACTCTGTAGCTAATGGGAATGGGATTCATCTGCAGAACCTGTACCCCCGTGCATTTAATTTCCCTTATTACAGGCACCAGCTAGCTGAAATCTTGGTCATGCAGGTTGAAGAAACATGGTTTTAGTTCTTGTTTTTTTGTTAATTCTTACATAATATAAAACCCCACCTCGATATGTTGGTACAACCGTGCTGAAAGCTGAGGGATATATTTATTATCCAACATGTTGGAAGATACAAGAGTAATTTGTTATGAAACACATCTGCTGGATATTGTTAAGCTTCGTGATGCCCCTGGTGTTTTTTCATGACATACTGCTACGTGACTGCATTTCATGAGCCCTGAAACCTGGGACCGCAACTCTGCTACCAAATGAAAATAAAGCCAGAAGTAAGAGAGGTTATATCTGATTGTTATACTCACTACTCAGACAATGATACGTATTAAGATAGTACACAAATAAGCTAAAAGGTAAACTAAATTCTGCAAGCCTCCTGAATTTCTGGCTAGATATAACTTATCACCATTTTGCCATCTCATTGAATGAGCTCATCCCAGGACTGCGGATGTATTTTGATGAATTAACTGAAGTTTCTGATTTCTGAACCTCCTTGTTTAGGTGAAGTGGAAAAATGGTGCTGAAGAAAAGTAATTTGATTGAGTTTGCATTGCAACGCCTTTTTGTGGCTACATGCTAAAGATATTCCTAGATGCCTTGAGTGATAGGGATTTCTTGAATCTAAAGTTGGTGAAAGATATGAATAGTACATTTCACTTCAGTGTTGACACCGGATCAGAATAGAAGATTATTTTGACAGCTAGTTAAACAACGGAAGCTAGAGATTGAGATTTTTTACCATGACTTCTTGGGATTTTTTATTTTTGCTAATGCCTTTGTTTTTTCAATGCTATGAGATCTGAGGCAAGGCATTTGGAAAATCCAGATTTGTAATGGCCGATACAAAGAAGTTGCAGCAAGGGCAGGTAAAACTTTAAGTTCCATTTTTACCATGTTGTCAACTCCACTTATAGAGGTTAAACTTTGGACAACTCAATAATAAAAGAAACCATAAGATCTCACGACAGCAGAAGGATCCTTCTTTAAGGTTCTCAAGATGGAAGAAAAAAGGCTACAAAGATCGCCTAGCAACAAAGCAATCGGAGGTTGTCCAATGAGCTGTTAAAGACTACCTCTTGAAGTGAAGACTGTGTCAAACTGAAGCCTGTTCACTCTCCCGACTTATAAAGTGTAAAAAGCATTTGGAAGCTGATGAAATACCCCATTGTTTACTTAAAAAAAAAAAAAAAAAATACCCCATTGTTTGACATTCAAATTAATAGATAGGATATTTTACAAATGTTTTACAATGAAGATGCAATTTTCCTGTGAAACTTACAATTTCTATTGAACCACCCACTTGTCCAATATTTCAAAGTGAGCTGGGATAAATTGCCTTTGCAATGATTTCGATCTTGGAATCCATGATCAGAGGTCAAGCCTATATATCTGTTATTGTAGATGGACGGTTGGGATTTAAACTTTTCTTTATATATTTTCTTTGCTGTTTCTGTTCTGCACAAGAACGCATGCATAATGCAAAGCTTACTGTGTCATATATAGTATGTGACATACTTGGACACTGCCCGGGAAGCAATTCAATTACCGAGTTCTTTGCGTTAGGCCACCCAAAGTTTTTAGATTGAGGGAGAGTTGCTGAAGTCGTTTATATAACATTGAGAAAGAGTGATTTAATTATATTCTTTTCTTCTTTTCTTCTCCAAGAAAAGAATAAAAGAATTGAATGTTGGTGAAAAAAATATGGTGGCACTAATTCGTTGATGAGGATCCAACTCAACCCAACTTTAGTTAGGATTAAGATACAAATAAGATTAGTTGAGTCTAGTATGTCATGTTTGTGATTTTAAATGCTTTTAAATGTGTCATTTGGTTTTGATTGTAATCGATGTGATTTGTTTTAATTGGAAGTCGGATTCGATTCTTCCTGAATAGCTTGGATTCTCCCGTTGAGAGTCACTTTGAAAGTATTACCTAAACTCTTCCGACTGAATATGGTAAAGCCTATAAAACAACGAGCTACTATCATTTTCAAAGATGCAAGAACAGGGTTTGAAACAACCACAGTGGCTTGTGTAAGATATAAGGAAGCAATACAAACGCTATCTTGGGGGATATAGAAAGCCCAAGAACTGGCACATTGAGATTCATGTCCTGGTATATTTTGCCAGCTCCCATCTAATCTGCTATCTGAGTAAGTTCAAATTGTCTCTTTGGCTTTTCAATTCTTTCTCGTTCTTCGCTGATTGTTGGCAAATGACTGCAAACTTGAGTAGTTATGTTGCTCCACGACATGGGTGCAAGTAAATTTGATGAAAAGTTTAGTAGTACTATTTTTTTCGCCCATCAGCGTCTTCCATTGCCCATTCAAAGATATGGGAGATATCCCTGGTGATACATATGAGTTGATTTAGCAAATCACAACCCAGAATAAAAATTTGAAGAACTGTTTGATAAAACTGGTTGACAGTTTTACCAGAACTCCAGTTGGCGATTAAATTTGTGGAAGCCATGTGTGATGGAGAATCGTAACCGGTACTGTCTTTTGTGCAACCAGTTCGGTTGACTAATATATCTAGGAAAACACTTTTTCTTTCACCTTTATACTCAAAGGAGAGAGTCCCTCGAGCGTTTTCAGATCAGGGGTTCAGAGGTCCATCCAGTTTATTTGAATCATTGCCACTCCAATGCTCTTAATGGCTAAGCATAATGCCCTGCCAAGAGTAAAAGGCTTTAGGCTATAGATCACCTCCCTTGGTGAGGAGTAGGAACGATGTAAAAATCCTCTCTTCAAGTGTCTCTCGAGTATGTTGCATTTAGGCTGTGTTAGAGAACACAACGGAATTCCTCAAGCACAGCTTATTGAGTTGCTCTACAAGTTTATCCAGCCTGAACAAATAATCCAGCAAGCCTCAAGCGTCTTCTATTGGTGGTGAAGTATACTAAGTAGAATAAACTAGAGTAAAACTCAATAAATCCACAGTCTAGATACTTTCACAAGAGAGAACAAAAAGAGAGAGATTATGTATTTTTTTGTAAAATTGTTTGAGAACCATTTGAGGGGGGCTATATATAGCCCTTCCTGTGCCATCTCATAGGGCTGGCCTTAAAAACCAGCCTTTAAGCCATACAATAAAGTGGTCGTTTGCCACTTAAATTCTGAAGCATGTAGCGCATGGCCATTAAGCCATGCATTTCATGCCGTTACGGCACAGGAGGGGTTTGCCCATGTGGGCACCCCTCCATCTTACATCTCTCACTCGCACACAGTGGGCATGACCTTAGGCATGCATCTCTCTAACGTTCTCAATCTTGTTCATACAAGCAAATAAGCTGTGCGACCACCAAGCACACATGCAAAAAGAAAAGTGGGAGCACTATACCAAATCTCTCCTAGAGAATATCAGCATAGCAACATCCCTAAAGTGTCTTGTCATATTCTAGACTCATTCGATCGCATCACATCAAGCGTTTTCGAACCCTCTTGAGTTAAAAGAAAAAAAAAACTCAAAACAATGCTTGACTACATTCAAATCATTTTGATGTGTTCACAACCTTAGTCGCTATTAATGTGTAGCGTCATGGTTCGATGTCGGCAAACGCCACGAAGATACGATGTCAAATAGTCTTCCCTTTGCCCTCATGTCATTCAACTTTGGTCGAACCGCTTTTCTAGCAATGTCTCTTTAGACCGTATCAATCATGGTCATAGACAGCATGTTGATGGCTTCCAAACATTTACTCCCAAGTGCAGAAGTGGACTAGTTGTAATACAAGTCAGCAGCCAAGGTTATCTCCATAGGGACAAGAGGCCAATTGATTGTGTGAAATTGTGAGGATTCAGATTTGAAAAGAGTTTGGATGATTTATCAAGTGAGAAAAGAGTTTTGTATGAAAATAAGAAAATAAACTAAGAAATGTTATATTCACAAAGAAGGATCTGTTGCCATTGATATTTATGGTTGAATTTTAGAGTGCCTTGGTTCTAAAATTTTTGGAAAGGAAATGGACTGACCCAAAGTAGTTTAAATCTCAAGAAAGTAAACTAATCGACTTATGACAAACAACTGAAATTTTAACTTCACTAGATTGCAAACAGAGAATGCAATGGACACTAAAGTAATTACAGATTTTGTAGAAACAATTTGACAAATACCTGGATTGCGATTTTAGAACTTCTTTTGACTCCACATATCACAAAGATTTTTGGGTATTACTATTCTTTTATTAATTCAATCAAAGTATTAACAAAATGCAATTTGAATAACATAAACTCAGAGATCATGTACCAAGGCTTTGAAAGAATTTATCACTAATCATCAACCAATTTTACTTTATCACTTGGTTGAGAGACACCTCGATCGATTCAAGGTTCTGTTGTGCCTAGTGTCAACAACATAATAGGAATAAGAACGAAAGAATCCAACAGAAACCCATTCATAGAATTTAATTTCAGATATAGTGAAGTATATAAATCGAGATCTATAGAAATCCAACCAACATAAGGACCAAAGGAAAGCTTTACCTTAACCCAGGCTACAGATTTAACCTAAGTTTACCATCATCAACATCATATCTCAACAAAATGAACAACCCTAGAAATTTTATGCTAATTGACGTCCTTTCTCTAGCATTTCTCCTCATCTTTATATCCATTTCCAGCTCCTATTTCTCTCTCTGCACCACTGATTCTCGCTTCTTCGTGCTCCTGTAACCGTTTTTCCCTATCTCTTTTCCTTCTCTTTCTCTCTTCTCTTCTGCTTTTCGTAACCTTCCATCTAGAATCTTCCTTTCTTCTCCTTTGAGTTAGCAGACGTGGGCCTCAACCTTCCTCTAATGTATTATGAATTATTTACGCCCTATTGCAGACGTGGGCCTTAACCTACAATACACACATGAGAATTAAGCCCGTGTAAATCTAAGTTAAGTAAAACTGAGCCTAAGTCTATTTTTATTGTGTAATTAGTCTTTACTCATGTCAACAGCCCAACTGTTATGCATTGTTTATTAAATACTCTTTTTGCAAATAAAACTTATTTAATCAAGTGTAATAAGAGTACTTAAAACAACATTATTTCCCTTTTATCACATGCCAAAGTAGCAGACATCACAACCTCCATCTTATGACATAGTTAAAGGTAAGTAAAGGACACTTGATAAAATATGAGACTCACACAGTGAGAAAGAAGGGAACCATTTACTCGCTTACTCGTATGAAATACATGCTACAATGATTTCTCTATAATATTTTAAACACTAAAACAAAATACAAAATTCTCATCTCACCCCCCAAATCTGCCCTTAGAACAAATCCTATGATCCTGATTTCGATGCAAAGAGAATGTTTCCATTTTGTTTCAAGGGAGAGTGAAAGTCAACATATAAAGTTGCTTAACCTACTTCTAATGGCAATATTGCTACAAAGTAAAGTTTTCTAAATTCCTCTTCTCTATTTATGGAATCTGTTAACATATTTTGTGGTAATTTATGTAATATAGTGCTATCTTCTCCCAGAAGAGAGAGAGAGAGAGAGAGCAAGGCAGGACAGGTGTGGGCTTTGAATGGTGGAGTATGCACATTTATTGTTCCTGTAATTGGGATATTTATATGAGACTTATTTCATGATCACTTGTATTACAGAAATGGAACAAAGATATTGAAAATTGATACAAAAGAGAAACCGAGAAAACAGGCTTTCCAATTGTTCTGTTTGTTGGAAACCATTTTCATGGCTGATTCAATTAATGAACAGTGGATAGCAATAGCAAACTGCCTTTCTCGTCTCTATATATTATTATTCGCCACAAGACCCATTGGTTTAGTCACTCGCAACATATGTTCTTTTGTTTGACACTACCTGCTCCCCCTTAACAAATCACTAATTAGCATGAATCCAGATCCGAATATTTTTGTCTTCTCACATTACAAGATCCCCAAATTCATCTTACAATGCTCTCTCTCTCAGCTGTCTTTGCTGTATTTTTTGGTGATAGATTGGATGTGTGGAAGAGATAAATGTCTTTGTTGTCTCAGTTGTCACCGGCCGGTGTGTAGAGGATCACTTTAAAAGTGATGGAGTAATACGCCAATTCACTCAGCCTCAAGCTCCAAGTGATGTGAGACATCATCAAGTCCTTGATGTTCTCATTGTGCATCAGATTCTGGCTCATTGTCTCCCAAGAATTTGGTAGTGAGCGTATCACTGCTTGAACTTGCTGCTCATTAGTCAGGTCATTTCATGTCGTCTTGAGTTCACAGATCATGGTCGCATTGCCCTAATATGCTGCTTCATCATGTGGTCAGAGTGCATCTTATAAAAGTCAAACCTCATAGTCAATCAACGCAACCTCGTGACTGAAGTTCCCCTAAACTTCATCTTCAGTGCTTGCCATATATTCTGGGCAGTATCATAGGTTTTGAACTCACACATGAGATCATTGTACACGCTGCTTAACATGATAATATGTGCACAACGGTTCTTCTTAGCCCATTCAATATAGGTTTCGTGATCTCTCTAGTGTTAGTCCGAGTCCCCTTACTCGGGCTCATTAAGGGAGTGAGTTAATGCCTCCAAGACCTCCTGCTCATTTAAGATATATTGAATCTTGCGATTGCAAATGTCATAATTCTCCTCATCCAATTTCTCCCCTTGCTTAAATTGGCAATTATATTCTTAGATGTCATTTTACTACAAAATGAGAAAAAAATGGCTATTACACACACACCTAAAAAATATGCTGCGTCCATCCAAGCTAGAAGCAAAATAATACAAACACATCGCAAGATTGAAAATTCGCTAGGCTTCATAATCATCTCTTGCGCCACAGTGTCTAATTATTAATTTCTAACCCAATTTTCTCGCAAAATTTAAAAACATAATTTGGGAGATCAAATCCTCCTCAATCTCAATCATACTCTCACAATCTTAAGTAGTTATCTAGCCCTAATCACATGTAAAGATAGAACCTACTAAAACCGCAGTAACCTTTAGGGCCAGTCTACAAGGAAAGCTACACAGACTACAACAACATGTTGGGCCAGTCTACAAGGACAGCTACTCAGACTACAACAACTAGTTGGGCTGTCTACAAAGATGATTCTTTAAGACCATTACAATCCACTTTTCTTGTTCCATCAGTGCATTTACAATTCTTTCTAGGGTCAGCGTAGTCTTTTGGCTATACATTATATTTACAGTTCTTACTAGGGCCACTGTAATATTTTGGCTATACAGTCCATTTATAGTTCTTACTAGGGTCACTGCAATTCTTTCAACCCATTATTCACATTGACAATACTAATTAGACTACGTAGCGGGAATTTTCTATTTTATCACTAAAAAAATGAAGGCTAATGTCTAAACATTCAAGCCTAACATACATAGTTGATAAAATAAGCATATATCCATATGTTCAATTCGCACATACATGTAATCACATTTAATCTGAAATATTAAATAAAAAATACATGTAAAATAACATTATGGAATAAAAAAATAAAAAAAAAGCATGTATCTAAGCATATATCCATATGTTCAATTCATACATACATGTAATCACATTTAATCTAAAATATTAAATAAAAGATCACATGTAATATAACATTATGGAATAAAAAAAAACATGTATCTAAGCATATAAATAATAATAATAGTTATTATTATTTATAAAACAAATGTATAATAAATACATTTATAATCTCCACTTAAATCAAAAGAAACTCGCAGTCCAGTGGTGCACCTAGTTCTTTGGTTTTATTAGGTGATCCTGGGTTCAAAACCCAGGTGTGTCATTCTGATGTCTTATTTTGTGTTAAAAAAAAATGTGGGCTTCTTTAGTGTTGGGCCACGAAAATAGCCCAGCCCACCTTTTAAAAAAAAGAATGGGCCGAATAAGCCCATATGACTTTGAGTCATCTTCTACCTTCAACTAGGGCACTGTTCACATGAACAATACCTCTGCGCAACAAGGCAGCTTTTGCCGCCACATGCAGTCACAGCCGCACCCTCGACTGCCGAGACACGACTTTGTCCTGAAACTAGGTGGCACCGCACCACCTCTTTGGTGCGCGCTGCACTTGGGTGCACACAAAAGCTTTCACGGGTGGGTTATGGCCCTTCCGTCGCAGCACCTCTAGTGCTTGAAGCGGTTCAGCCTCACTCTTGGAGTTTTTAAAAAAAAAAAACAAAAAAATGGCACAATTGTAGATCCAAAAAATATGCAAAAAAAATAGTTTTTGGTAAACCGGGAACAACTAAAACCATGCTTTGATATCAATGTTAGAGAACACAGCGAAATACCTCAAGCATAGCTTATTGAGTTACTCCACAAGTTTATCCAGCCTGAACAAATAATCTAGCAAACCTCAAGCGTCTCCTCTTAGTGGCGAAGTATAGTATGTAGAATAAACTAGAATAATACTCAACAAATCCACATTCTAGATACTTTCACAAGAGAGAACAAAATGAGAGAGATTATGTACTTTTTGTGGAATTGTCAGAGAACCATTTGAGGGGGCTATATATAGCCCTTCCTGTGCATCTCATACGACTAGCCTTAAAGACCAACCTTTAAGCCATACAATAAAGTGGTTGTTTGCCACTTTAATTCTTAAGCATGTAACGCATGGCCATTACATGTCGTTACGGCACAGGAGGGGTTTGCCCATGAGAAAATGATATAAGAACAACTATACTACAATTTGTTTACAACTACCTATAAAAAAATTATTATTTTATTTACTTTGAATTGTTGCAAGTACAAAAATTTTGAACTAAGTAGAAAACATTAATATTTTAATGTATAGTTGTAGTTAAGTTGTAATATAGTTGGTGGTGTATCATTGTCCTTGTTCATATGAGGCGCCCCTCCATCTTACACTGTGGAATTGTGGGCATCAATCAGTCTCATAGTGTGTTCCAAGCTGGAAAGATATTTGGAGCTACAAATGCAGAATACTTTGGAACAAATCCTAAATCCTAATTTCAGTGCAAAGAGAATGTTTCTATTTTGTTAAGGGAGAAGTATAAGGCGGAAGTCAACATATAAAGTTGCTTGGCAATATTGCTGCAAGGTAAAGTTTTCTAAATTCCCCTTCTCTGTTTATGGAATCCGTTAACCTATTTTGTGGTAATTTATGAAATAGTAGTGCTCTGATTTCTCCTAGAAGAGAGAGAGAGTGAGCAAGGCAGGATAGGTGTGGGCTTTGAATGGTGGAGTGTGCACAATTATTGTTCCTGTAATTGGGATATTTATGTGAGACTTATTCCATGATCACTTGTATTTCAGAAATGGAACAAAAGATATTAAAAATTGATACAAAAGAGAAACCGATAAAACAGGCTTTCCAATTGTTCTCTTTGTTGGAAACCATTTTGATGGTTGATTCTATTGATGAACAGTAGATAGCAATAGCAAACTGCCTTTCTCGTCTCTATATCACTCAACAAAAGCAACATATGTTCTTTTATTTGACACCACCTACTCTCCCGTATTTTTCTTTTTGTTTTTTTTTTATCAAATCACTAATTAGCATGAATCCAGATCCGGAGATTTTTGCCTTCTCACATTACAAGATCCCCAAATTCATCTTGCAATGCGCTCTCTCTCCCTCAGCTTTTGGGCTTGTTGGAGGGAAACAAGAAATGGAGTAATGCGCCGGCAATCCTTTTGTGGGTCTTATTTTTAAAAATTATTATATATATATAAAAGAATGGAAAATGATACAACATCCAATTTATTTTATAATATTTTATACAATTATGTTATAAATGAGAGACTTTTTTATAAAATAATTTATAAAAATAATATTATTTTATATAAATATTTTCGTTTTTAAACATGATTATTTAAAAAATTATAAAAATAATTATATATTATTATTACTCGTACGAGAAGATATGGTCCTAATTTCAAACGTCTTGATTGCTCCTCGTCCTTCTTATTCCTTTTTTTTTTACTCTCTAAAGATTCAATTAGAAAGAAAAGGAAAAAAAGATGACAATTGCAATTGTAAATACTGTATAATTATTTTTTAAAAAAATAAATAAATACGAGATTTATATAAAAAAAATGAATTTTTTAATAATAGACACTTTTTTAAAATGATTATACGATACTTACACACTCCGACTGGTACATAATATTTAGGCCGCATTTGGATATTGAGCTGAGTTGAGTTATTTATGAATAATAGTGAGTTGAAATGGTAGAGTGAGTTTTGTGAGGTCCACTTAATATGAGTTTAACTGTGTTTGGATGTTAAGATGAGTTTAGATATATTTATATGAAATTAAAAAAAGTTATAGGTCTCACGTATAAAGAAGTGTTAAATTGAAAAAGATTATAGGTTTCATGTGTAAAAAAAATTTCAACTGAAATAAATTTAATAATTTAAAAGTTAAATATTTAAATATTAAATTTGATTTAATAAAATTAGAGTGAACTGAATTCAACTTACATGAGTTTAACAATCAAAGCCTTATCTCACGTTAATAAGCGTGCAATATAGCGCTAGTTTGAAAACAAACAAATAAATAACATGTTTGTCTTGGAGTTTTGATAAGCAAGTTTGCGTACTAATCTGCGTATTAATATTATTGTATTCATATTCTAAATTTGAATTAGCACTATTTCCAATAAAATCTACTTTCTGACCAATCATATTGAATGGATGTGCGTATTAGTGCGCAGAATCGCTTACAATTAGATTTTTCTTTTGTCTTAACGTGGTAGAAAAATGGACAGATTCAAGAGAGACACGTGGAGTGGAGGGCGATGTTGACGATGGCAAGGTCGAGGAGTGGACAGCGTCGCCTCTTTCTATTTGACGGTTCCGAAAGTGACATTTGGATTTTGAGATCCACACTTAGAGCACTGACATTGGACTCATCAAATGAGTCAAATCTTTAAAATTTGATGATTTTAGCTTTAAAATCCTTGCATTTGATTCACCATATGCTCAAATGTCAAGCTTTTAGCAACAATATCTCTTCCTTCATCTTCTAATTTGAAGATCTCGTGTTCATCACTAACTGCAGTATTTTATTAGAAAAATTATTTCTTCGCCCGTGATGTCGTTACTTTTTTCCTTTCTTTTCCTCTACTTTCTTCCTCTCCCACGAGATTATCTTCCTCTCATTTTCACTGCGTTTCTTCCTCTCCCCCCAAAAATCCCCAAATCCCTTTCAATGCCTTCCTTCATCTCCCCCCGAAACGTTACTTTTTTCCTTTCTTTTCCTCTGCTTTCTTCCTCTTCCCACGAAATTATCTTCCTCTCCCTTTCACTGCGTTTCTTCCTCTCCCCCCAAAAATCCCCAAATCCCTTTCACTACCTTTCTTCCTCTGCCTTTCTTCATCTCCCCCCAAAATCCCCAACCCCTTTTCACTTATTCTCCCTTTCTTTCCGACCGAGCTGACAAGCCCTAACCGACCAAGCTTCCACCCAGCACCGCGTTCCACAATCCAACTCAAGAAGATTTTTGTAACTCCTCTAGGTCCAGTACTCACGGAAACAAAGGTAATTTTCTTTGAATTAACTCCTTTATTTAAGAGACTCGTGGTTCTAGAATGGAAGTCAAAGGTAATATGAGTTTCGATCATTTTTTTGTTAAATTTTGGAATGTACGTAGGCTATTTTGGTCTTCGCTGCATACACCGTGCAAATTAATTCTAATTTCTTTGGTTGGATCTTGCTCTTTTTAATCAGAGGCGAGACTTTAGGAAGCTCAATGTTTTTCACGACTTGTCAGTCAACTTGAAATTGTTTAATGGTTGGGATGAGATTAATTTATGTGGGAAGGTATTGGCTGCACGGGTATGATTGAAAAGGGAATGAATCAAAACTTCCAAAATTTGATGAGCTTATGATATTTTGGAGTGATCTTCAAATATCTTGGTCTCTAGCTTTGCTTGGCTGGGATTATAGTTTCCTTTTACTTTCCTTAGGTTTCATGTTTAAAAACCATATCTTTTTTGGAGCAGAAGTTGCATGATTTATTGGTTATCTTATTAAACTAATAATTTTTGAAATTATTGTCAGTAAGGTATTTGGATGCTCCCATGGTGGTTGAATGAGTCAAATATTTTTCATGTAAATCCTTTGTAGTTTTGATAGGCTTAAAGTGATTCTACTAGTTTTCTTTGGGACATTTTAATGGTTAAATATTTGACATTTTCTCTGTCTTGTACCTCAGCTGGATGTTCAATATCTTTATCCTCATGCAGCAATTGATTCCAGTATTGGACTAAACCCAACTCCTCTGTTGGAGCTTTCGGCTGCAATTGGCAGCAAGGATCTCAGTTATCTTGGGTCAAAGTTTGATTTGATACAACTTCTAGTTGCTTCCATCATTAGTTTTAGATGAAATCAATTATTTAGTCTTTCCCATACTCATTATTTTTTGTATTTACTCATGTAATTGTAAATCATCAAGTCAATGACCTGGAATTTGCAACAATGCATTCTTGATAGGTATATTCAACATAGAAAAAATAGTGGATACAATATATGCATCTAGGTGGATTAGTGCACTAATAGATGAGTTTGATGCTGAGTTTGTATACTGCTCTATTCAATGCTGAGTTTGATAAAACTCTGTTTTTGCAAAACAATGTCAATATAGTTAAAATTCTGGAACTGATAAATTCTATTTTACCATGTGGAGTAGTTTTTATTATTGCTTTTTACTTTATGGTAATGAAATTAATAGAAATGATGAAGAAATTGTGAATTTATTTGTGCTTTTTCCTACTGAATTCATGTGAGTTTGGATGAAGAAATTGTTAAAATACATCATGATTACTGCTAATTGTTTGCTGAATTTGTTTGGGTACTGCTAATTGTAATGATGTGTAAATGAATGAGCTGTGTAAATGATAGACGGTTGTAGATGCATGTTAAATATTTTGTGTGATGGCAGCAAGTTCAAAGAGTTACATTAATCTAAATTGAGTTACATTAATCTGAATTGAGTTCAAAGTGTGATGGCAAAAAGCCTACTTTCTCTTTATTTTGTGTGATGATAGCAGAATAGAAATTGAGTTAGATAAATATGAGTTGATTCTTGAGCTTGATTGTGAAAGATCTTGTTGGTGTCTTCTGCTATGGATGTCTATCTGACCCAATTGGGTTGTAGATGCTCAATATTTCAATATGAGGATTGATTAGTAGATGTCGTGTGGTTTAATTCTAAATTATGATTTAATTAATATTTTTTTAAAACTGAAAATTTCAATGTCGTGCGGTTTAATGGAACTTCAATATTATGATAAAACTCAACAATTAACCTTAAATAATAAAAGCAATAATAAGCAATAATTTGTTGGCAAAATGTGTTTGTTGGATAATTAGGTTGAGGAAAAAAATTAATTTCAAAACAATAATTTAAGTATCAAATTATTGTGGTTAGAGACACATTCATAAAAGAATTATATAAAAATAATTTCAATTTGTGAAATTATTTTTATATAATTTTATTGTGGGTAGACTATTGACTCTTTAATATATCAATGTAACAGTATTCATTGATTAAACATTTCGTTTATTTTAATATAGAGACTTTTGTAATTTTAATTTTTAAAAATTTATTTATTCATCAATTTATAAATAATAAAAAGTATTCTAAAAACTGTTGTTTAGCTCCGGCTCTATTCTCCCCCAATTATTATTTTAAAGAACTTCATTTAAAAAAAAATCCAAAGATGCATTTAAATCGTTTTTAATATATATATATATATGAACTATATATAGATGGAAAAGTAAATTAATATACACACCAAGAGACGTTTGCCTAGGTTGGTGAAACAATTTTTTTACAAAAATGGTATGATTTTTACAAGAAAATTTGATTAATAAATAACTTAATGCATAGAAACAAAAACAAAGTTTGATACAAGTTTTACAAAATAAAGTACCATACATGCCTAATGTCAACTGTGTTTGATACAAGTTTCCAAAATAAAGTGGTACACATCATATATGAACCATAGTTTAATAATTCTGCATGTTGTGTACTTTTCTGCGGGATTTATTGAGAGGATATTGAATTTTTTATACTGTTGCTTAAGTTGATCTATATATGCACCAAGTTGAATCATCCGATCTTTTCGGAAAGTTTGTGTTGCAATATTCTCCCAGAATGATGCTGCCACGACTACCTGGGCTGTAGTACATTTCTCCTTCTACAGGCTTCAAGAACTCATTAATGCTGATAGACTAATAACAACGACACCACACAATACAAGTTTAGTATTAATTAGGATAAGACAGGCAACCCAAGGAGAATGAGAAGTAGAAAATTAAGTCAAGGCTGGAGAAAGCATTAAGCAGCAAATCATATGAAAGATATAAAACTCTTGGATAGTCATGTCAAAAAAATAAAAATGAAATTTGAATTCTTTAAAAAGACAAAAAATGAACTGCATAAACATTCACAATTTAAAAAGAAATAAACCGAGGGATCTGAGACAAAATTATGTAAAGATATGTCCAGGTTCAAAACAGATAATAAAATTATAACTCTGTAGAACAAATAAAATAGAAAAGAATCGAACTTTATATACTAAAGTTTATAAAGATGAGCAAGAAAAAAAAATCTGAACTAAAACTTCACTGATGTAATACAAAAAAATAAAAATAAAAAAATAAAAAATTAGACTTGAAAAGTAAAGAAAAGAAAAACATTTGAATAAAAAAATTCAAAGATTTATACTCAATTGTCTACGGTTCTTCAATGGGTAAAAACAAAGCATAGGGAGGGTAAAAAATTAAAACCTAGAGCATGGCAAGCAATGTATGCAGTATTCATCATTTATGTTGGACGACAAAGACTATAAATGCAAAACAGAAAACAGCGATCAAATAAAAATACAGAGAGAAAAACAACGACAGATATTAAAAAACATGCACAAAACAAAAAATAAAAAAATATTCAACACCATATATGTACACTAACAGATCTAGACTAAAACGTCAAGATTTGTCAGTTTAAATTGAAGAAATAAATAGAAATAAATCTGCACATATCAGAAATAAACAATATTAACATCTTAGACAATAACATCTCATATTTAAAATTTGAAATAATAACAAATCTAATATGTGAAGATGTGTTTAGATGAATAGGGAAAACAAGTAACAGAAATTAACATTCATTCATTTATGTACAGACTCACAACAAAATAAAAAAATAGAAATAAATCTTTAGATTAGAACATATTCTCTTCAAACATATGAAGATCTGTTAAGATCCATACAAAAGAGGAAATCAGGTCTACACCAACTTCAAAAAAAATTAATCCACTCTAATCTGTATGTAGAAGACACAAACAAAATAGAAAACACAGAAATAAAACCACTTACAAAAAAATAAAACATCTACAGAAAAAGATAAAAAAAACAAAAGAGGTTGTCTACATGCTTTCATGGAATATGAACTTCTATATATTTCCATATTTAAACTTAAATATGAATTTTTCCATGCTTTGGAACAACTGTTGGAAACAAACAATATTAACAAAAGAAATAAATCTGCACATCTCAGAAACAGACAATATTAACATCTCAGACAATAACATCTCAGATTTGAAATTTGAAATAATAACAAATCTAATATGTGACAATTTGTTGAGATGAATAGGGGAAAAAGCAACAGAAATCAACATTCATTCATTTATGTACAGACTCACTACAGAAGAAAAAAATAGAAATTAAAAAAAAAACATAAACAAACATATATTCATTTTTGTAGAGAATCACAATAGAGGAAAATACAAACAAAATAAAGATCAAACAGAAACAAAAAAATAAACATGTGAATATCTGTTCTAACGAAAAAAACCAACAGAAACAACCATCCATTCATTAATGTACAGATTCACAACAGAAAAGAAAACAAACAAAACAAAAAATATAATATTTGAAGATGTGTTGAGATGTATAGGGAAAAAAATAGAAATCAACATTCATTCATTTATGTACAGACTCACAAAAGAAAGAAAAAATAAAATAAATCTGCACATCTCAGAAACAAACAATATTAACATATCAGACAATAACATTTCAGATTTGAAATTTGACATAATAACAAATCTAATATATGAAGATGTGTTGAGATGTATAGGGGAAAAAAAACAGAAATCAACATTTATTCATTTATGTACAGATTAACAAAAGAAAGAAATAATAGAAAGGAATTTGCACATCTCATAAACAAACAATATTAACATCTCACAATAACATCACAAATTTTGAAATTTGAGATAATAACAAACCAAATATGTAAACATGTTAATATTGTTAACAAACCAAATAGGGAAATAAAAAGGGCAACAGAAAACTAGACAACAAAAAAAATAAATAAAAGATAGCGAATATTGGAGTGAAAGTAAAAATAAAAAATAAAAAGAAAAGAAAAGAAAATTTAGACAGAATCACAGAAAAAAAATCCACCTCTTTCTTCTTAATATGGGAGGCAAATGTGTCTAGTCATTATACGCATGCATATCAGCATGGGAACAACTTTCTCAAGTACAAATAAACTTAATACAAGATGAAAAGAGACACCCTGACTTAATTAGAATAAATCCTGACTTAATTATTTCAATTAAAACTCTTTCGCTGCATCTTTTTCTCCAAACGAATTAAAATTAAATAAATAAAGAAACAATTGCTAATATTGTAACATGCTTAAGCAAGAAAAACTAATCCAGATATTTTTTTTTTTTTTTACATCCAAATATACAATTGGCACCCGGAGACAAATCTGCATCCAGACTGTTGAGTATAAATATGTACAGACTCACAACAGAAGAAAAATATAGAAATAAAGAATGGAAACGAACATATATTCATTTCTGTAGAGATTCACAATAGAGGAAAAAACAAACAAAACGAAGATCAAACAGAAATAGAAAATAAACATGTGAATATCAGTTCTAGCGAAAAAAAAAACCAACAGAAACAACCATCCATTCATTAATGTATAGATTCACAATAGAAGAGAACAAACAAAACAACAAATCGTGTTTATTTTCCACACTAAAAGAGTAACTGCTGAACATTAAAATTAAAAGAAACTAAGAAAATGAGGGTCTTAGAGGAAAATATTTGTGTAAGATAAACCCAACGTTGCAGAAAACCACGACATGCAAGGAAAAAAATTCTAAATCCATTTATTAAATTGTTGCATGGCATGCTTTCTAATTGTGTCGTGATCCAAAACATTTATAATTAAATAAGGCATTTTTATAACCTGAAATTCTCGCTCTCCTCATGCTCTAACCCAGCTTCAACACCATATATATTCACAACCAGAATCGCAACATTAGCCCATATATGCAATAAAAATATATGAAATAAATCTCTAGGTTAGGGCATTGTAAAGTTTATAGATTAATTGATGATGGAGCAGTAATATCCATAATACTTACAAAGCAACCAATGATGGAGATCTACTGGAATGGAGATCAACTGAGGGTTTTCTTTGTGTCCCTCTCGTAGACACCCTGAAAATTAAAAACTGCTCTTAGTGGGAATCTGCATGTAACTTTGCGCTGAACAAAGAAATTCTCACTGAGCAGAGGCTTCAACCGTCAGGGCCTCCAACACCCTATTCAAGAAAAACCAAGAATTAAACCCAGCAAACCGAAACAAATTAACACATAAAAAAAAAGGGAAAAAAGAAACTAAGTTTGAGCTAGACTTCTCTAGCCATGGACAGTGGAGAGAGAGAGAGAGAGAGAGAACTACCGAAACCTCCGTTTCTAAGACGTGGTGGAGGAGATCGAGAAGAAAAAAGACAAATTTGGCTGGAAATCGCAGATCAGGTTGAGGTCGAGATGATGGAAACAGAGGGAGAGAGAGGCATTGGGGCTGGGCTCATAGCTTCAATGGTTTGGATTTCAACAAGACGAAAAAAAAATCGAGGGTCGCGAGGTAGAGAGAGACAGAAAAGATAGGGGGTTCTGAGTTGAGAGAGAAAACTCGAGAGGGAGACGAAGAGAGATGGATTTGAGTGGTCTAAAGATCTTCTGGGGAAAATATCACTCACACAACGTCACATCACAGAATGTAAAGACTAAAATACCCTCACATAAACAGACACAAAACATAAAACAAAAGGATGAAAAAGACAAAATATACAAAAAAATGGACTACATGCACGGAGGATGATAATTTACTGTTCACCTCTATCCCCACTTATATATTCACTATAGATATATATAATTAAACTAAACAGAGAATTAAAAGAACAAACTACTGGACAACCATGGGAATGAAGTCGTCATGCTAATAAATATAGTGCCTTATTCTAATGAAGTTCCTTGTTTTCCACTACTCTTTCATTTTTAATTAATTGGTTTCATATATTCTTAAATGATTGAATTATCATTATTCCAAAGACTGACAAATTCATCGTATGCATTAAATTTGGATATAGTTTATATTTGAACTTTACAAGGTTTAAAGTAAAAGAGATATAGACTAATAAAATGAGCTTCATAAATATCTAATAAATATCAATTTAGAAATTGAGATAAAAGTTTTATTTACCCTAAGATTTAATATAAAAAAAAAAAAGCAACATATATCATCGACATTCTTGTTGTTTCAATAATTTTTTTATGCTCTATAAATCATAAATAAATCATGTTCCACATGACATAAATATGTGAGTTGGCACATCTTGACAGATAACCAGGTAGGTAGTTGAAAGTATATAAGTAAGTCTAATTCATTTGTTGCCTTGTGATGACCAAAGGCCAAAAGGACCTTACTTATTAATTTGGGAATGAGAGGAAGCCAATTCAAAAAAGTCATTCTCGACTCACTGAGACTATTCGAGCCTTGATCTATGCTGTATGGAGCCCCCGATGGTGGTCAAGTGCGGTTGTACGATATTTGTGCGTTCATCCATGACTGTGAGTAGTAAATATGTGTAGGAAAAATAAGAGACGAGGACACACATATTTACATAGTTCGGCACTGGGCCTATGTCCACGGGTCGTTCGGAGGGCAAATCCACTATAATATGCGTATTTTACAGTCTCTCATCCTCACTGTACAATGGAGATCTAATCTCTATCTTATGGTGGAGATCCCGTTACTGGAGTTCCTCTTGTGAGGTTGAAGAATCTGAAGAAGTTAAAATCGAAGATCCCTCCCCCCTCGTGCGTGAAGTGGTTTGGTCTCTCCCCCTTATCATCTGCCCCTTCCTTACTTTATGTCCCATCTTCTTTCCTTTACGTCATATCTCCAATTTTTCTCCTGACACCCCCATCCTTCCTTAGCCTTTGTCCCCCCTTTCCTTAGGTCACCTCACCTCTCCTTTATGTCTCCTCCCCTCTTTTCCTCCTAACACATTGACACTCAGCATTTTGTCCCCTCCTCTTTCCTTTCTCACTTTCTTCTTGATGAGATCCCCCTCTTGGGTTGGGCTTTAAAAACCACTTTGAGCCTGATATATATTATACATTCCAGTTACCCGCGATTCTTAATGGAAATTTGTTCAAAAAAAAATCTTGAGAATCTTTAAGATAAAATATGTAACAAAAATGTGGAACTCCTTAACAAAATAAATTTCGGAAGTGGATCCCTTCCTTTCCACTTGCGTTAGGCGATAAATATTTACAAGCGTGTGACTAGGCGGGAGATAGGCTCGACCATGTAAGGTGCCAGCGCAGAGCTTGGCTACGGTAGGAGATAGACTCAACCACGTAAGGTACGAGCGCGAAACTCAACTTTTATGCTCGCATGGGTGGTCTGGCAGTCAAGTGACTTGCCTACCTATTCAGGCACCTGGGAGGTCAGGCGGTCTCTGACCTTTTCCGCCTGTTGACTCGTTATGAAAATAGTGATAAGCTGGGATCCGAAAGACTATACCCGCATCTTTTGCATAACGGAGGTCAAGTAGTTCGTAAGACTGGACTCACCTTGTTGTTCTGAGAGAGGTCGAGCAGTGCATAAGGCTGAACTCGCCTCATTGTTTCGGTGGAGGTCGAGCAATGCGTAAA
This sequence comes from Juglans mandshurica, assembly GCA_022457165.1. Taxonomy (NCBI): domain Eukaryota; kingdom Viridiplantae; phylum Streptophyta; class Magnoliopsida; order Fagales; family Juglandaceae; genus Juglans; species Juglans mandshurica. The sequence goes on along the minus strand of CM039629.1, from coordinate 3,736,271 downwards.
GTTGGACTTGGCTATTGTTCTCAAAAAGTGTATATTCATCTGACACTTTTATGTTCGATTGTCTTGGTGAATTTATCTTCTCCGATGTGAGTTGCTGCTAATGTTAGAGTTTGTTTGTTGTAATCCACGTATATTCATCCAACGCTTTTGTTTTCGATTCGTTCCCGAAGGTAACTCACAAGTCCGGGGTGTCCGCATGCATGTTAACGCCAAGAAGACAATCCCGATGAGGACATGTTAAGTCGTCCGGGTGGTGCCCATGTGGGGCTGTATAATCGGTGTCTCGCGCTGCAGGAGCCATTGTTGTAAATAGAATTCACATAAATTTGGAGAGAGACAAATCGAGGTGTTTCAGCTGCCGTAGGCAATCTTTGCTTAATTGAAATTGATAGTTGTTGGTTGTTGTTGTTCCTTTTCTTTTTTCTTCTTCTCTTACTGTCTTTTTTTTTTTTTTTTTTGCTGCATGCAGGGGTAAGGTTGAGTAAAAATCCAACTCCGCTCAGATGAGTCGGAGTCGAAGTTTTTTTAACCAAAAAAAGTGAAAGTTGGAATCGGAGTCGAAGGTGGCGATGTACCTACTTCGACGCTCAAACTCCGACTTTGAATCCGAAACTAATTCCAATATTGTACATATTTTATAAAAATATATGTATTTTTTTTTATATTACTCATATATATTTTATATAACTATAACTTATATAGTTAATTAAATACCATAATTTGCTAATACTATAATATGCTTATACTAATAATATAAATAGACTAAATTCACTAATAAGAGTTTAGTGTATGAAAACACCACACTATTAACTATTACTACCATGTAACACTATGTTTAATAACAACTAATATATAAACACTAATGTATACTAACATGTAATACTAATTATATAATAACATTTAATACTCATTATGTATAAACACAAATATATAAATTTAAAATAACATGTAATACTAATATAAAATAACTAAAGTATAATAGCATGTACTAGTAATGTACAATAATCAATGTATAATAACATATAATACTAATATATAAACATTAACATATAATAATATGTCATACTAATGTATAATAACAATAATTTTTACAATGATTTATTTTTTCAATTTTTATTATATTTTAATAAAATTGAAATTGAAAAAATAATTTTAAAAAAAACTAAAATCTGGAAGCCCAAATCCGATTAGTGATAGCCCAAATTTGACTTTACTCCGACTTCGCTAAGAAAAATGGGCTAAGAAAAAAAGCTAAAAGATGACTCTGCTCCAACAAGTCGGGCGTCAGATTTGACCTACGACAAGTCGGAGTCGGAGTGGAGGTAGGACACTCCGACTCCGACTCCGACATTACCAGTGCTCAGCCCTAGTTGGGGAGTTGCACGCGTACATATGAATGTCAAGCAGTTTATTCTGATGGAGACGCGTTAAGTCTCTCAAATAGCGCCCACGTGGGGCTGTGCAGCCGGTATTTTGCGGCACAGGAGTCAATTATGTTAGTAAAAATAAAATACACATAAATTTAGAGAGAGGCAAACCGAGTTTTCTTAGCTGCTGTAGCCAATTTTTGTTTGACTAAAATTGCCCGCTACTAGTTGTCATTTCTTCTCTTCTTTTTTCTTATGTCACTAAGATGTATGCCTATCTACGGCTTTTAACCATGTGGTCGTGGGTTCGAATCCCATAGAAGATTCCAACTGTTAACGCTTAAAAATTGCGTAACAGGTCGGAAGGGGAGAAATAATCATTCCCGGCCCGTTGAGACTATTCGGCCCTTGATCGATGTTGTATGGAGCCCCCAGCGGTAGTCTAGTGCAGTTGTATGATGTCCGTGTGTTCATCCATGTCAATGAGTAGTAAATATATGCAAGAAAAATAAGAGACAGAAACACAAATTTACGTAATTCAGCACTGGGCCTACGTCCACAAGTCGTTTGGAGGTCAAATACGCTATAATATGCATATTTTACAGCCTTTCATGGTCTCTCATTCTCGTTATACAATGGAGATCTAAGCTCTATCTCGTGAGGTTGAATAAGCTGAAGAAATTGAAGTCGAAGACCTCCCCGGTGAAGTGGTTTGGTCTCTCTCATTTATCATCTGCCCCTTCCTTGCTTCATGTCTCATATTCTCTCATTTACATCACATCTTCTCCTGACACCCCATCTTTCCTTAGCCTTTGTCCCCAATTCCTTTAGGTCACCTCATGTCTCATTTATGTCCCCTCTCCCCTTTTCCTCCTAACAACCTTCTCAGTTTTTTATTCCTTATTCTTTCATTTCTCACTTCCTTCATGTTGAGATCCCCTTGGCTGGGCTGAAAATCACTTTGGGTCTCCTATATTTAATCCATTCTAAAAACATAATTATATAACGAATTTTGAAAAAAAAAACTTTATGTGTATCTTTACACTTCAAAAAATAAAGGATTATACTTTAAGAATAATGATAGGGTTACTATTCTGCTACTACCCATCTATTACACTTTTTGTATTCTTTTTTATTTTTTATTTTACTTAATGATTAAGAAAGTAAGTATTAGTAAAATTATATATTTTTGTATTTTTTTTCTTAGTGATTAAGGATGTTAAAAAAAATACTTAAAATAAAATGATAAAAAAAAAAAAACTTGAAATGCACTTGGGTAATAGATAGATAGTAATAGGGTAGTAACTCTATCACTACCCATACTTTAAATTCCCTAAATGGATTGCAGAGAGGTTTTTTGTAAAATTGTCTTTTTATCAATGTTTTGAATACCGTACCGGACATCGTACCGGTCAAGGCACTGGAACGAAATATTTCGGTACCGGTACCGTTTCGGGATAGCGTTTCGGGATAACGTTTCGGGATAGTCAATATATAAATAAATTATATATATAAATATATATAAAAATTATATTCCAAAATAATAGTCTATATATAAATAAATTATATATAAATACATATATATATATATAAATTATAAATAGTCTAATCTGAATTAGGGGTTAAAAATAAGTTTGTAGCTTGAAAAAATCGAAAAAAAAAACACACACACACAAGCCGAAATATCGGCCGGTACAGGCCGAAATATAGGCCGGTACAGGCCGAAATTTAGTCCGGTATGGCCGGTAAAGGCCGGTATTTTAGCCTGTACGGTACAGATATAGTACCTGTACCGACCGGACGGCCGAAACGAAAAATTTCAGCCATACCAGCCGGTACAGTACGGGATTTAAAACAGTGCTTTTTATAGCAAATTTGCCTCTTCTCTTGCGTTTCTTCAACTTCCCCTTCCCGGATGTTCACCATTATAAATAATAAAATTGATATTTACACTATTAAAATATGTAAATTTCATATATTTTTTTAAAACAAAATTGATAAATTTGGTAAACATATGGAAAAAAATTATTTTTTTAATTGTATATCAAAATTGTTTTGAGTAGGTGATGTTTGCACATCCTAAAACTATATCAGCATTACTCTGTAAATAAAGAAGACCATGTGCTATCTATTTATCTATCTATAATTAGAGAAATGATATATACAAGCTCCAAATGCACAAGCCTCGCACAAGCTCTTTATAAAAAAGTGGACCCCATTATGAAAAAGTATGAAAAACTCAATTTTTCTTGATGGGACTCACATTTTTACAAAATGCTTGTAAAATGATGTTACATTTGGGACTTGTGTCTGGCATTACTCATATAATTATATATATATATATACATATATATTATAATTTCAGACACACAAAGACCCTTTTTCCGTGTCCAAGTATTTTGGAATAAGTTTACGTCAAGAACCACCTCGGCAGTATCAAAGCACTATCGATAACAATGCATTGTGTGAATGGCGCCTATCTTTCTGATTCAGAGCTTGAAATGATGACTTCCTCAAGCTATCAAAATTCTTTTGAGACATCCATTCTTCCATTTAGATTTTGTTTATCTTAAATCATTGTTATATTTGCAACGCCTATAATTTAATTTAAGGCTATGTTTGGTAAGTAAAGTAGTCTTCTAACTATTCATTACTATTTACAAACAACTCAATTTTATTTATAAATTATTCACTATTATTTATAGATTATCTTAAATCACCCTAACATTCAAATTCGAGGTGGCAAATCGTATTTTTGGATTGTGTTTATAGTATGTCAAGTCATGAATATTCGACTACATAAGTCAATTCGAACCCGACCCGTTAAACTAAATATGTAAAACTTTCAAATCCCAACCCGACTTGTTAAACTAAACGTGTTAAATTTTTATACCCTAATCTGACCTGTTAAACTAAATGTGTCAAACTTACAAATCCTAACACAACCCATTTAAATAACGTGACTTGTTTTGATCTGTTTAATAATTAATTAGAAATATGTCAACACAACATGATTCATTTAAACTTGTTTCATATAAATTAGTTGAACTAACACATAATCCATTTGACTTTATTAACATAATTTCACCTAAAAGTTAAAATATATATTTATTAGTAGTCACAACATCTTAAAAAAATAAGACTACATACTAACAAAAAATATCATTATTTTTTAAATTTTAACATATAATAAAACTAATAATACAAACCCTACAATAATAAATATGAGCATAGGTCTAAAATTACAATTCCAATATTAAAAACATAAGCATATTGAGAAATATCAATATTACAACTCAACAACAATAAAATTATAATTTTGAAATAAAATCCAAACGGATCAAAACAGGTTGATTTCGGGTTAAGCAGGTTAACCTGTTTATAAATTGTGTCTTAACGGCTCAACCAGTTTGGACCTGAACCCGTTAACATCAAACTCAGGCCCGCTAATTTCATGTCGTGTTCATGTTGGATTCACGGATCGTGTCACATATTAACACCCCTAATCCAAACGTACCTAAGAAAGTTGATATATAAAGTCATTTAAGATATGCCATATCATTAGATATGATTAAGAATGGGAAATATGAAATGTGTGTTCTTGGTTTTAAATTTTGTCATCTCATACTATTTATGTGACATATTTTAAATAATTACTATATGTAAAATCATTTAAGATGTGTTATACCATCAAATATGACTGATGAATAACAAAATTTAATAGGAGAGTAAGTTACTCACAAACAAAAGTAGTGGTTCAATGGTTTTTGGATTATTGATTGAGTTGTGCTATATGTATTTATAATTTTAGGTATAATATCTATTTTTTTCATTTTTTTTTTAAATTCAAAATTTGAATATAAATATCGTAATCTTCAATTTATTAATAGTTGACACGTCAGTACATTATTATGTAAATAAGAATTATAAGTGCAAATAGTATTTTTCTTACTAGTTTGACATGTACTAAATTATGAATTCGAATTCGAATATGGATTCACCTAAACTATTGTTAAATTTTTTTAAATAGGAGTAGAGTGGTCCAAGCCCCAATTTAGGTTGGGAGGCAACAACCTAAACACATCACATGCCTATTTGGAGGACGCACTTACTTGAATTGGGCCACAAAGTGGGCCACGTAAGCTAGACTTGAGTCCATGCAAATATGATTTAGCTTGCACCACACACACTCCCTCTCTATGGCTCGCAGCACAAAGAGCTATGGTGGTTGGTGGCGATCCGTCATATTTTCATCCCCATATTTCCTTCATTCATTTATGCCTTTACCATTCGTATCCCAAGTACACCAAAAATAAAAAATAAAAAAATGATATTAATATTCCATAAAACGACGCGTATTCCAGATCCCAAACTGCATTTTACCAATTTTGTAATGTTTTTCACATCCCAAAGGTGTTTCTATTATCTAAAATAAACAACCCTTCCAATTGGGGACTATCTTATCTAACTCCCAAATATCATTAAGTGAGAAAATATATTTGTAAGCGTAAATTATGTTACCGTCGCGTAATCATTTTAAAAAAAGTGAATAAAACATGAGACCCACATGAAAAAAATGAATTTTTTAATAATGGACCCTACTCTTTTTCAAAGCGATTACGCGACGTTTACGCACTTCACGATTGTATGTAGAATTACTCGTTAGTTTTAAATGTACAAAAACTACTATTATTGAGAAGTTGCGCTGTTGCAAACCAGACGACATTTCATTTTTCATGACAATTTCGCATGCTAAAAAAGAAAATGTTACTATTATAAAAAAAATTAAAAAAATAAATCTACATACTAACATGATTTCATATGATATATTATATCTATTTTATCATAAAATGAATTTTACAATCTAATTAATCATATCATGACACGTCATTTTATAATTTTATTTTTTTATAATTAAAACAAAGAAAAGCTGACATGATGATGAGACAATATTAATCATATGCTAGTTAGGTTTGATAATATGCTTAACCAATATTTATTAAATACTTGTTTAGGTGTGTATTTCATCTTAGAATTGATATCGGTCAATTTTGTGAGGGGATTTTGTACCAAAAACTTTTTTTTACATGAAAATGAATTGGAAAGAAGAGAAGCAAAAGGGGAAAATGGTATTCTTGTACTGAAAACGAAAAGACAAGAACAAGTTAATAAAAAAGTGGGTTAATACAGCCAGAAATAGTTGGCCGATTTCGTCAGGTCACGATAAAACCAGAGGTTGGGGGAGGGACTGGCGCCAGTTTGTTTTTAGAGATGAGATGAGATAAAATGAGATGAGTTGATATTAAAATTAAAAAATTAAATAAAATATTGTTAGAATATATTTTTTAATATTATTTTTATTTTCGAATTTGAAAAAGTTGAATTGTTTATTTTATTTTTATTTTAGGATTTAAAAAAATTAAATTATTTATTTTATTTTTATTTTAAGATTTGAAAAAATTGAATTTTTTATTTTATTTTATGTGAAGATTTAAAAAAATTATAATTATGAATTGAGATGAGATGAGATGTTTCCCGAAACCAAAGAAGCGTTCCATTGGGACTAACATGATGCCATTGACAACAAAAAACACAGGAGGGGTATGTTCGTCAGAAAATATGGACGACGAGGCGACTTTGCCAAAGGGGACATTGATACTGTACAAGGAGAGATGAATTCATCCACCTCTGTCTCCCTCTGTTCTTTTTTGTTTTTTGTTTTTTTTTTTTTTGTGCTGTTGTTGTTGGGGTTAACACATACAGTCATAGTACACTTTCTCTCTTCTCTTTACCTCCTCCTCTCTCTCTCTCCGTATGCGTTTCTCTCTAGGACTGTTGTGTGCGCTTGTAGGATTCCCACCTATTTTTCCCAAAACACAAAAGTACCAAAAAGAGAGTTTTGGAGTGAGAAATACCAGCGAGAGGAGAAAAAGGTTAGGTTCTAGAGAGAGAAACTGCCGGACATTGCTCCACACTCCGGCCAGTCTTCCCTTGCTAGATATAGAATCACAGTGAAACCTGCAAATGCAGTGAGCACTTGTATATAGTTCGCATATCGGGGATTAAAAGAAGGGTGAGACGGAGCTTGGCTTTTATGAATGACCCCAAAATGCGTGAAGCAGCAGCACTACTCTTTGATGAGTTCAACGACGTCGTTTCCGGCGGCAAGAAGAAGAAATCGGAGGTGGACAAGCTAGGTAGAGAGACCCAGAAACCGTCTCAACTTGTCGGCGTAGGCCGTAGCCGATCCCAAGCCGCTACGCGGAGGGTGACGCCGACCACCTTGACGACCTCGCCTGCCTTGACTGCCAGCGTGGCGTCCGCTTCCGCCTCCGAAGTCGAGAAGGCCGTCCCGAACGGCGATCTCTACATGGGGAGCTTCGCCGGGAGCGCGCCACACGGATCCGGAAAGTACCTGTGGTCCGACGGGTGCATGTACGAGGGGGAGTGGCGGAGAGGGAAGGCCTCGGGGAAAGGTAAATTCTCGTGGCCCTCCGGGGCCACCTATGAGGGCGACTTCAAGTCTGGTCGTATGGAGGGTTTTGGGACCTTCATCGGATCTGACGGTGACACCTACCGAGGGTCCTGGAGCTCCGAGCGGAAGCACGGGTACGGCCATAAGCGCTACGCCAACGGCGACTACTACGACGGTTACTGGAAACGTAACCTCCAGGACGGGCATGGCCGGTACGTTTGGAAGAATGGGAACGAGTACGTGGGAGAATGGAAGAACGGCGTGATGTCAGGCCGGGGCATCCTGATTTGGGCCAACGGGAACCGTTACGACGGGGAGTGGGACAACGGAGTTCCCAATGGAAGTGGTGTTTTCACTTGGCCGGATGGTAGCTGCTATGTCGGTAGCTGTAACAAGGACCTCAAGATTCAGCTACCGAATGGGACATTCTTTCCCGGAAATGGCAAAGAAGAATGTTTGAAAAGCAATGACGCTTCATTCGAAGGTGAGAATTTGATGATAACTATGCGGAAGAGGTCGTCAGTGGACGGCTCCAGAGGAAGCTTGACGGAGCGGAGTTTTCCGAGGATTTGTATATGGGAATCCGATGGAGAAGCTGGGGATATCACCTGTGATATTGTCGACAATGTGGAGGCCTCGATGTTTTATAGGAACGGTACGGGGTTAGATCGCGACGGGATTCGGCAGTTTCAGCGGAGACCATGTTGTTTCAGTGGCGAGGCCAAAAAGCCTGGGGAGACGATATCCAAGGGCCATAAGAATTACGATTTAATGCTTAATCTTCAGCTGGGGATTAGGTAATTGGTTGAGCTGAGGTTCTGGGCTCGTTTTTGTTTATATTATCATGTTTATTAATGGGGTTATATTTGGTTTTTTCTTAGATATTCTATCGGAAAGCATGCGTCTATATTGCGTGAGCTTAAGCCGAGTGATTTCGATCCCAAGGAGAAGTTCTGGACTAGGTTTCCAACCGAGGGATCGAAAATTACGCCTCCCCACCAATCAGTAGAGTTCCGGTGGAAAGATTACTGCCCCATTGTGTTCAGGTATTTGTTTTCTCAAGTTCTGGATTGTGGTTTTCAATTACTATCTTCTCATTTTGTTGTTCTTCATGTTGTATGCCTTATCTTCTGGTAATTCAATTTTTCTTGTGTTGTGGTGGCGAGAATTTCTTATTGCGGGGTGGTTTTTCAGACATTTGAGGGAGCTATTCCAAGTGGATCCTGCTGATTACATGATGGCTATTTGTGGGAACGATGCCCTTAGGGAGCTTTCTTCTCCCGGGAAAAGTGGAAGCTTTTTTTACCTCACTCAGGATGATAGATTTATGATAAAAACAGTGAAGAAGTGCGAGGTCAAAGTAAGTTGCCCCCCTTCTATGGACCTTTTTCGTATTGTGAAATTCCAAGCTTCCCCATGACATGAAAGTAGTTCAATAGAATTGCTAGGACAATGTAAACTGTTTGTTTTTTAGTGTCCACTCTACCTTCATATCTTATCAAGACATGTGGAAGGTGGGACAATCATGTCTCAAAGTTCGGTAATCCTTTTTTAGGTGCTTATTCGGATGCTTCCAAGTTACTACCAACATGTTTATCGCTATGAAAATTCCCTGGTGACAAAATTCTTTGGGGTGCATTGTGTCAAACCTATTGGAGGCCAGAAGGTATGTGTTGTGAGATCAATTTTGGTTGTTTCAGATTAAGTGGGTTGTCTGATTTGTGTTGTAATTGAAAACCAGACCCGGTTCATTGTCATGGGAAATTTATTCTGCTCAGAGTATCGCATCCATAGGCGATTTGACCTTAAAGGATCCTCTCACGGCCGCACAACAGATATGCCGGAGGGTGATATTGATGAAACTACAACCCTCAAGGACCTTGATCTTAATTTTGTCTTTCGCCTTCAGCGAAATTGGTTCCAAGAGCTCGTCAAGTAAGTTCAAGTGTACATTTTACCTCCCGCTTGAATTTACTTCACTCATCTTTTTCCGTTTGGTCCTTTGCATCTACCTAATATGCTTGAAAACTTTCCCAGACAAATTGATCGAGATTGTGAGTTCTTGGAAGCAGAGAGAATCATGGACTACAGTCTTTTGGTTGGTCTTCATTTCCGTGATGACAATACATGTGACAAAATGGGGTTATCTCCATTTGTTTTGCGCACTGGTAATCAGTTGTCTAATTTTTTTTCACATCTAAATTTGTGGCTTGATGGATTTATGGATTACAGGGATGTTGAACCCAATGTGTGCGCCTTTTTCAGGAAAGAATGATTCATATCAGAATGAAAAGTTTATGCGTGGATGCCGCTTCCTTGAAGCAGAGTTACAAAACATGGATCAAATTTTAGCTGGCCGGTATGTTTTTCTCTCTGTTCTTTCCTCGATTGTGTACCAAGTGTTACTGTGGAATGGATTGAATAATCTTCAGAGGGTAATACTGCACACAGTTACAAGGTTTTAAGAAATTTTATGCCTTGTTCATCGTTAACACTAGAAAACGCTTGGTCACAAAGAACTGTATGAACACATTATGGTTGAGCTTTGTCTTATTTTTATGGATTTAATGGTGCCCAATATTTTCTTTCATTGTGTTTCGACGTGCTTGTTGGAATTATTGAGTGACTTGGATTGCTTTGGGGATTGTGTGGGGGTTGTTCACTAGACAATGGTTTTACGTGGGGCATGTAGAGGGTATGGTCCATTGCTTTCACTGATAATTATTGTCGTTGATTCTTGATGAGTTTCGTTTCCATGGATGACCAATAGTGCTCATCCTGCATTATAATTGCCGATGTTAGAAAGGTCTATATTGGATAGATTGAGGTAGTATTTCAGTTAGATCATTTTTGTATTGGTAAAACAGTTGGTAAGATCATCATTACAGATATTCTGCCCCCTTGTGTTTCCCCTCCAGGAATAAATTATACAACAGGAGAAAACTATGTGCAAGGACATAGGAGATGAAAAGGTTCCTATGAATATGCACAGACGTGATTTGATGTTTTTATAATTTGGTTGAGCATTGGAATTTTCATGCTTAGACATTTTAGAACCGTATAAACTGATTTGAAATCTGAATATTTTCACTATCAGGAAGCCATTGATCAGATTAGGAGCGAATACGCCTGCAAGAGCAGAGCGGGTGGCCAGAAGGAGTGACTTTGATCAGTATACCCCTGGTGGTATAAGTCGCTTGACCCCTTCACGCAGTGGTGAGATCTATGAAGTAGTCCTTTATTTTGGGATCATAGACATTTTACAGGACTATGATATCAGCAAGAAGTTAGAGCATGCCTACAAATCCTTACAAGCCGATCCTACTTCCATTTCAGCGGTTGATCCAAAGCTATACTCAAAGAGGTTTCGGGATTTCATAGGAAGAACTTTCATAGAAGACAGGTAGCACAAAGGCAGATCATCGGTAAATAAAAAACCGGTAATCCCTAACTGAATCTGAACCCTTACAGAGAAAAGGATGGGAATCAGGCAGAGCTCCCATCAGTTGTTGGAGCAACTGTGTAGTGATGATGATCAGGCCCGACCACTGTAAAACTCTGTAGTGATGATGATCAGGGGAACCTCTGGGTGGCCGATTCTGGGGGTTTCTAATGGCTGGTTTTTGAAGATACAGCCATGGTGTAGAAAGTTTTGGAAGGGACAAGCACTTGTACATGCAAAAGGGGAGGGATTGGATTTTGATTTGCCTTTTTCTTTTTAGCTAAAATTTTGTGGTAACCAAGGAATGTGAAGATTTGAAAGGTTGGGTATAGGGAACCGAGAAAAATGTTGATGATCAGAGGGAAGATTCAAAATGGAAGGAGACTTGGAATAAGCTTTTTAAAGTGTACAGGATTTATAGAAAAGGATGGAATTGTTTATGGAATTCCAGTTTTCCATGATTATTTTTTTGTGTAAGATGTATTTAAAAAGAGAGAAAAAACACAAAGAAAAGAGAACTGTTGTGGAATCATCTGCCAGTGAGGGTCCCCCATCCCATGGGATTTCTCTGAGTCAAATCTTTTTTTGTCTGTTGTTTATACAAATGGATCTCTTAATAAGTGATGGAAATGGGGTCATTTGCCTTGCTTTTGCAGTGAAAGGGAAGCAAGCTGCAATAGGTAAATGACATGAAAAGGAGAGAAAGCACGAGAAAGATGCGCTGGCGTTTCTTGTTTCTTCTCACTTTTTATAATTTTCTTGTTTTTTTTTTAATTCATTTTGTGCTGTGTTTTCTTTTGTGTATATAATTAAAGCCTATTTCCAATGAAAAGGTGAAACAAAAATGAATTTGAATAGTTGGTGCACCTCGACCCTCATCTTCCAAATAAATAAATTTCGATTTCTTCATTTTCGTGTACTTCTTGCATATTTTATTAATGTAATTGGTTAAAATAAAGCTAATTATATTAGTAGAGTGTGCAAAGAATTTAGTAGGGTGCTCAAATAATGCGTAAAAATGAGATTTTGATAAATTTGAGGGGAATTTATGATCGTCAAACGTGGTAGGCACTCTATTGTTGGTATAAGTAATGATATACACACGATACATTGCATAATAATATTATAAAATGAGGATATTTTTATAAAATTATTGATGTTTTATAAAAATAAATATTTCTCATAGTTGTGTCATTTGGGGAGGGATTTGAAAGTGTGATTCCTCAAAATATGGGAGGGTAAGGATGTCATTTGTGGAGGGTGGTTCGTTTATCTATAGGGAGGCCAGTGGCAGTGGGACTCCGGGCTAAGGATGTATTGCTTTTCACTGCAGAGGTCAAAGACACTGGCAGTATGCCCTGCCCTACTATTATGGGTCCGGTTCCTCCAGTACACACATATATAATTATTTATTTCATTGTTTATTTTTGAAATGGGATCGATGAAATGGTTGAAGTTTTTCCCCGATGTGAATGCAAAATCTCACAATCTTGACTGACTAGACTAATTGCATTTTATCAAGGAAAATGATTTTGTTTCTCACACCCTCTCATCGACAGATAAATATGGGCGAGTATTCGATACTCGTAGAGATGATGTGTAAATAGTAATAAAATTATAAAAAATAATAAAATTGAAAAAATAGACTATCACAATTTTTTACGGGATATTAAATTTTTCATTTTTTTTAAAGAGTTTTGTTATATACAAGCAAGTTTACGTACCAATTTGCGTATTAATATTGTTGTCGTTATATTTTAAATTTAAATTAGCACTGTTTTTAATAAAATCTACTTTTTGACCAATCATATTGAATAGGTGTACGTATTAATGCGCAGAATCGCTTATAATTAAATTTTTCAAAAAGAGTTGTGTGGACATATAAATTATTTTCCTAATCTTAGTATCTTTTATCAAAGAGGAAGTTGGGAACAGTAGTATTTTGCATCCCAACACGGTTCCCAATTAGCTGTATTCGGCTATTTGAACCAATGTTGATATGTTGATTTTGGGTGTAGGATTATGTATTTTCGTCAAAAAGTGCAATAGGGTTGACCCCAAAGAAAAGAAGAATAAAGGAAAGGATGATTACCTAATGGGCTATGTCTAAAATATGCATTTACACTTTTTGATCCTTATTTAATTCCGTTCCAATCAATGCCACTTTTTTATTTGGATTGCGTATCATTCCATGTTTCTGTTGACAAGTCATTATCTTTGAATAATTTCTTTTTCTTTTTCTTTTTCTTTTAAAAAACACTACACCCGTAGAAATTATTACCATTAGAAATTCATATTTGTCTTTTCTCTTACACATTTTAGCTGCAATACGTGTATGTAACGTGTATGTATATATATATTTTATATATATTAATTCTGTACATTTTAATTATTTTTATGATTAACTCTTACTTTAGATGATCTTAATATTTTTAAAATTTTGACTTTAAGTATTTTGACATCTAGATATAATATGGATAAATGTAGCAAGCCTCTTGCTATAGTCTACCGAATTTATTGTTGTGTGCTAAAAACTAATATGAAGCATAAAGCAATTTTATAAACTTTAGGAAATAAAATTTTGTTAATTCAAAGTTTTACTCCTGATGCTAATATTCAGGTTTCAAAAATGATTTATTAGAAAGATATTGCTCTTTCCAATGAATGGATTTTAGAACATGAAATTCCATCTGCGAAAGTTATTTTTAATGAACTTAATCTTGATTTTATTCAACAATATTTAAACCGTACTGTAAACATTAGTTTTGATCAACCTTAAGTTAATAACGAAAGAAGAAATTCTTTTGCTGGATCTATTAATGATAATCTAGAAATAATAGACCAAAATCTCATAAACTTTTTAGAAGATTTGGTCAAAACTGTTAAGCCTGATTTAAGATTGAAAGGTATTTCTACCTCTTCACATGTTTCTTTTGTTGCATTCCTAAGACTCCTACTTTCATTATCTCTTTGGGTTTCTTTCTTTTCAAATCTTCTCAAATTTTCTTGAAAACTGATTTTAGTTTTAGAAATTTTAGGTTTTTCGTGAACCATGGTTTTCTTAGATTTTTTAATGTATTATTCTTTGAGCTCAGGATTAATAATTTTGCTGATCAAAGTTAACAAAAAATTTTCTTTATATATATATTGGGCTAAGAAGTTCAAGGTTATTCCCGAATATATGCATAGGGAATCGAATCTCAATACCTAAATTATTGCATAAGAAAAACAAAAAAAAAACATACAAGAGATCATGACCAAATAGGAAAAAAATTAATGGATACAAAAATGTTATGAAGTATTGAAGACTGAAGAGATCTCTTATTATACATATTTATCTTTTTTATTTTATTTAAGTTTCGGTTTTGTCGTTATACAAAAATAGTTTAAAAAGTTAAAATATCACGGATAAAAATATATGAATTATAAATAAAACCAAAAAAAAATCATTTAAAAACTGGTATTTGTTAAATGGCATAAAAAGATGTACATCAAAACACACCAAAAAAAAACGTGAGTATCGCACCAAGAAGTAAGATAGTAGCATAAAACATGAATCCTGAGACCGAAGAAAAAACAGAAGGAAAAATCTTATTGCAAGTATTATTGTGCACCAATATTGATATACAATACATATATTTAACGAAACGATGTAAATTAAAGATAAAAATAATTTTTATGATATAGGAGATTTTCTTCTTCTCCCAAAAATTTTTTTTTTCATTTTTTTTAAATAAAAAATTATTGATACGCGATGTGGTGCACGAACTCTCTTGTATCCTAACAAAACCCAAAACAGAACTAGTTTTGAAAGGTGTAAACCTGGTGCCAAAAAAAATAATAATAAAGATGAGATTTATAAAAAAAATTGATTAACTTTTTAACAATAAATTTTATTCACCAATGTCCCAATTGATGGTCCAACGGTAAAATATAATTTCCATTTTTTTCTTTTCTTTCAAATATATTTTTTAAAAAATATACATAAACTCAATAATATTCACTTACTTAATTACTTAAAAAACAAGAATCGAACAAAACCATCTGTCCTTCATCGTTTCAATAAACATTACTTTAAAAAAAAAAAAAAAAAAAACGCAGCAATTACACAATTTAGCATTAGTGAAGATCATTGATCCGGAGATGAGGAAAGGGACAGGGAGGCGTGCAAACACAGTTCTCAAAAAACTGATCAGGGTAGAGTGGCTCTCACTGCCTGTGTAGCATGCATGCATGCAGAACAAGCCACAAGGTTTTATTTTCTGCATGCTAGCTGCTGCGCTCATAAATGCTCAGAGCATTGGCTTTGGTTTCTCCATCTTCATTTTTATCTTTATCTTTATATTTAAAGAATATGTCTTTAAATTCATTTATATTAACTTATGTATTTTTAAATTTTTACATAACTTTAAATAGTGTTTCTTTAAATTTGAAGAGCACTATTCATTCTTTAAACATTATTTTACTATTTTTTTTCTCTCCCACGTACACCCATTAAATCAACTTTATAGAATTTATATTAAGATGATTTTAATATATAAAATTTATATTAAGTTGATCATACAAAGTGGATGTTAATTGTAAAATATATATAAAAAAATAATTTTAGAAAATAAATAAAAAATAAAAATATTTTATTATTATTTAGTTCAAAGATGCATAAACCAATGTAAAAAAAATTTTTCACATGTAAAATCATTCTTCAAAAAAGATAATTTTACATATAAAGACGTATAAACCACTCCCCATGCTCATGCTTAGCTAATCAATGCACATGCGTGCATGCATGCCCGGAAAGAAACCACAAAAGCATGCAACAACTCGTAACACGTGCACGGAGCTATTTCTTCAACTTAATTTGATCGATATGGACATCATCTACTATATAAGCAAGCCTTGGTCCGTCTTTATGGGCTGCTAGCTAGCTAGCTGTCGGGACCGTGATGCAGAAAAACCAATTTATTCACACTACCCACCAACTCTAGTACTAGATCAGACACACTCGTCTCGTCGTTTCTGCTGGACATCCATTATTTTTTGCACACACTTTGCATGCATGTCTCTTCTCTCTCTCCTTCAAGTTTTGATCAGTACGTACTTCCCGTGATTGTAATATTAGCTAGCTAGGGGAGATCATGCTGCAGCAGGGATTTTATACCGTTTCAAAGAGTCATGAAACATCGAAATTAAACGAAACCTTAATTCCCCCAACTACTTGATCAACTTGTTGCCCATGCCAGAACTCAGAAGTACTCGTTCCTGGTTCAATCATGTCATTATGATCTATTTGGCCGGGCGCCATTGTTGTCACAAGCTGCAACTCGGCTAGCATATGATCAAGCTAGCTGGGTAGAGTATATATGCATGATTTCTACTTTCTTCTTGGTTCAACAAAAACCAACAACATTAATAGTACCATTAATACTTCAACTTTGAAAGAAAGAAAATTTTAAAAATCGCCATTAAGATCATCCACGGACCACACTGTCCTATCTGTACCTAAAGTTGTCTTCTTTAAACATGCATGTCTCCTTTTGTGAATGCTAAAAGGCTGTCATCAACCATTGAGAAGAAAATAAATGCAAAGAAAAAGAAAGAGAGAAAAGAATCCACACGATCACTAGTTGATCATTAATTTGAATGGAGGCTCAGATCAGGAGCTCTTAAATTTTCATAGAAATATTCTCCAATTACTAAAACCAAATTAAATGATCTAATTTTAGAGAAAATATATATATGTATCATATCTTATATTTAATTTCCAACGTCCTACGTACCTAGCTAGCTTCGAAAGCAGCTAGCTCGATCGACAGTCATTATAAGCAGACAAATAATAATGCAACTACTATGCAAGCTGATCATGAGAAGGCAACAAAACTTCATATTCTATGTTCTTTTCTGCCGTTCGTTCTCTCATGTGGAGCCAGGCAACGATTGATCGAGCTGTTTACATTTATGACAAGGTTGTCCGACAAAATATCTGTGGTTATGCTAGTTTTCCGTGCGTTGCTACGTACAATTTTTACTGTTTTCATGTAGTTCTCGAGCAAACTGTACGTACGTTTTGAATTTTTCATAGCATGCAATTAGGAGTTTTATGTTTAATTTATATGAAGTTTAGGATTTAAAATGGTGGAGATCAGAGTACGTGATCATGACATGAATTAGCTAATTATGCCATATTTATTAATTGCTACCTATATATATATATATTTGTTTTGGTATATCATATATATATATATATATATATATATATGACTTTGTTCAGAATTTAAAATATTTTTTTTCAGTAGTTTTTGAATAGCTAGCTAGGCTACTTGTGGCAAATAAGAGTAAACGATTTAATCTAAGCTATCAGACTAAGAGCACTCTCAATGGCTTTTGTATTATACAAAAAATGTAAATAATTTGAAGAATTGTTCTAAAAGAAGCTCCATCCGATTATGTAAAATGAAGTGTAAAATACATTTAGCTACAATATCCCGTTACATGTAGCGGATACTGTTCATCCTATAAAAAAAAATTATTGTTGATATTTCATTTACTCCCTCATTTTTATTTATTTTGATTTTTATCATATAAGCAAATTCTTTTTGTTGTTCATCATTTAATACACATATATTTCATTTTTTTCTAAAAAATATCTTGAAATTATTTTTAAACCAATTTTTTCATATTTGATTTTTTTTTTAATTTTTATTTGACTTATATATTTTTGTTTTACGTGTATAGGACTGAATTATTTTACATTGTATATAAAAATAAATTGCAAATATAAAAAAAAATATGGATATTATAAATTTATTGGTAGAAATGAAATATTTAAAAGGAATAAAAAAATAATATTTAAATAATATAGAGAAAAAATAAATAAGCTGGTGGATGACATATTGTAAAAGTCAGTATGTAAAATAGAAAAATTGAGTTTTGATGATGTATTTTAAATGATAAGATAAAGAATCCATTGGAAATGCTCTTGTATATACTTAATTAACTAACTAAGTGTTTTAAATTTTAATTACATGTAATAAGTTAATAATTATGTTAATAGTATGTATATATAGTAGCAATAATTAATAATTAATACTCTAATATCTTAAAATTCTTAACCTGTTTTATAGATATAATCTAAATATAAATAATTAGTTTAGAAGAATATCATATAATTGTTTGCTTTTATATTTATATAAATATTTATTATTTAAGAATTTATATAGTAAATTCGGTCGTCCATCCGGGTGAAACAACCGCACGGACTCCAAAACCAAATCGAAAATCAAAATTTCTTACCTTTTTTAGACCGAGACCAGCTTTTTTTTTAATCGGTCGTCTGATCCGGACGGTGGTCGATCCGGTCCATTTTTTCAGCCGAGACAGAAATTCTTACGTACCCTCCTAAATAATTTTAACTTTATGAACTCCTGGGCTTTGTACAACGAGGGGATACCTTTTGTACCATGTAATAAATTTGTATAAAATAAAAAAGAATACCTATATATATAAAATTAGATCTTGCATACACATAGACGAAATAAAATTCAAAAAATAAAATTTAATATATGTTTAAGGTTTCTGATAACAATGTTTCATTGAACAATGCTTCTCTATTATTATTTTCTCAATGAAATATTTAGAATATGTTTTCTTCATAGAAACTTAGCTTTAATTTAGTATGTAAACTAGTTTATCGGATTTCATGTAAAATTTAAATATTTTCATGTCACATTAAGCATATAATGTTATAATTGAGACCTTAAATAAGTTTTTTTTTTTTGCTCAATGAAGTCTAGATGATAAACCTCTCAACTATTTTTCATCATATATGAATATTATTTCTCCTAAACTTAGCTTTAATTTAATTTTGATAGGTCCGAAGTCTTTGAAAATAGAAATATATATAACACATAAAAATTATATAAAGTTTTGGGACTATAGGAAAGAAATTGGAGAGAGAGAGATATTTCTATGTATATTAAAATTTTAGAAAATCTTAGAGAATATATAAGAATTATAAATTTTGTTGGCATCATTTTCTATATTTATAAAATTATGAACAAATTAATCTAAAGGATATTTTAATTTTTCAGAATCTTTTTCAAAATCAAGCATCAACATAGTTCGGACACTGCATCATGGGCAGACGGAGGGGATGTTTATATATATAACGTCTTATGCGCGCATGGGATGATCAATATAAACAAGATTATTGGACAAGTTGTTTAGAATTCTCTACACTAATTATTAAGCCGATGAACTCTTATCATGATATCGATATTATTGATTGTGCTCTATTTTTTAAAAAAGAAAGATGTGCTACAATAAATAAATCTTGTAAAAATAAATTTATAAATTTATATAGTTTTAAATAGTACATTATATTTACTTTACAATAAAAATAATTTTACAATCTAATATATCACATCAACTTATAAATTTACTTTAGAAAATATTTGAATCACAAAGTAATTACACAAAAGTAAACCCACAAACCGATATGACGATGTAGTACGTTAAGTTATAAAGTTATTTTAATTATAAAGTAGATCTAATAGATTCCATGAAGCTACATCTGTTTGTGGGTTTACTTTGTATAATCTCTTTATGTTTGTATCAATTTTCATTTATTTTTATGTAATTTATTTATGATTAAAATATTTTTCTTTTCCGTTGGTAAAACATGCACCATATAATTAAACATGGTAAGTAAGAAAATGTGAATTAGTTCCTGTTAATCCACAATAAAATAAAACAACAAAAGCATATATACCAACCAAAATCTAATTCAACTCATCTTATCTCATCATTATAACTTTTTTAAATTCTTATAAAATATAATAAACAAATTAAATTTTTTAAATCTCAAAATAATTTTTCTAAATTTTCACATAAAATATAATAAATAATTCAACTTTTATTGTAGGAACTATCCCAACTCATTTATCGATCTAAACATTTTCTTGATTAGGCATTAAAAAGTTGTGGGATGGTTTGACGTTTTGCCAAAAATGATAAGTACACCGTCCAAAATAAATTCAACTTCATTGGATTCCTCACTTTTCGTAAACATCACGAGGTTCTGCTGAAAGATAAATGATTCACGTGATAGGCGATACATACAATTGTGAGCGTGTAAATATTATAAAATTATTTTAATAAAAATAAATATATATATATATAATTTATATAAAAAAAAATTAATTAATTTTTTAATAATTAATCTTACTCTTTTTAAAAATAATTATATAATATTTATACATTTTACAATTACGTGTAACCATGCAGAAAAGCTTCGGCTTCCAATTTACCAAAGTTTTGTTAAATATATCACGTACGTACGTATTTTGTTATCAGTTGACGCATTATATATATATATGAAAAAATATTCTCACACTCTACTATTTATCACACACTCTACATACTTAGTGTATTTGAGTTTTAAAAAAAAAAAAAAAATTAGTACATGATGTATAGAGAGTGTAGATAGATATGTAGAATTGCTCTATATATATATATATATATATATAGTAAAGTTTTGTCGAAGCTGCGTAAAAAACACACGCACACATCACGTCATTCCTGATCTAATTATTGAAGTTTTAGAAAAATAACAAGAGTAGACCCAGCTAGCTCTACCATGACCTCTCTTATCATTTTTTACTCAAATTCTTTCCGAAAAAAATAAATACAATACAATACGTAGATTTTACTTATATATTAACTGATGTCAGTGAATAATATTATAAATTTTAATATTAAAATTACGTTTTTTGGATAATGAGATATTTTCAAGTATTTTATAAATAATAATAAAAATTATCTATTTTCAAGTTATAAAAAGTATTTATATAAAAACAAATAAGTTTATATAAAATATGTTCACCTAACAAGTAACAACAATTAATGATGAGGCAAGGCCGGCTCCCATCAGTTGTAGGCACCTCAAAATTCATAGATGGTGGGCGGCCACATGTCGGGAAAAAGCCATAATCATGGCCAACAAGACGCTCGTTTGGAGGGCGATAGGTACTATTCTCTTCTCCATAATTGAACACTTTATACCCATTTTATACGTACTCTCATTCATTTACCCCCAATGAAGATCGTGCAAAAGTAAATTAACCACCTAATTAATTATATGGTGTCTAATTAATTAAGTGTTTATTGGCTTCATGCCTCCAGACATCATGTAACATGCCTTTCGATCGAACCCATATTATATATGAGAAATGATACTTGCAGTCGTGAATTTGTAGTTGTGAACATGCAGTCGTCGTGCAGTCGCTTTGAAAAAAGTGAATAAATATGAGACCCACATGAAAAGAAATTAATTTTTTAATAGTGGATCTCACTCTTTTTCAAAACGACGACTGTATGTAGCATTACTCATTCAGCATTCAAGTAAACAGAGAGAGATGAATAATTACAATAGGTGGAAAGATAATGAAAAATGCTACTTTGACATACAGTTCTTATATTTTAATTTTTTTTATTTATTAATTAATGGAGTAACTGTTAATGTATTAATATTTTTTTATATTTTTTAAAAATGTTTAAAATTGATAAAAACATATAAATTAAAAATTAAAAAAAATAAATAACTAGCGTCACGCCAGCCGTGCGGCAGAAGGAAGTTGAACGCCGAATGAACAGGAAAAAAGAAGGTGCATGCATGATGAGAATGTCAGAGCTAGCTAGCAGAGCACGACGTGATTGTTGCACCACCTTGCAATAATCCATAAAAAGAAGATAATAATAATAATGGCATGAAGAAAACGTGGGGGGCACAATCTGATCATCACGAAGGCGCCGCGCCATCACATAGCTAGATATCGATCTCTCAACAGTGGTTTTTTTTAAATTCAAAAAAAAAAAAAAAAAAAAAAAAGAGTGATTTTTTAAAAATGAATTGAGATGAACTGAAATAGTTTATTAATAGTAGAATAAATTAAAGTTAAATTATTTATTATATTTTATGTGAAAATTTGATAAAATTATAATAATGAGATGAAATGAGTTGAGGTAGATTTTAAATGTAAACGAGACCTTAATCATTCATCAGTTGAATGACATTTATACACTGTCCAGCTTCACATTCACCAGGTTTTTCTTCTTCTTCTAAATATTTTTCCCTGAAACTCTGATTTACTGGTGATGATCTTCCTATACTTTTGTCAAGTCTCGGGTCATGTTTTTTTTTTTGTTTTTAAAAAAAAATTATTTTGAAAATAGTACTAAAAATACTTGAAGATCAAAATCTTACAACAAATTCAATAATTAGATATATAGTTAATGTTTTTTCCCCTCAGGAAATGCAATTTTATATGGTAGAAAGAAGTAGTAAAAAAAGGAATAGGATCAGATCCAGGCATAATAATTTTGTGGAAATTGTCTTAGTCAAGGGTTTTCTTTCCTCCGAAATGAGGTCGATAGAAGTAGATGTGGCATGATGGAGAATGGAGTGAAGTGGAGGCAAAGCTATGGCTGAGAGCAGGGACCTTATCAACAGGCCGGGACTTCTCATTGTTTGTTGTGGTTGGAGAGCTCCTGGTCCTAATTGGAGTAATTGGCATGCATGGAGCCTGAAATGACACTGGCTGCATGTTTGGAGTTTTTCACTTTCGAGCAGTTATACTTGAGTTTTACATTTTTGCAATTTGAGACCCTTCCTACTCTCTCGTCAGAAAACTAACAGGAGACCATGTATGTCAATCTTTGATTGGCTTACATGTGGCTAGGGATGTAAAATCGATCGGTCCGGTCTGGTCTGGTCCGGTCAATCATTTTTTCCAAACCGAACCGAACATCCATAGGGACCGGATCGGACCATCGGTTCGGTCAATCATTTTCTCCGGACCGGACTGAATCAAACATCCATAAGGACCAGACCGAACTGATAGCTATTGGTCCGATCCATTTTGTCCGACCTAATTATTTTTTATTTTTTTTCTTCTTTTTTTTCAGATAAATTAATAAAAAAATTATTTAAACTACTAAATTAAAATTAAGTGAATTATTAATGTGGATTAGTTAATTATATTAATTTGTAATTACAATTTACATATTGAAAATTTTATATTGTAAATAATGATAGATTAGATGAAAATTACACAATTAATTATACAATTATTATGTAAATTATATATATAATATATATTTTTTATTTTACTATTCGGTCGATCCGGTCTGGGGTGGAAAAACTCCACCCCCCACCCCGAAATCAGATCGAAAACTTTCGATCTTCTATTTCGTAGACTGAGACCAAACGTCTCGAATTTACAATACCTTTATGTGAATAGTCCTATAAGTATCCTCAATGACACAGGACTTAGAAAGGTGAAGACAGTGCTTTGTGAAGGGGGCAAGTTGTCGAAATCTGAAAATACAGATGCCGCCATTGGTTTACAAAATGCCCATACCAATGCAAACATCAGGTTCCATTAGTGGGGACACTTACCCAACTCTTTGTTTTTTTTTCATTTTAATGGTCAATTTTCCATTCATCATTCATTGAACAACCTTTGTTCATATAATTTTTTGTCTTGGGTTTTCTGAAAAAGGCAATGTTTATGT
This sequence comes from Juglans mandshurica, assembly GCA_022457165.1. Classification (NCBI taxonomy): domain Eukaryota; kingdom Viridiplantae; phylum Streptophyta; class Magnoliopsida; order Fagales; family Juglandaceae; genus Juglans; species Juglans mandshurica. Next base: position 3,712,417 of record CM039629.1, on the reverse strand, counting down.
TCTAGATACCAATTTATATTAATAACATCAGCGTGATGAAATTCTCTCTCTTAATTTTCTTTGTTTTTTTTCTTGGGAAAGTGACAAATTAGCTGCCTAACTCTTGAGAGCACGATTGATCTAATAAAGCTTAGCTGCATTATGAATCAAAACATTGGGTCCCCCAACAGTTTCAAGTTCTCTGTGGCAAGTAGGGACCCCATTTTCACACATCCTTTTTGGACAGTCATTCACGCGTATCACAGGCACGCAATTAATTCAGTGGGCATCCATTGCCGACAAACAGAAGTAGACACTTTGAGGCAGCATAGGATCAAAAGAGAGTGAAAGTAGAAAGGAAAAGTCTTCTTGTAAACGAGTTCGCACTAAATCGCACACCGATGCTGACATGTAAGGCATCTATTTAATAAAACAGTGTGAATTAAAGACAAAAATGATTTTCGTGAGACAGAAGACCTTCTTCTTCTCTCAAAATTTTTCTTTCTTTATTTTTCTTTAAATAAAAGAAAGTCATGTCAGCGTCGATACGTAATTTAGTACACCAAACCGCTTGTACCTAACAAGATTCAAGTAGAAAAGGAAGATGATTCTGTAATATCCGAGAGGGGTTTGACATGATTCATTTAAAAATAAAAATAAAAAACACAAGAGTCCGAGTTAATTAATCTTTATGTTATCATGATTAACAAAAAAAAAAAAAAACCCGTATTCTGCATGAAAAATGAAATGCATAAGATCGTAACCTTTCCATTCCTTTCAGGGATAGACATTACAAGAAATGTCAAGGTTTAGGTCTCTGAGGAGGGATGCAAGAAAGCCCCACATCAACCAAAACCGAACAGCTTGAAAGGACAGATTGAAAATAAGCATGCAGTAGTACGTAGTAGTTTTGGTGAGTTTGTGATGATTTAGGTTTTAGGGGTACGTATTATTTGGCCATTCATTTTGGTCGAGGTATTTATAATTGGTTGTTGAACCGAATATTATTGTGGGGTATGTAGAATCATAACGAGGGGTCTAAATCTGCATGTGGCAGGAAGTGTTGTCGCAGCTCTTTCTGAAACATGGTTGAGACATGAACATGATCAACAGCCATATGCATTTCAAGGCCACAAAGCACGCCATATGGATGTTTCTCGGTTTCAAATATTCACACCCTATGACGTCTTTAATTTGACTTGTTTGAATGCTACGAGAATGTTAGAGAAATGCAACCGCACAAATATGGCAGAAGTGTTAAAAATATAATACAAATAATTCAATCTACCTCTTCCTATCATGTTAGACTTTTAGTATAAGTGGTGATTTCACTTAAGATGATCATAGTAGATGTTCTGAATTTGAATCATAACTCTACACTATTTGTATGTGTGAACTAAGCTGTTCCGTAGATCTATGTATCCCATCAATGATACATCGTTTATTTTCACAACTCATCTCATCTAATCATTACAACTTTTCCAAATTTTCACACAAAATAAAATAAGTAATACAACTTTTTCAAATCTTAAAATAAAAATTATATGAAAAATATATATTCTAATAATATTTTATTCAACTTTTAACTTTAATTTCAACACATCTCATATCATGTGCGAAAACAAATTGTCTTATATAGCTCCATCCAAAGTGGCCAAGGGCCGAAAAGCCCTAAATATTGGAAATCAAATGAGCCAGGCCGAGTATTCCAAAGAGACCACGCTTTTAGAGTGGATCATCTCAGCCAGGCCAGGGGCCCAAACAAGAAACCTATAAGATGTTTTTCACTTATCTAATCATGTTATCATGCCATATTAAATAAAAATGAAAAGATAATGACTAAGATGTTTTGATAAATAACATTTTTCAATATTATTGGGTGAGTTTTGAATTGTGTTTCTTTTTTAGTTTCCATAAAATATGTGTATTTATTTTTTAATTGTACTCTTGAAATTAGTGGTATTAAGTTAGGAGAAAAAATAATGGGATCGAAAAAAAATATATTTGTATAGAAAACATTCATAAAAAGGTTGTGATTATTGAGTTTTTTTTTATAATTATAAAGCTGAGAGTAATGAAAAGCTATCCTTTTTTTTTTTTAAGTACCAAAAAACTAAATAAAAGAAAAATTATTCTTATCAGTTACTATTTACCATCCCACACCCCACATCGTATGAAAAATACTCTCACACCCTATAAAAAAACTACAAGTGTGGAGTGTGAAAGTGAATAGTGGCTGATTAGTAGAATTTTTCAAAATAAAATTTATGAAGAGCCCAACATTTTAAAATGGCCGAACGAATAACCTTTATTATAGTTGAGATGGCTGTGAAAAGTTGATTCTTCATGAAAAGGGAGATATTCGAAGGGATTGCGTTTACAATTTACATATTAGCAGTACATCCTAGATCCATCGTCCTTGGGCTGGGTTGCTAAAAGGTTCCTAGATTCTTTTGACTTTATAGCCCACAATCCAACCCACCGGGCAAGTAGTTACCTAGAATGGTTTGTTCTACTGGTTTAAAATCCTGTCAGAATTGAGAAATGTTTTAACATAATGAGATATCCTAAAAGTACACTTACTGATTGAGTTTGTTTGATATGGAATATTATATTATCTAATTATTTTTATTATAAGATAAATCTAATGTAAGTTTATTTTTTTGAAATCTCTATGTATGGATCACATCTTATTCATATTTTACGAGATATAAAGTGGGATGGAGATAAACATAAAAATTAAGTGTCATATCATTTATGATTGTATAAGCAGATTTTACTAATAGTATCAAATGTTCAATAATTGGCAGTTATGTGCTTTAGTCTACGTTTAAATAGTGATGTGATCTCAAAGAATCTGTAAATAGTAATAAAAATTGATAAAGAAAAAAGTAATTATAAAATATTAAATAGTAATAAAAAGTAGTGAAAAATATGTTAAAATTAATAATAAAATATTAAATGATAGTAGAATAATCTGACTTTCACTGCCCAAACACAGCCTTAGGGATACAAAACAATGTTTTGAATTTCGTACCATATCGATCGAAACAGTCGAAATATTTAGTTTCTGTGGTGTAGCGTAGGGGTGAAAATCGAAGGTATCGGTACGGTTTTGGTCCAAAACCGAAACCGCACTGATACCTTAAAATGATGAAAATCTCGACCGAAATCGGCCGGTGAAGGGGGAGAAAACCATCTATATCGGTCTCAATGTAATTACGGTCGGTTCATCAGCGTCTTTGGTTGCGACAGAGGTGACCCTGCCGTTGCGTGCTAACTGCGAAGCCTTGATGTGTGTGTGTGTGAGAGACAGACAGACAGACAGACAGACATACAGACAGACAGTGGGGGCGATGTGGGAAATGAAAAACAAGAAGGAGAAACGAGGAAGAATAAATAAATGTGGGATTTTAAACCCTAGAAGGAAACGGCGCCGTTTGGCTCTTTATATTTTTTTTTCAAACACCGAGCCCTAAAATGACTCAGTTTCACTTACTTAAGTGAAACTGCGTCGTTTCATATATGTATAATTAAAAAAAAAATTATCAATTCGGTATGTTCAACGGTTTGGCCCAGGATTGAACCGCTGGACATCGGCTAGTTTCAGTTCGGTCGGTTCTAGGTTGGTTCCAGTCAATTCTCTGGTTTCTTGTACAACCCTAGTGTAGTGGGTACAGAGAAGAGTATAGTTTTGTACCGGTTAAAATTTTGGTCGTTTCGACCCATACTGGCCGTACAGGCCAATATTTCGGCCTTTACTTTTTTTTCTTTTTTTTTTTCATTTCTTCAAACTGCAAGCTCATTTTTTGACCTTCAAATTCAAACCAGACGATTTATAATTTATATATATATTTATATATAGACTATTATTTTAGAATATAATTTATATGTATTTTTATATATAATTTATTTATATATAGACTATTTCTAAACGATATTCGAAACGATATCGATATTGAAATATTTTATTTCAATGCCTAAACTGAAATGATAACGGATACGATATTCAAAACATCAAAACGAAACAAAATGCTGCAATGCCTTTGCTTGATGTAATCTGAGGGGCCAAGGTGGCGGCCTGTTTTGTTCTGGTCCTCCTTCCCAATTCAAAGGAATGGCGTGGCTTAAATAATGTACATATATATATATATATATATAAATACATGATCTTTTACATAATTATTTTTTTAAATGAATGTGATTATTGTAAAACAATCCATAAAAAAAGTAAAATTATTTAAAAAAATATAAAAAAAATTATTATTTATTAGTGAAATCTACTATTTTACAAATGATTTCTATAAAATTTATCTATTTGAGACTTGTATCTAACATTATATATATATATATATATATATATATATATATATAGAGTTTAATTTTTTTGAATAAATGTAATATATATATATATATATATGGATTGGATGGACCAGTGGAATCCAGGCAAAGCCAAGGGCTAGCCTGGCAGCCAAACTCTACCTTTGTGCATGATTAAGCACCCACCCTTGTTGGTCCGCACCGCCTAAAGCAGGCGACAGGTCGACTGAGAGTACTATTAGTGGTCTCAATAAATTTTGACCAAAATTTTATTAAAAAATTCAATTTTATAAATTTAACTAGTTACTTTTTAACAATACTAAATAATAGACTCAACAAATTTATCATTATTTTATTAAAATATTAATTTTAAACTTTTTATTTATTTTAATTATAATTATAATTTGAATATTTATTCGTTATTAAAAATTTAGATATTAATTTTTTAAGGTTCATAATCAATAACTATTTTTGCCTTAAAATAAAAATGAAAAAAAATAAAGCCAGTACACAAAATTCACCCAATTGCATAATCAATAACTACATTAATACATATCCAAACGCTACATCACGAAGCTTTCTAGGAACTCTCATCTTTTTCTAAGTGTAAATATATTGTGTATTGTTAGAATATAGTCAGACTGAGTTTCAGAAAATGCAGCATTCCCTAACATGTCTCTGTATGTGCGTCACTTGTGTGTATGTGTGAGAAGCAGGAAGGAATTTTTAGTTACAAAATAATATTTAGCCAGTCCGAGCTGGTCAAATTTAGCCATAAAAATTATGATATTTTGTTTGTATCATCAACTACTCTCAATTAATCTCAATTTATTATTATAATTTTTTTAAATTTCAACACAAAATATAATAAATAATTCAACTTTTTTAAATTTCAAAATAATAATAATATTAAAAAATAATGTTCTAATAATATTTTATTATCTCAACCCAACTCAATTCAATTCAATTCACTTCAACATCCAAACTCACATAAGATCAATCCGACGGGATCCGGACACTGCCTTTTCTGTTTTTTTCTTTTTTATTTTTTTGTAAATTTTTTTAAAATTTTTAAATATATTTTTTTAAAAAAAATTCACAACAATTTTCAAAAATACTTAGTTAATTATTACGTAAAAAAAAAATACTGTCAAAATATCCGTCGAATCCCCCATCTGGAAGAGGAGCATTTCTCAAATTAAAAACTGAGCTCTTGAATTATAAAAATATAAAATTCGGATCATGATTATGCAACTAAGGATGAGTTTGGATCATAAACTCATCTCAACTCATTTCAATTCATCATTATAACTTTTTTAAATCTCAACACAAAATATAATAAACAATTTAACTTTTTCAAATCCTAACATAATAATAATATTAAAAAATAATATTCTAACAATATTTTATCATCTCAACTCAACTCAACTCAACTCAATTCACTTCAACATCGAAACAAACCCTGTTAAGAATATATGAAAAAAGTTATCAAAACATGGTCTTGCCCGGCCATGAGATTGAATGGTACACACCACTTTTTTCCTCAAATCTCCTTTGCTTCACTTCAAACACGGTCTCCATTTTGTTGAAAAAATTCAACAAATTATTTTTATATGTGATACATAATTTATCAACTTTTTCTATTTATTTTTTTAAAATTAAAGAAATCTTATATTTATCCTTCATACCACACACATTTAATAAAAAAATTTTATAAAAAATTATGTATAATATTTGGTAAAAAATAATAATTAAAATTTTTCAAATAAAAATAAAACAATCACGTCGACTATCTTATCCAAGCCTAGCTGTCACTCAAGTCCCATCAAATAAATACGCACACATATTTACCTATATATATATAGTAGGGAACCGTTTTGTACTTTTTTTTATTTTTTTATCCATTTTATTTTTTAAATATTTTTTAAAAAGAAAAAATTCATAATATTAATAAATAATATTTTTTTAACCATTAAATAAAAAAACAATAAAATTGAAAAAAAAAGAGCCCAAATAGAATTTCCGAGCATTTCTATATATATATATATATATATATATATATATATATATGAATTTAATTTATAACCATATTTGACCACATTTTAGGTAAATATATTGAGAAATGCTTTTATTATTTTTACACCTCCTATTAATATATAATTTATAATTTATATAATTCTATTTAATAATTTATATAATTCTATTTAAATATATAAATTTACATATTAATATGTACATATTTAAATAAAGAGAAAAAATACACATCAAATATTAAGGTGTAATGTAAGAAATGAGAAGTAAAATTTTTATAAAACGTATGTTTTGAGGCCATATATGCATGTATGGATTTTTTTTATTTAGCCGTCTACACCATATATTACATCTGTTTAATTAATTTTTTATTTTTATTAAATTAAAATAATTATTCTATAATTCATGTATCACATATTTAATAAAGAAAAAAAAATCATGTAACATTTAAATTACAAGAATAATGAATATAATTTTATAAAATAGAAAAGTTTTAAAAAGTTTTTTAACTATTAGTTTAACATGTTTTTTGAATTTTAAAAAAAATAGATAATAATAATAATAATAATAATAATAATAATAATAAATATGAGAGTGAAAAAACGTCAGCCACAGACTCATATAGGAAAAATGATTATAGTCTAGAAGCTATTAGTAGCTAGGTGGTGCAATAATAAGCATGATTTCATATCTTTCCAGGACGTCCTTTCGTATATTGCATTCTGCATTGGAAGACTATCCGTCTCTGAACTCACAATCAGCGTGGCTGTCGTGGCATGGGGATCTACAATTTTTTTATAATTTAATAATAAAAACCATATTAAATAGTTTTTTAAATAGTTTCACTTAAAATATTTTATTGAATTTAAGTAAAGAAATTACTTAATTTTGATGAAGAGGTACGATAAGTTAATAGAAATTAAAATAAATTTTGAATAATAATAAAATTATTAAATAAAATTAGATGAGACGAGATTATGTATTCAAATGCCCATAATATGATAAGTTAAATTATAATTTTTTTTATAAAATATATTTAATTTTTTTTAAATCATATAAATTAAAAAATTTACTCTTTTATAACAACTTTGTAAAATAGCGCTTTTTTTTTTCTATGTATAAAATGGTAATAATAAAGTTACTCTCTCTTAGCTTTAGGGACGTTTGAAAATAGTTTTTATCTTATTTTATTTAATTTTATCTATTTTGTTTTAAACATCATTCCAATATAAATATAAATATTTTTAAACTAATCATTATAATTTTTCTAAATTTTTAAATGAAAAATAAAAATAATTCAATTTTTTTAAATTTTAGAATAAAAATTATATTAAAATATTTCTTCTTCCGTTTTTCTCTCTTATTTTTCAAATTCTAAAAAATATTTAATTCAAATTATCTCACTACTATTCATAAATTATCTTACTATTATTTACAAAATTATCATATAATTTCATTCTCCAAACATCTCTAAAAGCATTGGCATTGACTTCATCAAAAGTCTAACCAAATATAAAATATAGCTTATTTATTCCAAACATAGATGCATTGGATTAGCCAAAAGATAAATTAGAAATTTTGAGTTACAGTAAAACATTTTTTCCTTTATATTTGGAGTGTTGTTATTCACCAACCAAATGTGTTTTTTATTTCCGTTTAATCCCACAACCGTCTTTTTATTTTTCGTATGCAGGTACCAATATGCGTAAACAAATACTTAGCATATAGTGATGGAATAAGAGTCATTTGGCAAGTAATAATTATAGTAAGCAAGTAATAGACGATGACGCCACATAAGTATGATGTGGGTAATTAAGTTGAGGAAAAAAATTAGTTGAAAAACAATAATTTAAGTATAAAATTAATTTATTAATGTACATATAGATAGTGTAATCGTAAAATATGAAAAAAAAAATAAAAAATATTGCTATTAAAAAAATAATATTATATTATTATTTTGATGAATCCAATAGCTAATCCAATGTAGAGTTATGGATAGAGAAGTTTTAGATTTATAAAAAATATGTACTTTTCATCAAATTTTAAAAATAACTTTGATGAATTTAATATCAATGCTTAATCTATTCATAATTTATAGATAATTTTACCTATAATAATATCTTTCATTAAATTTAAAGCTTCAAATTAAGAGTAAAAATTAAAATAATTATAAACAAATAAAATAAAATTTATTTGAAAAAGAGTTATGTATTAGTATACAGAAAATATAAAAAACATCTTACTGTGCATAACATCCTTAACACATCATGTATTGGATGAATAAAAAAAAAAAAAATTAGCTGGGATGGTGCAGCTTCCGGCTGCTCCCAGCAGAACTCATTAGTATAACAGATGTGTTTGTGTCACTTTCTTTTTTGTTAAATGAATTCTGTTACGTTCAATCATTTTTATGTATTTTTTTATATATATTTTTTAATATAATTGGTTAAAACAGTTAAATTATATTTAAAAAAAAACACAAATCGACCATAATTTTACGAAGAATATGCAAAAATAAAATTTTTGTTACCAAAAGAAGGCATGGAATGACAGACGTATACCGCCGGAGTGCCAAAGCGCAAAAGAGGAATGGTCAACTCCACTGCACGAAACAAAGATCAATCTGATCAGGGCATGCAGTGTAGCCCTTCTTGCATGAATTTAGCCGAACGAGAAGCAAGAAATGGCAGAGACCAGGGAAAGACACAGACAAATGGGTAAGTTCTCAGTCTTCACACGCGTCAGGCTCTCGGCTTTTCTGAAATACGGTCTGGTTTTATATGGATGAATGAAGGAAACCTTGAGAATAAAAACTTGCAGATTGCGATCTTCGGGTCCATGTCTCTTTTGTGCGTTAAATAATGAAGAAAAACAAAAGAAAAAACTGATAGGTAAATCGTACTTGTGGCGTTTTCTTGGGGATTTTGATAGCGACCTTGGAGGATCAAATGCATTAAACAGACATCTTCATTTATGAAATGTCCATTCCATCGTACAGTCCCATTAAATGCCGATCCATGTTCTAAAAATAGGGCTGAAATGAAAGATGGGAAAATGTGTACCATGACTTTAGATGGAAAATATTTTAAGATGATAAACTCTTATTTAAAGAAAATATATTCATTATCTTTACAAAATAAATAAAAAATGATTTTTATAAATAGATAAAAAAAAATTTCACTATACTAATAGGAAACCGGCCTGACACTATGCTTGTATTCAAAACTCACATTAATTCATTTTAATTCATTTCAACTCATCTCATATCATTATTATAATTTTTTTAAATTCTAACATAAAATATAATAAATAATTCAACTTTTTCAAATCTAAAAATAACTTTCCTAAATTCTCGCACCAAATATAATAAGTAAGAGAAATTTTATTTGCAGTCCCCACTTGGGGACTGTATGTGCAGGCCCTTTATTAAATAAGAAAAAACATAATTTTAGGAATGATAGTTTTGTAATTTTAAAAAAATTTAAAGATAAAATTGCCTAAACTTGCATTGCAGTCCCCATTTAGGGACTGTATCTAGCATTGCTCAATAAGTAATTCAATTTTTATTCTACTATTCACAAACCATCTCAACTCATCTCTGAATTCAAACTTCTCATATTATAATAACAATACATCAATAATGGCAAATGACAACTTACCAAGTGAAACCCCTCTATCACGGCAACATCTACCACATTCATATTTGGAGTACCTTCCAATATTTTAAAAATTATGTTGTATCGACCAGTATGATCGGTATTTGTCATATCGAAATAGTAATCAATACAGAAAAGGTTTCTGCTTCGTACCAGTTAAAATTTTGGATGTATCAGACTGTTCCAGCCAGTATTTCAGATTTTGGCCGATATGAACATTTTGATCGGTACATGGACTGGCAGCTATTTGAAATCTTGAACAAGTTTGTAATTAAATAGAATGTATGGGACATTTTTTTCATTTTTTTGTTGGCATCACAAAGGAATTGATGACCAATTGTCATTTTAGTACTGCTTTTGATTTGTACTTCTACGAGTTCTCTTTCCAAATTATCTACAAGTACATATGTTGTTAATATATTATTGACAGCTAATGATAGAGACACATTGAGAAGGCGGGTGTCAGCGATGTACGAGAGGATCACCATTCGATTGCTCCGTTGAATTTGGGTGACCATGAATATGTTAAGCAAACTAAATACAATATATATATATATATATATATTTACATATATATACATATATCTATATAGATATATATTTACATATATATATTTATATATTTATTTATATTTCGAATATGGATCCTTATTATCTTATTAATGAAAATGAGTGATTTTATTTTAATAGCTGGATTGAGAACTTATTTAATTTTACAAGTATGTGTGTTGTTAAAATTTAAGAATTGAATTGAGAAGTATTATTGAATTTATGACTTATTTTGTTGTTATTTTGAAAAATAATTTATGTGTATATATATAATTTATCTATGTATAGACTATCCCGAAACGATACCGGTACCGAAATATTTTATTCTAATGCCTTGACCAAGCGAGGACTCTGCTTCTCCAGAATTTGTCATCCCGTTCGATGGAGCATTGAGCTCAGGCAAACCATAACATTCCAAAAGTTATTTGCAGTGGCCCAAAGTTGACCGATTATTAAGAGGCTGGATCATCGGCAGTCTCTCATAAGAGGCTCCCAGCCTCATTGTGGGCTTGGACTCTGCCCACTAAGTCTAGGTGGCCCTCAAGGCGGTGTACGCACATGACTCTCAGGAGTGAGAGCTCTACCTCACTCAACAATTAACCTACCTCAAGAAGGAACCCACGACTTCTCTTGCAGATCACCTCCACACTTTCAAAGGATTGTGCGATAACTTGGTCTCAATCGGACAACAAGTTGTTGACAAGATGAATGTGTTTTCTCTGTTGAACAGTCTCAGCGCCCGCTATGAACCTTTCATCACCTAAATGCTAAAACCACCAATGTCGTCCTACGTCAAATCTTCCCATTCCTCCGAAGGTATGAAATTTGCACTTCTCTTCATGACTCTAACTCATGTTTTGCTTTCTATGGCCAGCAAACAGGTACGACGGCGTCTAAGGACCATTGTGGTGGCGACCGATCACAGCAAAAATGGATTCTCCTCTCATGGCCAAGGGTTTCACCTTGCAAGCCACTCGGCCCGAGAGTCTCACGCAGGAGCTCATTCAGGAGCCCCATCTTCTACATGTGAGCCCAATGCTCGGCCCCTAAGGCTCGAGACCCACCCAATATTTGTCAAATATGTGGTAAAAGGGGCAATGTTGCCCTTTAAGTGCTGGAACTAATTTAACCACTCATTTCAGCCTGATGATATTCTTCAAGTATTGGCAGCCATGACGTTGGAAACTCTTTCTCCTGATAATGAATAGATTGCAAACACTAGAGCATCTGCCCATATGACAGGTGTATGCTTGAGAATTTACGTAGCTATTTTGGTAATGACGCTGTCATTATTAGTGATAGTAGGTCACATGCTATTCTATTACACATGTTGGCGATACGTACATAAATAATGGTACCACTAGAATTAACTTACGTGATGCACTTTTAGTGCCGGCGCTTGCAAAAATCTTTTATCTATTAGGCAACTTACTAATGATTATTCCTATAACTGTGAATTTTCTGGTGTTGGTTTTGTTGTTAAGGAACGAGAGACCAATCGTGTCCTGATGAGCGGACAACGGAAGGATAATCTTTACACCTTATTTCTAACTTACGAAGTGCACTTCTCTACTCGTTTTTGAACTACCTCTGAATAAGTGTGGCATTAACGTTGGGGACATCGTCAGGCCTCTGCTATGCAAATAGTCAACTCCAAAGGCTTATTCAACTTTCTCAACCCAATAAAACTTGATCTATTTGTGAAAGTTGCCAGTTAGGAAAATTGAACAAATTTCTTTTTTTACCATCTTCTAGTTTAACTCATGCTATATGTAATAAAGTTTATTTTGATTTATGGGGACATGCCCATGTTCTTTCTATTGGTAAATTTCATTATTATGCATGTTTGGTTGATATTTTTTCTAAATTTATATGGTTTATTCTGCTCCGAAAAACTTGATTTTTTTTTTCTGAGTTTTTTAAAAAATATGTAGAACATCAATTTAATAAAAAAAATTTCAAACTGATGTGGGTGGTGAATTTGCTAACAATCAATTTACCTTTTATTTAAAACAACAAGGCATTATTCACCAGTTTTCTTGCCCCATACCCCTGAACAGAATGGCGATGCGGAACATCGTCATCATACCATCCATGAACTTGGTCTGACAATGCTTTTCCACAGCAGTGTTCCAAATGTTTTTGGGTTGAAGCTTTTGCCACTGCTACATTTTTAATTAATCGTCTTCTTACTACTATTCTTGATTTACAATCACATTTTTCAATTCTTTATAGAACTTTTTATGATTGTTGTTCTTTGCGTGTTTTTTGATCCAAATGTTTTCCATATAATTGGGACACCAAGCACGATAAATTTGATCCAAAAATCTTACCATGTGTCTTTCTAGGATATAGTGATCAACATCGTGGGTACAAATGCAATCACCCTCCTACATGTCGTACTTAAATTTCTCGCTATGTTGTTTTTTATGAACTTAATTTTCCTTATAAACATCCTGAGAATCTTCGCCTTCCCCCACCCTTTGATCCGAATTTGTCTATATTTGACCTCTGGAGTACACCTCCATCAACCCTACCTCCCTTTACTCCTTCCTCCCCTCTCCCTAAACTCAATATTCTATTACCACCACCCACCACCCCTGACCCGATCCCTCACCTCCCTACTCTCGATAGCTCTGTGCCGCCTTTATCTCTATGTACTTTGTCTTCCTCGATCCCACATCAACCCCTTCAGCATAACATGATTACCCGCTCCCGTGCTGCTATTCACAAACAAAATACCAAATATGCAAATCTCCCTGATATCTCTACAATACTCAAAGAGTCCAAAACCATCATCTATGCCCTCAATTACCTTGATTGGACCAAAGCTACGATTGATGAGCTAAAAGTTTTGTATGCTAATAATACGTGGACTCTTGTCCCTCGTGATCCCTCTATGGTTGTTATTGGTTGCAAAGGTATTTTTAAAACCAAACTCAATGCAGATGGTACTCTTGATTGATTGAAAGTAGTAGCAGAAGGCTTTCACCAAAAATATGGAATTCACTATCCTGAAATTTTCTCTCCTGTGATCAGACCAAGCACTATCCGTACTATAATCACTATTGCTCTGACCAATCATTGGGACATTCGTCTATTGGATGTCAAGAATTCTTTTTTGCACAGTGATCTCCATGAATCTATCTACATGGAACAGCTTCATGGTTTTATCCACTAGGCTCACTCTTTTCATGTATGTAAATTAAACAAAATTTTTTATGACTTAAAAAAGCCCCACGTGCTTGGTATGGTAGGTTCAATAGTTCTTTACTTACTTAAAAAAGCCTCGTTGAGTTACCACTTGCATTGTTTTTATTTTTTTTTGTTTTGTTTTTTTTTTTATTTTTGTTTTTACTTTGTAATTAAGAAATGATTTTTAAATGATGTTGTAATTTTTTTAAAAAAATATATATATTCAAAAGTGTTAAGAAAATACATATAAAAAAAATATGAAAATAATTAGCAGGAAGAAGAAAAATAATACTCTGACCATTAATTCTTACAACTTGATGCTATTATTGAAATTTTTTATTTTATTTTTTAATTCTTCTTTTTATTTAGTGATTAAGAAATGATTTTTTAATAATATTATATTTTTTTTTCAGAAAAATATTTAAAAATAGATAAAAATATATATAAAAAAAATAACAAAGAAAAAAAGGAACAATTATATTTAACGATAAAATAAAAATCAGATCCATTTTCTCTTTCACCCATCAGATCATATAAAGATGATTGCACTTTAAGATCATATCGCCATCGTAATAGCTATTTGTACTAGGAAATTATTTTTTCCTTCGAAAGCGCGACGATCTAAACCCTAGAAGTAGCATATCTTTATATCTAAACCCTATTGTTGTAATGTTTTGATTTTTTGGGCGCTTTTTGAACTCTTGGAGCAGATGAATTGGAGCAGATGAATCCATGAAAGTTTTTTCTGTCTGAAATATGTTGCGCCGCCAAAGCATACTTGGATTTGTCGGGCAGCATTTATGAGTATCTTAGTTTTTTCTCTTGGCTATAATGAGCATCTCTTATTCCAACGTTCAACATTGCAGATATTTTTTTGAACCCGGAAATGTGAAAGACAAGTCTGCACAAGCCTTTCCTTTCTTACCAGACCTGGTTGTACCTCCCCAGACACCCCATCCCCCCAATCGCGATCCCACGCCGTCCGATTCACATGCGAAACGCCTTCTGCTGTGCTAGCTTCACGTCCTTATCGATCGTATTCATTTGGCGTTTTCTGCCTCATGTTATAAGTTGGAGACGGTAAAGCCACCTACCAATCGCTCGAAGCTTAATATATATCTGTTCGAGAATCCACCACATATACATGGCCTCCCCTTTGTCTACTAGGAACCATAGCGTTATGAACCAACGGTTCAGTCTCTTGAACCCGAACGCCCAGTCCTTCTGGCCTGAACAGAAGGTACTATTCCCCACTATCATAGGCTTCTCCCACCCTCAACCGCTTCCGCTTGCGCTCCTGCCATCTCCGTTTCAGACGTGGCAACCGGTAGTTTCCAGATTCTACGACCTCTCAACTTATGGGTATCCTTTAGAATTAGCCGGCCCTTATGGATCGTGCGGATCAGTACTCTACGATACTTGCTCACAGCCTCAGCCTATTTATGAGGTTTCAGACTCTGTTGGCTGTTTCGGGAACGATTGTGAGGTTGAAACGGTGGCGGAGAAGTTGAGGGGTCTCGAGTTGCATGAAACAGCTTTTGGTTGTGGGGTGAAGGTGGATAGAAGACCAAGGGGGCGGCTGCTTAGACCGAGGTTTTCACGTAGGAAGCCCACTATGAGTCACAGAGGGAAATTATGGATGCCCAAGAAGGGGCTAAAAAACTCCGACATGTGCGCGTCCGATGGTAACAGTGTTGGCGGTATTGGTGTCACGAGATCGGGAAGCAAGGACATGGACGACCAATTTAGGAGGGGTGCTTCGTATCAGAAGAGCGGTGGTTTTGGTCGCATTATTCCCTTCCCTGGCATGGTGGAAGAAGTCGTAAGCACTGACAGAACCACTGTCATGATCAAGAACATCCCCAACCAGTTTAAGTGGGCTCTCTATCCCTCTCTCTCTCTCTCTCTCTCGCATGCGGAACCATACGCATTTGTTACTTTGGCTAGTTTGCTGATTTGAACTAATTAATTTAGAGCCCGTAATTGTGGGTTCATCCTATTACGAGCTCAGTTTAATTTGCGTCGCTCTCATTTATGATTATGTGTAAACTAGTCTTTCCTAGGTAAAAAACTTTTACTTAGGCCTGAAACGAGTGGGGATATGAAGTAGTGAAATGGGGGGAAGTCATTGTTTGGTGGGTTTTTCGGTAGTTCTTCTGTTCTTATTTCTATTGCCTATTGGATAATCGCGTCCTTGATAGACATAGGGCTCATAGCTTTTGATGTCCGTTACTTTTTCATTCGACTACGTACGTCCACCCCGTTCACCATCTGTAATTTTTTTTTGAAGGGGAAGGGGTGGGGGGGGGGGTGTTTATGAACATTTATTCAGAGATATAAGGGTTTCCAGCTTTTGTTCCTCTTGTCTATGTGTGTGTGCACGTATGGTCATGAGCAGCCTTGTAGCTGCCTGTGTTCCTGGATATCATGCTATTCTTTTATGAGTTTTATAAACATCCTCACGTCTTGTATCAATACGCAGAAGGGATGACCTGATTGCTATACTCGACAAGCATTGTGAGGATGAGAACATTAAATCAGAGTCGCGTACGTGCAAGTCTGCGTACGATTTTGTTTACTTGCCGATGGATTTCATGTATGTTGCTACGCTTTGAGCGATTAGTTCCATTTTGTCCATACAGTTACCTCTCTTATCTTCGTTCTTTGTCTCAATTTTGTTGAATGTGTTTTGTAGGAAATCTTGGTATCAGCGTAAGATTTCGAATTTGGGGTACGCTTTTGTGAATTTCACAAACGCTGTTGCTGCGTTCAAATTTTTCAACTCCTTCCACAAACATGTATGGATGGTATCGGAGAACAGCAAAACTTGTGAAGTTACTCTTGCTGAGCTTCAGGTTTGTTATCCATGCATTCTCTTCTCTGTCATCCACAACACAAACTTTGATATAAGCGCTTACCTTGTGGTGGATGGTATATATCTTTATGCAGGGGAAAGAAGCCCTAATAAACAGTTTCAAGAACCGACTTTTCTGGTGTGACCGTCATTCGTTCCTGCCTGTGGTTTTACAACCTCCGAGGGACGGTTCAAACGACAGCGTGGCTACGACCGTTGGCGTGCTGGTAGCACGCGTACCCCCGAGACGCCTCAGGAAGTGTTCCTGAAACGGTGGAACGTCCACTTAGCTCCGTCGTTAAGTCTACTCTCTGTTCATAAGTTCTCTAGCAATCGGTACTGAATGCTAGCCTTGGTAAACTGCATGGGGGACTGAACAGTGTCGTTTTTTCGGTTAAGGGCTATCTATATATAGTTGATCAGGACTTCGGTGTATGCTTTATTTTTCGACTGTCTTTTGATCAGCTTCAGCTTCAGCTTCTGTGTTTTCATTTTCCCCCTGGGAGTAGGGTTTGGAAATGGCCCAATCTTCTGGGGTGAATTGGAAACACGGGTTTAGGTCAATTGTCGACGTTGTGGATCGTGTAAATTGATTATGTATGTTTGTTGTAGGATGATCTCTCTATATATGGGGGACCAACGTTGTATATTTAAAGTCATATGTACGATGTTGAGCTTTGTTTCCAGATTTATGTATCAACTTCTAAAGTAGTACTGGTCGTTCGGTTCTAATTCTTATCTGCAGTAACTACATTTCTTAGACAATGTTTATAGCGCGCACTATTTTCAAAAGTAGTGTCCAAATCTCCAATCTTGGATATTTGAAACTACTCTTTCTTTATACATATTTGTTATTACCATCTGCCGAGAGAGAGAAAAAAAGAAGAGGAAAGAACCCAATAAATGTGTCATTGCAATCTCCAAGAACGTGCTCCATGTCTTTTGAGGAAATTGCTATTTATTATTTGGAATTACTTTAACCATTATATAAAAATAAACTAGTTTGATATACTAAGTTAGATTGTAAAATTATTTTTATTAAAAAATAGATCTATAATTTATTTCATGAAGTCGCATCAATTTTTAAGTTTATTTTATATAATCTCTTTATGTTTGTAGCAGTTCTCTTTACTATTTATAACTGTTAGATTATGGGTTTAAACTTTGATTATGTGTTTGAATTAAATTGAAATTACTCTTTAATACTAGTTAGGTTAAAGTTGTGTATAAAAACAAAGCATGTTAAAGCTTTGTGTATAAGAACAAAAGCAGGTTCTGCAAAAGCTTTATGCATATTTTGCTTATGGAAAAAGGAAAAAAAAAAAAAAATCCTTCAGCTTGCTGCAAGCTAGTTGCATGCTAGGTATTTTTTATGGTGATTCGGGGATGTTAATGTCTATATGGTACGCACAAGAACACATGAGCTATTTGAGTTGATTGGTGTGTGAAGTGTGAACCTCAGCAACTTGATGGATAACATAAAATCCCCATTTATTTTTGTTCGTGACACAGGCGCCATTAACCCTTTTGAGCGAGTTAACACTCGTTTTATCTTAAGCATAAAGAACATGAGAATCTAGAGGAGGGAATTGACTATAAGTTGGAAATCCTCAAAGCTAACAGCTCCATCTCCATCTACATCCATGGAAGCAACAATAGCTTGGCAATCCTCCAGAGACAACGTCCCTACAAGCTGCAGATTCGACATCACCCCGAATAGCTCCTCTCCTGTCAAAGCCTCATTCCGATCATCATCGAAAGCTTGGAAAGACCTTTTAAGGAGATTTCCCCAAGAGTCAAGTTCCAAATTCTTCGTGTTCAGCTCCAAGAACTCCTCTATGCTTAGCAACCCATCCTTGTTAGTGTCTCCCTCCAGCATCATTTTGCTTACCTCTTGTTCACTCGGATTGTACCCAAGTGATCCCATGATGCCACCGAGCTCAGTAGCCGTTATTGACCCATCATTGTCCGCGTCGAAAGCTCTGAATGCTTCCACAAGACTTAAGACATGGCTGAGTGTCTCTGTTTCAACACGCGCAGGGCGGGATTGAGCCATGGATTGAAAGAGCTTTAGAGATGGTGCAGCTAGAGCTTGTGTCTTTATATTCAAGCTCATATCTTGCTATAAATAGGGCGTAACAAAGGTCCATGGATACTATTATTCTCCTTTGGTCCACGTAAAGTTGAAAAAAGTAAAGGTTCTTATGCTAATAAGTTATTCGTTGTTATCATCAATTTGTAGGGAATAATATTATTCTGATTGAAACAGTTGATGTTAACTGCCGTTTAATTCCGGGCTTGGATGATCTACTTGTTGCATGCATAATTGGTTCAATTGGTAAATGCATTGAGCTTGGATATGCGTAGATTTAGGGATCTAAGGTTCATATCACCTTAGGTGTAAATAATCTCTTAAGGTCATTAAATTGGACGATTTTTTACTTACATTATCCGAACTACATTTACAGAAAATTCCTTGTCGAGAGCCTGTACACCTTCGAGATTAATCAGAATGTTGTTCATGTCCCTTGGACACCAAGCACCAATCTAAAAATAAAAAAAATTGAGTGCGCTAGAACGTAACATTGGAAACCTTTAAGATTGGCGAAAGAAATCATAGCAACTTGGCTCACGAGCAATTGTTGGTGGTTTTTGAATTGAAAACTCTATCTTATCTCATTATTATAATTGTTTTAAATTTTTACACGAAATATAATAAATAATTTAACTTTTTTCAAATCTTAAAATAATAATAATATTAAAAATTAATATTATAATAATATTTTATTTAACTCATCTAATATCATATCGACTCATCTCTGAATTTAAATAGGAATAAGTAAAAATAGTAAAAAATAAAGAAAAATTTTTCAAATTAATTACTATTCATTACCTCAACTTCACAACCTATGAAAAAACCTTCACACCCTATAAAAAAATAAAGAAAGAAAAAATTGTAGTTATAAGATGTGAGAATGAATAGTAACTGATGAATAGAATTTATCAAAATAAAACGTTCAACTTCAATTTGTTTGAAGCATCTGATCGTACGGTCTGAATCCTGGTGATGGAAATATATTACAGAGGCATATTTATAGAGTTTGTCAAAAATAGATTTTTTTAAAGCGGGCCTCAAATTTTTTTTTTAAAGAATAAGCTTGCACAATTTAAATACCTTAAACCCACTTAAAATTCTATCAAGTGGAGGATCTTCACCTATGTTGCTGTCATAGTCGCCATGTTCGTCTAGGGCCGGGGTGTACATTAAAACCGTAAACCTATATAAGGACAAATTTTCTAGCCAAATTGGGTTGGAAGAAATTTTTTCGAACTCAATTAAAAAATTGAAATGTGTTCTTTGAATATATGACAAGTATGTACTTTTTTAATGAAGAGATATCAGAATGTAAGTTACGCATTAATAAAAAAAAATAAAAATAGAAGTGCTATAGAAAGAAAGATTACATAAAAATAAACTAATAAATTGACATAATTTCATATGATTCGTTAGATCTACTTTATAATAAAAATAACTTTATAATATAACGTACAACATCAAACTACATTAGTTTGTAAGTTTATTTTGTAATCTGTTTGTGGCTAAAATGTTTTTTATAAAAAAAAAAAAAAGTGTTTTGTACATGCTTAATGGACACTTAATATTAGCTATAGATCGACACACGAATCGTCCGAATTTGAAGGAAAAAGTCTTTGGTATCGGCATATGAATGTTCATGGGTTGAAAGGTACATTTTTTTTGGGGTCAATTTAGTGGTATGGTTGGGCATATTGCCTGCAAATATATGGCGTGTACGTCTCCCTAGATTATGGTCAACAATAATTAATTGTAGAAACTCTAGGGCTTTCAATCAGACCCCAGCTGTTGTTTGAGGACCAACTGGACTCTGCCATAACTGGTGGATTTTTCTTTTCCTGATGTCCTGTCCCTGCTCGGCTACTGTTTTCCTTCTGTGTCGGTCTCTTTTAATAGTATGTCCGGTCCCCTATGGGCCATTCTCAGCAGTAACCCGCGCCCAATTCTTGCTATCGTGGCCCATCAGAACTCATTTTGAATAGGAGCTCATATAGATGAGTCCAAGTTCTTTTTCAATCATGGGTCTGTTTTTTCTCTCTCTTATTTTATATAATTGTTTTTTTATGGAAATAGACTCATTTTATTAATA
Source organism: Juglans mandshurica (assembly GCA_022457165.1). Classification (NCBI taxonomy): domain Eukaryota; kingdom Viridiplantae; phylum Streptophyta; class Magnoliopsida; order Fagales; family Juglandaceae; genus Juglans; species Juglans mandshurica. The sequence goes on along the minus strand of CM039629.1, from coordinate 3,691,649 downwards.
AACTGAAGTTACAACTATGACTTATTAATACATGAAAAATCTAGACTATAAGTCAAACTACGCATCAGCACTGGGCTTCCCCACACACAATTTTCTTTGTGGCGGACATTGTCTTAACTTCTAAACAAACTCTATCCTAATAGAGAAAGTGCTCTGTAAAATAGAACTTAAAGGCCCCCTTTGTCCTCCCAGCGAGGATGAGTACGAGACACTGCTATGAACACCAAATCCAATAGCCTATTTCTATTTTATTAATAACTAAAATAACAAAAAACTACAAATAAACACATTAACAACTACATGACCACAAGCGCTCGTGAGACCCCGGACGTCACACCCATCGCAAGCATCGGCATCTCAAGCCCTGACGGAACGAGCACCTAGCTCACGCATGTACCACAACAGCCAGGTCGTACGACCACCGGTCATAACATCGCCCACCACTCTCGAATGACTCTTGCCCCAAATTACATCTGATCCAAAGGCTCAACACCTCACTTGGGTAAACAAAAAACAACAACAAAAATAGAAAAACAAAAAAAATATAAACACTGAAACGGAAACAAGAAAGAAAAAGAAAAAAGAAAAACGGATGAACAATGCACAATGGGTCGGCAGTGGCGCGTGCACGACACTGTTCACTCTAGGAGGAAAGCCGACGGTCAGACTTGGAAGTTCCGGAGTCAGAGGTTCCACAGAAACCGTGTGTGGTGTCGGCATAAGGCTCACAGTGGATTAAAGCATATGGAATTTATTTTATTTATTTGAATTTTGGCTTTTCCGTGGATTTTAATGGATTGAGTGTAAAAATTGATTGGGGGGGGGGGGGGGGATTTGTCTAGGCCAAAAAGATGGGATATATCACAAAAATTGTATGTGGTTTAGGAAATGTAATATTTTCATATTTCTTGTCCTGTTGTTGCTATTTCAGTAATATTCTGGACGGAGATGTGAGGTTTGGATGAATGGAGGCTTGAAGGGGTGGCGACGGAATGGTGGATTTCTTCTCGAACTGGGATAGAGGCTTGAAGAGGAGGCGACGAGAAGGGTGGGTTTCTCAAAATGGGTCTCTTTGGCCGTCGGATGGATGGAGGCTTTAAGGGGTGCTTTTCTCTTCTCAAACTGCTTTCTTTGGCTTCAAGGGGAGGTGACGGAATGGGTTCTCAAACTGGATGGAGGCTTGAAGACCAAATGGGTTTCTCTGAAGGCTTGAAGACGAAATAGAGGCTTGGATTGAAGATGAAATGCGAACTGGTTTCTCTTTGTTGGGATGGATGGAGGCTTAAAGACAAACTGGTTTCTCTTTGATGGGATGGGCTTCTCTTGGTGGGATGTGTTTCTCTGACTTGAAGATGAAGGTTGAAGCGAAATAGAGTCTTTATATATTTTTTAATTGAATAATGCTAGAGCTTCCGCTGGGGGCTCCCGCTGGGCTCTAGCATGTGTTTTATTATGAAAAAAAATAGAGACTTTAGTTTTTTTATATAGATTTTTTTTCATAATTTTAAATATTTTGAAAAAATAAAAAAAATGAACAATATCATTAAAAAATGAGCAATGCTACATACAGTCGTGGAGTACGCAAACGCCGTGCAGTCACTTTGGAAAAGAGTGAGGTCCACTATTAAAAAATTAATTAATTTTTTCATGCGGGTCCTGTATTTTTTCATTTTTTTCAAAGTGATTGCGCGGCGCTTACGCACTCACGATTACAACTATCATTTTTCTTAAAAAATACTTTCTTAATCACAAAGTAAAATAAAAAATCATAAAAAAATATTTTTATTTTACTTTGTGATTAAGAAAATATTTTTTAATGACTTTTTTTTTTTTTACTTTCTAATTAAGGAAGTGTTTTTTAATGATATTTTAAATTTATTTTATTTTTTAAAAAAATTTGAAATTATTAAAAAAAATCTATATAAAAAAATAACTTAAAAAAATATAAAAAAAAAAACACAAGCAGCATCGTCCTTTTTAATTTTGAAACGCTTAGAACGTGGCATTCCATGTCAGGTAGGAAGTGGGAGCGGCACGTCCGAACGGCCGGTTGTCATAACATTTTCCTAAAACAAAAGGTAGTATTGATCCTCACTTTTATTGCTTCTACTGTGGTTTTTTTTTTTTAATGATATTATTCATAATTAAAGTGGGTAAGCTTTATGACTGCATCGTGGTTGGGGCATAACACAGAGAAATGCCATATACTCACAAAAAATTCATATTAAAATACATTAGATCTATTTTATAATAAAAATAATTTTATAATATAACATATAATATGCAAGTCACGTTATTTGTGAAATTTCTCTGTAGCTTTCATTTTTCTAACACAAATCATGTATGTACTCTAGTTGTGAAAAGCTAATTGGTATATAAAGATGTGAAACATTATTATATACAGCTGTATCTGGTAGACTTATTCTATGTTCATAGTATATTATATACAGCTGTATCTCGTAGACTTATTTTATGTTCGTTTATGAATAGATATATTGCATCTCTCGATCGATCGGGACTGAAGAATAATATTCATTTAGGTCCAATTTTAAATTATGTGTACATGAAGATTTTGGCACCCAAGTCCTTGGTGAATGATGTATGTCAGCATTTATAAGGTTCAAAACAATTCCGGATATTGATAGGGGAATGTATATATAATATATGAAGATCATAGGAAAAGAGTACAGTACCCTAGCTAGCTAGCTAGCTTGTCGTTTTTGCCCAATAAACTGGGAGTTTTTTAAAGGGATCAAATTAAGGTTCATGGTTAGGTGGGAAACAGCAGAATCTGATTACCCAAGTTGATACCTACACACAGAATCCTTAACTTAATTGAGAATATTATATTGGGCTAAAGTTAAGGCCGGGAGGAGGGGCCACGTTGTTGCGCGCGGCGAAACTGATCTATCCCAAGATGACCTTTCCAAGCGCCAAACAACAAGCTAGCTGGGGGGGCCGAATATATATGGTTGCTCTTTGGCGCACCCTGAAAGCTGCAGACGCTCGCATACTTCTCGTATGCGGCGGTTTCAAAAATAACCTTTTGGTTTACTTGGTCATGCATGCATGAGCTCTCTCTCTCTCTCTCTCACGTTACCAGGTCCACATGTGAGCGTCCTTTTAAATAAGACATGCGTCAATATTTAAGTTAATTAGCCATGATCTCTATATATATACGTATACATGATTAATGCATGATAAACAAAGATCATTGATATTTCGTTTATAATAATAATTTATTGGATCGGTAAATAATTAAGTTGATCTTCATGAATGTGCACTCCAAACCAAGCTATTTCATGAGCTTCAGCCATTAACTTTACTCGTTGAAAATTCAACTCCACAGATCTAAGGTGGGACATCATGAGTAATTTGGGCAGTCATTCATGGGAAGCCCCACAAGTACTACAAGAGGTTTAGATGAGAGAGAAGCAGCATCACGATATATGGAACATTCGATCGATTAGATTCCCAAGCTACTTGACACCAAGTATATTTGACAATAAACAATGAAATTATTACCTTTCATAAAACATCGTACTCAACATGCATGAAACCCCCCATTAGATCAGAAATTCTACATTGCCTTAAAACAGACAATTTAATCGAAAAAAGAATGCAGGATTTCATGCAGTATATACAAACCTCGTCTCACTTCATGCAGGATTTCATGAAGTACTTCTTTTTCAGTTATCCTTTAAAAGAGCAGCAACGAATTCTTGATATCATAATTCATCTTCTCCAAGTTTGGCGGCACGTGGAGCTGAATCATCGGCGGGGGCCCACATGCCAACGCCAAAGTATCCTCTGTTCCTTCTGGGATGTGCTCACGCAGAATACTCTCAGTGATAAATCCTTGACTGTACTGCCACCCTTCCTTTATACATTGTTGCACCACGTACCACACCTTTAATCTGTCATATTTCTCAGCCCAAGCATCAAGCTCTTCTCTAAACAAGATATCGTCTTCGGTGCGATTCGCGTAGACCACATACATTTCTGTCTCGTCCTCTGGGTCCTTTAGAATCGCCTGAACCACTTGATATATGGGTGTGATCCCTGTCCCACCAGCTAGCATGGCTAGCTTCTTGGCAAACTTATGTTTTCCATGTACTAAAAAGTTGCCGCGGCCAGTATATTCTATGTGACCCAATGGACCCTTCACGTCTAGAACCGAACCTAGAGGAAGTGAATCTAGATACTGTGACATGAGCCCTCCGTTAGGGAACTTCGGATGCACGTTTTTGAAGTAAATCTTAACCACCAGATCAAAGTACCCGACTACATCGACGGTGCTCGATGGAGTGTAAGCCCGCATGCACAGCTTCTCGTTTATGGTAGCGCACAAAAATATATGCTTCCCTACCGGTAAACCCAAGACCTGGTCATCGGATGGCAATCCAAACCGGAAGAGCCGTACGTTATGGGATATTGATCTTTTATCCACGAGCTTGCATTGGATTTTCTTACGCGGGACGAGCGCCACACTTCTTAGTGGCGCAGTCTCTTTGATGGGAGCAAGGTGGGATGTGTTCGACGCGCCATGCACTGAGCTGTTAGGCGAAGAGGTGTTCGAGTCGGAAGCATAACCCGTCGTGATCAGCTCGCCTATTCGATACTCCTCGAGCATTTTCTTGGCCTTGTCGGAGTGAATTGCGTCAAACTCTTCGGTGCAGTCAGTACCGGCATTGATGAGAATGCTGTCGGTACCACCGGGGTGATCATTGAGGAACCGGGTGCAATCATAGATGTGGCCGTGGACAATGATCCAAGCTGAATCGGCCGAGCTGTGCTTGTTTACCTCAGACATTGGGTACAAGTTTGAGGAAGTGTTCATGAAGGGTGATGAGACGCTCTTCTTGAGGGATGGGTTTGCTTCGGATGATGTCTCGAGGTGCTTTTCTTTGGCCATCCATCCACCGGACTGGTTTCCGGGAAGAGTTGGGTGCTCAAACACGATTCCAATCTCCCCCTTGTGTGGCTTGCACACATTTGTTTTTACCCGGAACCAGCAGTTGTTCATCATTCCCTGTTCATTAATGGAATACGAGTATATATCAGTATACAACGATCGAAGGCCTCAAGTCAAACCTAGCGGCATCTACACCTATCAGGGTTGAAATGCTTGGAAAATCAGTGATATATATGATAGTTCAATAATTTCTCCCTTCTACAATGCAACCGATATCTCGACTATCTATAAACTTGTTTCGTTGTTATTATGATGGCACCAACTTTTAGGCTGAGTTGATAGCATTTTCACCTGGAAATATAAAAATCAAATATGGTCGGCCTAGAATCATTCACCAACAATGAATGAATAAAGGGTAAGCCATGGTGATGGAATCAGTAGGGGTCCCAATATTGCAGTGATGGTGATATATTTGTTGGTTTGACAAAGCACAGAAACTCCACTCTTGTAGGGGCGCGCGGCAAGCAGGACGGATCCAATGTGATGGAATCAATGGCACTCGATCACTCTACTTTTCACGCAACCATTCGCAGAAAATTTATCAGAAGACCGGCCGACAGCATTAAACTAACCACTAGATCTCCAACCAAGAGAAAAATTAAAAAAAGTGGACCACTAAGAAGTAATAAGAATTTAGAGGTTTGATATTGACAAGTGTCACACACCACACATTATAATTTGTTTTATTTTTTATTTTTATTTATTTATTTATTTATTTATTTTATTCCTTTTAAATTAATTAAAATTTTCTATTCATCATCAATATAACACATATTTTATAAATAAAAAATAAAAAGAATAATGTGTGGCATGTGAGAATTTTATCAAGAATTTATGAGCGGCTCAAAGCAAAGGCAAGGGAGAGAGAAAGGTATGGACGCGTCACGCACCATGACATTCCAAATGAGCTTCTCGGGCTGAGTGTTGAGGGCCACATCCCAGGCTCGAACAGCAATCTCCTTGGTTCCAAGCAGGTCCAGCACCTCCACCTCCAACGACCAGAAGCACCAGCACCAATATTTGCCGTACTTGTTCGGCTTCTCCTGGTGGTCCAACGCGCACACCCGCCATGTCTCTCCACCGTCTAGAGTCACCTCGACACGAGTCACTTTTCTCCCACCTCCTGGGTACGAATAAAATAAGAGAAATAATTAAATATTCCTGCTCAAAGCTCTCCCTAGTCCCTAATCAAAGAAGGTAGACCTTTTTTTATCAGGGTTAATTTATTACCCCGCCCCTGGTTTTAGAAACTAACCAACATAAAAAAAAAACATCTTTCCTAAAAATAATAATTATTAATAATTCCAAGTTCCAAGGAAATTGATGCAAGCCAAGTCTCTAAACAAAACAGATTTTCTTAGAAAAAGTGATGAGATCACAGAATATTTTTATATGCCACTCAATGATAATACAAGACCCATGCAGGCGAGCAAAGCTACCGGATCTTATGGGTAAACAAAAGAGTCAGTTAAGATATTATAGGATCAACAACTCACCGGAATATGCATAGCCCCTCAAAGTGTATGGCCTCTGCGTTGTCCACGAGTTTATCGGCAAGATCTCCTCGTGGCATGGCGTCGTCATCACAGAGTTTATGTTCAGCTCGTTAATAATGTACTCAGGCTTATACCACCAAGCTGCGCAAACCCCAAATCATTTCGCTTCTTGCCATTTCAAGATAAATTCCTAAAACTCACACAAGAAATTTGACTCGCACGCTTCAATTGAAAAGCGTTTAGGAAAAATGCAAAGAAGATAAGCATATACAAATAAAGGCTATTTTCATTCCATGCTTTGAAAAAACTGGGTCAGAATCTTGAGCAAAAAGAGAGACAAGGCACCTTCGGCGTTCGCTAGCTCTGCGTCAACGTGTGAAGGAAGTACTCTGTTGTCGTTGAAATGGTAGTAACTATCGGATTCTCGGGTCGTCACAATAATCCGCTTCAGCCATTTCACCATTCGCCCGCCTATGAATCCCGGAACGATCATCCTCACTGGGAATCCGTGGTCCGGCGCCAATTGCGCACCGTTTTGCATGTACGCTAACATGATGTCCCGCGACGGATCCATGGCGATCTCGTACTTGATACTGGTCCCGTACTTGGACCCACCGCCACCTGGCAATTTCTCAACCCCTTCGAAGCACACATTGAGTGCCCCGCGTTTGCGGCTCAAGATCCCACACCGCTTGAGCACATGGCGTAAAAGGACACCTCGCCACACCGAAGTGGAGATCCCTGCGGCGCCCCAGTTAAAACCGATGGTCTTCTTCACCATGTTCTGCTCTTTCCGTCTGTTTCCAGCGCAGACCAGCGTGACCGGGAATTCCCGGCTCTTGAACTCAGTGACGAGTTCGTCCATGGTGAACCGGCCAGGTCGCTTGACGAATCCGCAGACCTCGATGGTCCAGTCGTCCCACCTGGCCTTGGGCACCGGCCCGTGGTTGCGCACGTAGTGGAGTGGCACCGGGGTGATGAACCCGTGGTGCATAAGCCGGGTCAGTGGCGGTTCCGAGTTGAAGGGGTGCTTCCCCGTGAGCCGGACCATGGCGGGGTTGCGCTCCACCCAACTATCCGCCGTCGCCGCGTCTTGTGGGTCCAAGATCGACTGCTCCAATTCGCGGTTACCTCTCTCTACCATTTCTCTGAAATCGTTCGCATCTTCATCATCGCTCGAAGAGTCTTCTGCCGTCACGACAGTCGAGTCGACAGACCGGTAGTTGTTGACACCCGATTTGAAGGTAAGAACAACGTCGTTAACGGTGGGTTGGAGACGTGTAAACCGTCGGTTGTCTACGGAGGTTCCCATGAAGAGAAAGAGAAAGGAAAAAGTTGATATTTTATATCTGAAGATCAAAAGTGAGACGCTTTCTAGGAACCACTTCCTCTCCGAGTTTGCAGTGTAAAAGGAAGGTGCTAACGGCAGAGATATATATAGTGGTAGTGAGGGGGGATGCGTGGCACCTAAAACAAAAGGGCCCACCTGCAGAGAAGAGACGACCTTGACAGCATGCAATTAGTTTCTCTATATGCATCTTCAGAATCATATAGCTTAATTTTGCGTGTTAAAGAAAACTCTTACATTGAATTATATATTTTTAAACTAAATAATAATAAAATTATTATTTTTTTATTTTTTATTTATTTCCTAAAATTATCTTTTTATATATATTTTACATTTAACCTCCATTTTGTATTATTAACTTAACACAAATTTCATGTATCAAAATCATCTTAATATAAGTTCTACAAAATTTATTTTAATGAATAGGAGAGAGAAAAAATTAGTTAAATAATGTTTAAATAATGAATAGTACTGCTTCAAATTTTAAAAAGTATTATTTATAAATATGTAAAAATATGTAAAAATTTAAAAATGCATAAACTAATATAGATAAATATAAAGGCATATTATTCAAAGATAAAGATGAAGATGAAGAAACCATTTCTAAGAGTATTGGCTAGCCATTGCCAAATCTAAAATTTAGCTAGAATTTTAAATTTTGGCTATAGGATTAAATTTTGGCTAGATGAATCTACATTAGACTAGCCATCTTAAAGTTAAAATAATAATATAATATTATATATTTTAATAATATTTTTCAATTTTTTTTTTAATTTTACAAATACACTTAATATATTAATTAATAATTCAATTTTTTATTAATTTCTTTTATCATTTAAATTTTTTAAGACGCATAGATCCACTTTGTCATGGAGTTCATTACTAATTTTATATTCAAGTACTTTCCTCACATTCCACATTGATACTGCCCATTAAATATCAATATGATGCTCCTTCTATAAATGCTAGTGTAAAGGATGGACCACATTGGCGATGAATAGGAGCTCGTTATGTTTGGAGAAAAGGATGAACTTCCTGTAGATGAAAACTTGAACTTTTCTATCTTACCGAGTCCAATGCAGCGGGTTTAAAGATGACCAAGTCCATAATTTGGCTTTTTTGAAGTTTTAGCGAGGCTGATGCTAATGCTCTAATACTCGTAGAGATAGCCAGCTGGGCGGGGTAATTAGGATGCCTTGCTATTTTATTTTTAAACTAATTAATTTATCCCACCCATCATTTATATATCATAAAAAAAAATAAAAAGTTATATATAATTTGTGGTATAATTGATGTCAACTATTATTTTGTTTTTTTCGTCCCTCTCCAAATTGCCTACGTACGTTATTATTGGCAGCCCAATGATAGAGAGACATTGGGACTGGGGAGGGTGGTGTCAGCCATGTATAGGAGAATCACCGTTGATTGCTCCATTGAATTTGAGTCATTACTGGCCACGAATCTATTAAACAAACTAAATACAACAAACACACACACATATATATAAATGATTTAATTCGTACAAGCTTCTAAGTCTTTGTAAAAAAAATGAATTTTATTTTTAAAAAAATTAAAAAAATTATTATTTATAAGTGATTTTTTTTTTTTTTACAAAAGACTTATATAAAACTTTGTAGGTGTTTTCCAAGATATCTACCCATGCATGCCGGCCAGGCCGGTGTTCGATCTGTACGTCTTTCTTGCTTATGAGGCTATGAGCTACGTACGTACGTACCATGTTCCAGCTTATATATAATATATAAGCTAGCTAGTCATGATATTAATTTTCACAATCAATGCGATATATAGTTGCAAAAAAATTAAAAGGAAATTAGAGTTAGTAATATCAATATGGTTAATATATAATAAGATTGGAAGAGATCAGGTTTAGAATGATCCATTTCGCACCATTGAGTTCACTGTAAACACTTGGATATTTATTGGCCAATATATTATAATACGATTCTCTGATCCAGAGGACGTGCACAAAAGGCATGAGTACTCACGAATAAATACTGATCCGATCGAAGTGATCGATCTCGATCAATTTATATAGTGTAATTTTAGATATATACAATCGCTTACGTAAATGTCGCGTAATCGTTTTGAAAAGAGTGGGATTTACTATTAAAAAATTAATTTTTTTATGTAGATTTTATATTTTATTTATTTTTTTTCAAAGCGATTATACGACAGTTACATAATTTACGGTTACATATATATTTTCTTATATATATATATACATGGAAGATTTTCATAGAATTTTATAACGTTTGACCAATATTTGATCACCATTTCAATGGATCGAATAAATTATATGTATTCAGCTCATATTCTTGCTAATTACATTCGTAAACTCTTATCACAAGTAATATTACCTCTACACAAATCGTTGTTAGATTAGCTTAAAAACATATCATTCTGCATTCAAGGTTGAAAATTTCAATGACCTGCGAATACGAGTATAATGCACACCACTCCCAATGAAAAATTCAATTATAGTAATTAAGTTGTTCGTAAACCAGCGTCAAGTGGTAATTTAATTAATTATGGGACATCAAAGATATAATTAATCCAATTAATTCCAATATATATAATAATCAATTCTACAGTGTACTGAGAAAATCCCACATAATTTAATTATGGAGATCACATGCTCGATCGTATATATCCAAATTAAGGTTCATAATTATAAGAAATTGATCATCATGCAGTTCAATGTACGTAGGTATATATATATATATATAGGATCGATCTAGGTTCTTTAAAATACTAACTAATTAGAGATTAAACAGCTTTTTGTTCACCTCGAAGTTCTAGCTGCTAGCTTATACGTACGTCTGAACATTTGATTGGCATCAACATATATCTGAACGTGCAAATTAAGTAGAATATCTAAAAAACTTTGCATTAGTTTAAAAACTAATAAATATTATATAGCACGCACCTCAACTTAGGTTTCTTAATTAATTAAGGTTTCACAAGTACTAGTACTCTTAAGACCAACATATGAGAAAACAGAATGTCGAAATTCTTAATATTTGTGAATAACGTCATGCGTTGTTTTTGTTCTTCATCACCATTTTTCATCTTTTTTAAATACATAAAGAATTGCAATTTCTCTAGGGTTGACAATATATAACACAACCTGTGTACCCGACACGCGAATATGATATGAAATAAGCGGGTTTGACTTTGATATAAATGTTTTTGCGTCAAAAAGGGTTATATATAATCCAATAAGACACGGTTCATAAACAGGTCGACCTGCGAAAGTATCCCAATCAATTAACCCATATAACATAAATAAATTATATTTTTAAATTTTATAAATGTTTAGTCATATGTATTTTCTGTAGTTGGAAATATGTGATATTAATATTATTTGATTACATTATATCTCAAACTATTATTTTTTTGTTAATGTGTAATTTTATTTTAGGAAAATATAATTAGCTTTCTTATATATTATTAGTTTGAATATTGATAATAAATATTTTATCATGAATCCAGTTGTAATTGTGAATTATATATATAGTTATCATTGTATTATATATGAAATTATATTAATTGTGTTAAAAAATAAATATGTGGATCAATTCAACACATTTATATGAAATGAGTTGAAACGGATTAAATGGGTTGTATCCAAGTTAACCCAATAAAACTTAATTACTAAACAGGTTAAACAGATCGTGTTATGTGGCTCGTTAATTAAACGGGTTGGGTTTAAGTTGTCACATAGTCTAATACTTATGATTTAATGTGACACAAACACAACCTGCAAACATGAATTGCCACCCCTAGTTTCTTCACTTTACGTGCAAAGTTAAATCAAAGTTTTGTAGGGGTAAAATGTGCATATGCCATCTAGGAGGCTAAAATTAAATCATAACGAAAATTTCACAGCAATCTCTGGGTCATCTTCAAACTTGTATATATATGTTAGATCCAAACTTATATAGCCTCAAATATATAATATAGTAGACTCAAACTTATAGCCTCATATAATTAATTAAGATGATCAATCTACGTTTTTTTAACATATAACGCTTTATAATTAACAACAATCCATCGATCTTGTGATCAATTCAATATTCTTATGAATTATTAATACTATTCATCTTACATTTTATTATTGTCCATCACACTTTACTTTATTGATGTGATATATTTTAAATAATTTTATATCTGCATCAATTACTTAATTTAATTAGGCGATAGACACTTTAAATATTTCACATAACAAATGCATGAATTACAGAAACAAAATAAAGTATATACGAAGAACATCAATATTTCTCATGTGAATTATAATAAAAAATAAAATATTTAGTACTCCCCATGCAAAAACCTTTTCAAATAATGTTCTCTCCTAATTAAGGACTTAATATATAACCTTGGCAATAATTAGTAGCTCATGAAGATCACATGATCTTATGTATATCTCACTTGACTTACTTTTGGTTTTTACACCACTTTATATTATGTGTGTTTTAACCTAGTACGTATAATATATTTAGGCGCGAATGCAACAATATATATATATATATATATATATATATATATGTGGGTGTTTGATTCGGTTTGAGGTTTTAATATATTTCACTTGTAAATCTATCATTTAATATCACATCATGAAATAATAAGAGAATGATAAAAAAATAAATGATGAATAGATATTTTTCTTATTAATTATATAGATAATTAACCCATCTGAAAGATTCCCCATCATCCCATGAATGCATAATATATATGCTAATTGTCATGAGATGGTCTGATCAGAGAATTAATTACTACTTATAAGTACCGGACAAAGTAGAATTAAATAAGCAGAAAAGGACAGCAAATGGGTAAAGATCAAGTTGAAAGAAAGCGGTCATCAAGTTGAGAGTACTGCAAATTGGTGGGTGGGTGGAGGGACACAGACAAAATTCGGGCGAAACCTGCGAAGTGGCGCATGGGAGCCTCCAATGGTCAATGACCCAAAAACAAACATGGGGCTGCTACGTACAATACCAATTAGCTATAGAAAAGAAAGTGGAAATCAGGAGAGGATTAGAGGAGAGCTAGGGTCAGAAAACTCAACAACTGGGGTTAGGGTTATGGCTGGCTAGGGTTAGGGACGCCATATCTGCACTTGGCTCTTCGTTGAACCCTGGAGCCACCTTTGATTTTTCTCTGCTACTTGACAAAAGAAAGAAGGAAAAAAAAAAAACTATGGTCGATTTTCAAAGTTCAATTAGGTCCACAGATTTGAATTAAAGGCAGTTTTTGACAGATTTTTTTATTTAATTCCCAGTTAAAACCTGTTCCTCACATGAGTGATCTATGATCATCAGAGAGAAATAGGCTGGAAAATCTGATCCAACAATGTGTTGTTGATGTGACTCTAATTGATCGAAAAGAAGTTTTAATTATATGTATGTAAAGATAATTATAAAAAGAAATTTGATAGATAAAACTTAAAAACGTGGATGAGGTTTGAATAGTAATTTAAAATTTGAGATGAGATAAATTGAAATAAAAGTTAAAAATTAAATAAAATATTATTAGAATATTAATTTTTAATATTATTATTTTTTTGAGATTTGAAAATAATGAATTGTTAATTATATTTTACATAAAAATTTAAAAAAATTATAAATTGTAATGATTAGATGAGATGAATTGAAATCAACTCTGAATCCAAAGGGCCAAACTACTTTACAACCAAAATCAAAATCAAAACGAGGCTTGATCAAAACATTTTTCAGATCATCAGTCTAGCCAACTTCACCTTAGAATAAATGATGATTTATAAACATTAATAATTAATCTCAAACAAATGTGCAATTTTGTTTTTTTTTTTTATTTTTTTTATACGCCTAAGTTTGGAAATATGCATGATTTTAAAGTTTAAGAAAAACTTAAATACAATTGCAGAAATAAAAAAAAAAAAATTGAAAAATGTTTGGCCCAGTGGCTCAAGTTTGCTCAGCTCTTGTGCTGGTTTATGAATTCTACCCCATGATATGAACCTGATCAAAAGATTAGATATTATGATGTCCTAGCTAGAAATTCTCATTGATATTTCATGAATCGTAAAAATTCTGAAGCCCACCAAACATATATGATGAGAGTCATTGTGATACCTCATATGATATGGATAAAGGTAGGTAGTGTATGGGATCCCACATTGCTTGGGAATGAGAAGTTCTTGCTCTTTATAAGGTTCTAATGAGATTCCAATTGTATCATTGACTAGTCCTTTTAGAGTATAAGTCATGTGATTTGGGCCTTCCATTGAGACGTTACAGTCATTGTATCAGATCATGACTCCGATTGGTTGAAACACTAATATATATATATATATATTAGTCCATTTTTTTAATTTCACCACACCACCATCATATTTTAATTTCACTATGTAAGATGTGTCATATTTATTACTATTGGATGATAAAGAATCATCTAATAAATGATCATTCATTGATGATAAATGTTACACATCATATATAGTGGGATGGTGGTGTAGTGTATAGAATTTTTACTATTTTTACATGCATCTAATATAAGTAAGATAGTAATATGGTGTATAGAATTTTCCTAAAAACAAAGCTTTGGTTTCAAATCCAATGTAATATTTTTTCACCATTTTTACGTACCCCAACGAGAGTCCATTTTTTCTTCTTCTTTTTTTTTTTTTTTTAAGCAAGATTGCATTAAAGAAGAAGAAGAAACAGCATACAAAGTAGTCTTGGAGACTGGAAATTAACAAAATACATCATTGTTGGGGATCCTTCCCACTATGGAATTGTAGAAGTGATGGGGGAATATGAATTTGGGGGTTATTACCAAAAGCTTGCGTTGCCGCTGCCCACTACGCTAAGTTATGCGCGCATCGATTTTGTAATCAATGAATTTTCCTCGCCTTCCATTCCTTGAATGACTTGAGGTGATGTCTGATGTCGTTGATTATTGGATCCATGATCTATTCTTAGATTGCCGAGGCATTGGAGATTGCTTGGATAGTGACTTTTGAATCGCCTTCTAAGATTATTTTTTCAAGCTTCAATTTTTCTGCTTCTTTAACGGCCATTAAAGCTACAAATGCTTCTCCAACATTTGAACTTACCTTGATGATGAGATTGGTTTTTGCAAATAGTAACTCCCTGTTGTCCGCCCAACAAAGAGATGCAAGAATAGATCCTTCCTTTCTCGGGGCAACATCGAATGTGATGAGATGATATCCATTAGGTTGTCTTTCTTCATATTCCTCAATCTGGTTTTCTCATCCTGCCCATGCTCTTGTGTGCTGTTTAACAAACTTAAAAACAGTTTCTACATACACAGAAATTGAGGGAGTTGCAATATCATGTTTAAGCTTATTCCTTATGAACCAAAGATGATCCATTGCCACGGTTGCAAAAATCTGGAAATCATGTTGCTCTTCTTCAGGTATTATTAGAATGGTAGAAGGGTTAATGATTATGTTGATCCAGTTGGATATCGGTTGGCTTGCAAAGAGGGAGGTATCAATCGGCCACTTGGAGTGTCTCCACATTAATCTAGATAAGATGCAATTGAGGAAGAGATGAGGGAGATCTTCAGGTTCAGTTTTGCATAGGGGGCATCGGATTTGATCTTCATCAAGAGGAATAACGTTACTGATCTTGGTTTTTGTGGGGAGGATATTATGGCTAATTTTCCAAAGGAGCAATTTTAATCCATCTTGAATTTTCATCTTCTAGAGGGACTTCCAATTGATGGGCAGGTTGCTAGTAGAAGGGATGTCATTCTGATGAACCAAGGCTGCATAGGATGATTTTACAGAGAATTTTCCAGAGGCATGATGGAGCCAATAAGTCTTATCAGGTATGTGCTGGAAGTTATGGTTGGCTAAGGGAATTTTTTGGATTTCTCTGACGGTATTATTTGAAAATAGGGTATTCAAGAGGAGGGTATTCAAACGCCTTGGCTCTTATAAGATGAGTTCCGAAACAGTCATGGAGTGATCAACAATATTATTAGTGGGATGTGGTTGAGGGATATTGGTTGACAGAGTGGGAATCCAAGGATCAATCCAAACTCTTGTGGTGGCTCCGTTATTGATCTGATAACAAAAACTAGACTTGAAGAAATCACTTTGTTTTAAAAGACTTCTCCAAAACTTGGAGTCCAATGACTTGGGGGCTACCTCTAGAAAAAAGTTTGACCTTAGGTATTTCTTTGAAAGAACTTCTTTCCTAAGGCTGGTGGATCCATTGATGAAAGTCCATGCTAGTTTGGAGATGAGGGCTGAATTGAATATGGAAGTTTGTTTCAAGCCAAGACCACCCATTGATTTAGGCAGACAAATCGAATTCCAAGATTTTGGGGTAAGCTTCTTTTTTTGGTTGTCTTCATATCTCCACCAAAACCTCCTCAGTAGAGTATCAATTTTTTTTGCCATTACCTTGGGGAAGAGAAAGGTGGACATGACATAACAGGGAAGCGAGCTTGCCACTGATCTAATGAGGACAGTTTTTGAAGCTTGAGAAAGAATTTTTGTCTTCCAACCTTGAAGTTTGGTTTGGATTTTATCGATGAGGTCGGAAAGAAATTTCTTCTTTTCAACACCATTAGTGAGAGGCATGCCCAAATATTTAGAGTTTGGAGGTGAAGTTCTGAAGTCAAAGAAACTTTTAACAGCATTGACGAAATCAGGATTGATGTTGGCACTGAAATGAAGAGAGGATTTCCTATGATTAATATTTTGCCCTAACCATGAATTATAAGTGGTAATACAGTCTGCAAAGGCTTGGGTGGTATGAGAATTGGCCGTACAAAAAAGGAATAGATCATCAGCAAAGAGCAAATGGGATATGGAGGGCCCCTCTCTTGACAGTTTTATGCCTCTACGACAGCCAATATTTTCTTTAAGAGTGATGAGTCTAGAGAGCACTTCAGTGCCAAGAATGAAAAGGAAGGGAGATAGGGGATCTCTCTACCTTAAACCTCTCGAGGGTTGAAAGAAACCATGTGGGGATCCATTGATAATAATTGAGTAGGAAACAATAGAAATGCATTCTTTAATCCAATGGATCCATTTATGATTGAAGCCAATGTGGTGAAGAACATCCAGAATGGATGTTCATTCCATAGAATCAAAAGCTTTTGCCATATCAATTTTAATAGCCACAGTGCAAGTTCTGGTTCTTTTTTTTTTCATGAGGTGGAAGATCTCTTGACCAAGATTGTGTTTTCTTGAATGAGTCTGTTTGGCAAGAAAGCAAATTGATAAGGGGATATAATACTTGGCAGAATAGCTTTGAACCTATTTGCAAGGATTTTTGCTATAATTTTATAGCAAACATTTGAAAGACTAATGGGTCTAAATTGATTGATATCATTTGGATTTTCCACCTTGGGAATCAAAACTAAATTGGTATGATTGAGCTCTTTTAGGAGTTTCCCTTGAATGAAGAAGTTTTTTACAGAAGCCAGAACATCAGATTTGATAATTTTTCAAAATATTTTGTAAAAAATGCCCGTAAAACCATCAGGACCTGGTGCTTTTGAGGAGGGAAGAGCTTTAACAACAAGGGAAATTTCTTCATTAGAAGGAATGTGGCAAAGGTAATCATTTTCAGCATCAGTGATTTTTTTTCGGGAAGAGATGATCCATATCAATAGATGGAGAAGGATTGGAAGAGGTGAAAGTGTTTTGAAAATGCTCCAGAATGGTTGCCGAGATTATGGATGGATCAGAGGAACATTGATTACCACCCATTTTAAGGCATTTAATATTGTTCCTTCTACGTCTGATCACAGGAGAGGCATGAAGAAATTTAGTGTTTAAATCTGTGGTAGTGAGCCAAGTCACTCTAGATTTTTGACGCCAAAGAGATTCTTCCCTAAGAAGAAGTTCATGAATATTCGCTTGCAAGTCTGATTCCAGGGAGAGAGGAAAGGGTAAGTGATCTTGAGCCTGAATTGAGGAAAGAATTCTAGAAAGATGTTTTATTTGAGTTTGAATATGACCAAAGTTGTTGATGTGCCACTCGCAAAGGGCTTTTTTTGGTATGCTTGCGTTTTTTTGAAAGGATAAAGGTGGGGGTTCCTATGAAAATGTGATCCCATGCTTTTTTAATAATACCAAAAATAGATGAGTCTCTCAACCAAAACTCCTCAAATTTAAAGGCTTTGGGAGAGGTTTGTCTATTGGATGAGTCCAGTAAAATTGGAGCATGATCAGAGGAGTCATAAGTGAGGGTTGCGATGGATCTATGAGGAAACAGATCAAGCCAAGCTAAGTTGGCAATCCTTCTATCTAATCGTTCTTTGATGAGATTGTAACCATCCCTCTTGTTTGACCAAATATATTTTGGACCATTAGAGCTGATATCAACAAACCCAAATCTATTCATGAAAAAGGGAAGCCCATTCAATTTGGAGGATTGAGCAAAGGATTTACCCCCGAGTTTTTTTTGTTTGGGAAATGATCGAGTTAAAGTCCCCAATTGCAAGAGAAGGCCCAGGAAAAGACTCAATAGTCCGGCTAAGAAGATCCCAAAAGCATTGTTTCTGACTATACGGTGCACGACAGTAAACAAGATTCAGAAGCCATGGCATATGAGTGGGATCAGAGTAGACCAACACAGATATCATATTAGTAGAAATATTCACAAGTTCTGTATCAAAACTAGGACGATACAATAACAAAAGACCTCCCCATTTTCCGGTAGGTGGGGAGTGGACAAAAAATGAAAATCCAAGCATATTTACAATACATTCATTATCACAGGGAGATAATAAAGTTTCTAAAAGAAAAATAACTTCAGGATTATAGATATTGATATTTGCCCTGAGAGATCTAATTGCACGAGGTCGGGCAATACCTCGACAATTCCAAGCAAGGAGCCTCATGGGTTTTTTGGTGGCAGTGAGGGCCCTGCCACTCCAGTCATTGGATTAATGGGAAAGAGGTTCATGGTTTGAGTCTAGACTGTATTACCCGAAACTGTCAAGGCTTGCCTCTGGTATGGAGCATAATGAGCAGTGGAGCTGTTCCTTTTGCTCTTACGCTGTGTGCGGTCCACTTTTGCTTTTTGGGTTGGAGGATATTCTGAAGGGAGATGTGGCGCAGTTTTGAACTCTAGAGGATGGTCTGTATAAAACTGTGGCCTAGCTGCACAATGGATTCCTTCATGCTCCTTGTTGATCATGTCAGATTCGGCCACTGTTATAGTAGAAGATAAGAGGATTTTTTTTTGTGTGGGAATTGAGGGATTGGCTTTACTGGGTTGATGGATTTCCTCTTTCTAGTTGACTCATTGGATGAGGTTGGGGAAGATGTAGGAGCTGTAACTGTCGAAGTCATATTCCTCTGCTCTAGGGTTTGGTTAGTGCTCTGGTGGATGGGTTAGAGAGGAGAAATTTGGGTATGAGGAGACGATGGGGCTGGATTGAGTAGGAAGGTGTTGAAAGCAATGCATGCTCGTTCGGATGGGCTAACCAAAAGGGATAAATTCTGGTTTGATTTGGACAGTTCAGAGATAAGTGGGCTTCTGTTGGCTTGGAGTTGGGCTATAACTTGGTTGAGAAATGAAGGGTTGGATTCGGCCTGGTTAGAATTGGGCTTGTAGGCTCAAGGCTCAAGGTTAAAATTATTGGGTTGACTTCAAACGGGAGGAAGGATGTGTCCTTCAAGGGACAAGGGTTTACAATGTCGGCTGAAATGCAGGTTTGAGTTAAAGAGAGACTGACATCACCTGACGGTTGAGAGGGGAAGGTGGAAACCGGATGATTGCCATCAATAAATGATGCTGACATGCTTGCTTGATGAAGGCTTTGAAGGGCACCACGTGGTGATGAGAAGTCCACAGCTGGGTCCATTCTTATGGGGCAATGGAGTTGGTTATCAGGAAATTGAACAGTGTCGTCATCTTGGTTGATCAATAACTCAGTAGAACTGCTTGAAAAGAGCTTTTTTATACAAAACTCCTTTTTGTCCCCATTGTCAGTGCTGATAATAACTGCCTTGCCTTTTCCCACATGTTCTACAGGGGAATTTTTCTTGGCCAGGATCAAACTGTCCTTTAACTCTATGAATGTTACTGAAGGAGGCAGTGGCTTTTCAAGGAAGAGAGTGGACTGTAGTTAATCTTTAAGTGAGTCATCCGCCCTTATCAAGCCAGTATTCATACGGCGATTCTCTACAATTTCTGCACGCATCCAATGGCCATAACACGGATCATCTGAAGAACTAGTATAAATAGGACAAGCTTGGTGGAGATGTCCCAAACGACCACACCCATAACAAAATTCAGAGAGTTTTTCATATTTAAAACTAATCTTTGCTAGCTTCTTGTTGATTTTGGGTAAACTAAAACCTTCATAAAGAGGCTTCTCAATGTTGATCTCAACTCTAATACGCATGCAAGGTTTAACACTGTTTTCAAGGAGATAAGAGTAGTCAATCTCTATCAGACGTCCCAAGACTTTACCTATTTGTATTGCATTTTCTACTGTCATCATTTCCAGTGGAAGTTCACATATATGAATCCAAAATGCTGAAAAAGATAGATCAATTTCTTGAATGCTAAGTCCAGGGAGCCATTTGATGGGCACCAAGGTGGATCTAGTCTTAAAGATCATTTGCAAGTTCCAGATGGATCAATTACAAGGTCAAGATCCAAGAAGATCAAGGAAGCAATGCAATGATTGGTGCAATCCACTTGGGACTAGTCTAGCAAGAGCCCCGCGGGTTCATATCACCATTCCTTGAGAACCATGTGATATCCCTTAAAGTTCCATGGCCTTTGTTGAAAAATTCTATTCTTTTCCAGACTCGAAGAGAAAGTGAACAGGAAAGTGTTGATACCCAAGTCTTTTTGTAACGCCCCAATGGAAGGCCCAAACAACATGACCTATACTCCAAAAGGACGTCAATGATACAATTGGAGCCCCATTAGAACCTTATAAAGAATAAGAACTTCTTCTTTCCAAGTAATATGAGATCTCATACACCACCTACCCTTATCTTTATCATATGTGATATCACATTTCTTTGTTCAAGTCCAGTGCAAAACTCCATACCGCATGAATGGTAGAATGAAAGATGTGCTTATTAAAGACTTTAGAGGAGACCAGCTTACCTATGAGGGCATGGTTTGAAATCTTTGTTGCGGTGTCCGTTGCTGGGACCATGATGATGTCCTCCAAAGTCAAAGCTTTTGTTTGTTCAAAGAGTTGTTCGATACCTTGATTTTTGTTTGACCTAATTGGGAGGCGGATGTGGAGGACAAAGGGGGAAAGGTTGGTGGGTATAACTTAAAAGGGAATGGAAGGTAGTGAAGGACTTACAGGTGTGTTAGGAGAGGGTGATAGAGATGGAGGTAACTAGAGGAGAGACTCATCTTTGCAGAGAGCGGCGGTCTTTCTACTGCTGAGACATTACTTATGAGAATGAACCTGACCATCTTGCTAAGAGTTTCTACTTTTACTTTTCAAGTACATGTTTCTCAGAATTTATTAATCTTGGTTGTTCTTCCTCATCGCTCTTCTTTTCTCTTATCTATTGGTAATTTGGTAGTTTATCATCTCTCTCTATATATTATATATATATATATATATATATTAATGCTTAGTACTTTATTTTTGTAAGCATTTTATGCTCTCCCGGATTCACGCAACCTGCACAGATATTCTTGGTCGGATAGGTTCACCTTTTCCATTTAAAATCCCCAATAAAATCTTCATGAAATCGATAGAACTAATTTCTTTTGTATTCAACAATGATCTCAGCAGCCCATAAAAATAAATAAACAAATAAAACCAACAACGACAACAATCCCCGCTCTGCAAACAACAAAATTTCACTGATTAACTCAATAAAAATTCAATTTTTGGGTGTGTCGTGTAACGTGTCATGATAATTTGGAGGCATGCTAAGTGCCTCATTATTTTTTAATATTAGACTTTATTTTTTATTGTTTAAAGACAATGCACTGTATCTAGTAAAAAAAATTATGATCCAATATTAAAAAAATCAAATTTTCATGTGAATTCTAGATTTATTATTATTTTTTAAATGAAATATGCAAAATTTACGTACTACGTACTGCGAGTATAATTTTTCTTGCTCTTTTCTATTTATAACTTTCACGCGTGCTTTGTCTCTTTTTCCTCTCCTCTATCGACATTCTCTAATATATCATTTTCAACGTTTTAAATAAGAAGAGACCGTTCAAAAGAGAGCAACCTTGCACAAGTGATGAATTGACCGTAACCTTCGACAGATCGAATTAACCCACCCAGTCATTTGGCCCAAATGATATATTCAGCCTGTTGGATTGAGCTAGCTTGTGCACAAATTACAGGCCCAAATCCATTTATGGCAATGACATTGGCAATTTAAGGATCCCAAATATAAAAACCAAACCAAACCAAGCCATTAATCACTCATGAGTTACATACCGATCGATCTGCTCTATTTTTCTTGCAAACCCAAGTTGCATGTTCTGGAGAACTAATTCCCAGAAGGAAGATCTCAAGGAAGCAGAATATAAAGGAAGAGAACAATATGGACGCAAGCAAGCCGAGCACCCAGAATATTAATGGAGTGATTATCTCTGTCTACGTCGAAGCACCCAAAACGCAATCGCCTCTCATGAGGACGGTTCCCGTCAAGAAAACCAAGCCAAAACCTGTATCCAAAAAGCCTCAGACCGCAAGAAAGCAAGTCGAGTACTCTGATCGCAGGGCTCAGCTCCTCGCCTACGCTCGAGAGTTGCGAAGTAGTAGTACTGCTGCTAGTGATCATCCCCAAGATCAGATTCAATTACCCAGGAACAATTTGAAGGCTAAGCCCAAGGTATAAGTTCTTCCGACTCCCCCCCCCCCCCGGCATGCAAATACTATAGCAAAATGTAGGTAAATGCATCTAACAAATCGTGATGCATGCCTAGCTTGAACAGGAAAAATGGGAATGGATAATGGCACCAGCAAGTATATGCTGTCCGTCACGTCGGAGGCTTGAACGCGCAAGGAGACGATGGAGATACGAGCGCGTACCTGTTGAAGAGAACGCCGAAAAATCAGATCACACGGTGGTTTCCGAAAGCATCGGTGCCGGCAGAAAGAGAGAAGGCACCACAAGGAGATCATCTCGCAATTCTCACAGCTTCCTTGTAAAGCTCATTAACACATTGAATTGTGTTTATTATTTGTTACCATTTTTTTCAGAGTCACATGAACAGGTATATAATATGTATGGATCATTGCGTTACTATCTAATTGATTATTCGTTTTTTCCCTTTTGCAGAATAAATTAAGGTGTAGGTTAAGGGAACTATCTTGTTAGTTGCCAAATATATATGGACGATGGTGGCAATGATGAATTATTATTTGGTATTTTAGGTACGTATCTGCTCATTCCTTTTAAGATGTTATCTCAATTAAAATGAATGTTTATACAAGCAATTTTAATTACATATATAGTATCTAATGATACGATAGGATTTCTACGTCATCCATCTTTGGAGAATACCTAATAATATTTCGGCAATGATATTGTTAATTAAGCATGCATCATGGTTTCAAAGAGTATGTTATTCTTAGGAGGTCCTTTCGTACCATGAATGAAGATAAGAAAAAAATCTATTTATCAGTATCCTCTCAACATCCCTTGAGTTATGTGGTATTAAATAATGGACCCATAAGTGAAATATGGGAAGTGAAATTTCATTTTTTATTTTTTTTTCTTCTTCTTTTTTTCTTTACATTTTTTAACATATTTAAATATTTTTAGAAAATAAAAAAATACACTAATACACTAATAGTTACTTTCTTAATTAGTAAGTAAAAGAAAAAAAAATTTTAAAAAAAATTAAATGATGAGCGGTCAAAATGAAACAGTATAGTTGGAGTATTCATATAATGAATAGTTTCTAATCATTTAATATAACATCATGAGATGATGAGAGAATGATAGTAAAAGAAATGATGAGTAGCATTATTAAGAAAGATAATGCATGTGCTCTAGATCATGGATGAAGAAGTGGGATGCATACTAGAACTTATGGTCTTTTGCTTTTGATCCATGCACTTATTGTGGTAAGTTTGTTAATTAGTACTGAAAATAATCAAAAGATCCGTTATTTTCTCCAATGTGTTGAATTAGATATAGTTGTTTCAATTAGTAAGTGCGCTCGTGTTGCATTACCATTAGACATTGGTTCCGGGTCAACTGAGATTATATAAATTTATTTAGAATTTATCTATTCACGGAATTGTGGGGTTTCATAATCTTGATCATGTCTCTATATTTGAATATTTCAAATTACAGGGTTCATACATATAATTCGACTAATTCAGAATTTATCACTTTTAAATTAGATTAGAGTTCTTCTCTTGTAAAAAAAAAAGAGACATCGCCCTACGATCGACGTCTACAGCTGAACACATCACATACGTTATCCTATCATCACAATGTACGCAATAAGACACAAGAAAAAGTACAGAAGGCAAACTTCCAATATAAATGCAGTTTTTTTTTTTTCTTTTTTTCTTTTTTTTTAAATACATGGGGAGAGAGGGGGATTAGATCTTGGTTCCTCACTAGTTCTCTTAGTGAGAAACCAAGGAATATAAATGCAGTTAGATATATACAAATTGCAAATGTTTTTCGAATATTACAACAATGATACCTCCCACCTTGCGCCCCTAAAATCTTTCAATTCCTAAAATTTAAATTCCAAAGATCAGGAGAAAAAGAATACTGGAAACATTTCATCTTCCTTTTTTTTTAACACAAAAAAGGAAAAAATAATTTAGGAGCTGCATGCTCTGAATGCTGGCTTTTCTGCAGTTATAGATCCATTTGTGACCCCACCATTGCTTGAAAATTGATTTATCCCATAACCTAAACAGATTCGAGAATGTACCGTCTATTGCATGAGCAAAATTTTAATGGTTGCCACAACAACACTTTACCCAACTTGAGGATTCCACAAGAAAAAGCTTCCTGCATGTCTAAAGATGGACGGGGGGGCTGCTGTCAAGAGCAAAGATATTGTATTAGATATGCATCACCACATTCAAAGTACGAGAAAATTCAAGCACCTAAACAAAACAAAAAGTGAATAATAATTTTTACCTCATTATCTTTTAACCCCCATTATCTTTTATGCCAAACCTGAGAATGTGGGAAGTGGCCTCTTTACAAATGGATGCTCTAAGAGCTCAGCAGCAGTAGGACGACGATCTGGCTTAGCTTGAAGGCACTGCAGGATAAAATTCCGTGCATCTGTTGAAAGAGAATCAGGAACAGGAGGTGGTTCACCCTTTCCAATTTTAAACAATGCTGCCATCTGCAAAGTTACAAAATTGGAAGATGCTTTTAACCTCCAAACCAACAGATACGCAATGATAAAATAGCATGTAAGCAAGATGGTGTTCCACTCAGGGTTTTGCATCAGCAAAGAGAATGTATTTACAACAACATACAAAAATTGAATTTATATATATATATATATATATAAAATAAAATAAAAAAAATTGGCCTTGTACTGCATGTGTTGAACTACTAAGAAATTTCTTAAAAGCAACAACAAGCATATACACAAAGGGAAGAGAGAACCTCATGCTTTACAATCTACAAACCGCATAATCATCATCATCATAACACTAGGAGTTGCACTATATATTGCACTGATCTCATTCTACTTCCATCCCACTGCTGATGTGATAGTACCCATCAACCATTAGATCAATTCTTGGTTTTTAGAATAACAAATCCAATAGTTGATAGATAATATCACATCATTACAGTAGGATGGGAATGAGATGAGGATGTAGTATATATCATTTTCCTAATAATAGATATCAAGAAGAAAAGTAATTAATAAGAACACAATACGCACAGGTTCCCAATCCGAGTACGGAATCTGACGTGTTAGCATCTCCAATACAGTGCATCCAAGGCTCCAAATATCAGCTGGAAGGCCATACCCTTGGTTCCTTCTATTAACTACCTGTACATGCACAGCTTGATAATTAGAGAAAGAATTAGATGATCTTATTACTGTATTAATTTTTTTTTTTTATAAGTGATCTTATTACTATATTAAAAATTAGAATCCTAGTTTGTACCAAATACTTTGTAATCTGGAATGAGTGGCCATATATACCTTCTAACCCAATGGACTCAAGAAGTCTTCCACTTCCTAGAGCTCACCATGATTTAGCTGACACTAAAGGTTTTGCAGTTCTTTTCGCGAAATAATTTCCATTTTAAATCCAAAAACGTTCATTATATCCACAACACAAATGGTGCATCACCAGCCAAGCTCTCATGTCAGTAGCCGGGCTAAATGCATAAGATCATAATGGTTTATATTCTCAAGGAAAAGAATTTGAGACATCCAAAGAAGTTTCTCCTACATAAAGGGCCAAAGCCAATGCCTCTACCAACTGCAATCACCACCAATGCTGTTCCAAACTGAAACGGATCCAGCAATGTACACATCCTAGAGAACAGTAGCCCATGACTTAAAGACGACAGTCCATAACAAATATGACCAACAAAATTATAAATGCATTAACAATAAAAGTTAACCACGCTAGCATGCATTAAAATTAGTTAATATTATAACATGTTTTCCAGTATTTGAAGCTGGGGATAAATAAATGCATTATCACTGGAACCTTTGTTAGCTTATAACCATAACAAAGGATAAAAGAAAACCTCGGGGGCCATCCAGAATGGAGTTCCCTTGCAAGATAAAAGATCATTGAACTTGGTAGCCTGAAAAATGATAAAACTATTAATGTTAGGGGGAAAAAACAGAACCATTTTGGAAGTTATTTACAATGAGGGAAAAATCATGACAGAGAAAGGGAGGAAAAACCTTTGCCAATCCAAAATCTGCAAGCTTCACAGATCCACTAGCATCCACCAATATATTAGCACATTTGATATCCCTTCAATACAGGAAAGAAAGAGATAAGACTTCAAAGATGAATTACAAATAGTAGATATGTGCATGTACGAGTACTAACAATTACTTCTAAATTTATCAATCAAGATTTACTTTTTTTTCCTTCATAAGTAATAAATTTTGTTAAAAGCACAAAAGGCACAACCCAGGTATACAGGTGTATACATGAGAAACACCTATTTAGAAGTTTAAAAAGATACAAGAAAGTCATGAAAGTTAAGCTCGTTAAAGCTTATAGCAGCTGTCTAGTCAGAGCATTCCTATTACAAAGCATTGATCAAGGCGAACAAAAAATAATTTCAACACATTGATATGGGAAACAAAAAGTATTAAGGTTCAAGGGACCTATCACACAACTAATTTATTATTTGCTGTAGATGCCCACTTTGACATATTATAGCCCGGATATGCTTCCAGATCAAAAGTTAATTAAGTCCAAATGGCCAATGGTTAGGAAAAATTTGAAGCACAATACCAAAATTGACTCATATAACTCAGAAATTTTATTGGTCTTGCTCTATAATGCGGGGTGGGGGCGGGGGCGGGGGCGGGGGGGGGAGTAAAGGGAAAGTCTCAAGGTCCGGATAAGGCTAGACAATAGTAGTTTCGATAAACAGGGTTTTCAAATATACTAAATTCAGTACCATTCAGACCAAGTTTGAATAGAGATAGGCTAGAGATAACAGAAGTGTTCATGAAGCCAATCGATCACTCAGTTCAAAGAACCGAAGACGCAAGCACCAGAGGCCAAGGGAAAACAAGCTTAAGGTCTAGGTTTAATATGAGGCATAACTCATGACCTCCATGCCATTCTAGAAACTACTTACTACAGTTCTTTGCATTAAGAAAGCCGGTGGATTATTTTAGTAATTCCCAACTTTTCTGAGCAGCGGAGAAGGGAAAGTATGAAGCATTGACATCATGGATATCAAAGGACAAAGCTAATGGAAGAAAAAACAAGAAACCATCTTCTCAACTAAACATTTGATGCTTTTTTTTTTATTGGCACTGAGTGTCTAGAACAAAGTCCCGACTAATCCCGGGGGTGCATAGGCTCTCTGCATGTAATTTTCCATAAATGCACCTCGGGTACTTCAAGGAGAAATTCCCCTAGTTCGATGGCCCCTAGAAATTATTTGCACTAAAGGGTTCGAACCTTAGACTTGAAAGGAGCATACCACCAAGACGAGAGCTCTTACCACTTGAGCCAATCCCTAAGGGTTAATTTCATCTCTCTTTTCTTTTCTTTTTTTCAAATGTTTTTTTTTTTTAACTTTGTAAAAAGAAATTCAAATATGCGAGCAGGACAACCAAATAATCTGAGGATCACATTAATATCAAATGACATAAGAGGACACTTTTATCACCTGTGAACGACATTTCTGTCATGAAGATACTTCAAACCATGCAGAATCTGTCTTGTATATGGGGAGACTTGGGAATCTCGAAGAGAGTAACTCTCATAGAGCTTTAAAAGGGAGCCTTTTACAAGCTCTAGAAAGATATATAGTTTTGATTCGTCCTGCAACCGCCATCAGGCAGAGCATAAGATAGGCTTGATTAATGAGAAAATATATTAAAAAAACAGTTAAAAACATATTGGGCACAGTTCAAAGTGATTGGTAATGCAATTTTGAAAGAAAAAGAATCATCATATCAAACACAAGGATATAGTGGCGCTGACGTTTTTTTTTTTTTTTTTTTTTTTTATAGAAAGTGGCACTGACAAGGTAACAACCCCAGAACTAGATGTCAGGCTACAGCTATACGTCTATGAGACACCATATTGTATGTATACATTTACCACTGTTTGAATTGGTATGTGATTAAGAAAGAGAGTGTGGAATTGCACAATAATAATAAATTATGTATCAGAAAGGAGTAGATATTAATATTTTGTACTTTGATAGCACACAGTAGTTCTCTTTTATAAATGTGCGGATAAGAACCAGTGGCCATTGGCACGAGTGTCATGCCAAGATGTGCCACACAAGTCATTGTGAAGAAGATGCTTAGGTATCATGATGTGAATAGGAGCAATTTAAACTTAGAATAATGATGTGAACGAACATAACTACTTCCTGTGGTGTTACAAGTTCAGGACTAAAAAACAACATCAAAAAATTTTTGAAAAGAAGATACCTTAGCTGTGCCATAATATTGAACTATGTTCTCATGTTCGAATTGGCTTAAAAGAGCAATCTCCTGAAAAGGAAGCATAGGTGATGAAATGAGAATCAAGGCAGAAATTTTAAAAAATAAAATAAAAGGAACAAGGTACTTTCAATTCCCGGGATGTTATTGAGATTGTATGTCAGTAATCAAAACCAAAATATTACAGCAGAACAAAATATAAACCCATCTCACCTGCTCAAGTTGAGAAACGCTTTCATTTCCCTGGCTTCCTTGATCAAGCAGTGAAACTTCCTTCACAGCAAGTAAGATTCCATCTCTGGAGGGGGGTAGGAAAATTAACAATAATTGATGAAGAAAAAATAACCAATTAGCCAAGAACTTATGCATTTTACAGAAGTACCAAAAAGTTTGGACATAAAAATATAGATATTGCCAAATTACGAGGAGCACAAACAAACACATCATACGGAATACCTGCAGAATGGGAAATAAGAAAGAAAAGGAAAAAAATGTGATCCCTCTTTCAAAATGACCAAACAAGCAGCATTCCGAATTGTTTGGAAGATCCAAGACCAGGATCTGTGCAATGAAATGCACACCTCCATGGCACATGCAAAACATTTTCTATTCTTATCACGTTTGCCAACCGTAAAAACTACAAGACCTTTATCACAAGACCAGATTAAGTACCTCTTTTCCATCGAACAACTTTAGCAAAAGGCAAATATGGTGTAGCAATGAATGGTCTTTAGGCGGACCACCAGTTCCCAACTAAACAAAGTCAGGTAATAGGCACAATTGTCCATATAAAGATTAAGTGTTCCCTTAGGTGTTCCTCTTGTATTCTTTATGTGTGCTTGGGCTATGCCATTTGCATTTTCTAACAAATTACTCAAATACTTATTTAAGAAAAAAATTAAGGAATCCCATAATAAAAACACTCGCTACATGGTTCATAATAATATTACACAAAAATCTGCTATTTTCTAACATCTGGGATCTAAAACACCTTAGTTCCATATCAATTCAGTATCAAAGAATCTGCCCAATTTAAGCATGACATTAGAAATGAAAACACTGAATATGAAAAGCTACCACTGAAAAAATCAAACATAGGAAGCTGCCACCATTGAAAACCTCTCAGAAGAGCCATCAACAAAAGTCATGATTCTTTTTTCTTTTGGAAAAATAACAAAAAGTCACTCTCTCAACATAGTACCCCTTGAGTATGGGAAAGTGAAATGGCATCAAATTGTTTGGAAATGAGAAGTTCTTGCCCTTTGTAATGATTCTAAGCGATTCCAATTGTAATATTGGCTGGTCCTTTTAGAGTATAGGATTAGATGTGGCTTGGGTCTTCCTTAGGTCATTAAGAAATTATATGAGAGCCAAACTCAACCAGAAGTGTGAGACTTAAGCCATGCCACCTAAGATGAAATGACCTAATGAGGATGTCAAGGATTTAAGGAGGGATACCCTGGATTTGAATATAGGAAGGTGGTGAATGGAATCTCACATGCTTGGGAGGGAGAAGTTCTTTCCCTTTACAATAATTCCAATAAACCCAATAAAACATATTAACTCAAACAATTTCACTATTATTACAGACCATTTTACTACTATTCACATAATTCTAAGATACGCCAAGTGTTCAAACAAGCCCTAATTGTAACATCAATTAGTCCTTTCGGAATACAAAAGATATGGTTTGGGCCTTCCTTGAGTCATTATATAACACTAAAACTAACATAATAAGAACGTTAAGCACATTAGTGAGCATAAACGCAAAAAGGTAAGTAGGCATCATTTTATGTTTTAAATAAGATTTTGGAGGTGGCATCATTTTTTTTATTGGCACCAAGGTGTCCAAAACAAAGTCCTGACTAATCCAAGAGGGTGCACAAGACCTCAGCAAAAAATTTTCTGTAAGTGCGCCTAGGGTTGTAATTGGTCCAATCCGGGGGGTCACGGACCGAAAATTTCGGTCCACCCTTTTTGCCGGACCGATTATAGACCGGACCAGACCGAAAATCTTTCACCCCTAAGTGCGCCTTGGGTGATTCAAGGGAAAATCCCCCAGTCTGATAGACCCTAAAAATTGTTTGCACCCAATGGCTCAAACCTTAGACTTGGAGGGAGCATACTGCCAAGACCAAGGTTTTTACCACTTGAGCCAAACCCTAAGGGTTAAGATTTTGGAGGTGGCATCATTAAACAAGAAATATACCTATGTAAGGCAAGGAAACCTTCACTCAATATATCCATCTCTTTTCAAGCCCCTTCCTCTATGGCTGATATGAAATGAAGTGAAACCCAAAACCATATGTCCAACACTTTCTTCTGATGATGTGAAACCTCACTAGACAACCCCACTAGAGTAAACCTTGAATACACATTTGGACTCAACCCCACTAGAGCAAGACCCTTTGGACTCAACCCTGAAGAGTAAACCTTGGATACACAGCTACACAAGACAGACCATTTATCAAGTACTTCAAAAAAACTCCTAGTGTGGGATCAAACGATGCAAACCTAGGATGTCTAAGTCTGCTGATCCCAAGCCCAAACTAGGCTGCACTCTCACGCGTATATGTTCTACAGTTTTTGCCTCTAGTTACGGTCCAATACAAATCATTACCACAAGCATTCCTATCGCAATCTTTGAGACACCAAGATGGCATCAAAGGTTTGCTCTTAGTTCATCAAAATGCTTTAAGACAAGGAAATGACGAGATCAATTCGTGTGACATAGGTAAGAGTAGAGAAAACTGGTCAATGTCTGTTTGTGGTGGGCTTAGGGTTTCAAAATTAGTTTTTTAAGGATGTTAGAATTATGGACAGAAATATTACAATGTTTGTGGCTTGATTTAAGGGGTGAAAAGGGCATGAAACAGAGGATGACAAGTGCAGCAACTACGAAGTAGCAGCAAAAGTAGATATTGTATGGCTTGTTTTGATGTTTTGATAGCTATTGAGAAAGGCTAATGGCAGGAAAATATATGGGATTCTAATGTTTTGATAGCTAAGGAGAAAGGCTTGACTTGAGGTTGTAGAAAAAGAAGAAAATAAAAGTTTAGACCTGTGAAGAATATCCATGAACAATACCAGAATGCAAATAAGAAGGGAGAGAGAACAGTTACAGCACATATACCTCCAGTAACCAGATAGTCAGCAGTCCATTACCAAAATGTCTAGATACTTCGTATGCTTAAAGTATATTAATGAATGTCTTGAACGTGTTCCATTGTCTGCTAGATTTAAGACTACTAATTGACTAGTAAACTAAAGACCAAAAAAATCCAGTAAAATGTAAATTTAGACTCGAGAACATAAAATAACACACTGGACAAACTCCAATACTCTACCATATTTTCAAAATATCCTCAATTTACAAGACTTTCAAATGCAACAATTCTCCCCTCGGTACAAAACTAATCATGACCCATAAAAATAAAACCGTATCTCAAGAATT
The DNA here is from genome assembly GCA_022457165.1 of Juglans mandshurica. Classification (NCBI taxonomy): domain Eukaryota; kingdom Viridiplantae; phylum Streptophyta; class Magnoliopsida; order Fagales; family Juglandaceae; genus Juglans; species Juglans mandshurica. The sequence goes on along the minus strand of CM039629.1, from coordinate 3,659,257 downwards.
GATTCAACCTAAAACTCCTAAATGACTTAACCTTCAAAACCATATGATACTTGACCCAATCTTAGATTGCACGTGGGCCACAAAATAAATCTTGGAATCTCTGAAATAAAAAGTAACAGCATATCGATCTTCCACGGCTGCATTCAAAAATATCACTGTATATTGAATAGGAGGAAGGAGCTAGGGGTGGCAATATGTGACACAACCCGTTAACCCAACACGAACACGACACGATAAAAACGGGTCAGGGTTTAGTCTTAACAGGTTCGGATTAAAACAGGTTGACCCGTTAAGGCACGATTGCTTAATGGGTTGATAACGGGTCAACCCGTTATGACCCATTAAGAAAGTTAAAGGTACAATTATACCTTTATACCTAAAAATAAAATTGTTGGGATTTTAATTTCGATATTTTTATTGTTTGGATTGTAATTTTTGACTTGTAGTTAGTTTTATATTTTTTATAGATATTATGATTTTAAAATTTATATAAAATTATGCTAAACTTTACTAGGTCAAACGGGTTAGGCTAATTTCGGGTCTGTTCAACCCATATACATAAACAGGTCAAAACGGGTTGACATGACACGACCCGTTATGTTAATGGGTCGTGTTTGGGTTTGAGATTTTGACACGATAAGCTTAACGGGTCGGGTTAGGGTTGACCCATATAGTATAATATACATGTCTTGATACAACACAAACACGATCCGTTAACACGATTTGACACCCTTAGAAGGAGCCATGTTTTGGGTAGGGGGGCGGGAACAATCTTATGTTTCCTTTCAAAAACTCTGACCACAAGCTTATGAGGATCTAACAAGGCAAGCAGCTGAAAAACACTTTATCAACCACATTGTTGTCCGTTTATTAATAACACAACATAGGCAGTGGAACTTTGCAGGTAGTAAAGAGGGTAAAATGTTATGCAGTAGACCTTAGATTCAAATCATTTCCCGTTGAGATATAGAAACCTTCTATCAGAAAATTGTGCATGTTAGGAGATTACTTTTCGTTGCATCACATAATGGATTTGAAGAATAGAAAAGAGATGGTGCAAGGAAATTATCAGGGTCACAGTTAGAAGAGGTATGGCTCGTGCAATAAAGATTGCAACTGATTGCTGAATACAACTTGAATACATTCACGTACTAAAATCGTCTTATACTCAAAACCTTTTCCAATCGTGGACTTCTAAATAATACCACCTCTGCTCTATTAATTGAAGGAATGATGAATCATGAAAGAGGCAGGTGTTATCAGGAGAACAACTTAGAGAGTAAGTTGAGTAACAAAGGTTAGGAGCTGAAAATGTCTAAAAAGATAAATATATATAAGCACTTCCCTTACATTTAGGCACTTCCATCGAATTTAGTTTACACAAACTAGTTTATGTATCAAAATTATAACAAGATGCCTCATCAAATGCTTGAAACTATGAATGGACCCTAATCATGCGGACCTAACTTCTCAATAGGTCCAAAAATCATATAGGATCAGATCTTAAACTTGACATAGAGTTAGAGATACAAATCTAAGTTGGCAAATAGTTGCAAATCCTTAGCTTGATTGAGGATTTTTTTTTCAATACGAATAAAAAAAACTTCTCTATCTGGCTAAGGATTTGCTAGACCTACTTCTTTGAGTAATCTAGTTTCCTTACTTTTTCTTCCTCGGATGATCCTATTTGAAGCTCTAATGTGGATCTCTAGCTGTTAGGGGTAAGTACATGAAAATGTCTCAAGTGAAAATAGGGAAAACCTCTTAAATAGGGTCCTCTGATAGTAGCCTTACCCTTTAAGGAGGAGAAGAATACTAATACTTTTTTATTGCTAAGTTACACACACCAAGTTCAACTTCAAACTAATTGTTAGCTTAAGAGGAAGATATCTGCTTATAAAAACAAAAACAAAAACAGGAAGATATCTAAAGAAAACTCCAGATAAAAGAATCACACACTTAACATTGTCTTACGCCAGAAAGCTGATTTAGGAAGTGCTTATATAGTTCGAGCAAATAAAAACTTACTCAGAGATTCCTTCATACACTGATCCGAACGACCCGCGTCCCAGAAGCACACCCTTTTCCCAAGACGTGATAGTAGGCCTAACTCTCCCGTTAGGAGAAATATTCGACATACGCTCCGTGGTACTGCTAGACGAATCGTCACAATTCGACGTGGTAAACGAACACGACTCCGAGAGCGGAGCTACCTCGTCCTCCACCTCTCCCTTGTTCCTTGCCAGCACAACTCCTTGCTCTTCTTCTTCCTCGTCTACTTCTTTATCGGAAGAAGAGCTAGGACTACCACGGAAAGTTTCCCAACCGCCTCTCTCGGCCTCCGGCGCAAAGTCCTTCAAAAGGTCCCAAGTAGACCGCCCATGATCGATTTCCGGAAGCTTCATCGCGGGTGGCCGCTTAAGCACCGGCGGCGGCCGAATCCCTTTAATGCCATTTCCTCCACCACCACTGGCACAATTACCACTTGCACAACAACCACTTGACTCGGCGGGATCAGCCCGATTCAACTCTGCTATATCCCCAATATTAGCACCAACTGTATCTCTCACACGCAAGTCAGCTGCAGCTACAATTTCCACCGTGTTTTTCACTTCCTCTCTTTTCGTACTATTCAACTCGGGCGGTCTCGACCTAGGTAGAACAGCCGAAGATGATCGGATCTTCAGCGCCTCCCACGCCTCCGCGGGTATGGCAAAGTCTTCGGGCCCGGATAACCCCAACCTCCTGCATATCAAATCGAATTCGCCGTCGATTCCTTCCACTCTGAAGCTCGTACGGTCCGAGGGATCGAGGGATCGAGTGTGAAGAGAAGAAGACGACGTAGAGTCCTCGAGGGAGGACGACGAGGAGCCTGCGTCGTACTCTATGTGCTTCGCCGCATTACGACGCTCGAGCCTCGGTCTCGTCGGATTCTTCCTCCGATCCATGGTTCCAGATCCCTTCCTATGACTGAAAAATCTAGGTAGGTGATGCATAGAGAGTTAAACCCATGAAGATACACCGCCGGGGTTTTTGTTGACAAGAAGAACAGCGAAAAGTGCGAGAAGGTCCCCCCCCTCCAAAAATTCTCTCTCCCCGATGAAAACTACTAAACGAACAGGAGAAGTAATTGTAAACAACTTCAGTAACTTTGCCAAGAAATTTTGGATAGAATAAGGCTTGGTTTTGAGCAGTACGAGGGGAAAAAAAACAGAGAAGCTGAAGGAGCTGACCAGAGGCGAAATGGTTGGAGAGAGAGAGAGAGACTGGTAAACGCCGTCGAAAGAGAGGGAAAACGCGGTGTCCTTTGGACAACGTAGACCAGAGAGTTGAACGACTCAGATCAGTGATTTTGGAATTGGACGGTTATATTTTGTTCATCGTCGTTATTTTCTTTGGATTTCTCGGCCGTAGAGGATCCAACCCCAAAAAAGGATTCTATATAAATAAAGTTTGCACCCTACGCCCACGTAAACAAAGGCAGGCGGTCATGGACTTTATCGATAATTTTGTTTGTAACTGGTTTTGCGTTACGAATAATTTTAATCTTAGATATTGACGTAGATATGACGTAGATATTTCGTTTCCGTTTGATTAATTGACTTTTCGTTTCCGTTTGATTAATTGACTTTTCGTTGATAGCTTATGTTTTTAATACAATCAATGTATTTTCATTCCATTACCAATCATTTTTTGCTTTCTAGATTAAGAAAATGAAGAGAATAGTAACCTTGAACATCCAACATCGTCGGGCTGGCTAGACCCAACAACCCAATTAATCATTGCAGATAAAAAGCTTCAGGACTGCCTTTAGGACGACTCTTCTCAATATAGGATGATAACTGCTCCGTGTTAAGAATAAACTAAAACAGAGAGTAGAATATCAGTGCACACAACATATTCGATAGAACTCATCAACTAGAATTCATCAAAATGGAATGTACACAGCAGACGTAATACTGACTTTCTAACAATATTTTTCACTCCTTTACAGTTGAGTACTATTCAATATTTATAAGAAAACACAACTGCTCTAGAATATGCTAAAGTAATCCTATTGGTCAAAGTTGATGCTGGCATTCCGTTGGGATTTTATTCCGGAATGTTTTGGTGAGATGTGATCCTCTGAGACAAGTGCACAGGCTCTAATATCCCCTCGCGCTTTAAGCGGCACAGGATGAATAGTGAGGATTGAACGTAAGAGTGCAAAACGTGCTGAAGAGAGTGGCTTAGTGAGAATATCTGCAATTTGTTCTTTACTTAGAACAAAAGAAACAATGAGAGTTTTGTTAGCGACACGGTCCCATACAAAATGATAATCAAGATCCACATGCTTGATTCTTGAGTGTAAGACGACATTAACCGAGAGGTAAGTCGCACCAATATTATCACATAACAAGGTTGGGGCATCAGAAATAAAAATTCCTAATTCTTTCAACAAAGATTGTATCCACAAAAGTTCACGAGCAGTGTTTGCAACGGATTTATATTCTGCTTCAGTGGAAGATCGGGCTATTGTTGGTTGTTTCTTGGAGCCCCATGACACTAAATGAGACCCAAAATAAACACAAAAACCACCCGTTGACTTCCGATCATCAGGACAACCAGCCCAATCAGTATCTGAAAAGGCAGTGATTTTAAATGTAGAAATAGATGAGAAGAAGAGGCCAAAGGAGGTGGTGAGGCGAAGATAACGCAGTATGCGTTTGACTGCTTGCCAATGAGAGTTGCAGGGAGAGTGCATGTACTGACAGACTTTATTAACAGCAAAGGAAATGTCGGGACGAGTGAACGACAAATATTGTAGACTACTAACAACACTTATATAAAGCTGAGGATCTTCAAAAGAGGATCCGTTAATGGCAGAGAGTTTAGACGAGGATGACATTGGTGTGGACACTGGTTTTGACTCATGCATATTGGTCCGATTTAAGAGATCAGAGATATAGCGAGACTGTGAGAGAAAAAGACCCGTAGCTGTTCGAGTGACATGAATACCCAGAAAAAAATGAAGAAAATCGAGATCTTTTACTGGGAAAAAGTTGGATAGAGAGGAGATAAAGTTAGAAATAAGAGACGAATTTAAGGCAGTAACAATGATATCATCTACGTAAACTAACACATAAATGGAGGCAGTAGCAAAGGTAAAAATAAATAGTGAAGAATCAGAAAGTGAAGGACGAAAATCAAGATCGATGAGTTTTGAACTAAGCTTTGAAAACCAAGCCCTTGGGGCTTGTTTCAAACCATAAATAGATTTTTTTCAATTTACAAACATAATGAGGGAAATCAGAATTAACAAACCCAGTTGGTTGTAGCATGTAGACATCCTCCTTCAAGTCCCCGTGCAAGAAAGCATTCTGTATGTCTAGCTGATGAAGAGGCAATCGTCTGGTCACTGCAATGGAGATTAAAAGACGCACGGTAACCAGCTTGACTACAAGGTTGAAGGTTTCCAAGTAGTCGAGCCCGGCTTGTTGATGAAACCCTTTTGCAACGAGACGAGCCTTGCATCGCTCAATGGTTCCATCGGCAAGCCGTTTGGTTTTAAGAACCCACTTAGAGCCTAGGAGATTTTGATTCGGGTGAGGGGGAACGAGGATCCAAGTTTGATTTTTAAGGAGAGCTTCAAATTCACTAGCCATGGCAACACGCCAGACAGTGAATTTAGAAGCTTCTGTGTTCGAGCTGGGTTCATCAGGGATGAGGGAGGCTTCGGTGAGAGATGCAGAGTGTTTCGATGGTGGCCAAGGAATGGTCCCATCGTGGCGGCGTACAAGTCGAAAAATCTGGACTTTAGACCGAGTAAGCATGTGATGATTATTGGAGGAAGAAGGAAGAATAGCAGTTAAAGAGGCAGCGTGAGGAAGGGAAGTTACAGGAGAAGGGAGTGACGGGGCTGAAGAGGAACTGGAAGGAGAGCTTCCGGGAGAGCCTATCGGGTGGGTAGGGTTAGGAGAAAAGGACTCATGGGCTTGAGTTTGTGAGGGAGTGAAAGCTTCTAAGTTAGACGGGGAAGGATTGTCTTGTGGGCTAGGCTGGGCCGTGGGTTGAGGAGAAGAAGTAAGAGTGGCCCGTGGTGGGAAGGAAGTGAGGAGACTCAATGGGTTATGTGAGCTCGAATGAGGGGAGGCCTGATGGGAAAAATCAGCAAAGGGAAAGACATAGACATTTTCATTAAAACGAACATCACGCGAGATGTAAATTTTACCAAACGGGATATGTAAACAATTATATCCTTTGTGATTAGAAGTGCAGCCTAAAAATACACACAGTTGAGATCTTATATCTAATTTGTGAAGATTAAAAGGGCGAAGATTGGGCCAACAGGCCGAACCAAAAACACGTAGAAAGGTATAATCAGGGGAAGATTTAAAAAGAGCTTAAAAGGGGGAAATGAAATTAAGAATAGGAGTGGGCATTCGATTAATAAGAAACACAGCAGTTTGGAAGGTGTCAACCTAATATTTGGTAGGCATTGAAGACTGGGTTAGAAGAGAAAGACCAGTTTCAACTATATGGCGATGACGTCTTTCAATACTGCCATTTTGGGCATGAGAGTAAAGACATGTAATTCTGTGAGAGATTCCAAGATTTTGCAAAATGACATGAAAGGGGCGGAACTCGCCACCCCAGTCAGATTGGATATTAATTATATTTTTAGAAAATGTATTGCTCACATATTTAACAAAAGATAGAAAAATTGTAGAGACATCAGATTTTGCATGTAATGGAAAAAGCCAAATGTATTTGGTAAAATCATCAACAATAGAAAGATAAAAACGAAAACCACTAGAGGACAGCACAGGCGCAGGTCCCCAAACATCTAAAAATAATAACTGAAAAGGAAATGTAGAACGAGAAGATGAGGGTGGATGAGGTAGAGTGTGAGATTTAGCTTGGAGACATGTCGAGCAAGGGGACTGAGTAGAGATGCTGTTGACAGGAAGGTTGTAATGTCGTATAGTGAAAAAGGTGATACGAGGAGAGGGATGACCAAGATGGGAATACCAAATATTTGGTGAGGTTCATTCGCCAATGAAAGCATGTTGAGACGGAGAAGAGATGGCCTGATTATCTGGAAGAGCATACAGACCATTCTTAACGGGGCCCTGAAGAAGTATCTCCTGGGAATGTAAATCCTTCACAAAGAAACCATATGAGTTAAATTCAAAGAAAACAAAATTGTCTAAACAAAATTGACGGACAGATAATAAATTTCTAGAAATTAATGGAATATGAAGTAATTGACGAAGGAGAAAATTGCCAGAAGTTGTTGGGAGTAAGCCAGATCCAAAGTTCTGAATAGCAAAAGAAGATCCATCACCAATGGTTACTTGATTAGGTCCCTGAAAAGGAGAGGAAACCAGATTGAGCTTAGAGAAATCAGACGTGAAGTGAGTGGAGGCAGCTGTATTTGGAAACCAACTATTAGAAGAAGCTGAGGGATTTGAAAAACTCGTAAAATTAGTAGCAAAAGATGAGGGAGGGGGGGACTGATATACATGATCAAAACGATGATAACAAGAGACAACAATGTGACCAATGCGGTTATAAAGCTGACATGTAGGGCGATTTGTGTGTTGAGAAGGAAAGAAATTAGAAGAGACTGGATTGAAGGAGCAACCACCCCGACCTCGCCGAAAGCCACGACCACGACTTCGGTTGGGTGGAGCAGAAGAGAACTGATTTGTGGGACGTGTAGTGGGGAGTTAGCCGAGAAAGAAGCAACGGAGAGGAGAGACTGGATTTGGTGATTAAGACGCGACTCATGATTTACAAGAAAACTATAAACCTGAGAAGTGGAAAGAGGATCCGGTCGAGTGGTAATGGAGAATACCACCGACTCAAAATCTGTCCCTAAGCCAGTCAAAAGATAGATGATAAATTCTTATTCTGGAAAGGGATGGCCTGCGGCATTGAGAGAAGCCGACAGAGCCTTAGCTTTGTGAAAATACACCGAAATAGAGTCGGATCCTTTTTTGAGTGTGGCCAACTGAAATTTTGTGTGCATAAGATGAGCTGTGGACTGTGCAGAATAGAGACCATGGAGAGTTTGCCATATTTGACTAGAGGTAGTGCAATCCAATATATGGGAGAGTACTGTATCGGTGAGAGAGGAGTAAATAGCAAACATGATTAACTGATCTTGAAGGTTCCAGGAAGTATATTCTGGGTTGGGTGCATCATTGATGGTTTTGGGAGGCATGGGTAAGGTTCCATCCACATACCCAAATAGTTGATTTCCTTTAAGAAATGTAGTTAGCATGCCATAGAAGATAGTTCTCGGTGGATAGTTTAATGGTGATGAGTTGAGCTGTAGAATTACTAATAGAAGGATTAGGCGAAGAGTGTTTGGGTGGTGCCATGATGAATCGGAGAGGAGAAGGTGGACGTAGGTCCTATCAGGCTGATGATACCATGTTGAATAAACTAAAACAGAGAGTAGAATAGCAGTGCACACAAGATATTCGATAAAACTCATCAACTAGAATTCATCGAAATGGAATGTACACAGCGGACGTAATACTGACTTTCTACTAATATTTTTCACTCCTTTACAGCTGAGTACTATTCGGTATTTATAAGAAAACACAACTGCTCTAGAATATGCTAAAGTAATCCTATTGGTTAGAGTTGATGCTAGCATTCCGTTGGGATTTTATTCTGGAATGTTCTGGTGAGATGTGATCCTCTGAGACAGGTGCACAGGCTCTAATACTCTGATTATAAAGAAATTTTATAAAAATAAATTTATAAATTGATATGGATTCATATAATTCATTAGATCTATTTTATAATAAAAGTACTTTTGTATAATCTAACATAAGATAGATCAAGCCACATTAATTTATGATTTTATTTTTATAAAATATGTTCGTAACTAAAACATTTCTCTTATAGAATAAGATCAATATATTGGGCGTTTTGGATTTAGTTCTAAACAACCATCAGAGTCTCGTTGAAATTTCTTAAAATATAAGTATTAGGTCTATATATAAATTTTATACAAATTAAATTTATGCAATTTAATGTGACCCGCAAATTATTGGGTTATTATTGTTATAAACTAGTTATATGTTTGATGTTAAGAGCATGATGACCTGATAGTATGTGATCCGATTATCAAAATAGAAAATCTGGATTCGAAACCCTCACCCTCATTGTATAAACAAAATTATATGTTTGATAAATTTATAACAAGTTATTTAAATACCTAAAAAATTAAAAGAATGCAGAAAACGTTGTAAACCTCCCTAACAACTTTAAAAACGCTTTCGAGTGTATATTTATCGAATAGTAAACAAATTTTAAACAATACAACTTTTTAACAAAGCCCTACAATTAAAATATGTAGAGTTTTGTTATACATAAGTCAGGTCACTTATAATGAGATACATTCTAATTTAAAAATAACAATAACAATAATTTTTTTTGCATAGCTGATATGGAAAACTTTTACATCAATTATGTGCTGGGTGTGTAAAAATTAAGTCTGGCAAATAGATTTTCTCAAATATGTATTAACTACGACAATCCCAAATATGCACCACATCTAACATATTACATTTCGTTAAAAAAAAAAAAAAACATATTACATTAATTCACGCCAGTTTATAAAATATTTTATGTAAAGTTTCTATGTAGAACAAATATTTCTCTTTTAAGAATACAATACGTAGAATATTCTTCTAAATTTAAATCCCTCGGAATATTTCAAGAAGGATATAAGTCTCATTTATTCACCTCATCTCCTACCTTTCCAACCAATGCAATTATAGAAGTGTCATAGCCCTTAGATATGACATATTATCTTATGACTATATACGTATTTATAGAAAAAAAAATTTTAATTTATAAACTTTATATTTTACGCAATCAACACATTGTTGAATCATTAGGTTTAAGAAGAAAAAGTGATTTAATAATGCAAAACAAAAATTGATAAGTTTAGGTCCCGTTTGGATAGAGAAATGATTTCATTTCATTCCATTTCATCATTACAATTTTTCAAATTTTTACATAAAATATAATAAACAATTCAACATTTTCAAATATCAAAACAATAATAATATTAAAAAATAATATTATAACAATATTTTATTCAACTTTCATTTAAAACCATCTCATCTTATCTCACTATCCAAACGGGGTCTAAGACTCCAAGCTTGAGAGAGAGAAAGAGAGTTGGGAGATACAGAGAGAACAAAAGGGGGCGGGGTGGGGATTTGGTTACCCAATCCGGTTCTATTCTTTCATTTTTTGAAACGGTGATGTGTCACAAGGCTATTGGAGGGTGTAAATCTCCTCTCCACACCAGGTCCGGCTCCTAGCCTCTCTCTTATATTTTTCAAACAAAATATAAAAAATAATTCAACTTTTTCCAATTTTAAAATAAAAATAATATTAAAAAGTTATATTCTAACTTTATTTTAACTTTGTAATGTTTTTATTTAACTTTTTTGTTCACATTTCCCAAAATCTTATAAAATCTTAACTCAAACCATTTTACTACTATTCATAAATTATCTCACTATTATTCACAGATTTTTCATCTCATATGTGTAACCAAACGAGACATAACTTAGATCAGAAAATCTAAACTCTTTGACTCTCAATTTCATTTTGATGGGTTTTTATTGCCTCTAATTAGTCTTTTTGTTAGAACCTATTTCTTCTCTAATGGTGTTGCTTGAGGGGGGAGAGAGAGAGAGAGAGAGAGAGCACGACCCAGGTCTTGAGAGAGAGGAGGGGAGAGAGGGACGGGGGATTGTATGGGATTTGGTTCTCTATGTCGGCTCTATTCTTTTACTTCTTAAAATGATGATGTGTCACAAGATCAGTGGAGGGTGTAAATCTCCTATTCACACCCCATCATGTTTGAAGTTATTCTTGTTAAGGAAAATATTCCTTCTAGAACAACTGCACTATCACAGTCCTCACAGCCAAGTGAACCAAGCACAGTTCCGTAACAAATTATTCTTCCAAAAGCTGCCAACTGCTAGATGCATGAGTTGCACCTCTGCATTTGTGACAAACCATAAACCATTAGTCCATAGAATATTCTTTGTACATTCGTTTTAGCATCTCACAATAAAAGGCCTCTATGTAATACATTTGGAATTAATGAGAATATAGAAATATTTTTCTATAACATGGTATCCAGAGCCACACAGGACTAGCGTCCATGGCTTCTTCTCCAACTCATTATTCTCCCACCCTACCCATCCCAAATCTTTCCCACTCCATCTTTGTAAAACTCACATCCGAGAACTATTTCCTATGGAAGGTCTAGCTTGTTCCCTATCTACGTGGCCAACAACTCTACAAATATGTAGATAGCTCTTGCCCAGCACCTAAACCTCCTCTTGATGATTCTTGTCCAAATCCATAATATGATCTCTGGATCCAACAAGACCAACTCGTAATGTCTGCGATAATTTCCTCTCTCTCAGAACCTTTGATTGCCTAAGTTATCGGTTGCACTTCTGCTCGTGCTGTATGGATTTCTCTTGAATCCACCTATGCCTTTGTTTCCTAAGCACGATTAATTCAAACTCAACTCCAGCTTGCTTTGCTAAAGAAAGGAGCTAATTCCATTTCCATCTATTTTCTTCATGCCAAAACTTTAGCATACACCATGGCAGCAGTTGGGCGACCTCTTACACCTACTGAGTTTGTTCCTTATTTGCTTACTGGACCGGGACCTGACTATGATGCTCTTGTCTCATCCGTTGCAACACGTTTTGACCCTATTGCTCCTGAAGAATTACTTGGCCATTTGCTAGCTCATGAAGCTAGACTGCTTCATCACTTTGAAATGAGTCTCTTCCCTGCTAATGTTTTTGCCAATTTCACAGCTAAATTCACCTCTGCTCAGCGTGGTCGAGGCCCATTTCCTGGTCGCAATCCTTATCGTGGACGTGGTGGTGGTGGAGGCCGATACACTCCTAATCATGGTTGTGGTGGTTTCTCAGGTAATCACGGACCTAGTTCTTCATCTAATACTGACCCTCCACTGATTTGTCAAGTTTGCAATCGTCGAGGTCACTCGGCCCTTACCTGCCTCTATCGTTTTAATCAAGCATATACTGTTGCACCACCTGCAACCGAAAACTTCTCCAATTACCCCTTAGATGCAACCTAGTACTCGGACACTGCTGCCACTAATCACATCACAAATGATCTGGCCAAGTTGAATTTGCAATCTGTCGAATACCATGGAGAGGATCAACTACGTGTTGGTGATGGAACTGCTATTCCCATCTCCCATTCCAGTTCAACCTCCCTTTCCTCTCCCACCTCAACATTTCTTCTCAATAAACTGCTTTGTGTTCCTTCTTTCCAGAAAAACCTTATCTTTGTCTACCAATTTTGCATTGATAATAACGTCTTTTTTGAATTTTTCTCTAATTCATTTTGTGTGATTGCAAGTCAGGGAAACCTCTACTCCGTGGGATCACAAATAACGGTCTGTACTCCTTCTCACCATCATATGTCCATCCCTCTACACTAACCAGCACCGTCACCTTGGTTCCACAGTGGCATTCTCAACTTGGCCATCCCTCCATCAAACTTGTTTGCTTTATTTTACAACAACATGGTCTGTCATATGATCCTTCTCAGCCGTCTTCCATCTGTAATGCATTTGCCTAAGCAAAGTCACATAGGCACACGACCACATAAATCTGTTGCACCTTTCGATTTAATTTTTTCAGACCTTTGGGGGTCATCTCCTCATGTATCAAATGATGGCTATCAATACTATATTTCATTTGTTGATGATTTCTCTCAGTTTACGTGGCTTTTCCCTTTAAAATCCATATCTCAAGTTTTTGATATTTTTCTTAAGTTTAAAGCACATGTTGAACTCTAATTTAACACCAAAATTAAACAATTCCAATCGAATTGGGGAGACGAGTTTCGGCATTTCTCAAATTATCTAGCAACTAATGGTATTATCTATCGTATTACCTGTCCCCATACCCACACTCAAAACAGTATAATTGAAAGAAAACATCGTCATATTGTCGATACGGGATTAGCTCTTCTTTCTCATGCGTTGGCTCCTTTGAAATTCTAGTCCTATGCCTTTCCTCATGCAGTTTATTTAATTAACATGTTACTTACTTCATCTCTAAATAATTCATCTCATTTTCTCTTTTTTCACCAAAAACACCCTGACTATAAATCCTTGTGCACCCTTCAGTTTAGAATGTTGGCATCTCACAAGTCCTTATGATCATCACAAGTTCGCATACCGTATTGCTTCTAGTGTCTTTTTGGGCCTTAGTCTTCTTCACATAAGCAATGTTTGCTATCACATTCCAATGGGCCATATCTATATCTCCAAAGATGTACAATTCAATAAAAATTCTTACCCATTTGCTAACATTCCCAAGCTCAAGCCCACTGCTCAACCCACTCATGTTGCATCACCTCTTTTTAACCTCAACCCACACCCGTCAACATCATCTTCGTCTCTCTCAATTTTGGGCCCCATCCTTCCACCTCCACCATTTCATCACCACCTACACAATGCATTTCTCCCATGGTTGCTCAACAACCTGTGCATTCAATGGAAACTAGATCGCGGGTTGCTTCCAATCGTCCCCGGCAGTTTACTGACGAGACCATCTGCTGGCCACCTCCCCGAGCATTTCTTAACAATAAAACAGCCATACCAGAAGCCCCTTCATGCTTTTGCACTGCACAACAATATGTAGAATGGTGTGAAGCCATGTCAAAGGAGTTTAATGCCTGCCAACAACACCTGGACATTAGTTTTGGCCTCTCAAGCATCTAATATTGTGGCATGCAAGTGGGTATTTCGCACCAAACGGCTTGCCGATGGGACTATTGAGCAACAGAAAGCTCGTTTAGTTGCTAAAGGATTTCTTCAACAATCCGGTGTCAATTTCGATGAGACTTTTAGTCCAGTAGTCAAGGCCACAATGATTCGTCTTGTACTTGCACTGGCCATTTCTCAAGGATGGGTCACTCGACAGTATGATGTCCAAAACACTTTTCTGCATGGCCCCTTGCACGAGATAGTGCTCATGTCCCAATCCCTTGGTTTTTTACACACACAGTTTCCTTCTCATGTTTGCAGGTTGAACAAGGTCATATATGGCCTTCGCCAATCCCTTCATGCGTGGTATTTGCACCTCAGCTGTCGTCTAATTGATCTCAACTTTGCCATTTCAACAGCTGATCCATCACTATTTTTACGCACTACTAGAACAATTACTATCTTTGTCTTAGTTTATGTTGATGATATGTTAGTTACAGGTTCTCATAGCAAGCCATTCAAGATCTTATCTCGGCTCTACGCATTGACTTTCCTATAATTGATCTCGATAAGTTAAATTTTTTCTTGGGTGTTGAAGCCACCTACACTTCCAATGGTCTGCTACTCACACAGCAGAAATACCTCATTGATTTGTTGCACAAAACTAACATGTTACTTACCAAGTCAGTTAAGTCCCCATTGGCCACATTCGAGAAACTCAGTGCCTTCAATGGCAACTTATTTGAGGATCCCACATTGTATCGCAGCATTGTTGGCTCACTCCAGTACCTCTTATTCATTAGACCCGACCTTGCATTTGTTGTTAGCAAGGTATACAAATTTATGCACGCCTTGCGAGTTCCCCATTGGCAAGCCATCAAATGCATCCTGAGATACCTTAAAAATACTTCTCACGTTGGTTTTCAACTCTTTCCATCTCCTAATTCAAATCTCACTACCTTTTTCGAAGCCGATTGGGCTGGATGCCTCGACGGTCAAAGATCAACTAGCGGCTACTGCATTTTCCTCGGCTACAACTTGATCTCATGGTCTTTAAAGAAACAACCTACAATAGCACGTTCATCAACCGAAGCTGAGTTTAAAGCCGTAGTCAATGCCACTGCTGAGGTAATCTGGCTGCAACATATCTATCGAGACCTTGGATTAGTGTTCACTCATGCACCTCTGCTCTATTGTGATAATGTTGGAGCAACTTATTTGTCCTCAAATCCCATTTTCTATACTAGAACAAAATATGTCGAAATTGACTTTCACTTTGTTCGTAATCGGGTCCTCAACAAGTCCTTGAATGTCTCCTTTATTTCTGGAAAAGATCAGCTCACTGACATCCTAACCAAACCTCTCTTGGTAGCTCGTTTCACTCATCTGTGTTCAACTTTTCGTCTTCAATCATTGTCGCTTGATTTGAGGGGAGATGTTAAGGAAAATATTCCTTCTAGAACAACTGTACCATCACAGTCCTCACAGTTAAGTGAACCAAGCACAGTCCCGTAAAAAATTATTCTTCCAAAAGCTGTCAGCTGCTACGTGCATGAGCTGCACCTCTGCATTTGTAACAAACCAGAAACCATTAGTCCATAGAATATTCTTTGTACATTCGTTTTAGTATCTCATTATAAAATACCTCTGTGTAATACATTTGGAATTGATGAGAATATAGAAACATTTTTCTATAACAATTCTTGACGAGCCTCGTTTGTTTTTGCAGATGAGATGAGTTGAGATTAAAGTTAAAAGTTGAATAAAATATTATTATAATATATTTTTTTAATATTATTTTTGTTTTGAGATTTGAAAAAATTGAATTGTTTATTTTATTTTGTATGGAAATTTGAAAATATTATAATGATTAGATGAGATGAGAAGAAATGAGTAGAGAGAAATTGTAAAAACAAACGAGACCAATAAGTAAGACTCCAAGGCTTGAGAGATAGTTGGGAGAAATAGAGAGAACGAGGGGGGAGCTTGGTTATCCAATTCTATTCTTTCACTTTTTTGATGTGCCACAAGGCTATTAGACTATTGGAAGGTGTAAATCTCCTTTACACACCGGGTCCGGCTCCTAGCCTCTCTCTAACATGTTAATTGAGTTGACATTTTACGTGTTAATTATATATATTAAACATAAAAAAATTTAAAATAACATAAAAATTAGAAAAAAACTAGAAAATTTTAAAAATTCAAATATTAAAATATTAAACAAGAATAAAAGGTCAAAAGCTTATAAATGTAAAATAAAACTGCAAAACAAAATATATCTAAATATTAATGTCTAGAAAATACCACATGAATTGTGTGTAGAGTAAAAATCTTTAAATAAATTATTTTAATATTAAACTAACATCGCTTAAATACAAAAAAAAAAAAAAACCATAAAATTAATTCAAAGATCATGGGACTGTCGGCACGGTCGACCCAACATTATCATCGTCGATAGACTATGGTTACGTATGGATGCTGAGATAATCTTAGATGATTTGTAAATAGTAGTGAAAATATAGTAAATAGTTTGTGAATAATAATAAAATAGTATAATATCACTTCACTTACCAAACACAGTCTATGAGATGGTTGCACTGATCATCCCTGGATCAAACTTTTGGATTTGACGATTTTTTATATAATTTTTTAGATGCGGTTTGGATACTGAGTTGAGATGAGATGAATTGAGATAAAAGTTGAAAGTTGAATAAAATATTGTTAGAATATTATTTTTTAATATTATTATTCTTTTGAGATATGAAAAAAGTCAAATTGTTTATTATATTTTGTGTGATAATTTGAAAAGATTGTGATGATGAGATAAGATGAGATGAAACACTTCTTGTATCCAAACAGCGCTTTAATTCTCATTATTTGTGTTTTTTAAATAGCTTATTTTAAATTTTTTACTTTAACTTCTCTATAGTCATGTTTGATTGGAGAGATTTTTATTTTTTTAAATCAAATAAAACATATTTAAATGTCAAAAGAAATATTATATTTCAAACTTTTCGTCTAGTCATTATTCTATTATTCCTCGGACATAAAAATTAGTGTAATTTTTACAAATTCCAATATAAGAATACTCTTAAAACTTATATTAAAACAACTTTTTAACTCTAATTATTTATTCTACAAATTCCAATATAATAAATTTTTAAAGAAATTATTCAAATCTTTTTTATCTTATTTTCCCAAAATCCAATCTAAAAATATTTCTCAAATATTCTCAACATTTTTCATAACCAAATATGGCATGCACGTTTTATTTTTTGTAAATATTAGGTTTTTATACTTCAAAATTTTGAGATGTGTTTTATAATTTATATTTTAAGTTTTATTTCATTTTCATCACTTTCACATATATATATACTAGAGAACGGTCCCGAGTGCGTTAGCCTCAGAATACACCTGACATAATAATTTAAATAAAAAAAGTGAAAAATTCATTAGCTTATTTGTCTGGAAAAAGAAAATACAAGGTTAAAGAAAGATAAAAAATCAAAATTAAAAAAAAAAAATCTAAACTTCAGCAAAGTATATAACTGCGGGGCTATTAAGGGCCTTTTAGTAAAACATGATCCTTCATTAAATTTTACAAGTGAGCTACACGTCAAATGATCAAGAATTTTAAGGACTTTTTAGTAAAACTTGATACTTTATTAAATTCTACAAGAGAGTTACAAGTCAAATGGTCAAGGATTTTAAGGACCTTTTGGTAAAACATGACTTAACGGACTTAACGGAGAAACAAAAAAAGTTTACGGAAAAAAAAAGTTATTATTTACAGTTAAATAGCCACTTATTATAATAGAGTACACTCTCTTTAAATTTTTGCCTTTAACTTTTTACTTTCAATTTTTTGTGTTGTTTTGAAAGTTTTCAATGTTTTATATTAGAAAAATTCATTCCTAAATCGGTTCAGGGATCTCACACCACACACTTAATGATGTGGCAAATCCGATCCATTCCAAGTCCGGTCCAGTAGCCGAATCCCTCTCCCCCTCGTGTTCCCTCTTTCTTCCCTCTCCTCCCGTTTTACAAAACACAACAACTCTCTCTCTCCCCCATGTTCTTTTGTCTGCAGATTTTCAATGATATAAAATAGAAAATTGCTGTCATTTGTTTTGCTCTCTTCGAAACAATAACAATGGAGATAAACGACCACTAGCATATGCCTAGGATATGGCTTCGCTTTGCCTAACTCCTTTGCCACCTTCAGCACCACCTACCTAAACTCGCAAACTTTTCGAATCTTTTCTTCGTGTTTGAATAGTTATCTTCTATCACAGGAGGAGTTTTAAACTTCAAAACCCATAGTCATTGTTGCTGGTTTGAAATTGGTAGCCTTTCAAACACGAATAGGCAATAGAAAATAGAGACAGAGATTATAATCCACAAGTTGATAAAAAAATAAACAATTTTTTTTAATGAAATTAAAAAAAAAAAGGAATAGAAAGAAAATGCAGAAGAAAGAAAAAAATCACTTGGATGAGATTCAAGATTGACCTTGGTGAAAGAAATCGGTGGGTCACATCACCTCCATGTTCTTCTTCTGTTTTTTCAGTATTTTTTTAGTTTTTTCAAAGTAAATTTGTGTTTGGAAGATTTGAGGAATTTTGTGGTGATTCGGTGAAAAATTTTTGGGGGTGGGTTTCATCGAACAAAGGGAAGTTGGTTTCTGAAGAGAAGAGATAAGCATGAGAAGAAAGGGAAGTAACGCATGCGTTTTAAAATAAAAAATTAAATGCCACATCATCGTGTGTGGTGTATGTGAAGTAGGTGGGCAGATGAGTAGAACTGCTCTTTATATTATGATACCATTTTTTTTTTAAAAAAAAATTAGACAATCTTTTCAGGGATCGAACCCACAATCATAGACTGCATGGTACCTAAAGCTATTGGCTACTACGACACAATAAGACGTATCAAAAGATACTAGCATTATCGTCATTGGTGTTGACACGACGTCGTTAATGGTTTAGGTTCCGTTTAATTGTTAAATTCATCTGAGTTTTAACTCAATTCAGTTTAATTTTAAGTTAAGTCTAACATCCAAACACGAAATACCGAACTCTCAAATTACTAAACTCATCTCAACTCAAAACCTTTTTATACGTGGAACCCACAACTTTTTTTCAATTCAACACATCTTTATACGTGGAACCCTTAATTTTTTTCTATCTCTCTTAAATATATCTAAACTCATCTTAACATCTAAATACATTTAAACTCATTTTAGGTGGACTCTACAAAACTCACTCTACCATCTCAACTCACTACTATTCATAAACAGTTCAACCCAACTCAACTTCTAAATGCATCCTTAGTAGTGAAATTCTGACGGAAATGCTAACTCGTTTGTTTTTACATATGAGATGAGTTGAAATTAAAGTTAAAAATTAAATAAAATACTGTTAGAATATATTTTTTTAACATTATTTTTATTTTAGAATTTAAAAAAATTGAATTGTTTATTTTATTTTGTGTCAAAATTTGAAAAAGTTGTAATGATTATATGAGATGAGTTGAGAGAAGTTGTAAAAATAAACGAACCAATTTTTCTTAAAATCGCAAAGAGAATAAAATTTAATTGAAAAACATTGGAACAATTTAATTATAATGCAAAATAAAAAGACTATTTTTATATTTAACCCAAGGATAAAGCTTCAAAGCATGGTGAGTATAAAAAAGTGCTATTTTGGAAACAAATTTATATTGATTATTATAAGAATAATACTACATTCAATACTAGACCGTCCATGCATTTTCTTCGAAAAAAATAAGATTACTATTAAAAAAATAAAATTTTTAATAAAATTCTATATTTACCTATATTTTTAAAAAAGAATATAAGAGATTATCACATTTTAAAATTATGTAAAACTTACACACTTTAAAATTATAAATATTATTTTTCTTATTACGAAATTGAAAATATTTTATCTCAACCAATTATCAAGCGTGGTAAACTATGAAAAAAAACGTGATAAAATGTTTTTTCTTTTAATAAATGAAATAGAGAGAACGTGACATTTAGATTGTTGCAAAAATTTATAATAATATGTGGCCCCAAGTAGACCATACTGGAGGTGTCGTGTGGCAGACCGTTTTTTGTTTTTTGTTTAAGAACGTAGACCAAATATAAAATATAAGAAAAATGATAGACATAAAGGAAATGAATAAAACTACTTTGTCCTCTCATTTTGATCACTCTATTTGATTGTTGGTTAAATTTTTTTTTATTTAATGATTAAGGAAGTAATTTTAAGTGTATTGATGTATTTTTTTATTTTTTTAAAATATTAAAATATATTAAAAAAATATGAAAAGAAAAAAAAAAAAAAAGAAGAAGAAGAAAACTACTGACCGGTAAGCCCAGTGGTAAGAGTGGGGCGACAAAAGAAAGAGTTCCACTCAGGAGCGGTATTATCTGTTTTGGAGCTTCGTTTCCTATGGTTTCTAAATTTATTTTAATTTATTATTATAATTTTTTTAAATTTTAACATAAAATATAATAAATAATTTAATTTTTTAAAATTTTAAAATAATAATAATATTAAAAATTAATATTCTAACAATATTTTATCATTTCAACTCAAATTAATTCATCTTAAAATAACATCCAATGGCCAACTGACACATCAACATTATAGAGAAGGAAATTGCTTCTCCCGCCGAAGGTGGCCACCAAATGTATTTTTTTATTTTTTACTTAATTGTTAAGTAATTATTTTAAAATAAATATATATTTTTTATTTTTTAAAAAGAAATATTTAAAAATATTTTAAAAATATTTGAAAAAAAAAAAAGACAAAAAATTTTTGCCTGGTGGTAATTTCGGTGCACTTCTGTGGGAGTAGCACCATCCTATAGAAAAAACATCCATGAGAATGACTACATCAGATTTTTATCCAAAATATCCTAAAACCTATTTTCACTTCAGTAGATGAACGATTCTCACCCACCAGATGCTGTGGCTGTGCCCCTTTGATATTCTCCACCAGCCGCTGCCGGAACAGCAGAAGCACTAGTTGTGTTTGAAACTGCAGGGTCGGCATCTTGTTGTAGCTGGGAGGGCCGGCTGGGTTCAGCAATTAATTCATCTGTTCCTCTTCCTTCTCCATCTTCATCCTCTCAAACATGACCTGCAATTTACAACAGAAATAAAGAAATGGAAGTGAGGAAATATTTATATGTAAGGTTCACCGTTCATTTGCTGGATCCGATGGCTGTGAGATGAGGGTGAGGGAGGAATGTGGGTTTCGGTGCGGTGCAGTGCAGTGCGTTCCATTCCTAATCTAATGGGTGGGCTACGTGGTATAATATTATTGGTAGCTTTTTTCAGCCTTTTATTAGCCCAACCGATTAGAAGATATTCTCTAAAGGAAAATAAGTAAAAAGTTTAAAATTGGTGCAAAATAGGGATTTATTTTTGAAGAAAATATAAATAAACAAATCCTGTTTTGGTGGAAGAGCAGAGAAAGAAGAGGTTGTTCTTCGTACTTTTCCTTCATTCATTCCCCCACTGGACAAACAAAACCAACAAGAAATCTCACACCCACTCTTGCCCCCATTCTCTTCTACATATCTCCATAGTCCATCCCTTGCTCTCGTTCTCGATATTTCCCACTCGCACGAAAACAGAAACCCTAATAGCTTATTCCGAAACCCGGATACTACTCCATTTTTCTTCCGATTTTCTCCGCTGCTTGCTTTAGCTTTCCACAGTCTGAAACCTCCCTGTTTGGTTTTGCTTTGTGGAAAAAGCGCATTGCTGTTGTGGTTGAGAATAGACTGAGGCGGGTTTTGAAGCGGTTACGTTTTTATTTTTGGCGTGATTTCATTGGCGGCGGAGCGGAGGCTAGGGTTAGTTCTCCATCTCTCTCTCTCTCTCTGAGTGAGTGCCTCTCTGAAATTCCCTGTATTTTGCGGAAGAATTTTGTTCCATTCGAACCCTACGTCTTGGCGCTAATACAGACACTCGCATGCAGAGGTTTTAGGGTTTCTAATTTTTAGGCATTTGCTTGGCCTTCACACTATATAATTTCCGTTCATTCGCTGGGGTTTCTGCTCCGTTTGATGGGAGTGAACTCCTGTTTAAGAATCCCGGAACTTATTGTTCTTCCTTCATTGTTGCATTAGTTATATTTTTGCGAATCGGTTCGTTTTTTCACCCCCGTAGAGATGAGGGTCTTCTGAGCAGATTCTTTATCACCTCCCAATCCATCTGTAATCGAAGATGGAGGCGAATATACGCTTTTTCTTGAATACCATTATCTAGCCTTTGCCTTCGCTCCCGTGCTCTTTGTTTTCACATGTGAAAATCCTGCTTCTTTTTACTGAGAAATAGAGACTATAACACTTGGGTTTGATAAAGAACCTCTCAAGTTCACAAAACTACAGGTGAGTGAAGTTGGAGCAGTTACTTCCTTAAGTGGCGGTGATTGTGAAGCAGGGCTGGTGGTTTGGTGGGGGGAGAAACTGGGGTTAGGGATACAGCTCAGTGATTTTGTTAGAGGGCTGGTGGTTTTCTCCCTCTCGGTCGTTCCTCTGAAAGTGTATTATCTTGATTATCATATAGAGGGCATACGCAGTTGTGAAATTATTGAAGAATTAATCAATACATATATTGGTTAGTGTTTTTGGAGAACTGACCGGCTTTATTGGTGGAGAAGATGAAGTATAGCAGTTTTGGGGAAGGAAATTTTGGGTAACTTTCTTATCAAAGAAATTTTGGATAACTTTTACAACTTTGTAATTCCGTGCAGAACAATTGTGGGGAAAGGGTTGAACGGGTGAAGGTGAGAAGTATTTTTTTAGTTTCTATTTCTGATCATGTTCAGTGCTCCTTATGGAAAGAAGTGAACCCACATTATTTCCAGAATGGTTGAGAAGTGCTGGAAGTGTTACTGGGGGTGGCAGTTCAGCCCCCAATTCTGCCTCAATTGCTTCTCACCCAGGTACTTTTTAACCTGCCAAGCCATACATACCATTATGTTGCTTTTGAAAATAGACATATGCATATGTGCCCGGGTTACCATGTATATGTAATTATGTATATATATTTTTTAGCCGCGCAGTAAGCTGGTGCTTTGGACAATTGTATTGTTAAAAAAGTCATTTTAAGTCTTAGGCATGTTTAATATTGTGCTATCATTGCTACAGATGGTACTTCATTGGCTCCTCTCACAAGAATTAGAACATCTAAGGGGACGAGTGATTTTGATGCCCCACGTTCTGCTTTTCTGGAACGGGCATCTTCATCAAATTCACGGAAGAGTTCTAGTAATGGTTCTGCAAAGCATGCATACAGTAGTTTTAATAGAAGTCACCGCGACAAGGACCGTGAGAAGGAAAAAGAGAGATCAAGCTTGAGGGATCATTGGGACCATGATTCTCCTGATGCCCTGGGAAGCATCTTTCCCAGTAGGGTAGAGAAGGACAAGTTGTGGCGTTCTCAATCGATGGTATCCAGGAAACAGGGCGAGCCACTGCCCCGGAGAGTTGCTGTGGACTCTAAAAACAGCAGCAGTAGCAATCACAATGGCAATGGGGTGCTTCCTGGAAGTGGTGTCGGTATTAGTATGCCAAAGTCGGTGTTTGAGAAAGATTTTCCCTCACTTGGAACAGAAGAAAGGCAAGGAGCACCTGATATAGGAAGAGTTTCATCTCCTGGCCTGAGCTTAGCTGTTCAGAGCTTAGCTGTTGGTAGTACAGCTCTGATTGGTGGGGAGGGATGGACATCAGCTCTTGCAGAGGTGCCGACCCTTATTGGCAGCAGTAGTAGAGGATCCTCGTCTGTTCAACAGACTGTTGCTGCAACCTCAGGATCTGGGGCTCCAAGTGTGATGACTGGTCTTAATATGGCTGAAGCATTGGCTCAGGCTCCACCACGAGTTAGTACTGCTCCTCAGGTAATTGAACAGGTTGCCTGAGCCTCCGAATCTATATATTCACTCTTGTGATTGAGTTAATAAGACACCATTCTTCTACTTGTAGGTCTCTGTCAATACACAAAGACGGGAGGAACTGGCTATTAAGCAGTCGAGGCAATTAATACCGGTCACACCTTCAATGCCTAAAGCTTCGGTAAGAGGATCTCCATAAGATGCTTGTGGAAGCTAGTTTAATTGAAGGAAGAATCTTTTAATATATCAGAGGATTTTAGGATGTTTGTTAGCCTATAAATCAGATTGTAATTTTCTAATTAAATTTCTGTTCTTTTTTGTGCTTATCTCCTGCTGAATATTGGAATGCGATATAATGCTATTAGTTATAAAAAAATTTAAAATTGTATAGGATAGCCAACGCCAGTAGTTTGAGTTAGGAACATATAATCTTCTGCAACTTAAATAGCTTTTCTCAATGTATCAGAAGAAACCAAAAAATGGGTCATCAGAAACAGTATAGTAATTGTAAGATTTAGGATAGATAATGAACGAATGATTCTAGATTTGTAGCTTGACATAAGTTATTCAACCATTGTCACCTTTACCTCTTCGAAGGGATTTGGAAGGGATTGTGTATCTTTGTCTGTCCTTGTTTTCATATCCCTTTTTTTAAGGTGGGTGGGTGGGGGGGGGGGGGGGGGGAATTGAAAGTCAAATTTCTTGGATAGGTGCTCTTAGAGATCTGCAAAGACGTGTTTGTGTTATGTCTTTGCTATGCAGCATTGTCAATTTTTCTTTCAAAAACTCTATGTGCAGTCATTTTTGCGCACTCTACTAATGCGATTGGTTGCGTCACTTTTTTTTAATATAAAATAACTGTTTTGACCAATCACATCAGTGGAGTGTGCAAGGAGTACGCAAAAGTGACTGTATGTAGCAGAACTCTTTTTCTTTTTCATTTGAAGCAAAAGAAAAAAAAATTGTCATGGCGTGCTGAATTGCGCCTTGCGTGTATAAAGACTTACAATGTTGATTACCTATAAAAAAAAAAAGTGTATAAAGACTTACAATGTAGATTTCAATAATTACTTGTGTGTTGCTATAGTGTAAGTTTATATAACTGGTGCCAAGATTCTTTGGATCAATTGACAACACCTTGGTTTCTCACTAAGAGAACCAAGGATCAAATCCTTCCTCCCCCATTTATATAAAAAAAAAAGTTTATATAATTGGCTTCTTTCTTGTATGCATTTGTTCCTTTGGGTTGTAAAGCTGGGTAGAAGTATAGTTATCCCTTTTTTGAAGGTGAATCCATCTTGTGTTGCTGCTAGCTCCCAGTGCCCAATATACACTTGAATTTAGAGTGAAAAGAAAATAACAGAGGAAGATTTAAGCGTTTGTGGCCTTTTTAGAACTTTGGGTTTGCAAGTAATAAAGAGTGAAACTATGGCTATACTTATAAAAAAAAAAAAAAACTATGTCTATCCATGCTGATATATTCTAGGAATTTTCAACATCTATTTTATTTTTTGTTCTTGGAGCTTAACCTATGTTTAATGAATGGAAAATGATAGGGTTACTACTCTACTACTACTCATTCACTACTCATTTTATATTTGATTTTTTTTTTAATTTTTTATTTTACTTCATGGTTAAGGAAATGACTATTAGTAAAATTATATATTTTTTTAATTTTTTCTTAATGGTTAAGGATGTTAAAAAAATACTGAAAAGAAAATGATAAAAAAATAAAAAACTTGAAATGAACTATGAGTAGTAAATGGGTAGTAATAGGGTAGTAACCCTATCACTACCCTGAATGAATTGTCTATATTTAAAACTGAGAGTAGTTTACCATAATATGTACATAATTTCAATTTTCTTTTATTTTAAGTTGTTTATTTGATTTTCTAATTTTTTCATTTGTTTTCATAGACAAGGAGAAATTGTGGTGACTTCATTATTATAATGTAGCTTGGCATAAGAAAAATATAGGGGAAAAAACTGAAGGCCATGAGCTAGCACTCTGTTTAGACAGACGCTCACAACTAGTAGTAGATAGAGATGGGTAGACAGACACTCACAACCAATAGATGTTGCTTTATCTTACCTATTATATGCCTGCTAGTGGCGTTTATTTTTCACCTTATTTTTTGCACATGGACAGTGCTTGATGTCCCTGAAATTATTTTCATTTTTTCTTCATTGCGATCACTAGTTGCTGCGGTAGCTTAAACTTTTATTTGAACAGAAAGCTGGGATGTATTATGCATGCTTACCGCATACTTCAGATGATTTTGTTTCTGGTGATTGTTTTATGTGGTAAACACTAACTCAGAAAAAAAAAAAAAGATTATAAATAAAATTCAGTATGCTGGTGGGACTGTATGAGGCCTTGTTGAATTGTGCTTATTTACATAAAAGTAGAAATTTCTAAATAGTAATTTGATTTGTGCTAACCTCATTGTTATCATAATATCATCTTGTTATTAAAGCATTGCTCATTGGTAGATTTAATTTTTAGTATGTATCACTTTTTTTTCCGAAGTTTTATAAAAGGAAACCTTATTTACGGTTTAGTGCAACTAGAAGTAAATATTTATAGATTATTTTCATCTTCTTTCATGCGTGTCTCATTTACTTTGTTAAACGAATTCAGCTTTTGGCTCAGTGAAGTTGGAGATAAATGTGATTTTCTCTCTCCCTCCCCTGTATCCCCTCCCCTTTATTTCTCTCTCTTCCCCCCCACCCCGCGGCAGGGCATTGGTGCTTGCATGGTGAGGGTAGAGGAGTACAGTGTGATAGAAATTTGTTGACCTTCTTACTTATCAAAAAATAATTTTGTTGACCTTCTTTTATCATATGAACGCTTTTGGTTGATAGCTGAACTAGTTTTTTATGTACATTTTTGTTTTTGTCCTTGATGCCAAGACTAGAAACTGGTGCTGTTTCACTTTGAGCTGCTACTTAGAATAAACACCTTTTAGATAATGATTAAACTAATGGCATAGATAATAATCATACACATAGTACAAGATGGATGAGATAGGAATAACAAACATTTTGGCCTAGAGAGCATACTTTCTATGTTGTTAAAACAAACTTAACCCCTAGGAGTTGGCTCAAGTGGTAAGGACCTTAGTCTTGGTAGTATGCTCTCCTCGGTTTAAGTGGGACTGTGCAAAAATCTGAAAATTCGACTCGGACTCGGACTCGGACTCTAGTCCAACTCTGTACTGTTGAGTTGGAGCTCCGATAAAATGGAGTGAGTTTTTTTTTTTTTTTTCCATTTAAAGTTGGAGTCGGATTTGCTGTCTGACCGACTCCGCTCCGACTCCAACATTACCTCTGACTTTGACCACCGGCTCCGACTTTAATAAAAACATGTAGTATTTATATACTTATAAAAAGTCTAGAACTTATATAGTTCAATTCAAGAATATTAATAGACTACTAATCAATGTGATAATTATTAAAGAATAATATTAATAGACTAATAATCAATTACATGTACACGCTACACATCATATTATCACTATCTTACATATTGCATATATTAGGGTAGATGAAACTTGACTAGCTAATAGTGAGTCATGTACCATGTATAATGTATATATTGTAAGACTATTTATTTATTATCTAGATTCTAATATAGTAGTATGTCACTAGATTCTAATACAATATTTGGCTTGTATTTGAATGGCTGGTTGTGTTTCCTATTTGTAATTTATTCAGCAGTGAATGATTGGATGATGGACATTGCCATTGGACCATAATGGCTCATGGTTGCTCTTACTTGTTAGTTGTTATTTGTGGCCTTGGGCCTTGACTAGATGGTTGAACAATCATTTTATTGTTTTTAGTTGGTTTGGGAGTCTGAGACTCTAATATGAAGTTATGAATGATATGGTATATCAAGAATAGTATAAAGGGCCTAGTGTATATTTTTAATTTCTTTAAATTTTAATTTTTATTTCACACGTTTGCATAGCATATGAAATATTTTTAGTTATATTTTTTTTCAAATCTAAAATCTGTTTTTTTTTTTTAATAGTAAACTTGAAAGCCCACAAAAAATGATCTATTATATGTAAAGTCTTGTTTAAAAATGGGCTAAATATTAAGGCCAAAAAAGCCCAAATCTGATCCGATAAATCAGTGTCGGATCGGAGCCTATGTAAGTTGGAGTCGGAGTTTGAGTTAGATTTCCTGAATACTGACTCCGATTCAGTCGGTGGTCAGCCCTAGGTTTAGGTTCGAACCCCTGGGTGCAAACAATTTTTAGGGTCCATGTTTCATCTGTGAAAAGCCAAGGATTTACTTGATTTGTTTGATGTGGGCGTTTTGCATGGGTCCAAGGTTTAACTGGGTAAGAGACATGTTGCATTTACAAGTCTCTGGGCTTCCTCTTCATAGAAAAATATATATGAACTGATTTTCCTTGATGGTTATTAAGCTTTTCTTTCAAAGGAGTTTGAAACTGGTGAAGCTGTGCTGTAAAGATGAGATCTGTGTAACTTTTTTAGAATCATTATTGGGATGTTGATTTTTACATTACAAGGATTGGTTTTTTTTTTTTTTTTTTTGTGTGTTTCCAAGTGTGAAGCATGGTGGTATGGATTGTGATTGGTGGTCTAAGATCGAATGGACTTCGCTAGTTTGTAGTTTATATCTGGAGTTAGCTATTGTTATCTATCTACTTATCTGTCAGTCTATGCATTCATACACATCAGGATTCTGCTTAGGTTGTCTGATGCTAATTTTCTTTTCAGTCCCTCAATTCCAAAACAGTGGTCAGAACAATTGACGCAAATGTTGCTGCTAAGAGTGGACAGCTTCAGTCCTCATCTTCACAACTTGCTAATCAATCTCCTCGTGGTGGGCATGTAAAGTCTGATGCCCTAAAGACGTCTCATGGGAAGTTTCTTGTACTGAAGCCAACATGGGAAAATGGTGTTTCCCATACTCCAAAGGATGTTTCTAGTCCAATAAACAACCCCACTGGCAAGGCAGAAGATAGCCAGCTTCCTGTTACTTCATCTGTTGCCCCTACTCCATTGAGGAGTCCCCACAACCATAGGAATTCTTCTCTGGAACGCAAGGTAGCTGCACTGAATCTGAAATCTGGATCTACATTGGAAAGAAAACCGTCCTTGTCTCAATCACAAAGCCGGAATGATTTCTTTAATCTTCTAAAAAAGAAAACTTCAATGAATAATCCCACAGTTCTCCCAGATTTGGGCCCTGTTATTACATCTCCCACCATGGAGAAATCTGATGAAGTGATGGGGGAAGTCGTCACTGCCTCTGCAAGTCCTCATGCTACTGAGAATGGTCCTGAGATGACTAGCAATGGTGATACCTGTGTAGATGACATTCAGAGGTGTTCTGCTGTTGGAGAGAATGACATGAGTTCCAGTGAAACAGTTTATCCAGACGAGGAAGAGGCTGCTTTCCTTCGTTCCCTTGGCTGGGAGGAAAATTCTGGTGAGGACGAAGGCCTCACAGAGGAGGAGATTAATGCCTTTTTTCAAGAGGTAAAGAATTCTTGCCTTGTACAGCTTTTACTGCTATGACCGTACTTGGAGCTAAGGAGCTAACTCAGGGTCCTAAATTAACCAAAATATCCAATCAAATAAATAATTAGTTGAAATTGTTGTTTTGTCATTTCCATTTTTTTTAAGGGGAAGGGGATTAGTGTTTATTACTGCACTCTTGGTATATTGAACTAGTTTGAATGGTTAGTGACCACGTAGAATTCAACTGTGGAGAGTTCTTACAGTACCAAGATATGAAAATGAAAAGGCTATTATAAGATGAGGAAAATTAGAAAAGAAACGAGGAAAAGAAGAAAAAGCTATTATAAGATGTTTGGTGCCAGTTGCCACAATTTAGCAATGCAGTTTACTGATTTTGTGTAAACATTTTTGTGCAGTGTGTGAAACGGAGGCCGTCCTTTAAAGTTTGCCGAGGCATGCAGCCAATTGTTTCAAAGCTGTCTGAATCTCATTTGACTAGTTTGGGTGGAGCATCCGCTGAGTTGGGTCCACCTGACTCTGGATCCCAAGCTTGATTTCCTTCTCCTCCCTCCCTCGCCCACGAGAGCCAAGAACTTCCCATTTTTGATGGCAGATATGGTTTCTCTTTTTCTTTTTCTTTGGTTTTAAAAGAAGGCCGATGAGTGGTATGAAAGAAGAGGTTGGGTTTTGGTTGGAAGTCTGCATTTTGCGTAATGCAATAAGTCGAAGGTGCCCCAATCCTGCCTCCTAAAACGGGGAATTCTTTTTTGATTTTATTTTTTTCAGGTTTCAAAGGTTGGCTGGGATGGGATTAGGGTTAGGGGATGTTTTGTCTGAAGTGGAAGATGCTTTGGAAAAAGCATCTTTTGGGGGGTATTTTGGTTTTATTTTTTTCATCCTTTTCCTTTTAATAGGGGTTCAAGTCCACAAGATAAAGCTTATGTTGTTTTTGGTAAATTTTACGGAAAAAAAGGAAATCAGAAAGTCTTCGTTTTTATTTTAGCTCATGTTGATATAAATATTTTTGAAGTACTTTTGGGTGGAGCTTTATAATGTAGACAGCTCTAGCCTACACGAATAAGAAGGAAATAGAAGTTTAGTTAATAAATTTATTTCTCGTAGTCGTGGAGTCCAATCAATGGATTGATTGGTAGGCGTTGTTTGCATGAGCTGAGGCTTGTCAAAATGGTTACGAGGCTCTTCTATTTAAGGAATTTACTTATATATGGCTCTCTCATTAGCAAACCTCCGATCTTGAGTAAAAAATGGGTTCGTAAAATGAAAATTACAAAATGTCAAAAATCATATGTTGGGAAATTGATATATGAGAAATGATTTTTGCAGACTTTAAAATGTGCAAGTTTTGTGCATTTTCTTTTAAAAAGTAAGTAAATATGAAATTTATATAAAAAAATTTATTTTTTAATGATGAATTTTATTTTTTTTCAAGGTGAATGTATAGGACTTGTATACTCTGGACTGTATCTAGTATTATAGAGTATCCAATTGCACGTGCGTCTCCGTACCCTCTCTCATCATGTGACATCCATCCAAGTAGCATGTGTGATTTATCAAAAATGCTATAGACAACTGTTTTGGGGAATCTTTCGGGAATCGTTGCCCACGTGGAGATAGAACGTCCTGTTTCATTTGATGACTCAAAACGCATGCATTGGCCTTGTTGTTTCGTGTTGCTTCTCAACCATGGATTATTTTTCCTGGGAAAGAATTTACAATACCAAAAAAAAAAAAAGAGAAGGGGGGTTGGGAGGAGTTTCGAAATTACACATGGGTTTTGTTGTTTCATGCTGCTACTCAGACTTGAAGATCTCTACCGGATGTTCAAGTTGCCCAGCGACATAATCAAGAAGTCCCTCTCCAGCCTTGTCGTCGTCGTGGACGTCGGTGCCCTTTAATGAAGTCCGGCCGAAGAAGATCACAGTGAAGAGGAAGAGTGTGATGGAGAGAAAGAAGGGCCAGAAGTTAGCCAAGATGGTGACGAAACTGGGTGTTACGAGGATGATGGAGACGATGGTGAGAAAGAGGGTGAGAGTGAACATGATGGGGAACTTTTTTTTTTTTTTTTTTAAATAAAATAATAATCTTATATTATAGAACGATTAAAATGATGGTCAGCTACAATATCCAGTTAAATTTTAATTAAAAGGAAACATTGAACTACAAGAATGGGTAAATTAACTCCTTTCAGGCTTGCTAGGTATTCTTACTCATTTCATTTACTTAACTGCTCCTGTTGTCTTTCTCACTAGCTACATCAGTACTAGCTCCTAATATTTTCCAAGGAGGTGGTTTAGAACAAGCCCTCAGGATAGCCTCATTTTGCCAAACGCGGAGGAGGCGCTTCTTAGCATTGGCTTTGCGAGTGGTAGTGAGCTTGATTCGCTTCCAAATTAGACCTCCCGAATCTTGCTCCTTCACTATTTCCATCACTCTTGTCTCCCAGAACGCACCCCCCATCTTTCTTTGTCTCCGGTCTGGCTGAGGAACAAGACTAGCACCATTTCTATTCATGGGAAACTCGTACTCGAGAAGCTTTTTCGAGCCCTCCATGGCTTCTTGGGTTTTGCAGAGAGAGCGAGAGAAAGAGGAGAGAGAGAGAGAGAGAGAGAGAGAGAGAGAGAGAGAGAGAGAGAGAGAGAGAGAAGGAGAGGTGTGTTGGTGTTGGAGAAGACAAAGGGAAGGGGAGGGGTTGGCTTCGTGCGTTTTGAGTCTTCAAATGAAACGTCCTGTTTCATCTCCACATGGGCAACGGTTCCCCAAATGTTTCCTAGGGCGGTTGTCTATAGCACAACTCATGATTTATATATTTCAGTTTAAGGGTGCATAATTCTTCCATATTGTGACTTTTGGTCACCTACTGTCCAATTCAATGAGCATCATTCCAACATAATCAAATTCAATGAGCATCTTCTTATTGCGGGATCTTCATGTAATAGACGTTTCAAAGCAATTTGATTCGTAAATTCCTCTAAATACCATCTTTGTGTTGACTATCTATGGGATCAGACTATTTCTTTGATAAATTTCCTAGGTTATTATCATTTTAATTTTTTACACTATATCCAATAAATTTCATTTCGGTGATAATTTCGATTTAAGTACTGGAACAAAATATTTCGGTACCGATACGTTCCTGTATACCGTTTCGGGATTAACTATATTATATACATATATATATTTATATGTATATTTGAACTAATAAGTAATAGAATAAATAAATGTATATGTAAGTGTATATATATATATATATATATATATATATATATATATATATGTAAGTGTGTGTGTGTATGGAAGAATTGACAACTTATAAAATGAATATACATTGAAAAAATTATAAAATTGAGTTGAGACACAAAATACAAGGAAAAAAAAGAATAGAGAAATTATTAAAAATAATTATATTTAAAAAGAGAGAGAATGTGGGATATATTTAAAGTTACAAAAAATTAACATTATATAAATGTCTTTTATATTCTATAATTAATTAAATACCATCTAGATTTAAAATTTATAAAAATATCATCCAAGCACAAGAAAATCACAAAACTACCATTAAAATACTCTGGAATGGAATAGGCTCAAAATACCAATTCTGGCCAGAATGACCGGTATTTGACCGGAATGACCGAAACGGAACGAGAAGATATAGTGTACCGGATACTACACCGGATTGGAAAATTCTGGCAAAAAAAGGCCTAAATGGAGCAGAATTTAGAACTGACTGAATCTATTATTTTGAGATGAGATGAGTTCCTCCTTTGTGCTTGTTTATTTATATTATCCAAGGAAAAAAAAGGTGATTACTCGACGTCTGTTGATGTTAGAAATTATTTTTTAATAAAAAAAATATATTCATCATCCTTTTTTAATATAGTAACTGGCACATGTCCGAATGGAAATAGCCAAGAGCGAAACATGCCATAAGTTACAAGCAGGGGTAAATTGCACAATAGAATAATACAATTTGTGGTAAACAATCTTTCATGCCCTTGTCAGCTCAGCTCAAGATTCAAGATAATGGATACAAGTTCACGAGAAATCCTCGTATTTCGACGTCAAAGTCTTATATGGAAACTCCTCAAATTGTGTAGCCCAACATGGGCTATGAATTAGAGCACTGGCTTGGACTAACCAAATGTCAGTAAAATCTAAAATTTGCCTAATTTGACATAAAACTAGCTGCATTGAATTAGCCAAAGGAAAAATAATATGACTTTGAGCTATAGAATATTACACTCGGCGGTCATATTTGGCTCTCAACTATACAAAGACCAACTAATTTTTTATTGAATAAATGTCTCTTCTGGCCTCCCTCTTTCACTCGAAATTCTGTTTTCCAACCGAGCTTCTTTCTTCTCTCCACAGGCATCCGTTCTACTCTCCCTCCCTTCTTCACCTTTTTCATGTCCAGAAACATGTTGAAGGACTACTCTCATCTGAGTATTTCTCTCATCGTCCTAGGTATAATTGTTGCTTTTTCTCTCTCTTTTCTTTGCTTAATTTCTGTTTTGGGCATTTTCTCTCTATTTTGGGTGTCTTTCGCACGCGGTTACTCCACTCGGTTGCTGACTCTCTCATCTTCCCTGCGTCATAATTGACATCAACGAAGTGAAAAATGCAACGATAGACTTGGTTTTTTTTTCCCTAGAACCCAACGACAGTCTTGCATATTTCAACCCAAAAACCTTTGGGTAAAATTTCTATCTCCTTCTTGATACTCACGAATTGACTTATGATACTGTTACACTCCAGTTTACAAGAGCCAGCCTAGTTTACAACGACAGTATGGCCCATGGGCCACTTCACAGCTTGTTTCGTGAATTTTATTTTATAGTATGTTATTTTATTGTATAGTCTTTGTTCTTTAACCAGAAAGTAATAGAAACTTCTTCTTCATATCATATTCTCTCCCTTTTGAATTTCTTGGAGGTTTTCTCACTCTCGAAGTGGGATATTTCATTTTCTTCACTATCAATCCATTGAACATGTTACAAATCGGTATCAAAGAGACACCGAACCCTGTGTTATCAATATATGCAAATGGTAGAAATTCTCTCATCATTACTCAAAATCAAGGAGCTACTCGAACAATCACAACAATGTTATGAAGTTATCCTGCAGACATTCAAAGATGTTAGGAACAACTTCAATGAAGATCTAACCTATGTGGAACACCAAATTTGTGCGTTGCAGGAAGATGAAGAACACACAGCGACAATGGAAAAAAAAAAAAAAGGGAAGTCAATCACAACGAGATTCCTTTTCCCTTTGTTCCAAAAAATCCTTTTGTTCTTCTGTTTCCTCCCTTTCCAAAGATTGTATCAAGTCATAATCAAACCATAGTCAGAAACAAAGTGGAACCAGCGATTGAGACCATTCTTGGCACCAACGGGAAGGATCGTGGCATCCTTTATTTCTTGTGCACCAGATGGGAGTTTGACCTAGGCGATGTTTCTTTTCCCTGTCTCTTCTCCTCAAGCAATTTTTGGGCATATGTGAAAGGGGATCACTCATATTCATTTCTTTTTCTACACTTTCTCGAGAACCAAACACATATTTTTCAAACTCTTCATTTCTTCCATGGTATGTGCATTTGTTTCCTCACTATTCCCGCTAGGCTTTTTCTATCCCACATATATGATTTTCACTTGTTATCTTTTTACGACCATGACCCATAGCCTTATGAGGCATCCCATAGCCTAGGTCGAGCTCTGCAACGACCCCACCATCGTCGATGTCCACTGTCTCATCCAGTATGATATGTCCGAATCTCACCTCGCATTGCGGGTCCTCTGCAAGTAGCGGTACTCATCGGCTTGCAGTCCAAAATGCCACCACGTTGTCCTCTACAACTGGCTAGTTGACTACAACATCTTATGGCCTTCTCACTCTGCTCAGGTCACCTCTGTATTACTCATCTCTCCACGACTTTATGATGTCATCTTCGCACCTATCTTTGCATTCTGATCCTTCACCAACAATGCTACGCTTGTGTGGACTCCCCCTAAGCTGGATTTCAATTGGGCAAAATTGGCCAGAGCATTCAGTTCTAAGCCCCACTCTACCCTACCGGCAGAGATCCAGATCGAGACTGGGAAGCTCAAGCATCGTGTGGTGGTGGTGTCAGATAGGTACTCTAGCGGTGAGAGGAAGGGGATGCCTATAGTCGAAGCTGGGTCGTTCCGGAGCAAGAGCATAATGGGTCCAGAGGTGTCTCACCTAGGGTAGGGACAGTGGGACACTCTCAGAGAGTCAGAATGGTCCGTAAATGGCGGTGTGATGCTCATTTTCTCCATGTTTCCTTCCATAAAGGTCTTCGTGTTTCTTGTCTTATCTTTTCAGGGGTGTTACAACCCAAACTTGTTCGTCCACAAACTCGTTGCAAGTGCGGGTCACCTAAATGCTACCACCATGAGTGGAGTTTCTTGTTGTTTGTGCTTCCCTGGTCAACTGAATGCAGTTCTTCTCAAGCTTGCAGGTGGAAGGTACATGTAAGGGCACACTTTGAAGAGTGGCGCTGAGATATTGAGGAGTGGCAATCAGAAATTAGCTAGAGGAAATGTTGCTCGGGAGTTGTTTGATGAAATGCATTAAGAGACCCTCACTGATTGGAATTCAATAATCTATGGGTACTCGAAGTTGGCAATTGTCTCAACAACTTGTGGTGGCATTGCCTTTGCTTGTGCTGGACAACCGATTATCCCTGGAAATTTGCTAGCGAAATCTTTGACTAGACCAAGAGGGTTTAACGTTGTCTGCGAAATGGTTCAAGTTGAAACAATGGCCTAGTTTGGTGAAGTTTTTCTTTTTCTTGCATTGAGCTTGAAGTTCTCCCCAATGGAGCTTCGAGTTGTTGGAGTTGTTATTGTTCTAGGGTGTCTACTACAAATTTTCCTGTTTATGTGCTTGTGTGGAATTACAGCCTCATTGTCAGGTGGTAAATCTTCATAGGGGATATTTGTTAGCACATTCCTTTCAATGTCTTCAATGACACTAGACTATGTTGTGGGCTTACAATTTGCTTTGCTTCCAATTCTAGGAGGGACTCCAGATGACCTGCAATGAGTGATGTCCATGACTAAAGTGTAGATGATGTTAATTACAATTTTAGTTTTTCAATTAGTATTATCCCGTACTTGTGTTCCCTGGTTACTTAAACTTATGATAAGCCTATCATCACAAACCAATGAACCGTATCAATTGGCATGAATTGCTCTATGCTTGCTTTGTTTGGCTTAGTTTGGCTCAGTTTCCTTCTGCTTGCTTGTAGCCCGGTGTAATGATAAGCTGGGGCTAAGTCTAGAACTAGGCTACTCTACTGCTAGGGTGATAATATCACCCATTGATCTTGCTCAACTTACACTAAAACAAAGTCAACCCATTTGCCATCTTTTTGCGGCTTTTTTCCTCACCATCATTGAAATATTGATCCACGTTCAATTTGTCTGGGATCATGTGGATAGAATGCTAGCATCTGTCATTTTGGTATATGGATGGGAAAAAGGTGAACATGGGAGGATGGGATTTGGCAATAATAATAGGAGCTGTAAAATGGTGCATTCATTAGAGTTGGGTATTGTAAGGCTGCTCTTTGATGAAATTTCAAAGAGAGATAACGGGATATGTTAAAGGTCAATATAACGAGATATGTGAAGCAAGGGGAGATAAATGGCACTTGGAAATTCTGAAGAGAGCTATGGTGACTTTGAATACAATGGAAAGTACGGTGAATGCTGGTTATGGGGTAATTGGGCAGAATATTTTGTTAATGAGGAACGAGTGGCCAAAGAATTTATAGGGTTTCATTGAGGCCTGTTGTCTTCACTGCCCTGTCATTCTCTACCTCAGGTCGAGAAAGCCGCTGCCATTCTCCTCCTCACTCCTGGAGAAACTAAAGAAGAAAAGTTATGAGGTTCTCTTTATGATAGATGATACATATCAAAATACTGTGGGTCAGCTCAAGGACTTTGAGGGCAAGAAGTTGGTCTTAGTTACAAAGGAGGAGTTGAAGCATAACTGCACCTTGTGGGCAAGGTGCTTTGAAGGGGGAGGGTTTGTTACACTTCAGTTTACATGAGCTAGCCCAGTTTACAACAACAGTAGGGCCCATGGGCCACTTCATAGTTTGTTTTGTGAATTTAATTTTATAAGATTTTTTTACTATTTAGTTGGACTTGTAATTTAATTGGTAAGGGGCTTGAGATATTTAGAGGACTTTTCCTTTCATTGTTTTTTTTTTAAGCATTGAGCTAGTCATGGCCCATGTAAAGGTCATCATATTTAAGTAATGAGCCAGGGGCTCTCTTTATTCTTTGACCATAAAGTAATCGAAACTTCTTCTTCATATCATCTTCTTCTCCCTTCCGAGTTACTTGGAGGTTTTCTCACCCTCAAAGTGAGATATTTCATTTTATTCACTATCAATCCATTGGACATGTTATAGATACTTGTTTGGATTCCATGATTTTGATAGACCAGTGGTTGGACAATGATTTGTGGTTTGTGGTTGGGTCGTGATTTGTGGTTTTTCATGCTCACTATGTGTTTGTGGTTTGTAGTTTATGCTTCTTGCTGCTTCTGGTTGTAATTTATACATGGTTTGTGCCTAGTTTGTGCATGGTATTGTTAGACTGAAGTCAATTCAAGTAGAGCCAGACTTTTATCTAAATTTTTGAAAAATAAAATGGTTTCCAAATGTCTGCATTAGGAAAATTATTACTTTTATCTCTTCCAGAAATCACCAAAATGGTCTTGGCCAAATTTGGGCAGAAATTCAAAGAACCTTAGAAAAATTGGATTGGACATTTAAATTAATCAAATTAAATGAAAACTTGATTTGTTTGTTGTTAGCCTTTATTTTCATTAGCCACTCCTCCATTGATTTCCCCTATTGCAAGAGGCCATGACTGCCTACTCATGTTATTAGAGAAAACTGAAAGCAAACTCTATAAACAATGGACATAACTAAGAATATTCATTTTGGGCTGTTATATATTGGTGAAATTCCTGATTTTTTTTTTTTGTTATTCATCTATATGTTGTTGTTATATTTTGTAGTCATGTGGTAACTGCATATGCTGGGA
Source organism: Juglans mandshurica (assembly GCA_022457165.1). NCBI lineage: Eukaryota > Viridiplantae > Streptophyta > Magnoliopsida > Fagales > Juglandaceae > Juglans > Juglans mandshurica. The sequence continues at coordinate 3,620,943 of CM039629.1, read as the reverse complement.
TTAAGGGTGAGAATCGGCCGGTTCGGACTGACTCGGGACTGGGCCCAATCGGTCTCGGTCCAAACTGCATAGAACCGAATTGATTCGGTCAGGTCCACGGTCCAGGGCTTTTTCACCCCTAACCGAACCGAATGAAAATAAAAAATATATATATATTTTATAATTTATATATATTAATTATATAATAATTGTATATAATTAATTATATAATTTTCATATAACTTAATCTTATCATGAACTCACCATTAAGTAATTATTAACTAATATTAATATTTATAATTTTATACCAATACTACTATTTATACTAATACTAATAGTCTAGACTCTAATATGGTATAAAAAAAAATATACTAATAATCTAATATAGACTATAGTTATACTTATACTAATATAGTTTTAACTTATACTAAATCACTATAACTAATATCAATAATATATAGCTATACTATATTACTAATAGTCTAATACTAATACTATTATATAGTTATACTAATCATAATAAGTTAATAACTAATAACTATAAGTCTATAGAGTATAACTATATATATATTTAGTATCAATGTATTATTATATTCTTTAATGTATTACTAATACTATTAAGAGTTATAGTATAAATTATAATATATGTATAATTTATAAATTTATAATAGTATGGATAATTAAATATTTTATGCTTATTTATAATAGTATGTTAAGTATGTATCTTTCTCAATTATGGATGTAATATGTATGGATAATTAAATTATTTATACTTATTGCTTCATATACAAAATGTTAAAAGTTGTATATGGCTCATAACTAACATACTTTAAGTTAGTAATAAAGTAATAGTTAACATCATCAATATAATTATACCTAATAATAGTATTAGTAATAATTTATATCAATGTATTATTATATAGTAATAGTAACACTATAATAATATAATATATAGTATTATTATATATTAATATGTTATATGAGTTATAGGATTATAGCATAATATATATAATAGACTAATAGTATAGTATTAATATCACTATAACTATATATACCTAATAGGCTTATAGGCTAATACAATGATTTATTAATCATATTACATATACAAAATGTAAAAACTTAAAAGTTTAAAATATTGAAAAATTGAAAATTATCATAGATTCATAGAATCATAAATTATAATACATTGAGTCATTGACACACTCGAAGTTAGTAACGAATTAGAAATTAACATTTAACATCATAAATATAATTATCTTTAATTTTTTTTAATGAGTTAATTAAATAATCCATATTAAATAGTTTATTTAATTTTAATTTTGAAACATTCTGATATATAGCACTAGAAGATTATTTTTTTACTGATAGTAATATGTTGCCTCCGGACAGTTGATGAAGCATTGGCATGTGCGGACTGCAGTGCATGGAACAACAAGCAACTTCGTGGCTCTGATTTCATTATGTGTTTTGTTGCTTTGTAGCAGTATCAGGGGAGGAACTTCATTTAGTTGCAAGTCTATTCGGTTTATATATATATATATATATATATATATATATTTGTGTTTTATTTTGATGTAAATATGAGAGGCTAAGACAGTGAGAGCTGTGTATTTATGTAATTGTATTTTGTATTTTTTTTTCTTTTTCTATTTGGAGTTTTAAATTTGGATAAATTGGATGATTACTTATTAGTTATATCTTATTACTTATTAGAGATTTTACTGATTAGGGATTGTTTTAAATTTTATTATATCTATTATTTTTAATTTTATTACTATGAATGATTGATAATCTTGTTTAAGTTCTTTGGAATGGATGGATATAGAAAATTTATATTCTTTTGTAAGTAAATCCTTTTATTCAAATTTATTGTATATAGACAATTTTTTTTTAATGATTATTTTTATTTTCCTTTCAAGTTTTTTTTTTTTTGGACTTAAAATTGGATAAAATGTTAGTGGGCCAAAAAAGTTAAACATATGATATAGGGATTGGGCCATTGGCCCAGTGGGGATAGGGTTGGACTGACTGAACCGATTGGATCGGCCTGTCCCGATTAGGACCGAAAGACCGACTGGACCGGCTCGTCCCGAATGGGACCGGACCGAATCGGTCCTTATGCTTTTCGGTCTAGTCCAAGGTGGGAAAACCCTGGACCGAATAGGTTTGGTCCGGTCCGCAAAACCTCCTTAGGACCGACCGAACCGGATCGAAATCACCCATAGCTGAGATATTGTGAATGTGCAAGAATATTGGAATATTGTGAATTAGAGAAATTCCTAGAATATAGTGAATTGGAATATTGTTAATGTGCTGGAATATAGTGAAATTTCTGATTTGCTTTTAGTATTTATCTACAAAAACTGTCAACTAGAGATACTAATTTTATAGATTGTTGGATTGTGAAAATGAATATGATTGTTGGAGGTTATTGGAGATTATGAAAATTAAAATAAAAAAATATTTAAAAAATAAAAAATAATTAAAGAAATATAAATAATAATAAAATAATATTTTATTATTATAGAGAGTGTGAGACTAATTCAATGTATAATTCAAATTTTGAGTAATTAACTAAAAGCTAAAAAGTGACATATTAGCCAAATTTTAACTTTAAAAATGACTAATCCAATACCAATACTCTTACAAGAGACTTTGAGTTAACTATAAGATCTTGTCAATCAATCTAGAGCCAAAATACCTTTTTTACCTCACCAAAACGAACACACACCGTAGGACAACAATTGTTGTTCATGTCAATCAATTGGCTCGCCGACGCCACTAGAGATACAAAGGACACAACATAAGCGAAGAAATGTCAAAGGTTCACAACCTGTTGCAATAGTGGTAGGAATAGCCAATGATACACCTACAGTTTTTACAACTACTTTATAACTCATTTTATAATCAACCAAGACAATTGTGTCATTTCATTAAAAAATTTCTCAAACTTACAAAATTACCCTCAATTTCACATAGAGTTGTAAAATAGATGTAGAAGAGTTGTAAGAGAATTATTTTCCAAGTTGTTTAATTACCATCACTAGAGCTTTAAATTATTGTCAAGCTGAATGTCCAAGTTAGGTACGTTTGATGCCCTTCTATTACACTCTTAACCCCTAAATGGTGAAGTAAATTTCTAATTTATTCATACACAAATCTAGCTCATGTCAACTAAACAACTTTGATAGGACCAATCATAAGCCTTACTACCTTAGAAGTAGTTGTAACATCAATGCACACCAAATGAATCAGCTAAACAAATTGACAGAAGTCAGCTAACCCTTAGAGCCTAAGCACATTGACAAAGAAGGGAGGAAAAAAAAAGTAGGAAGGAATTGAGGGAAAAAGCCCACCAACAACAAACTCAAGAATCTTAGGATACTTCAAAAAGACATGGTTTGGATAGTGAAACCATTTCAACTCATCTTTCATTACAACTTTTCTAATCTTTCAAACAAAATAAAATAAACAATTCAACTTTTTCAAATTTTAAAATAAAAATAATATTCTAACAATATTTTATTCAATTTTCATTTAATTTTAATTCATTATCCAAACCAAGCCTAAATGAACCTAATCTCAAATAACTTTGACAACCCCAAATTGATAAAAATTTGACACCTACCAAACTTTGCCACGTTCGAATTAACTGCCTATTGAAATATAATAGTGGAAGCAAATAAAAAAAAAATTCGACAATCACACAATGTATACCAAGATTTACGTGGTTCGACTTGAAAAAACCTATGCCCACTAGTGAAGTCTGTCTGAAGGAATTTACTATTACAAAAATGGAGTACAAGAGAGATATCACAAATCACTCCCCAATCCCAAAAGTCCCAATACACCCAATGAGCTCTCAAAATCTCACAAAAGGAGTTCTCTTTCTTTTCTCACTGGTCTGGCTGCTCCAAGTCACAATACAATGAAAAATAACATGTATTTATATTGTACGGTGTGGAAAATCCTAATTATGAACATTCGCTCAAGCGACGCGTCGAGCGAACGATCTGTCTGAAGTTTACTTGAGTTGACTGTCGAGCGAACAATTTGCTTAGGGTTTGCTTGAGCGGATTGTGGAGCGGATGTCGAGCAGACAATTTGTCTGGAGTTCGCTCAAGTGGACTGTCAGGCGAAGTGTGGAGCTAAGGTCGAGCCACAATCAAGCCAGGATTGAGCCAAGTCTCTAGAATGACATTTTCAATAGGAAATCAAACTACCATTCCAACATGCCACATGCGACAAAACCTGATGCTACATTAACACAATTCTCAACTTGCACTAGCTCAAATTGTGAAAAGTATGACCCATTTTTTTTCCTACAATCTCCTATGGTAACAAAAAATGATATTTTGGCTTAGATGCATCACACACATACTTTAAACATAAATATCAAAGTAAAACTAAAGTTATTTCCAGATTAAAAAAATGATCTTTATTTTGATGAGTGGACTTGCTTGCATGACCTTTATGATTGATTTATACATGTCATATAAACTCGACTATGGAATTCGCACATTTGAAAAAAAGATCCAAAGCTAGTCAAAAAGTATTATGCAACAGTGGGTTTGGGAGCATATATAGTGGCATGGAACAACAAAAATCTCAGTTATCGATCGTAGATAATTACCAAAAGCTAGGAATGGTCCTTACATTATGTCATGTTTTGTAACATCAATTTAATATAAATAGTAATAGTAAATTGACAATATATCAAAATGGGTTCTCATAAACTGCCAAATAGTGGTGGTCATTTTTTGATGAGAAATCTCAGAAATTGTTCAAATGCAACATGATATTATATATCTGGTTAAACTTTGAACTCGTGTAATGATCAGTCTCCATCACAGTATTAGATAAATCATTAAATTCTCAGTGATGGAATGTGTCCCTTATAAATTGTATGCACCGAGGATTTAAATGTTAGACTTAGAGAGAGTATACAGTATACCACCATATCCAAGGTTCTTCACTTTTCTATTAAATTTTCTTTAAAAATATTATTCTATATTATTCTCAACTTCTCGATATAAATGATGATGTTTAAAGCACTTTCAATGCTCATTTGTGAATCACTTTATCTCTAACAAAGTTAAGTTTCTTGAGCACCACCAAAGTATCATTTTTCTTTTCTAAAATGCCACCAAAGTATCATAACATATATATAACTTTATCTTTAAGACTTCAACTCACTGAAACATGGACGAACAAGATTGACCTAAAATGGTGAACTCTAGATCCTAATTATAACCCTAATCATGAACAAATAGAAATTTTTGCCTTCAGCACTCCATTTTCTAGCTGTGGGCAACGGGAGTGGATTATTCTGAGTTTTTGGAAGGCGATCACGTGTTGGGTGGATACGTAAAAAAACACTAACCAGATCTCTTTTTCCTCTTCCTGATCTAGCATCTCATATCTCCCATTCTCCTTCCTCCTCCTCCTCTCTTCCTTCTTTTTCTCCTTCTTGTTTCTTCTCCTCTCAAGCAATGGCTCCATCTATGGGTCTATATATGTGATGTTTTGATCTCAGATCATGTGATGAATATTCTTGATTAGAAGGGTCCGTATATTAGATGCAGTGGATATTGTTGATTGTTAATGATCTAGTCGCGGGTGAGACGTCTGAAAATGTTCTTATTCATGTTGAATATTGTGTAACTTGCATGGATGGCTCATGTTGGACAGGGTGACGGATTGTGGGGTTGCTAGCCTGCTCATCTGTAATTAGGTGGTGCAGGCGAGTGAGGGTATAGGTAGGGATGGGATGGGGGGCAGGGAGGGTGGCTAGCTACTCGTATAAAGCGGGCTCCACCCATGGAGTGCTTAACAAAAAATTGAAGGAAAATCAAAGTTTCTATCAAAGAGTAAAATGTAGACACTACTTTGTAATTCAAAGGACAAACATATATTGCTTATAATATTCAATCCTTATTACCGTCAACATTTCACTCAAGTTTATAAACTATTGATCTTGGTCATGTAACTAGTGTAGATCACAACTTTAAGCCACCATATATATTCTAGAAGATCCATCTGATTTATCATTACTTCATGATTAATCCTAGTGTAGAACCCCTAGGGATTGTCTCAAGAGGTAGTCTTGGTCTTGGTTGTCTATTCCCTCTAGGTCTAAGGTATTGGACTTGAAGATTTTTCATTGAATTACCCGATGAGCATTTGTGGCAATCCTTGCTGAGGACCCAAGCACTCTCGAGATCAGTCGAGACTTATATTAGTTTTGTGCAGAAAAAGAAGAAAAAAAAAAACCTAGTGCAGCCAACTATTGTAATATAAAAAAAAATACTTTTTAGCTAATAATATTGCAATACTTTTGTTAATGAATTGTAGATACACAAATTTGTAATGATATAAACATAGTTAAAGAGAAATGAACTAAAAGAGCAATGAAAATTCTGAAGAAGAAAATTAAATAAACGTAAAGTAAAATATATAAAAAGAAAGCAAGCATGGGAAAAAGGAAAGAGAGATTCTGAACCTCCACCCACCTTCTTCGTAGGGAGAATAGTCAATATTCTCTTTCTAACGCAGTTGAATATAAGAGCCACAAAAGATGCAAATATGCTTATTAACAACGTGTTTTATACACCTTTGGACCGGGTTCTAGTAACTCGGGTCTTGGTCCTCACACCTCATGTACACTTAAGAAAACACAGAGAGAGAGGGGGGCCTTAGTGTAGGCCAGAGAGTATCCAATACTTAAGTTAGTATATCTCCTTAGTAATTTGTGGGAGAGCTTAGAGGAGTTAGAAATAGTTCTTCGTACCTGGGGGTCGGCTTTTATATTAGATTTTTGGGTGGGGACAACCCATACCTTACCTCAGGGAGTTCATGTCACTTCAATTTTTTGCCTAGTCAGAATTCTTTAATGTTGCGTGTCTTCTAAGGTGTCGCCATTAATGCGGCGTGACTCCCTGACACACTTTATCCTACAAATGTTCATTGTTAAGTCTCCCCATGCCTGTTGTCAAGAGATCAAGGGTTCCCCGCATCTCTCGCTACTTACCTGTACAGGTTGTCGAGGGCTAGGTGTCATTAGGGAGTGTCAGGGCGGCAAGTCTCATCTACCCCTATCGTCCATCTTTCCCACGTGAGGGTTGCTTCATGAGTTAGTTTTGCTCATGAGTCGAGTACTTTATAGAGGTCCAGTGGCTCCTTTTAGAGGAGAGTTGTTGGGCCTAGTTGGGCTCTCTCCCCCTCCCCCCAAGGTCCCTTACGGGCTTGCTACTCGGACTAATGGGAGGGAAAATCCCTTTACAGTTATCCCGTCAATTCCTATCGGACTAGTCATACCTCCGTTCATTCTTGCCTTTGTTTTCATTCTTATTTTCATGTAGTCGCATCTGTTGGCATTTGGGAGAAGGTTGCTGAGCTCCCCAGGGTGACTGACAGATGATGCTGGGATTCCCATTTATCCTTTGCCTAAGCGGCCGAGTAGTTCTCTTGTCTGTGAGTTTCCCCTTCCCTACATTTGGGGCGCATGGGGTCATCTGGCGAGGATGGCGGTGAGGTCCCACAGGCCGAGTTCATGTTTGAGAGAGCCTGCACCAAGTCCATCTAGGGGATGGTGGACACACTCAATGCATTCTTTTCCAAGGTAAGCTGTGGTGTATCATTCTATTTCGCCTTTCTCTCCCTGACTTGTGTATTTGGCAAGGGGTGGAGAGAAGTGTGACCCTTATTGTGGACGACCAAGGAGGTTTGGAGGAGGAGAACTGGACACTCCGCTCCCAATCTAACCCGGTCAGGCAGCACGTCGGGCATGTGAGCAAGGAGAAAGAGGAGTAGTGAAGACCCATACTATGGTGGAGTCCAGCCATCGGCGAAAGCAAAAGAGGATTGACTAGCTTCGCCATCGGAGCGCTCAGCTTTGCAGTCAAAAGGCCTGGCTGAAGTCTGATCATGGCAAGTCACTAAATGAGGCCGACCAACATTGCCTTGATGCAGCGCTTTGTGAGGAGGTGCGACATAACCTACAGGGTTTGTTGGACCGCCAGGCGGAGGAGTTCGATGACCTGAAGGAGGTGGCTCAGGAGCTTCAGGAGGAGAACTTAAAGTTGAAGAAGCAACATGATTCCGACACCTGGTCGTACAACTAGCTCAACAACAAGTATATGTCCCTCTCTAAGACAGTGAAGAGTAAGTCGGCTATGCTCGAGTCCAAGGTCCAACAGATAAAGGATCTAGAGGCCGAGATGGCCTTAGCTAGGGCCACAATATAGACATGGAATTTGCGAGTGGCGGAGTTGGAAGCCAGTTTGGGTGAGATGGAGAGTCAGGTGGCCTCCCACAATGCCGTTATCGAGGACTTGAGTTTAGACTTGACCTAGGTCCAAGATATTGTTCCCTGCCTGAACGACCAGCTGAAGCAAGTCAAGGTCGTTCGTGATCAAGCCTGGTCTTTGAGTTATCTGGATGGCTTGGAGAGGATGCAGGACCACTTGCCTGAGAACCTGCAGGATGACCTGAGGTCCTTGGATCTGTCATCTCTTCCCCCGGAGGTGGCGGCGCTGAAGCACGGCACTACCATAGGCAAGGACTTGATGTTGGATGCCTTTCCTGACGACCCCGATGGCTAATCTTGCGCTTCTTTGTTCCTTTGTACTTTTATTGTTTATCTTTCCTGTAAAGAGACATTTGTAATGGATTCCTTTCTATATGTGTAAGCTTGTATCCTTTCCTTATACAATATACATACATATATATATATATCAATGATATTCTTTTCCCGCGATTTCTCTACCTTTTCCTTTTTGTTGTTATGCCTTATTTTCTCTTTTCGTTGGTGCGCACGAGAGGTCGGGACAAGTGGGGTATTGGTGCGATGAGGAGTGGACTGCTCTGCTTTTGGTTGTTGGGGGTTAAGTGTAAGGATTATGGGTAAAAAAACTAGTGAACCAGGAAATCGTACCAGATCGGGACCAAACCAAACTAAACCGGTGGGTTTGGTCTGGTACCGAGTTTGGTATGGTCTGATATCGGTTCCATTTTTCTCAAAACTAGTCGAAACGGGTCCGATTTCGATTTTCCTTTTTCTAACACCGGACCAAACCGGCCCGGACCAATTCATACAAATATATTTTAATTTTTTATATTATATAAAATATTTTTTATATGATTTGTTATATTATATATAATTATATATAAAATAATTTTATATAAAATAATTTTGTATTATATGATAAATTACTAGTTAATATAATATTAAATTTTAAAATCCTATATAAATAACTATATATTATCACTATAATACAATATCACTATATATAACTATGTTATATATTATAATATATCACTATAGTTTATAATACAATTATAATATACTACAATATATTATCACTATATTATTATATACTATGGCCCCGTTTGGATTCAGAGATGAGTTGAAGTGAATTGAGATGGTTTTAGAAGAGTTGAATAAAATATTGTTAGAATATTATTTTTAATATTATTATTGTTTTAATATTTGAAAATTTTGAATTGTTTATTATATTTTGTGTAGGAATTTGGGAAAGTTGTAATGATGAGATAAAATTGAGGTGAGTTTCGAATCCAAACGCGGCCTATATAATATATCGAAAAAACTGGAAGTACCGGTTTAGGGGTGTAACTGTTGCAGTATCAATTCTTCAAATCTCAAAACCGCTATATACGTGTTTGGTTCTAAAATATGTCCAAAACGGGACCGAACTGGACCCGTTACACCCCTAGTAAGGATCCCCTTTCACTTCGTGCATTTGTCGCGACCTTGTAGTTGGGATTGGGTGTATAACTATGCTAATGTATACTAAGTTAGTTGTCATAAATAATTCAAACTCCAAATGCCAAACGATCACACCTGGGTGATTGGGAAAATAAGTAGTTAGGTAGCCAAGGGTTGGATCCACACTCTTCCGCGAGAGAGGTCGAGTAGCCTGGAGAATAAACTCGCCCCTTGAGGCCTCACGAGGAGGTAAGATGTCGGGCAACTAGGGTGTTGGACCCTCGCTTCGCCTTGAGTGAGGTCAGGTAGCCTAAGGTTGGACTAGCCTGTTAACTCTCTAGGAAAAGGTAAGATGTCAGGTAGCCAGGGGGCTGGACCCGTGCTTCGCCGTGAGGGAGGTTGGGCAATCTGATGTTGGACCCGCCTATTGACTCTCCACGGGAAGGTAAATCATTTGGACAACCAAGGGTTGGACCCACGCTCCTCGGTGAGAGAGTTCGAGCAACCTAGAAACTAAACTCGCCCATTTGAGCCTCATGAGGAGGTAAGATGTCGGGCAGCCAGGGGTTGGACCTACTCTTCACCATCAGGGTGGTTGAGTAGCCTGTGGTTGGACCCGCCTGTTGACTCTTCATGGGAAGGTAAGATCATGTCAGGCAGCCAAGGGCTGGACTCGCGTTTCGCCGTGAGAGAGGTTAGACAATCTGAGACTAGACTTGCCGGTTGACTCTCCACGGGAAGGTAAATAGTTCGAGTAGCCAATAGCTAAGGGTTGGATTCATGCTCCTCCGTGAGAGATGTCGAGCAGCCTATAAACTAAACTAGCCCATTTGAGCCTAACAGGGAGGTAAGATGTCTGGCAGCCAAAGGGCTAGACTCGCGCTTCGCCTTGAGGGAGGTCAGGCAGCTAGAGGCAGGACCCGCCTGTTGACTCTCCACGGGAAGGTAAAATCCTGGGCAGCCAGGGGGCTGGACCCGCATTTCGCTGTGAGGTAGGTCGGGTAGTTTGAGGCTAGACCTGCATACTCTCTACGGGAAGGTAAATCGTTTGGGCAGCCAAGGGCTGGACCTGTGCTCCTCTGTCAGAGAGGTCAAGTAGCCTAGAGACTAAACTAGCCCCATTGAGCCTCACGGGGAGGTAAGATGTCGGGCAACCAGGGGCTGGACCAGTGCTTCACCGTGAGGGAGGTCGGGCAGCCTGAGGCTGGACCCGCCTGTTAACTCTCCATGGGAAGGTATTTAGTCCTGCGAGACAACACACTGTTTTAAGAAATATATAACTTTATTCATCATTTGTATACATGTTTACATTTTCTAACAAAAGAACTTTAGTAAATGTTCTGCATTCCATGGGTGCGGTAGCTCTTTTCCTTGGGTGTCTTGGAGTCTATAGCAGCTCGAGTGGTTGTTGGTGATGACTACGTATAGGCCTTCCCATTGTGGCCCTAGCTTTCTCTCTTTTCTGGTTGTTTTCCTCATCTATCTCAACACCAGGTCACCAACCTTGAAAGATTTCGGCTTGACTCTCTTGTTGAAGTACTGCTCGGTCTTCCTTTTGTTGATCGTCGTTCTCATCTCGGCCTCTTGTCTTTTTTCCTCTAGCAGATCAAGCTATTCTTCTAGCCTCTTGTCATTGGAGTCTTGGTCAAAATGGTGGATCTTGTATGTGGGCATTCCCATCTTGATCGGCACCATCGCCTCATGTCCGTAGGTGAGGGTGAATGGAGTTTCGTCCATTGGAGTTTTGACAGTGGTTCGGTGGGCCCACCGCACCCTAAGGAGTTCCTCTACCCAAAGCCTCTTTCCTCTCTTCAATCCTTTTCTCCAGTATTGTGAGTAGGATTTTGTTGGTCGCCTTGACTTACTCGTTGGCCAGTGGGTGTCCTGGGGACAAGTATCAGAATTTGATTCCCAAGTCTCTACACCAGTCGCAGTAGTGGTTTAAGTCGAACTGCCTACCGTTATCCGAGATTATGTAGCAAGTAGTGGCAAATCTGCATATTATGGGCTTCCACAAAAATTGGGTGATGTTGCTTACCGTTATCGTCGCCAGAGCTTCAGCTTCCACACATTTGGTGAAATAACAACTACAAACTTCATGCCTCCTTTACCCGGGGGTAGGGGCCAACTATATAAACTCCCTACAGTGCAAAGGGCCACGGTGGCACGATCGGCGTCAACTTCTCCAGCGGGCAGTGAGGTATTGGGGTGTACTCTTGATACTTATGGCATTTCCAGAAAAATTATTCCGCGTCTTTGAGGGCACGTGGCCCGTAGTATCTCACCCTTACTACCTTTCCCACACACTCCTTTGTGTATCTCTGCCAGGGTATATTATGCTTTTTTGGGCAAAATGCATCTTAGCAGAGGTGCTGAGTAACCCCGTCGGTACAGAACTTCATCTACGAGGGTGAAGTGCGCTGCCCTGTTCTTAATCTTCCTTGCCTCCCACTTTTCGTCGGGTAGTTCGTTGGCTTCTAGGTATTTAATTATCTTTTCGGCCCATTTTGGAGCTCCTAGCCTTGCTTTAGAGGTCCTAGCCTCACTGTCTACTATGGTAGAGGGGCGTCTTCCTATTCAAAGATGGCTCGTGCCAACTTGTTGGCCTTCTGGTTCTCCGTCCTGGGCACTTGCTGGATTTGGAAATACAGGAAGCGAATGCGTCTTTCTCCCGCCAACATCAAATATTTTTTTGCTTCTCGCCTTACATGGTGAATTCTCCCCGCACTTGGTTGACGACCACTTGGGAGTCGACCCTTACTTCCACTTTATCGGCGCCCAGTGACTCAGCGATTACTGACCCAATTAGCAATGCTTTGTACTATGCTTTGTTGTTGGTGGTTTTGAACGCCAGTCTGATGGCGTAGTTGTGCTCCTTTTCGACATTTGTAATGATATGTACCCCTACTCTCCCTCCAGCCCGACAGGATGAGCCATTGATAAAGACTTGCCAGGACTTTACTAGAGGTGCATCTCGGACCTCTTCTAGGATGCTAACACTTTTCATTTGATAGTGTTTCTTGGACGTATTCGATGTCAAACTCTATTGCCCAGTTCATCAGCCGCCCGAGAAATCCAACCGTTATAAGATCTTCTTTAGAGGGACTTCGGTCAGGACTTGTATTGGGTGTGCCTGGAAATATGGTCTGAGCCAGCGGGCAATCATTACTATAGTGAAGGCGAGTTAGTCCATGTGGGGTTATCTCGCCTCTGCACCTAGAAAAGCTCGGTTGGTATAGTAAATTGGCTTCTGAGAGCCTTTCAAATCCCATACCTAGGCCGTAGAGACTGTGTGTGGGGAGACAGATAGATACAAGTTCAAGGCTTCTCTTGGTTTAGCTTGGTTGAGTAGGGGCGGGCTGTGAGGTACCGCTTGAGGGTCTCGAAGGCTTGGTCATATTCGCCATTCCAAGTCTGTGCCTTGTGCAAGACTTTGAAAAACGGTAGGCATTTGTCTACCAACCTAGACACAAAGTGATTCAAGGCTGCCACTTGGCTGGCAAGTCTTTGTACATTTTAATGTTCCTTGGTGGGGCCATGTTGAGTATGACTTCCACTTTCTTTGGGTTGACCTCTATTCCTCGCTCAGAGACTATGAAACCTAAGAACTTCCCATATTTGACACCGAAGGCACACTTTATCGAGTTGAGCTTCATCTGGTAGCGTCGTAGTATCGCGAAGGCCTCGCGCAGGTCGATCAAGGGTTGTTCAGGGGTCTTGCTCTTAACAAGCAAGCTGTCTACATAGATTTCCATGTTTCGCCTTATTTATTCCTTGAACATGTGGTGGCCAGTCGCTGATAAGTAGCGCCCGCGTTTTTCAAGCCGAAAGGCATGGTAGTGTAGCAGTACAGCCTATTATCGGTAATAGACAACGTTTTTTTCTCATCGTCGGGATTCATGCTTATCTGATTATATCCTGAATAGGCATTCATGAAGTTTAGCATGCGGTGGCCTGAGGTGAAGTCTACTATCAAGTTGATTTGGGGAATAGGGAAGCTATCTTTTGGGCAAGTCTTGTTCAGATCAGTGAAGTTGACACACATTCTCCATTTATCATTGGCTTTCTTCACCAGCACAATGTTGGATAACCAATCCGGGTAGCGTGACTCCCAAATGAGCCCTGTGGCTAAGAGGCGGTTGACCTCCTCGGCGATGGCGGCGTATTTCTCGGCGCTAAAACTTCGACACTTTAGCCTAACCTTCTTAGCCTCGGGGTCTACGTACAGATGACATTGGATAACGTCGGGATCGATCCCTAGCATGTACTCGGGGTCTACGCATAGATGGTGTTGGATTATCTCAATTTTCTATAAGGAGCTGCTTTATAGCTCGCCGCATATTAGGTCTCATTCTATTGCCGATCTTGACTGTGGCCTTGGGGTGGCTTGGGTTTAGGGGAACCAACTCAAGTGGCTCGTTTGGTTCTACTTGTTGGAGGTCGTGCTCGTCCTTGACCACCTCTTCTCTTGTGGCAAATTCAGGGGGAGGCAACATGATGTTGTCACCCCCTGGGACTTCTACCATGTCGACCTCCCCCTTCGTCGGCTTCAGCTCTTGCACATAGCACTTGCGTGCCAACACTTGCTCACCCGAATCTCCCTCACCCCAATGGTCGTTGGGAACTTCATCTTCCTCTAGTAAGTTGAAGTTACCGCCTTCAGGTTATTGAGGGAGGTAACCAGTTGAAGTTACCGCCTTCAGGTTATTGAGGGTGGGTTACCTCAGTATGGCGTTATACAACGAGGGGACCTTTACCACTATGAAATCAGCCATGGTAGAGGCCGTGTTAGGGGCATTGTTGGCATGGGCGCGGATCACAGGAGGGCGAGATCAATCCCCTATCCGGGTGAAGGCATCCCAGAAAAGAATGTTCGCAGAGCTGCCGTTATTGACAATGATCCTTCTAGTGGTGAAGTTGGCCACAAGCATAGTCACCACTAGGGCGTCATCGTATGGGTAGAGAACCCCTTCTTGGTCAGCTTCTCCGAATGAGATAATCGGTGCAGTCACGCTTATTCTTTGCTTGGTCAGGCGGTGGTCAGCCGAGTATATTTCCTCAAACCGTGCGCTCTTGGCGTGTGCCTTCCTAATGGAGGAGGTCGAGCCTAGGTCGGTATGGTGTTGATGGGGGCGGTACTCTGGCACTCCCCCCTCCTTGTCTAAGGGAGGTGCAGTTTGTAGTGTGGTGAGACGTCATCCGGTGGTAGGTCAAGTAATGGCGGCCCCTTTTCCAATTGTCAGCTTCCCGGGTTGTTGGTCTGTCTACCTCCTGTACAGACAACGTAACCCTGTCGTATCGAGGTCCTAGGCCTTTCGGGAAGGTGCCTCATCCCGCCTCCTGTCCTGCTGGCTCCCTTTGGCCTTCTCGAGGGCTTTAGCTTTGCCTAACGCCTTGGCTTTCCCGTTTGCATGTTCCAACTCTGTCTTTCTGAGCTTGATTAGGGCTCGGAGTGTATCTTTGGCATTGATAAAGCCATCACCCTGATCCATGAACTCTCGTAGCGTGGTGGGGGTTCTTCTGGCCAACTTCTTCATGAACTGGTTATCTTGGCACAAGCCTCCTAGGAGCGTCGCCAATGTGATTTTTTCATCCTGGTCATCCATCGTCATTCGTTCCTTGTTGAACCTGGACAAGTATGCCTTTAAGTTTTTGTCCTCTCTTTGTTTGATGGTTAAGAGGCACACTGTTAGGTGTCTTCTCCTCTTGCTAGCCATGAACTGTGTAAGGAACAGACTGGATACTCCAATGTTGTCAACTGATCCGGGTGCCAACGACCTGAACCACACCCTCGTAGGCCCCTTTAAAGTCAGTGGGAAGGCTTTGTAAGCAATCTCCTCTGGCAACCCGTGTAGGGTCATGCGATCCTTGAAGGTTTCCAAGTGCTCAAGGGAGTCCCTAGACCCATCGTACATTTCCATTTGAGAGACCCATAACTTTGGTGATAAAAACGCAACCATCACCTTGGTACAATAGGGCAAATTCGTGTTGGTGAGCAGCTGATCTACTGATGAGGAGGCACCCATCCTCCTCACCATCTCCTCGTACTTGTCTATAAGGCTTCACAACTCGTTGTGCATCTTTTTCCTTTTATTCTTCGCCGGCGTCTACCCCGCCAACACTTCGAGATTCTCCCTGTTCGTTCCTATTTGGCTCTCCTTCATCTTGAAGTTCGGTGTTGACTTGTTTCAGAACTTCGTTTTCATGACGAAGATTCTCAACTTCCTCTGCCATCTTTCTCATACGTTCCTCCATCTCCATAAAACTTCCTTCCATATTTTTTGACATTGCTTATTGTTCACGGGTTGCCTGTGAGCGTGTAGCAGCCACTATTAAGGCTGTGTTTTGTACGCCTGGGCTAGGTTCCTGCAACCTGAGCTGAGATGTTTCTACCTACGATTACAAAGACAAAGATGACCTCAGTGGTGGTCCGAGGAGCCTCTGATGCCAAAGTTAGTACTTCGTGTGAGAGAATTGTTGGAGAAATAGAGTTTAAAGAGATTCATTCGTACTTGGAGCGTGGCTTTTATACAAGGTTTTTGGGGGACATCCTCATACCTTGTGTTAGGACTTTGTGGCGTGCCTATAGTTACCCCAATCACTGCCTTTAATGTGGCATGTCCTCTAAGATAGTGCCATTAATGCAGTGTAGCTTCCCAAGTGGTTTTTCGATGGTTGGCGATCGGTGCGGTCACTTCTTGTCCCTGTCGTCAGAGAATGGAGGGTTGCCCATGCTTTCCGTTCACTTGAGGTGTGGATCTTTTAATACTGGTTATTGCAGGTGAGTATTAAGGTCGGTGTGTCCTGTCTATCCCTTTTGACTTGTTTTCCACATGGTGCATTTCCTTTTTGTTAACAGAGCTTGTGGGTCAGGCCCCTTTGATGATTCCTTGGCCCTTAGAGGGTAGGCTCCAGTTCGAGGGGGGCATTAGTGCTTGGCTTAGGCCCAGTCCAGTGGGCTGGGTGGGGAATATCCCTTCCATGTCGTATCAAATGCAATAACATTTCCAAAGTATTCATAGGATGCTCGATTGCATATATCAGTCCAAAACACATTTCGAACCTTAAACTTGTCATCCATATACATATCAAATAAAAAACCCTTATTTATCTCCCTCATTCTATCAAAATAATCATCGAGTGCAGCTCATTTACTAAGCTTTAAGTGCCTGACTTTATCAATAAAATTTCAATAATCATTCTCTGCAAATTCTAGATTTTCATACCCCCGTGTCAACAACAAGAGCATTGAAATTCTTGTTTATTCGAATACTTGTTTTGTCATTCAAATCAATCATCATTTGACTATATTCATTTAAATTTTTGTTTGATTTAAAAAATCTTGACTCTCGTAAGCTTACGGTGTGATTGTGAGCTAGTTTAATGGTGGTTAAAACCCATAGCCCATTCACCAAATGAAGATTTACCTTGGCCTTAAAATTTGTTTTAATTGTTGGACGTGACCTTGATATATTACTTTGGTTAGGTTTATGATTGCTGCCATGCACACATCCAATTGTGACGTACTTAACACTCCAATCTACCTCTCATTTTGTCTTTTGTGTCATTGTACCAAAACCCGTTTTATTGTCATATTGTTTGTAATATGCAAAAAACTCTTTTTCAATGGTAAAAATCACCAAATTTTGGTTCATCAACTTGTGTGTTGTATGCTGTTTTTTATACCCTATTCAAGTACACAAAATGGTCCAGATTAATATGTATGTTATAGACATTGGTTGTGAAAAAAATGGATTTTAAAAAGTAATACCATTATTAATATGATCACTACGATTATTTGCGTGTGATGTACCCTCAACGCTCTTCTCACTTTATGCACCATTATGCACAGTGAATGAAGCACTTACGCGTTGTGTGGTCTTTTTAAAATCTCTTAAGGTTGCGTTTAGATGTTGAGTTGAATTGAGTTGAGTTGAGTTGAGATGATAAAATATAATTAGAATATTATTTTTTAATATTATTATTATTTTAAGATTTGAAAAAGTTAAATTATTTATTATATTTTGTGTTAAAATTTGAAAAATTATAATGATGAGTTGATATGAATTGAGTATTTTAAGATTACTTGACGAAATGTACGGTAATGTTGGTCAAAGAACTGATATTAACGATGCTATAATTTTATAGACGCGTGAGAAGATTTATATTGCAAATGAAGAAAAAATTAAGTAAATCAATCTACTTGTCTTCCTCGTGGGTAGGGATATGAATTTAGGTAGAGAAATGCTATACATCTGCCCCACACCTGCGCACACTTCACATTATTTTTTTTTTTTTTTACACTCAATACGTTGAGTGTGTGCTGGTGTAGGCAGATGTAAATATTTTTCCATTTAGGTATTTATTTGGAAGAACCATAAATTGTGTGTAGAATGGAGCTAGGTACCTAATATCCGTATAATAAACAAGAAAAAATTAAATGAAAAATATAATGACAAAAATATATAGATAGAGTTTTTTTTTTTAAATAAACACTCAATGATTAAAAAAAAGAAAAAAAGAAACATGGATTACGAGGAACAAATGAGAAATTACTTACATCATCCTACTGTTGATGTAATCCTCAACACACTGAGTGTGTTGAGTTTAAAAAAAAAAAAAACAATCACAGTGTTCAGAGAGTGCGGTTGATGCGTAGCCGGGCTCGAAACAAATATCCTACATGTAGCGATAATATTGATATACAAAACTTGAGTGGCCTTGCATCTTCATCTTTTCCCATTAAGCTATTTCACCTAAGAATTTAGTATTAGAGTTAACTCACAATAATCCTATCATTTGCATTAAAATTTACTTCCTTATCACAGTAATTGTATATTCTAGAGTAAAACCTATTTAGCATTACTGTCAACTCAGACTCAAGCTATTTCCTTCTTATAATTTAGAGTAAATCTATTTAGCATTATTATCAAATAAAGACTCAAGCTATTTCCCTGTAATAAGAGAAATATTATTCATCATTCTTAAATTTCTCTACAAATAGAATCTTATGATCCGTTTAGATTTGAAAAGTATTTCATCTCACGTCATCATTATAATTTTTTTAAAATTTTTTAAAAAATATAATAAACAATTCAATTTTTTCAAATCTCAATTCAACTTTTTTAAATCTTAAAATAATAATAATATTAAAAAATAATATTCTAACTATATTTTTCTTAATTTTTATATTTCATTTAAAAATATATCATTTTATTTCCGATACCGGCGCTTAATTTGTTGACATCACTTCACTTATAGAGAAACGACACGTGCATAATTTTGTTGACACACCAACGCAAATCTATGGCCTCGCAACACACTACAAAACCCCAACTATAAAATATCTTCCGAAACGAACGCCCCCCGACTGCCTGCCCAAAAAAAAAGAATCTCTCTCTTCCCCTCGAAAGCGAAATCGAACTGTGAAAAAAAAAATCAGTCTTGAAAACGGATCCGAACGAATTTGCGGACCAGAATGACCGAAAACCCTAACCCTAGCCGCGACTTATCCCCTTCACTCCACCCCCTCTTTCTTTAACTGTGCACCTGAAGATTTCAGCCAGAGTTTGATTAGGGTTAGGGTTTTTGTGCGTAGAGGTGGACGTGAGGTCCCAAGGCAGAGCAAGATTAAGATTAGGATTGGGGATTGGGTTAGGGTTAGGGTTT
Source organism: Juglans mandshurica (assembly GCA_022457165.1). Classification (NCBI taxonomy): domain Eukaryota; kingdom Viridiplantae; phylum Streptophyta; class Magnoliopsida; order Fagales; family Juglandaceae; genus Juglans; species Juglans mandshurica. The sequence goes on along the minus strand of CM039629.1, from coordinate 3,601,568 downwards.
GGGTGATGGAATGCGAAGGTATTGGCGTTGGTGGGCGTTGTTATTGTCGCTGATGACCGGAAGCCGATGTCACAGGCGAAAGAAAATGATGGGTAGGGGTGCGGACGGAGGTTGCGGCACCGAGGAGAGGCCTTGCCCCGTTTCTAGGGTTCCGGCCACAATTCCGCCGACCGAACCGGAAATTACCGAGAAGCAGGCCTCGGAAGACATTGATTTTTACTCGCAGGCCAGGAAAGCGCTCTGCGAGCGCTCGCCTTTCGACGTTGCGGACGAGACTTCGGCTTTGCGTTCATCCACTTTGCCAAGCGGGTTGGCGAGTTTCTTGTCGAGGAGCTCAGATAGTCGCAGGCGGCACAAGAAGTCCCATTTGGGAGCGGACAAGAAGTCTTCTCGGCCAGCTAGGGGTTCCAACATTTGGGTTGAGACGGCGGAGTATTTCAGGTACCTGACATTGCATGATATTGATTCCTTGTTTGAGGCTTCTTCTCCGTTTAGTTCTTTAGCTACTCGGGAGTGTTTTCTGATCCCATATTCGGAGAATGCTCCGAAGGTGAATCTTGGTAGTTGTGAAAATGAGAGTGTCAATGTGCATGGTGGGAATGGGAACGGAAATGGAATTTTTAAAGAGGAGGTAAAGAGTGAGGGCCAGCAGTCCATGGAAATTGACAGTGTTGGAGCTGACGCTCTGCCTCGGGATGAAAGAGGTAGTTCCCAGTCCTATTTGTCTGCCGGTTTAGAATGGCTTTTAGGAACAAGGGATAAGGTTTCTTTGACTTCGGAGCGGCCTTCAAAGAAACGGAAACTTCTGGGCGGTGACGCTGGTTTGGAGAAAGTTTTAATTTCTCGTCCTTGTGATGGGAACTCGTCTTTGTGCCATTTTTGCTGCATGGTTGACACGGGCAAGGAGTCCAACCGATTGATTGGTTGCAGTTCTTGCGGGGTTTCAGTCCATCAAAAGTGCTATGGAGTGCAAGAGGACGTGGATTCGACGTGGTTGTGCACATGGTGCAAGCAGAAGAGTGATCGCAGCAGTAGTGATTCTGCGACGCCTTGTGTGCTTTGCCCGAAGCAGGGTGGTGCTTTAAAACCTGTTCAAAAGAGTGATGAAAATGGTGTTTCTACGGGGTTTGCTCACTTGTTTTGTTGCCATTGGATGCCTGAGGTCTATATAGAGGACTTGTCGAAGATGGAGCCAATCATGAACGTAGGAGGAATAAAGGAAACTAGGAGAAAATTAGTGTGTAACATATGCAAGGTGAAGTGTGGCGCTTGTGTTCGGTGTAGCCATGGTATGTTCTGTTGCTTCCTTCCTTCATAACATTTTATTTTATATTCCCACGGCAGAACACTCTAGTAATTGGAATATGTGACCTACTTGTGCCTCTGTTAGACTTCTGTTTCTTGTCATATTTTGGCTTATACAAGTTACATGGTGTTATATTCTGCTGCTATATGTGGATCTTAGAAATTTATCACGTTTCTTGGCAAGCGGAAGAATGATGGTCACATGTTCTATGTTCTTTTTTTTTTTTTTTTTTTTGATAAGTAAAAAGAGAATTTCATTGCCAAGTAATTAGGCATAGCCCAAGTATATAGGCATTATACAAGAGAGAACACATAAATACAAGTTAGGAATTAGGAAAGGCTAAAGGAAATCATGAAGATTATCTCCATTCATTACAAGAGCCTTATCCCAAATACACAAAGTAATAATGAAAAACCCTCTAAGTTCACCCATCAAGCTTTCTCTATCTTCAAAGCACCGCCCATTCCTTTCCAACCATATGTTCCACATCAAACACAAAGGGATCATCTTTCATATGGCAACAATATTGTGTCTCCCCTTAAAACCTTGCCAACATGCAAAAAGATCCACCACTTGCTTAGGCATCACCCAAGCAATACCCGTCCTACAAAAATCTCATCCCGTAAAGTCTTAGCCACCTCACAATCTAGAAATAATGGTCAACATATTCACTATCTTTCCTACACATGAAGCACTAATCCACGACAAATAAACCATGTTTTCTCAAATTATCCGTGGTCAAAAGTTTTCCAAGAGACACCAACCAGCAGAAAAATGCCACCTTACTCGGTACCTTAGATCTCCAAATGCATTTCCAGTGGTATTTATTGACACAATGACAGGTTAATGCCTTATAAAAGGAGCTAACCGAAAATCTGGAATTTCCAGCATGAATCCACCGCAGGCTATCCTCCCTTCCTAGAACAATCTTCATATCATATAATCTTTCAAAAAAAATCAGAGACTACATTCACTTCCCAATCATGCACAAGTCTAATAAAATTGACATTCCACTGAAGATATTATTTTAAAAAGGAATCAGCCACTGCAGCGTCTTGATCTTTATGCTCTATGTTCTAAATGATACATGTAGGTGATGCGCAATTTATGTAAAAGTATGGAAATAATGACCCCTCTTCTCATGTGTTTGGCTATATAGTCCTGCGTGCTTGATTTTACCGACTATGCTATAGCAAAATGCAAAGGTTTTCTTTTTTTTTTTTTTTTTTTTTTTTTATTTTTTTATTTTTAAATTTTTTATATATAAATTTTTAAATTTTTTGCATTGGAGTTGATTAACTTTTTTCATTCACAAGCTGCCGTCTCTTCCTCTCCCGCTATGTAGCACATAGACAACTCTTCTGTGTCTAATGACGTATTCGTATTATTGATGAAATTGAGTTAAGTCAAATGGTAGATAATGGAGATGGGGGGGGGGGGGGCAGGGGTAGTTGTCAACGTGCTTTCATTTCTCATGGAGTCCTGTGTTCCTTAGAGAAAAGCAAATGGAAGCCTCTCCTTGGGTTATGGACCATGCAAACACTAGGGTTCTGAAAGGAACTACAAGAGGCTTAATTAATAATTGAAAACAATGTCAATATGCCATATGGTTCTGTTACAGCTTTCTTTAATGGAAAATAGTGCAAAATGTGCTGCTAATGGTGCCTTCTAAAAGGTTTTTCAGAGAATGTAGAAAATAATGCTTTGAGTTCAGGAAAAACAAAAGCGTTCAAAATATCATGTAAGCCTTGCTCTTGTTATATGGTAACAATTTTTAAACGATTTTTCTCGTGTACATGGGCTCTTGCCTATTCTTATTCTCAATAAAATTTTGTGGACCGATAAAAAAAAACTATCATCAGAAAACACTACCAAATGTGCCCAAAAAAGTCTAAAAAAATTAATTATGACCATTATATTTATCAATTCTGGAGTAAACTAGGTAGTTCCTTTACATTTTTTGGTTGCTGGCCCAGTGTCAATAACTCAATCTACTCGGGCATGATTTTCATCTCACTGTCTTACTCCTTACTCGTCCATGTGCTCCAGTTGCTTATGCTTGAATTTTGAATCAATACTTCCATTCCAACTTTATTGTTGTTTAAGCACCAAATCAATAGTTAACCCCCAAGGGTTGGCTCAAGTGTTAAAAGGCCTTGGTGGTATGCTTCCCCCAAGGTCTAAGGTTTGAATCTTCTTGGGTACAAATAATCTCTAGGGGCCATGGCTCGGACTGAGGGATTTTTTCCTTGAATTACTTGAAGTGCACTTGCGTGAAACTCTTTGCCTAGGGCCTATGCACCCCTGAGATTAGTTGGGATGCTATTATCAGACACTTGGTGCCAATAAAAAAATGTTAGTCTCACATTCGAGTAATTCTTAGATAGTTTTGGCATATGTGCATGGTCTAGACTAGACAAAAATAGTTATTTCTTCAAACTTGAAAGTTCACGGTTTGGGAGTACTCCATGAGTGGTTGGCTTGACGTTGTTTAGATCTTTTTCCTATACTACTAGATTGCGGGGACTATCGGGTGCTAACCCTATTTCAAGTTTGAAAATAAGTGGTTAAAGGCTGATGGTTTTGTGGACAAGGTGAAATATTGGTGGTCACCCTGCAGTTTTGAAGGTCCCCAAGCTTTGTTTTGGCCAACAAGCGAAAGGCCTTAAAGATATGGAACGAGGAGGTTTTTGGTGATGTTTAGAAAATGAAACATCTCCTTTCAAATGAGTTCAAGGCATTGATGTGTTATTAGAAGAAACGTCTTCTATTAGTAGCGGAAGTGCTTTTTTTTTTTTTGACAAGTAAAAAGATATTTTATTGATATTGAAATAGCTTATATTGAAATAGCATAGTCCAAGTACACAAGAAGTATACAAGTGATTACTCCTAGTTAGGATCTAGAAACGGATACAAGGAAATCATGAAAGTTTAGACCATAAATTCTATAACAATGGCCCACATAAATAAGGTCTTCGAGAAAAAGCTCTTAAATTCTTCCAAAGAGCGCTCTTGATCCTCAAAATTTTGGTCATTCATTTTCCTCCAAATGCAACAAAGTAGATGAATAGGAGCCATCATCCACACAGCTGCAAATTGGGGTATCCCCTTAATCCCTCTCCAACTAGCTAGTAGATCAATCACTCTCCCAGGCATAACCTATGCTAAATCCCACTTTGCTGAAAAAGTAATTGCACGAGGCCCTAGCAAACTCACAATATAGAAGTAAATGATTCACTGTATCACCACTATCTTTACACATACAACACTAGTCAATAATGATAAACCCACGATTCCATAGGTTGTCAACGGTTAGGATCTTACCTAAGGATGCAGTCCTTAAGCAGCCTTTAGAGGAGCTTTACTCCTCCAAATGGTCTTCCAAGGAAAGTGATTACTAGCCTGAGTAGTAAGGAGCTCATAGAAAGAGGGTACAAAAAAGTTTCCTCAACCAGATGGAGTCCAAACGAACTTATCCACCATTGTATTTTTTTATAAGTAAAAATATTATATATATATAAAAAAGAGCAACCAAGTACTTTGATGTATATAAGAGAACACCTTGCCCATAATAGAAAACCCCTAACCCAAAAAGCACGTGAAAAACAACCCAAAATACACCAAGCCCGACCCCAACCCTTTGTTTCCAGTAGAACTAAAACTCTGCCCAAAAACCCCACCCCAACCCCTTGTTTCCTGTCTTCACAATACCCTTCCTTTAGACTTCCCTCTAGTTGAGCTACCACCCTTAGCGTCGTAGTTGATTGTCGAAAAAAGACGTTGTAACTCCCTGCTTTTCTTGAAACTTGATTTGGTTTCCAGCGAGTGGCTTGCCTCGATCGCAGTAATTAATTCTTTAAATTGGTCTTCACATCCTCCATGTGAAATTCCCACGAACTGTTGAATCTCGTTAACTTTAGTCAAAATCCAATTTGCTATTGGAGGAAGAGAGACCAAGGGAGCCACAATATCCCCAGACACAGTATCCAGCTGCACTCTCGACTCTAGGCAAGGCATCAACGCCAAATCCATGTTCAAATCCCGTACCTACTCAGCAACTCCATTGGTTATCTCCAATGGTATGACATCAAGTCCCTTCACCTCTGGTGACCCTTTATGTGCAACATTAGCGGGTCCCTTCACCATTGGTATGACACCATTTTCCTTCAACTCCGACGAGGGAGCTATAGTTTCTTCGGGTACAGAAGTCACCTGAGGCAAATGACATTCTATTACATATGTCTCTACGCCGATACCCGACGTAGAACCCACTTCAAATAACCCAGACTTCCTTTTGATCCGCCATACTCTTCTGGATTTGGTTATAGGAATAGGGCCGAATCTGATTTTTCGTTTTCCTTTATCTGAGTTTAAAGGATTCGAGTCTATCTTAGTCTTGTTCTTGACAACCTGTTGCCTCCAGTTGAAAGCAGGTCTATTTTAGTAGACAAAAAAGCTATCGCTGTCTTCAATTCGACAAGTTGGGTTTCCATCTCCTTTAAAGAATTATGCATTGCGACAAGTTGGTTCTGAGGTGTGATCTGCAAACCACTTGCATCATTCCTCTCACTATGAACCCCCGAATCATGACCAGTCTTCAGAGCTGCCACATATGATCGTCTCGCCACCGTGGATGTACTATGGTCTTTATGATTCAGGTGCAAGTTGATATTCTCATTCTTCTTTTGGTTTTCCTTCTTTGACCCATAAGCAAAAAGCATATCCGCAGCTCTGCGTAATTCCCCAGCAAATTTCTCCCAACCCAGACCTTCATACCCTTCAGGATTAGCTACAACACTCTGCTGGCCTCCTCCACCATATTTGGTGACAGTTAAAAACCTACCATGCTTATTGGAGCATCTTTGAGCCATGAATGTTCTGCTGCCTTCACGCAAGTGTTTTGTGAAGTCCAAATTTTTTCCCGCTTGTAATACTGCTTCCATCGTAGCCGTTAACCATTCTAGACCACTGTGACCCATCGCTACAAATCTCCACACCCTTCTACTCCTCTCCACAATTTTTAATGATGATCTCCATGATCCTGGCAAAAGCTCAAAAGCCTTTGATTCCACCCAAAAGCGCACCAGCTGACCCATACTGATCAACCCTTCGACTTCAAATGCATGGGCATCCCACGCTGAAATGCATCATGTGAGATAACGGAAACTTCCAGTCGTCGAAGGATGACCGACGTCGGAGACCCCACAATGGGGTCGCCGGAGTCCGTCGAACATGTCTGTAACGATGGCTAATGCAAAGGCTCAAGTCGCATGAAGTAACGGAAAAACGGTAGAATACTCCCAGTCGCCGGCAAAGGACCGACATCGGATGCCTCACTACGAACTCACCGGAGTCCGTCGCCCAAGTCTGTGGTGGAGTTGAAAGTGCACGGCGACAGTACGACACCTTCGACAGAGATGAAGTGAAAAAACCAAGTTTGCCGACAAGGATCGACGACGGACGACCCTCAGCGAGGACGCCGGGGTCCGCCGGCCTCGTCTGTGACGGAGGTGAGATATCACACTCCGATTGATGATGGGTGAGGGGTGGCAGTGGGTTGGTTGAGTTAGGGTTTCTCACTTCAATGTTCACCCACGAGAATCGTGAAAAAACCAAGTTCGCCGACAAGGACCGACGACGGACGACCCTCAGCGTGGACGCCGGGGTCTGCCGGCCTCGTCTGTGACGGAGGTGAGATATCACACTCCGATTGATGATGGGTGAGGGGTGGTGGTGGGTTGGTTGAGTTAGGGTTTCTCACTTCAATGTTCACCCACGAGAATCGCAAGGTATAAGGAGAGAACACCTTCAAACGCAATCTATCCACCATTGTATCACTAGTTCCAATGGCGTATAGCAATTTAAAAAAATTTAGTAAAGGCACCAGTCTCCCAATCATGTGCCTCCCTAATGAAACTGACATTCCACTGTTGTGAGCCATTAGTAATTTCCCTCAAATCAGCCACCTATTATAAAATACATTTTAAAAAATATAAAATTTGGTTAACCCCTAGGGGTTCCTCAAGTGGTAAGGGCCTTGGGCTTGGGGGTATGCTCCCCTCAGGTCTAAGGTTCAAATTCCCTTGGGTGCAAACAATCTCTAGGGGCCATCAAATTGGGGGATTTTCTCCTTGAATCACCCGATGTGCACTTGTGGGAAACTCCTTGCTGAGGGCATGTGCACCCCCGGTACCAATAAAAAAAATATAAAATTTGTTTTTTTACTCCAAAATATTTTTCTTACTTCTCAAAGTGTGGATTGAGGACATTTAATAAAGCCCTATTGGGGAAATGGTTATGGAGGTACCACTTGGAGGGGAATTCGCTTTGGAAGGAGGTTATTGATCATAGACACGGAAGTGCTTGGGGGGGTTGGTGTTCTAATGAAGTGAGGGGAGGGTATGGTGTGGGCTTATGGAAATTTATTAGGAGGGGATTGAAGATTTTGGCACGACGTTTGGTGTGGAGATTGCGCTCTCTATAGTGCTTTTCCAGCTCTTTATCGCATTGTTGTCAATAGAGGTGCTTATGTGTCAGATATGGTGGCATTTTCCCATGATTATCACCAGTGGGATGTTCAATTTAATAGGGATATTCATGATTGGGAAATGGATACTGTTTCAGAATTTTTCAGTTTGATATATTCCACAGGAGGTCTAACGACATAAGGGGATAGGATGCAATTGAGGCCCAACGGGAGCAAACGGTTTACAGTGAGATTTTACTACAAGATGTTGGCAAAAAAAAAAAAAATGTTCCTTTCCTGTGGAAGGGTATTTGGAGGTCTCGTGTGCCTCCCAAAGTAGCTTTTTTCGTATAGATCGCCTCTCTTGGGAATATTTTGCCCACAGACAATTTGAGGAAGTGGGATCTCCTTGTTATGGATTGGTTTTATTTGTGCAAGACGAATGGAGAATCAGTGGATCACTTATTACTGCAGTGTGAGGTGACAAGAGTGTTGTGGGATAAGATCTTTAGAAGAATTGGTGTGGCTTGGGTTATGCCGTTGAGGGTGGTGGACTTAGTAGCTTGTTGGAAGGAGATTCAAGGCTGTCCCCAAGTGGTGGCAGTGTGGAGGATAATTCCTTTGTGCATTATGTGGTGTATTTGGATGGAAAAGATGGGGAGCATACAATGGAGGAGCTTTAGAACTTTTTTGTACACACTTTATTGCTCTGGTTTTCAACCATTTTGCTTAACGGAACTAGTGTTCATGATTTTCTTTTATGTTCTTTTTGGCTCCTAGAATGTATTTAAGTGTTCTTTTGTATACTTCTGGTGCACATGGGCTTGGCCTACTTTACTCGTATCAATAAAATTTTCATCTTACTTATAAAAAAAAATGTGTGGAGAATTAGGGATGACCTCTTTCTTCATTGTGATGTGTCGAGAGCTTTGTGGGATGAGGTCATTGTCAAGCTTGGCATTTCTTTGGTGATGCCTAAAAGTGTGGGGAACCTTTTGGCCTGTTGGAGAGGAATTCAAGGAAATCATCAAATAACGGCTGTTTTGAATATGATTCCTTTGTCTTATGTGGTGTATTTGGAATGAGAGGAATGATCGCTGTTTTGACAATAGAGAACGCTCGGTGGACGGAATGATCTTTGTTGCTTTGGGCTTCGGTTATTGTAATGGATGGATTTAGTTCCAATGACTTTCGTGCTGTTTTTCTGCTTTAGTTTGTAATTAGGTGTTTTCTCTTGTATACTTCCTGTGTACTTGGGTTATGCCAAATTACGTGAGTTTTTAATAAACTTCTTACTTATAAAAAAAAAATATTTCTTACTTCTCAAGAAATATTTAATTAAATTAGTTAAAAATAAATGAATTAACATCTGGTGGTTTATGATTGGGTATATATTTTACATTAATAGTGATAGATGAAAAACTTAATGGATTATTTTATCTGTAAAAAACTCAATACGTTATGGGGTTATTAATTATAGCAAAAATTTGTAAGTGTGAATAATCTTAATATTTTTTAATATTTTCTATATTTCTAAAGTATGTTAATACGATAAATCAAAATTATAATATATGAAAATCAGAAAATATCTGTCATGATTTTCAATGCAACCAAACACTGATAATTCTTTTCTGCATCATGTTCATGGTGCCAACCAAACGTCGGAAAATCAAAAGTTTTACTAGAAAACATTTTCATCTGAATCTATTTTTTGATTGTCCTTATCCTTATTTTACGTCGAAACAAGTTTTTATCCCCGTCAATTATATATATATATATATATATATATGTATATATGTTTATCAGCAAAGCGTCCTGTTCCCATGCAATTCTGAAAATAGAAAGATAATCATCCTTAAGAGCCGTATCTCCAGTCTAAACATCATGCCAAAAACTAATTTTGTTATCATCCCCCATCCTCAGTTTTGTGTGTCTAGAGAAGAACACCCAACGTTTCCGGATATTTTTCCATGATCCCACTCCATATGCCCCCCTATTTTCATTAGATTTGAGTACTATTGTAGATTGAGCTAGCTAACTTTATAAGTGATTCCACTTATTGCAGGGTAGCTAGTTAGCCATGGTTAAATAATTAAAACTATTTTTTGAAGGAAAGATTGATCACGTGCTTCTTTTTACTAATGGTTCCAAATCCAACCTTAATAAATTGTTAGATTTCTTTTCTATTCGAGGCAAAAGTACAGTAAATAGTATCTTTAAAGTTTGGGCCTCTAGCTATTGTTAAGTTTGATGACTGATCTCTTTTATGGAAGATAAGACACTTAGCAAATTCGCCTGTCTATTTGACCGATGCGGGGTGGACGGGGTTGATGCGGGGCCGGGGTGTAGTTGCCAAAAAGTGCTCCTTACCCAGGCGGGGGGCAAAGAGGGTTGCTACCCACCCGGCGGCGGTAGAGAAAACGTTGACAACCGGCCAACAAGTCTATGACATCTCGGTGGGGGGTAGAGCAATTGTCTTCGTGAGGAGAGGACCCGGAGCTGACCCATTTCATAAAACGCCCTTATTCTCACTTTCTGGTGGTACTATCATCGGAGGGACGCCGATGAGTGGACTGACTACCAATGACGAACAAATATGTGACACCCTAGGAAGAGGAAGGGTTACCGTCGATGCATGGTGAGGAGAACCAAGCCTGAACCTATTTCATAAGGATCTCGGTTTTTGGCCTACCAAGCCTGAGTTGGTCAGGTTGGGCGCTGGTCCAGTCCAATGTTTTCTACACCCCTAACTTGTTACCACTAGAACATTCTCTCCAATCGGATATACCACTCTTGGCTCTATGTATGAGTCATTGAGACCGTTTTCAGACTTACCAAGGCCTCCTTATATGACCTCCCCTGTACTGATAAATGTCCCATTAATCTAGGGGTGGCTTGAGCTTATCCCCTACCAACATGCAAAGAGGACACCCTATTTTCGCTACCAAAAATAGAGGTTGACACTTCACTAAGAGCATCAACAAAGCTCTTCCATCCCCTCCCTTCTATTCCTTCCAGTGGTGCACATGCCCCCGACAATTTTATTGATGAAATTAGTAGCGAAAGAGTTAAGAAAGAGTGAGATCATTAATGAAATGGAGAGGGTCACGGACAATTTGAGGAAAATGGGATGTTGTGTTCTTTTTCAAGTGCCTTCCTTTTTTGTATGGAATGCTGCTCTGGGGAAAATCTTGACCACGGACAATTTGAGGAAGAGGGGATGTATTGTGATAGATTGGTGTTCCATGTGTAAAAAGCATGGAGAATCTATGGATCATCTCTTATTGCACTGTGAGGTAACAAGGATATTGTGGGATGAGATATTTCAAAGGGTTGATATTGCTTGGGTTATGTCTTTGAGGGTGGTGGATTTGTTGGGGGTGTTGGAGGAAGATGCAAGGTTGTCATCAAGTGGCTGCAGTGTGGAAGATGATTCCGTTGTGTATCATGTGGTGTATTTGGGCGGAACGAAATGCCCGATGTTTTGAAGACAAGGGCTATGCCTACTTCATTCATATCAATAATATCTATCTTTTACTTATAAAAAAAAAAAAGAAAAGAAATGGAGAGGGTCACCCTAATGGAAGAGGTGAGTTGGAGATTGAAATCAAGGTCTTTGTGGTTGCACGATGGAGATGAAATCACCAGATTGTTCCATTGAGTGGTCAACTTGAATAAGAGAAATTACACCATTGATACCTTTGATGCCAATCGTTTGGTCCTTATCGACCTTACTGAGATCAGATAGCATATTGAAGGTTTCAATAGTCACCTTTATTTCGAACAACGGAGTTGGATGGCCAAAGGGGTTGGTCTTACTTTTGACTTTATAGGCTTGGAGGAGAGGCCGAGTGGTTGGAATGAGAGTTTGATTGAAGTGGAATGACAACAAAGGCTCAAGGTCCAGATGGATTTTTTTTGGCCTTTTATTAGTCGTGCTGGGAGGTTTTTATAGTTCGAAAAAAGCTTCAATGCCACTTTATAGCCCTCATCCCCAAGAAAGCAGGGGCTGTGGAAATCAAGGGTTTGCGGCCTATTAGTCTTGTTGGAATGGTCTACAAGCTCATCACGTATTCATGTTCGGAACCCATTTTATTTTGGCGTAATTTATCTTCTATATTATAAATCTCTCTCCTAGGCTTGCTATTCTGAGTGAAATAGTTGCAAGTTTTCATCGAGGATGTGTGAGACATTTTATAAATGGAATGCTGGCCTTTTATTTTTTTGTTTTGTTAAATTGATCAATTATTTGCTCATGTTCAATGCAATATTTCAAATATGGGTGGTGTGTGCTGATTTCTTACATGTCTGCAGTGCTTAGTATTAGATGGGAACCGTAGCATGCAATATATATATATATATATATTTTTTTTATTTTGCCCCATGTTTTTTTATTAGCACAGGGTGTCCGAGAACAAAGTTCCTACTAATCTCGGGGGTACATAGGCCCTCGGCAAGGAGTTTCTTGCAAGTGCATCTTGGGTAATTCAAGTGGAAGTTCCCCCAGTCCAATGGCCCTTAGAAATTGTTTGCACCCAAGAAGATTCAAACCTTAGACCTGGAGGGAGCATGCCACCAAGACCAAGGCCTTTACCACTTGAGCCAATCCGGGTTCAAATTGGGTTCCAATCTTAAGATCTAACAGTGTTATACAGTCCAAAATATGCTTGCACATACATACATAACAAGATCAAAGCAATCTCATTAAAAACACAGTGGGGCCTACTTCTATATTAGAGTCAGATTCAAAGATAAGAGATTGGAAAATGGGGCATATGAACAAAATAGAACCTATAGTGTAAATCCTTTTAACATGGGGCAAGTGGTTTGCTCTAACTGCTGCTCTTGCACATTATAGCATTTAGGTTTTACATGTAACTAGAAGAATATATGCATTGGAATCTTCTAAAGAAGGAAGCAGCCCTTGATATTAAGTGTTACTAACATCCAGAGATTAGATCTTAAGATTGGAACCCATTAGTTCTGTAAAATTTATGCATATAGTGACCTAGATTTATGTTTTTGGCCTGTACTTGTCTTTAGCAGGGATATGTGTTGAGCCTGCATGGTGGTTAAATGCTTGGGCTGAGGCGAAAGTCTTTCCCGAGCAGCTGTGGTTATGCTGCTTCTTTATTTTTCTGGATTTGAAAGACATCGAGTTTCAACCACTGCCTGTGCACTTGGGCAATGCCTCTTTGCTTGTTTCAATAAAAACTTATTCTACTTACAAAAACGATATCAAGTTTCAACCAGTTGCTCAATTGGAGCCCCTTGGAATCATGCTAATAAAGGGCTTTCACTTCTTCCCAAGCAATGTGAGATTCTATTCACCTCCTTGCTATACTATATCACAATTCAGGGTGTTAGAATAAGACAACAGTTCCAAAAACCCCCACCACTGAAAGAGTTAAAAGAATTAAGCCTTCAAGAAGTAAAAAACAAACAGAAGACTTGCAAAAGTATATCTTGTCACAAACTCCATAGTTCCATCAGGGGCAGTTGAGTAAGTCCTAAATCCCCATAGACGATAACCTAAAGAACAATTAAAACCCCTTCATCCACGGAGTTCTGGTCTATTTAACATCAACATTGAACAATACTTAGCTTTCTTTTTCTTTTCCAATGACATAAACACAGACTATACTGTTTTGGTGAAAACGTAATAGCCTAGAGTATACACACATGCATACTAAAAATTCACAGCAATTACTTGCGAAAATATTTTTACAGCAGCGGCATGTTTACTACATTGCAAGTGAAAGATCTTATTATATGCTAAGGACCAAGCATCAGATGTTCATTAGAGTAAAAAACTTAGCATTTGGTGCTTGAACCCTGTAAATATTTGCTGTATCGATTTTTTATTTTTTTATAAACAACAGCAAATGAAATACTGTAGAAATTCCTAAAATTCACTTAAGAGTATTGTTTTAAGTGAAGCAAGCATTTTTTTTAAAACAATTTATACGAGATGTTACTATTTCATCTCTTATGTTACTTCTATGCTTGTCGCCTTAGTCCTGGAAAATCAGTTGTCTTGAATTGTTGGTGCTGTAAAGTTTACAGTTCTTATCATTGTCCTTCCTCTGGTAATAGTTTGTTGGTTTTTCTTGTTAAATGTTCAGGAACTTGCAGAACTTCCTTTCATCCTCTATGTGCGAGGGAGGGGAGCTTGAGAATGGAGGTCTGGGGAAAATATGGATGTGATCATGTAAGCCATATCAATTTGCATCCGAGATTATAAATTTCATCTTATAGTTGTTACTAATATAACCCTACTACGAAATTTGTTTTGGGTTAATTTTATTTCTTCTCTCTCTCTCTCTCTCCCCTCCCCTTTTCTTTTTTAAAAGAAAAATCTTTAAAAGCTGGCTTTAGGATATGGCGAGGCTTTCTGACTATAAATACCTATATACTGTGGATACTTCTGCAGGTTGAGTTACGGGCTTTTTGCTCGAAGCACTCAGATATAGAAGATAGTAGCAATAGTTCACATGCAGGCGATCTCTCTGTGGCTGTTGGTAGTGACTCCAATGTTGCTAACCATCTTCCAGTGGAAGTCTCTAAGAACAAGTCACACCTGTTAAAGATTGATTGCAAAAATGGAGATGACCATGCAGTCCATATGGGAACTTCTGATACTATTTCTGATAAGTCGACCGATAGTGAATTACAAGAGATGGGTTGTTCCAATTACAGATTAAATGCAAGAATTTTGTCGGAATGCGGTGATGGACAGGAACTCATTAATGTGGGGTCACTAGAGAGGAGAAATGAGGATGTTAACACATCTGACTCCCTTAATGTTGCACTGATTTTGAAGAAGGTGCTTGTGTGGTTTTTTTTTTTTTTTTGGGGGGGGGGGGGGTGGGGAGTTCAAATGTAGAGTCTCAACTATTTACTTTAGCTTGGACTCATGGTAAGTCGTTATGTATTTTTTAATTTTGCAGTTGATTGATCGAGGGAAAGTCAACGTGCAAGATGTGGCATTGGGGATTGGCATTTCGCCTGATTCATTAACAGCAACACTGGCTGTAATATGCTAACTAATTAACTTTTTCGTTGGTGATTAGTTTCTGAAAGTTTTTTTAGCCTATAAGTTTTTTTATCTTTCTTTTATGTAATGTTTTCACTTTCTTCCTGTAGGATGATGGCATGGCCCCTGACTTACGATGCAAAATACTCAAATGGCTTAGAAATCATGCTTATATAAGTGCCTTACTGAAAAATATAAAAGTGACAAGAAATTCAGTAATTTCATGTGAGGATGAAGTTGGGACAAATGATGGATCAGATGGTTTAGCAGTATCAGAGTCTGATATTCCCAGTCCCGTTGCTGTTAAGTCAGTACCCCCACGTAGAAGAACCAAAAGTGACGTTAGGATTTTGAGTGACAGTGGAGAACCAGATTACTCAAGTAAATCATCAGTTCACAATGCTAATGAAAAGGTAATAAGTTTATACCATTCGGAGTTTTGTAAGTTTGGAGCTGGATTGGTTTCAGAAGTTGTGTTTTGTTTATTGGACAAGAGAAAACTAAATTATTGGTTTTGGCTTATGCATATAACTATGCATCTGGTTTTGTCCTTTGGTAGAAGCTTGGCTTGGGTTCCTGCTCAGAATTGCAGGCTTGCTAATAACTTTAACTTCAATCCCAATGTTTGTTCGACCAGTTGGTTACCTGTGTTCAATACTGCTTGAACTTTTTTTTCTTCATGTAGTTATTACCTAGATGTCTTCTAATTTGCCTAAGCATTTTTCCTTCCTTTGTTTGTAAGGTTCTCATGTTCTATCACTGATGTGTTCTTCTGTTAGAGGTGCATTTATAAGCTGCAAATGGGAATTGTTGGGGGAGAAATGAGGAATAAATATTAATACTAGTTTTCTACCGGGTTGTGATCTCCTCCAGTTTTTTTGTTTTATGGTACGCTGCTGTTTAGGGTGCCCTCCTTTTTCTGTTATTTCAACTGAAAATTCCCACCATTCTTTTCATCCTGATAAAATCCTTATTCAATTACCACATTTTTAGTTTTGATTTCGTTTTGTTATGGATATTGTAGGTATAGAATTTGTTTTGCTTCTGGAAAGTTGGTTTCTTCAAGCTCTTTATCGTCAGGTACCTTCCCATAAAATCTTCCTTCCCATCCTCTAGAATTCCTCCACACTAAATAGTTCAAGTGGAAATCGAGCACCATTCAAACTCGATTTAAAAAAAAAAATTTGAGCACAATTTGATCTCCTACCCGCTTTAAATTCTGAAAATGATGGTGTTGTTTAGATTTGGGTCCTTTCATTTGCATGTGTACATGACTTAATTTGGTGAATTCGCTAGGATTAAATGTATCATTTGATGTTGCAGCACCATAGTTTCTAAGTGGCCAAGGAATCAAAGTTTAGCTATTCTCTACATGAGCTTCAAGTAACTAAATATGAACTGGTACCATAGGCACTTTGACTACGAAAGAGGTCGGGGTGTAGTGGTGGTTTTGGAGGTCGGATAGGAAAAGGTTTTTTGTTTGAATTCTTTCATTTTAAGGAATTGGTCAGTCATAGTGAGATCCATTTGTACTCCTAAGATCACAGCATCTGATTGGTGTAGGGCAAAACACACTGATTACAAATCCGACGTAGATCAGTAATAAGAAAGGCGCTTTTGGATGATGTCCTTAGAGATTTGGGGGGCCAAGATTTTGTGAAAAAAAAGTGTTTTTTGGTATAAAAGCTTGCTAGATTGATTTGGTTTGGAGAATATAGATAATGGGTTTTGTTCTTGTAAGCAAATGGGAACAACTTATTCTAGTGGTTAGGGATAGCTAGGGTTAAGGTTTTGAAATGGAAAATAAAGGTGGGTGCTTGCTATGGAATTTTGGGGTTTCGAAGTTTAAGAGAATGGGTGGGGTTTAGAGGGGCAAACAAAGGGAAAAAAAATTCAAGTTTGAGGCTGCTGAAGAGATCTGTAGAATGATTTATGGTTTCGAGCATAGGGGGATTTTGGGGTTAGAGGAGTGAGAAAGTCGTCCAGAGATGAGGAAATGGAGAGTATAATTTGCTAACATTACATCTATAACTCCTAAGTGTGGAGCTACAATAAAAGCCATTACATCAACACTTACTGTCGTTATGCACTTCTTGAAAGCTCATTTTTCCTTGCTATCCTAGGGGTTGTGATTTTGCTTCTATTGATGTCAAATATTCTTTTGGGTGCTTGTGTTTTTAGCCATCCCCCCCTTCCCAAAGTAAAAGAAAACCTTTGAAATTAACATTTCAGTTTCAGCTGTGACGTGTATGCTGGTGTGGACCACCTAGCTAATTGGTTTACCTTGGAGGCCTGTTCTCTTAATGTCCCTCCTCCCCCCATTTCTGTTGTGGGAGATGGTTATACTTCTCAGTTTTGCATCTTAAAAGCATGCTGTCACTGGTACTTGATTCTCTGTTATATCATGATTTTCTTCCTAGAAATTAGTTGAAATTAGGAATGTGAGCAGTGAGAACAATGGCATGCAGTTGCCCTTCTGACAGTGGCATAAATAGGCTGGTATATGTACTGTGTACTTGGGGCATTTGCCTAGTCTTATTATCAATAAATTATTGTTTCTCGATAGAAAAAGGCTGTCCAATGTTGAAGTTATGTGATCTCTGTCTATGTTTTGTCAAATCTTTAACTAGTTACTGAAGTATTCTGGTGTTCTATTTACACAGTTCGATTTCCTAGAGCTTATACAATCAGCTCATAGAACTTTTCTTACAGTTTTATCTTTTTTGTCTGTGCAGAACTCCAATGAGCCTGATGGGATTGATGATTCCTTGCTGAAGCATTCACCCAAGTCTGAAGGTTTGCGGTGTTCATGTTCTTGGTTACTTATTTGTGCGGCGTTAGCCTTTTAATTTTTCTCCTCGATTTGTTTGATTGTGGCTGTTGTTTCTGTGAATTCTGTCTAATTTGATATTTATTGGAACTCTAAAAAGTTAAATTTTCAAAGGTTTATACATTTTTTGATAATTAAGATAAAATGTTATTAAAAGCAAAGGGAATATAGCCAAGGGTGTTATCTGAGTACACATGGAGTATACATGATATATTTAAATAGAAAACAAGAAAAGATCCAAGCATGTTCTGGAAACCAGAAAAAGAATCTATGAGCAACTATCCAATGGTAAGGGTGTTTGAAAAGGTAGACTTAAGGTCCGCCACTAACTTCTCAGTCTTAAAAGCTGCGCTCATTCATTTATCTTGAAATACACTATAATTAAGAAGATGGAATCATTTTCCAGAATAATGTACGCTGATGACTTTGAAACTACCCTTTCCAACACTCAAAGAGATCCACCACTAGGCAAGGCATGTCCTGATCTATCTCTATAAGACTGAAAATTGTGTTTCAGAACTGTGCAATGAAGTAGAAGGTGGCCAATGGATTCCCCAAGTTTCTTAGCAATAGCGGCTGAAATATTTTTTTTTTTTATAAGTAAGAGATAAATATTATAGATATGAATGAAATAGGCATAGCCCATGTACACAGGAAGTATATAGAAGAACACCTAAATACATTCTAAGAGCAATAAATTAAAGACAAGAAATCATGAACATTGTCCCCATGCAATACAATAGCGGAAAACCAAAGCATTAGTGTGGAGAAAAAAATTCTTTAGCTCTGCCATTGTGCGTTCCTTATCTACAAAGCAGCGCGCATTCCTTTCCGTCCAAATACACCACATGATGCACAACGGAATCATCTTCCACACTGCTGCACTTGATGACAGCCTTGCATCTTCCTCCAACAACCCAACAAATCCACCACCCTCATAGGCATAACCCAAGCAACATCAACTTGATGACAGCAATAGCGGCTGAAATATTTATTGCTAAGTAATGGTTCAGAGTTTTTGCTATTTCCTCTTCACATTTTTTATCATTTTGGTCAAAAGTATTTCTGGTTTAATGGTATGAAATAATTTTCGGCTTTAGGGTACACCTCTTTTTCATTGTGGGGAAGCTAATTCGAGATTGAGGTCTAAAGCAAATTTAAATGTATTCAGAATAGCACAGCTGGTTTGTTTTCATCCTCTTCGCAGCAGGCCTTCATAAAATCTGATGGCTCAGTTCACAAGGTAGACCTGCACCACTAGGGCTGATCAACGTTGTAGAAAGTGCTATGAGCTTTTGTAGGTGGTTTGTTATAAGG
Organism: Juglans mandshurica; assembly: GCA_022457165.1. Taxonomy (NCBI): domain Eukaryota; kingdom Viridiplantae; phylum Streptophyta; class Magnoliopsida; order Fagales; family Juglandaceae; genus Juglans; species Juglans mandshurica. The sequence goes on along the minus strand of CM039629.1, from coordinate 3,582,613 downwards.
TGAATTTAACCTCTCAGTTGACAGTGGGGTTGAAATGTAGTTCTTATTTGCTCATATTGACATGGTGTAACGGCTACTGAAATATCTAGCATTGGGTCTTTCATTGTATCAATGGATGCTAAAATCATGATTGTTGTTACATTCTAGAATCTTAAAGTTCAGCTGTCAGTGGAATTATCCATTGCAAATTGCCAACATAGAGGGGAGTATCAAGTGATCACTGCTTGATGGTTGTTTAGGTAGCATATACTACATTTGTCAGCATCATTGTCAGTTTGCACTATGATGGAATCTGAACAACCTTGTGCATATTAAGATGAGCTAGTTATGATATGATGGGGGAGGAAGATGGCGATGATTGCAGATTTCTATGATGGCGAGAATGACAAATGTTTAAGATAATTCTTTTGAAGAGCATAGAGACAACTATAGGGGGTCATGAAAGGTCTTGATGCTAGAAAATCTCAGTTTGTAGTACTAGACTGGTGCTGCATGTTAGTCTGGTATGATTTGGTGGAGAAGCTGGTGTGCTGCAAAGAGTGGTATGGTTGAAGTGCAAATTACATCAGTGCTCTGCTGTCGTCTTTTGAGTGTTCGTTAGAAAAAACTGGCTGGACATTATGGGGCTTTGAGCTTCACAAGACTAAGTTGAAGCTTTGATTCTGAGCCCCTTCTGGCTGCTTTCATATAAGATTCTTCTTTTTCCTCGATTCAAATTTTTAGCAGTTTTTCCCTTGTCTATCCATTATATTTGTTGGTGTTACCTTGGGTGCGTCTGGATCTTACAATGCATTTCTCGCTGTATCCTTTGATACAAATAGCATTTGTTGGACAGGAAATTTAGCTAGACCCTCAAATTGCAGCCTTCCTGAGAGTGTTCATTTGGAGCAAGTTGCAATTCCTGAGCAGAATGCTTTGGTGAATGGAGGCCAGGGAAATCCAGTTTGCTCCACAGCCAATTCAGTAGCCTCTGATATCATGTAAGCTTTGCAATGTGACCTCTTTTCATTTGTTGAATTTAAAAGTTTTTATTTTATGGTCATTGTTTGAAACTTCTGAAACGTTACTATTTTTGCTCTGTTGATAAAATTTTGTGATTCCAAGTGTCGTGTGATTTCCTTTTCAATCCATGTAATGTAGGAAAACAGAATCAGTGTCAAGTTTTTATATCCACCCATACATTCGCAAGAAATTGTTGCAGATGGAATTGGGGATGCTTTTGAAGAACCCGATAAGCAAATTCGAAGGTAACGCCTTTTCTTTTATTCATGGTTTTTGGTGGATTTAGTCCCCTAGAGTTCTTGCCTGAACTTTAGGGCTTAGAGTAGGAGAGAGATAGACTCATAATGTGGGTCCCACAACATTTATGGCTGCCTGAGTGAATCTTTTGGGCAGCAGTAAATGGTCAATAAATGATGTGGGACCAACTTTATGCATCTCTCTCTCTCTTCCACTCTAGGCCCGGGCAGAACTCTAGGGGATCTAAATCTGTTTTTGGTCAGTTCTAACAGATGCTTCTCTTGGCAGGTTCGAGGGAGAGAGAAATCTCTCGGTTGGAGGCTTCTTCCAATGCTAGTGTTTGCTGTAATCACCAAAGTCAACATTCGAAGTGCAATGACATGATTTGCAAATCTTATGGACTAAATTTAGAGCAGTTGATTAAGGCTAGGAAAATGGGAGCTTTAGACTTATCTCCAGAAGATGAAGTGGAAGGAGAAATTATTTATTTTCAGCATAGGTTACTTGGCAATGCAATTGCGAGAAAGCAGTTTACCGGTCTCTTCCTTGTTCTCTTCATCTTTTGGAACATTTTTTACCTTTAATTTATTCCTTTTGTTATTCAGCATAGGGGGAATTATTTAATTATGATCTACCACTGTGATATATGATGTGCATTGTCTCTTTGCAGATAATTTAATTTGTAATGTTGCAAGGAGTTTACCACAGGAGATTGATGTGGCACGGTGGCAAAGTTGGGAATCTGTGCTTGTTAACCAGTATCTTGGTGAGCTTAGAGAGGCAAAAAAGCAGGGTAGGAAAGAGAGAAAACATAAAGAAGCACAGGCTGTGTTGGCTGCTGCAACTGCTGCTGCTGCTGCATCCTCTAGGATTTCATCGTTTAGGAAAGATGCTTTTGATGACCCAGCTCAACAGGAGGTTATTAGTTTTTTTTTTCCCGACATTTCTTTCAGTCACATGACAAGCAAATATTTTTTTTAATAAGTAATCTTTGCATCTCCTTACCACGCCCTCTCCTTTCTTTTATGACAGAAAAATATTCATACTTGCTCTTATTTTCAGAATTTGAATACCTCTAATGGGAGGGCCGGCATCAGCTCCCAGTTAATGCCACGGAAAGAGACGCTTTCAAGAGTGGCTGCACCAAGGATTTCATTAGAAAGACATTCTGATTTTGTTAATTCGACATCAGATCTTTCCAAGGAACATCCTAGATCATGCGATGTCTGCCGTCGGTCTGAGACATTATTAAACCCCATCTTAGTCTGTTCGAGTTGCAAGGTTTTCTAGCTGTAGCCATAAATTACTCCTTGAAAAAGTCAATGTTCGCTCTGCTTGAGCTTTAAGGATGTATTTTTCTCACAGGTTGCAGTTCACTTAAGTTGCTATCGTAGTGTTAAAGAATCTACGGGTCCATGGTACTGTGAATTATGTGAAGACTTATTATCATCTAGAAGTTCTGGAGCTCCAACTGTCAATGTCTGGGAGAAGCACTTTTTTGTTGTGGAATGTGGCCTATGTCGTGGTACTACTGGTGCTTTTAGAAAGTGTTCAAATGGTGCATGGGTCCATGCCTTTTGTGCTGAGGTAAAGTCTCATCTTTTTGCCTACTTGATTTTTGGCTTCTGTTTTTCTGCCCTCTTTTCGTCACCAAAGTTGAGTTAATTTTAATTAATTTTCATATTTTAGTGGGTCTTTGAATCAACATTCAGAAGGGGACAAGTGAATCCTGTTGAAGGAATGGTACGTGTATATGCTAAGTTGTGAAGTCATCAAAATCTTAATAATTTAGATTCCTAATTTGCTTGTTTGTTTCTAAATATGTTTCTATTCTTTTAGGAATTGTGCTTTGTCTTTAACATTTGTGCAAGTTTAGGTATAAGCATCATTTCATGTGATCAAATGCAGGAGACGATTTTGAAGGAGGTCGACCTTTGCCATATCTGTCGTCGTAAACATGGGGTCTGCATAAAGGTAAGGGCCAAACCTTTTTTTGTTATCTTATGTATTGGACCAAAAGGGGTTCTTTGCAAGTAAGATCATTGATGATTGTGCAACTGTAATTTGTCTGCAGTGTCACTATGGCCACTGTCAGATCACCTTTCATCCTTCGTGTGCCAGAAGTGCTGGCCTCTACATGAATGTAAAAAATTTTGGTGGCAAGTTGCAGCACAAGGCTTACTGTGAAAAGCATAGCTTGGAGCAGAGGGCAAAGGTCTAGTATTTTCTGCGTAACTTGGGCATTTTGGGACTTTATGATTTGTCATGCCCTGAATAATTAATCTGTGCTTTGCAGGTCGAGACCCACGGACATGGAATTGAGGAGTTCAAAAGAATCAAGCAAATTAGGGTAAGGGTTTTCTGCTTTTGGTTGATGCATTGTTATCTGGCCATATTGTGGTCTATTTGTTATAGTTAAATTAAGGATCCATTTGAGTGGGTGTTGTTCACCTTGATGTATCTTTCTGATAGAGGGGGTTGAAATGACTATCTTGAACTTGAAGCTATTTTAAATGAAAGGTAGGTACTTGATTTGATTTCATACATGTTTGTCGACATTTATGTGTTGGCCCTTTTTTTGATTGGCACCGGATGTCCAGGAACGGCGTCTCGGCTAATCCCGGGGGTGCACAGGCCCTCGGCAAGGAGTTTTCCCGCAAGTGCACCTCGGGTAATTCAAGGGGAAAATCCCCCAGTCCGATGGCCCCTAGAGATCGTTTGCACCCAAGGGGATTTGAATCTTAGACCGGGGGTGGGGGAGCATATCCCCAAGTCCAAGGCCTTTACCACTTGAGCCAACCCCTAACGGTTTGTTGGCCCTTTAACTGGGGGGCATATTTTCGTTATTCGCATTCTGGAGGAATACAATTCCATTCCAACTCCTAAAACCTGTGCTGTTGTGGTTGGAAGACATCACATTTTGTTGTGATATTTAGTAACCATTAAGTTTTCCTGAAGCACAATCTTCCTGTGCTCTAAGGAATATTTCGTGGTACTTTTGAACTTTTTAAGGTCTAAGAAACTTGATTTCTTTGAGGTGATTTTCTTTGTGTGCTGCTTGTATGCTTTAGCTTCACCCCTTTTGGTCATCTTTATTCAAAGTATTCTAGTCTGCCTTTCGTATTTCTTTTTAAGTTTCCATGTCTGTTGATATGGAATATTGGTTGTAAGAAATTGCGGCGAAAGTTTTTCTAGAGTGAGGTATGTGGTGAATTTAATATATTGTCAACTCAGTGTTTCTTTTTCATACCTTGCATTCCAATACGTAGGGGTGATACCCTCATGGTGCGGGGCGGGGTGGACCCTTCCCCGCACCCCGCCCAGCACCATGCGGGGGGGAAGGGTTTTCAACCCCGCCCCGCTGCTGGGGGAAGGGTTTTCAACCCCACCCCGCTGCTGGGGGGCGGGGGCGAAAGAGCAGCGGGGCGGGGTCGAAAATCTCATCCGCCCTGCCTCCTGCCCAGGCCAATACTTACCCATGACCCATTGTGTCTAAAAACTATTTTAGTTTTGGACCCAAATTATAATATAATTTAAATTATAAATCAAAATTTATAAATACAAAAAGAATTTGAACTCGTTAGAGTTGTATTTTGGATTGCCTTGGCCTTCTAGGCCAACCTTTATATAGGAGGTCAAAGTAATACAATAGTTAGACTTAAGTAATGTGAGACTTACTTAACTTGAATGCAGCTTCAAGTTTTCAACAAATTGTATATATATATATGATATATTTATTTATATAAATATTTAAAAAAAATTATATATAGCGGGGGGCAGGGCAGGGCCCCGTTGGGGTCAGCCTTCCCCCCGCTGGATCCCTTCCAAGAAGAGGAAATTTATTATCTGAATCTTCCTATAAGGTCCTTATACCTGATGATATAAACTTTTCCTTGGAGGAGAATTTGGTGGGCTAAGGCATCTCTATGGCAGTCTTTTTTTCTTGGAAAGACTCCTTAGGGTAGATCCTCGACATGGATAAGGAAACTTTATGTCTGATTGTTGTTGGTTGTGAAAGAGCGGGATCTATAGCCTTGCGGGAAGGTTTTTTTTTTAAAGAGTTGGGTTGGCTTGGGTTGTGCCTAGAAGAATATTAGACCTATTTGCTAACTGGAGAGGGTTATATAGCAGGCCCATAAATTGAAACAGCGTAGAAGATGGTCTCGATTTGTCTAGTGTGGTGTACTACTATACTTGGAAAGAAAAAATGATAGAAATTTTGAGGATAGTGACTGGACGATAGAAGAGCTATAGATTTTAATGGGTTGAGTATTCATAATTTCCTTATATCTTTTTCCAAGACCCATAAATTGAAACAGTGTGGAAGACGATCTCGATTTGTCTAGTGTGTTGTACTTGGAGAGACAAAAATTATAGAAATTTTGAGGATACTGACTGGACGATGGAAGAGTTATAGATTTTAATGGGTTGAGTATTTCATGATACTTGGGCTACGCCTTGTGTTATTTAATAAAAATCTTTATTACCTATAAAAAAAAAAAGCTTTGTTCTCATCATCATTTGGGACATATGGGAATTAGAAATCTTCTGTGCAAATGGCTTTGGAGGTAGGCAATAGCAAATAGATTATGTGTTGACTCTGTAGAGGAGCATGGTGTGGGTGAAGATTGGGGAAGGGTCAATGGCGTTTTTGCAGAAATTAGAATGCGCAAGGTAATCTTGTGGAAGAGTATTAGAAATAAACATGGTAAAAAATATTTTGAAGTGAAGTCGTTGCTAAAAATGAAAACTGATATCATTGCCAAGAATGCACTTGACACACAACCTAATAAAATCTGCCGCCAACTCGAAAAAGTTTTCCACAAGCCTCACCCACGTGAGCCTTTTATCTCCTCATTAATCTATGACCCCAACTACGTATAACTTTTGCTCTAATAGCCAATCTCTATACTTAATCCAAATGACATAAATATGAAAAGATCTAAATCACATAAAATGCACTAATTAAGTATCCCATGGAGGAGATGTAAGAAAGAGTGCTCAAGGAAGCTTTTCCAGAAGTATACAAGATTGTGAGGATGCAGGAGGCTTCAGTGGTCTAACAATCTCCCCCCTTAAATTCCCGACGTCCTCGTCGGGCTAGTCTATCGTAGGTGGCACAACTCAAGTCCCACATTTCTGGTTGGGATAGACTCTATTTGTAACGCCCCAATGGAAGACCCAAACCACATGACATATACTTCAAAAGAACTAGTCGATAATACAATTGGAGCCTCATTGGAACCTTATAAAGAGCAAGAACTTCTATTTTTCAAGCAATGTGGGATCCCATACACCACCTACCCTTATACATCCATCATATGGGGTATCACAGAAATCATTTTCCAAACAACAGCAATATGAGCATTACCTCGAAGACCTTTCAAACACCTAAAAATATCCACAGTCCTACTAGGCATCACCCATGTCACGCCAGTCCAATTAAGGGTGTAGCCAATCTGGTTCAGTCCGGTTTTGGACATTTTTTGGAATTGAACTAGTAAACACCGGTTTTAAAAATTTAAGAACTGATACTGGACCAATTCACCACTGAAACCGGAACTTCTAGTTTCGGTCCGGTCCGGTTTTTCCAGTTTTTCAGATTATCTACATTATTAATAATATGATGTTTACATATACTAAACTATTAGTCTATTTATATTATAGTATAAATACATTATTTTATAATAATTAACACATAACAGTATAATATTGAATTTAACTATAGTCGATATAAGTTTTAGACTTTTTATATGAGTATATATGATCAAATGTGTAAAATGTATTTACAAAAACAACATATATATTATAATTTATTATGCCAAAAATGTATTTATCCTTGATATATATATATATATATATATATAAATCTCATGTTTAAGATTAAAATTTTATGTTATATTAATTTCATGTTATGAGATTAACAGACATAAATAATAAAATTAAAATTTCTTTATATTAATTAGCAATTTAGCATATAATATAAAAAATTATATAAAAAATATTTTATATATAATATAAAAAATAAAAATAGATATATAGAAAGGTTCGGTTTGAACCGATATTCAAAATGTGAAAAGCGGTATCAGACCGGTTTCCAACCGGTTTTTTTTAGAAACGGGAACTGGACCTGTTACGAACTGGATCGAACCCGCCGGTTCGGTCGGTCTGACTGGTTTATTTTTACAGCCCTAGGTTCAATTGAAGACATCATCCCACAAAGACTTGGTAACCTCACAATGTAACAATAGACGATCCACAGTTTCTCCATTTTTCTTACGTAATTAACACCAATCAATATTAATAAGACCACGCTTCCTCAAGTTTTCTATGGTAAGATTTTTTGCAAGGGATGCAGTCCAACCAAAGAAAGCATCTTGGGGGGAAAGAGCTTCATAGAAGATCAAACCGAAAATTTCCTCCTGCCATTTGGAAACCAAATCATCCTAGGAGAGCCTTACTAAAGGTCCTCAAGTTTTGAAACCCCAAACCCCTACGGTTTTAAATTATAAATTTTAAAATCTAAAAACATGGTTTTAAATTATAAATTAGTTGTTTCTTATTTATACAACCCGTAGACTTGGGCTATACCGAATGTTACTGTTAATAATATCTTCTTACTTATAAAAGAAAAATAATAACTTAACAATTACTTGTCGAATGAAATTTTCTGTAGCAACAATTCATGTTTTCTAGGAAAGCTGAAGTTCGTTTTTTTTTTTCTCCTTGGTTGAAACTTTAAAGGAAATACCTGGGAAGTAAATTCTGCCAGGTGACCTATCAAAAGGTGATTTCTGCCAGGTGATTATTGAAGTTCTATAGGATTTATCTCATTGCGTGTGAAGCGTCTGTTTTTAATCCATTGAAACTTGCCTCGTTATAGGTACCCGTCATAAATCAGCTTCCTACTTGCCTTTTATTTTCTTGTGGGGTGTAGTCCCATGCCTCTGTCAAATTATGGATTTAGAGCTTTATCTATGTTTATAAGCATGATTTGCTACTATGCAATTGCTGGAATATATTATGCACTATGGTAGTACTTTCTATTTTCTCTATTACTGTTTTTTAAATGACTACTACGGAATATCTATTTTTGTGTTGCTTTGTTTGTGCAATTCGAATGCCATGATTGAATCCTTGTATATTTGACCTTGTACAGGTTGAACTAGAGAGGTTACGGCTTATATGTGAGAGAATAATCAGACGTGAAAAGAAGAAGGTAAGTGATTGTAGATTAACCATATGGTCTCTGAATAATATTATATGTACAAACATATATAAATGCGATTCTGATCTTGAGTGCCCTATAAGATAAGATTCCTATGCTCTCTGTGATATGGTCTAAGTTATAGCCTATATATTTGCTGCCTTTTGGCCTTTGTGAAGCGACTGAATAAAACCTGTGATTCTTTGTTTAGGTGTAAGACAATTTTATAGAAGTAGGAAGGGGCACAACCCAGGTACATAGTATTTATACGGGAATCTAATTAGCGAGATGGAAAACGAAAACCAATAATGATTAATTGGAGTTGTTAGAACTATTTTCTGAGTAGAGATCCTAGTATTACAGTTCTTACTTCTTAGCTCTAGCATCGTGCTCTCACAATCTTCAAAAGTCCTGAAAGGTGTGTTCCTTTCAAATAAATTACATTAAAAATTAAAAAACCGTCCAACAAACTTCCTTGTTGTATTGACCTACATTCTGACTTCTCCAACAAGCCGACAACTTTACTACCCTTTGCGGCATGAAACCACTCAGCCAAAAGATTGAAAATTTGAGGCCCAGATAGCTCTTGCCTCTTTGCTGCGCGACAGTTGATGTCAATCCATAGCTCCATCATTGTGATGCTTCTTTTTCTCAGGTTATCCATAGTTAAGATATTCCCTAATGCCGTTGTCCTTGCAAAGAAAGTCACCTTCGATAGAGCCTTGTTTTTCCAAATGCCTATCAAAGGAAAAGAACCTGCTGGAAATACAGGGTAGATAAAAAGTTCTAACCTTAAGCTTCCTGATTGTTTTTTAGGGGATCTACAAGATCTTATCCACACCACCACCTCACAACCTGAGGGTACAGAAGATTAAAGAATGAAGAATTCAACTGCACTTCTCAATCATGCGCTATTTTGATATTCATGGTATTCCATTGCCTAGTATCATTGGAAACCTACTAGTAATCTGCCACTGTGGCCTTTTGAACGCAAGAAACCTGAACAATTCCAGAAAAGCTGCCTTCAAGGGCTGATTGCTGCATAAAGTTAGAGAAAATCCCCTACCCCTTAAATTGTTTTAGCAGTCCATCCCCGTAAGAACTACTAACTTCAATAGAGCACCACCCACCGTACATGTGTTGTGATTCTGAATAATGAAACCACATTTATGTAATGGATTGACTTTCCCCGAGCAATCTGATTGGGTTTTCCTGTCTGCTGAGGATGAGTGGGCTGGTTTAAAGTAGTGAAGGCTGTATTTAAGCTCATTGTTGAGGAGTTATCAATGCCCAGCCAATGCTCGAAAGTTGGCAAAAATGGGAAAAAGAGCGAGGTATTGCAGCACTGGCTGTTAAATACTTGCGTTATTAATCATGAGGGAGAAAGTGAGTTAAGTGCAGCAATCTATTATGCTTAAAATGTTTAGGGCTTTAGGATACGGTTTTGGAAAAAAAGAAAGAAAGGGAGACAGTATGTGAGAGTGATTGAGTGTGCTCATGTTTGCCCCCTTCCATGCAAAGATTAAACTACAAGTTTGAAAATACGAGTATTAGAGTGCAAGTGACTAGACTTTGGGGATATTTTATAATTTCTCATTTGATAGTTAGTTAGAACTCGATTTTCATGCTTTTTCGTCTGCTAGGATACCATCTGTTGTTTCCCTTGAACTCCTAGCGCTCCCCTTTCCTGGCATTTTCCTTTTGTAGCTTTTTATAAGTACTCAAAAGGTTTTTTATAAGTAGCCCAACTGCCCAGGTATGCAAGAAGTATACAATATGAACACCTAATTGGAAAAAGAAAACAAACAAGAAAATCCTAGAAGCTCAGGCCATTGAAATCTATAGAAGCTACCCAGAGGTACAAAGTATTAAAAAAGAAAGTTCTAAGTTCCTCCATCATATGCACTCATCTTAAAAAATTTTGTCGTTCCTTTCCCTCCAAATACACCACCATCGACAAATTAGAACCTTCCACAGCGCTGCAATTTGTGGGATGCCATATAACCCTCTCCAAGTGACAGATTTACAATCGTTTGGGTGTGACCTAAGACAATATAACTCAAGAAAAAGAAAAAAAAAAAACCATTCTACAAAGCATTGGCGTGGTCAACAGTTTCCCTGCTCATTCTGCACACACAATATCACTCCATCGCAATGATATGATGTTTCCTTAGGTTGTCCATGGTGAGATCTTTTCTGAAAAGGTTGTCCAGGCAAAAAGAGTTGTTCTTAAGGGTGCCTTAGTCTGCCAAATACTCCTCCAAGGGTAAGGGTTGCAATCTTGAGTTACGAGCTTATAGCTAGATCAGATACTGAACTTCCTTTCTTGGTAGGGGCCCAAAAAATCTCATATGCCCCTCCAAGATGTAATTGAGTAGAGTATGAGGCCTAATAGATATTTATTCTTTTGATAAATAAAAAGTTTGCTGATAGCAAGCCGACTTTGATTTCCAACTTCGAGTTAGTATTCATGTATCTAACTTCGATTTCCCGTCGTTCTGTCAATTTCCCTAAAAAATAGTCTAACTTGTCATGGGCCCAAACTCATAAATTCATATACCCCACATAAACCCATAACTACCAAACCTAACATATACTAATTGGCTTGCGAGAGGGAGGGGGGCCTCACCAAGAGAGATGGAAATGGTGATGCGTGAGTTGTGAGGGAAGAGGAGCAGCTAGCCAAGGGTGAAACAAGAGGGCTTGAGGGCTATGACGGTGCTCGGGCATGGTTGGACTTCACTTAAGTGGTTCCGTGTACTGCCATACAAGGAGGAGGAAACTTGGGAGTGTGTAACATACCAAGGAACAAGCGGAGGAGAGCGGGAGATGGAGGCTCACGGTGCAACCTCAACCAACAAGCCAATGGGCCTGTGGTGGTTGCTTGGTGCTCAGTGTCTCATGTGGGTGGCATCCGGTGGCTCACGGTGGTTGGACAACGATGGCTTGCTTTGTTCTTGGAATAGAAAATAGAGGATGTTGGGCTGGACAAGGCTGGGCTTCCTGTTTTGCTGCTGGGGTTGGGTTTCAGTGCTCTGTTTTGTATACGGGGAAGCAGGGTTGTGTGGTATTGTGTGGTATTGTGTGGGGCTGGTTTTTGCAGCAGTTGGTGGTTGTGGAGAGCACAATGTCTATGGGCTGGGTGGTGCAGGGTGGCAGTAGTGTGGAAGGGCTTGTGATTGTTGTGGCGGTGGGTCTTGGACTAGTTCTCCAAACCGAGGCTGGTGTGTGGTGAACCAGGTGAGGTGTTGCGGCTTGGACAACGGAGGCTGATGGTTGTTGCTGCCCTTGTAGTGGTGCTCCGGGTGAGTATGGCGGTGATGGTTGGGGGCGTGTTGTGTTGCGGCTGCAAGAAACCCTAGGGCTGGAGGTGCATTACGTGCATGGGGAGGTTGCCAACCATGCAAGTCTAGGTGTTCTATACCAATCAGGTCATGGGTCTTCAAGCTTGATGGGTCATGGTTTTGGGCCCTTTTGTGGATTTTGGGTCTTGTGTTGGTTCATGGGCCTATTTGTGAACCTAGAAGGGTATCTTTCAGCTTATCAAAATGGGTTGGGACACTTTATGGGTCCAACTAAATTCTAGGGCTTGCCTATAAATTCCATGGGCTAAGTCACTCAACAACTCTAATGGGTCAATCATAAATTCCAAAAATGAGAAAACTCATCCAATAAACACTTTTGGGCTTATAAAATAATTTTTTTGCCAAATACCAATTAAATAGGGTCCACTTGGTCCATAATTACTAAATGGGTTTTAATCCAATTATTGGGCCCAATAAAATTATCCATATTCCATAATAATATTGGATCAGGGTGTTACATACAAGGATTGCAACCAAGAAGCTTTTACTCCCACCAGGAGTCCAAATTATCTTGTCCAACACAACATTCCCAAAAGTCATATCATACAATGAACCAAAAAAATCAGCAAAGGATTCAAGTTCCCAATCCCGAGTCACTCTCAAAAAAGAAACATTCCACTGGGTATATTCGTTGGAACAATCCAGCAAATCAGCCACCACAGCCTATTTGACACTTGCAATCTGGAAGAGAGTGGGAAAAATGGCCTATTTTACCACAACCCCACACCATACATCCCCCTAACTTTGTTGGAACATGATCCCTCCTAATACTCCCATATTTAGACTCAATAACTACTCTCCACAAAGCCTCCCCCACCTGGTGATGCCTCCACAACCACTTCCCCAGGAGTGCTTTATTGAAGATCCTCAAATTACGCACCCCCAAACCACCACAAACGATCAAAGAATAGACTTTTTCCTAACTAACATGATGGAACTTAGCATTCTCCCCAATACCTCTATAAAGAAGTGCGGAAGATCTTCTCAATACAAGATGCCACACCTACTAAACGCCAACATTACACATGCTTTCCCCACCCTGTTGAAGACATCATCCCACAAAACCCTACTAGCCTCACAGTGAAGAAGCAAATGATCCACCATTTTACCACTTTTCTTGCACGTGCAACACCAGTTGATTACTATAATTCGCCTTTTTTGAAGGGTGTCCATGGTCAAGATCTTCTGAATGAGGCTGTCCATACAAAGAAGGTTGGCTTTAGAGTGGCCTTACTCTTCCATTCCAATGGAAAGAATTGTTCTCCTAATTGACGATGGTCCTATAAAAGGGGTCTATAGTATCTTGTCAACCTCTTGATTTCTTATCCTCATGGAGTACAATAGGCTGAAAAATTCTATGAAGATCCAACTTCCCAGGCTCTAGCCGCGGGCAGCTCTGATAAAGTTAACATTCCATTGAAGATAATCTCGCGAATCTCTCTTAACTCTGCCACTGAAGCTTCATCTAGATGCAATTTTATAAACTACGGGAAAGGTGTCCTCCAGCATGAAGATGGTTAGAGGGGCTTATGGAGTGGGGCTATGGAAGCACATAAAAAGAGGATGGGGGGTCGTCCATCGACACACTAGGCTTTAGTTGGGTGCAGGATCTAGGATTAGATTCTGGAAGAATGCTTGGTGTGGTAACAGTGCCTTACAAGATTTGTTTCCTCTACTTTTTAAGATTGCAAGTGCCACAGATGCCACAGCGGCAGAGGTTATGGGGATCTTGGGAGGGCGTATTCATTGGAATATCAATTTCAATCGGGCGGCACAGGATTGTTATATGAGTAGTTTTGTTGATTTTTATAGTCATATATTCCATACGACCGAACATCCATCATGAAGATGGTTTGTGGTAGACACCTGCAGGGAGGGGTTTTTTACTGTTCGTTCCTTTTATAAGGCTCTCACACAAGAACCTGATACACAGTTTCCTTGGAGAAGGCTTTGGCAGCACAACCCCCCCCCCCCCCCCCCCCCCCCCCCCACCCCACCCCAACCACAAAGCTTCATTTTTTGTGTGGACAGCTTCCTTAGGCAAGATTCTCACCACGGATAATCTAAGGAAAATGAGGGTAATCATTGCATATTGGTGTTGCATGTGTAGAAGAGGGGGTGAGTCGGTGAATCATCTACTTTTACATTTTGAGCCAGCCTGGATACTCTAGAATGAGGTGTTCAGTAGAATAGACCTAGCGTGGGTAATGTTGGAGACCGAGAACAGCTCAACGGCAGAAGGAAAGAGTAAGGCACTGGTAGGAGACAAAGGCCGTCAGGTGACATTGGGAGAGGTGGAGGGGGTCTTGTGGGATGTCAAAGCTCAATTGAAGGGAGTTATGGAGTATGTGAGAGATATGATGATTAGGATAAGGGGTTGGACTTAGTCGTGGGTTTTGGCAGTGGGCCGAGCATGGATGAGGGAGGGCGGGGGGTAGATCCTTCAGGTTTGAAGGCCACAAGTTTGCCGGCAAAGGCGTCACAGATAGGGTCGTTGGACTCTGGCATCTTTGTCCATGCCAGAGTCACTATGCCTCCTGAGGGAGTTGTAGGACCTCAATTATCATATGCAAATGGGGTTGGTACTTCTGTCCAGGGTTCATCCTTTGTTGAAGATGGGGGGGACCCTCCAGGGTCTCGAATATTTTGGAAGAAATAGTCAAACCTCTTTTGCAAGATGCAAACGGGGTTACAAAAGGTAGTGCTTCCCCTTCCTGTGTTACGAAGGGAACAGTAGGGCCAGACAAAGTGACACGACAAGGATCGTTGGGGGGTGGTGCAAAGTCGAGCAATGTTGGTGAAGTGGAGGAACATGTAATGGTGGCAGAAACAATGGACACTAGCACTTTTTTGTTGGTGCCTCATGTGGGGGAAGGTTTGGAATCGGGAGTGCAGTTGGGTACGGTGGCTGGAGATAATGTCGTTCCCTTGGTTTCTATCCCTCTGTTAAACGATATAGCGGGTTCACCATCAGATTGGGTTCTGAATAAAGTTAACGGACTTCAGCAAATGCTGGGGCTTTCATATGGAGAACAGGGAGAATATGAAGATCAATTTAAAGCTCTAATTACTGTGATTGAGGCGAGTCACGCGCTTGAAACCAAATCACATTTTAAGAAAAGCAGAGAGTTAAAGCGTCTTCTATGTTCAATCAACTACGATGCTTAGGGAGGTAGCTCAAGTCGAGGGAAGAATAAAGGGTGGGCATTGTGAAGATGATCTCGTTGTGGGATGTTCGGGTAGAAGATTAGTTTCATGGAAACTAGGGGTTGGGGTTGGGGAGGTGTGTCCAATTCGGGCTTGGTGTATTTTGGGTAGGTTTCATGGGATTTTTGGGTCATTAGGGGCTCTCTTGTATGGGCTAGGTGTTTTCTTGTATATGTCCAGTGTACTTGGTTACTCCTATTGATTTATATATATATATATATATAATATTTTTACTTATCAAAAAACAAAAAAAAAGAAAGAAAAAGGTGGTGCGACCACCTTTCGACAAACATAACCTCTTCCAACTTGCTAACCTACACTCAATTTTCTCTATCACATCATCCCACAGACTTTGCTTTGAAGGGGTGCCCAAGGTATCATGGACAAAGAAGATACCTTGCACCCCAAAGACAACTCAATATATTGTTGACGTTCCCCACCAAAACCATTTCTAAGTTAGAAAAATTCACTCTTAGGCTACTGATGAAAAAAGGTTCATTCTTAGGCCCGAAACAGCTTCAAAGCATGGGAGGAGTGCCCATAAGGATGACTGGATTTGACTTCGACCACCCTCACAAAATATTACTATAGCATCTGCATGCATAAATGTGAGATGTTGAGAGTGCCCCTATTGATGTCTCCCTCCAAGAAAATCAAGGGCGTGTTGGTTGAAGGATGGAGATAAATGCACTAAGTTTTTTCACAAGGTGGCTAATTCTTATAGGCGCAACAACGCTATTGAAGTCCTCCATTCACATTCAAATGTGTTACATTCTCCCGAAGAGATCCAAGATCATATAGTGCAATATTACGAGGATCTCCTAGCTGAAAAAGTAGAATGGCATCCCAAACTTGATGGTTTAATTTTTGACCAGCTGGATTCGGATGTAGCAAGTTGGTTGGAGAGGCCGTTTGATGAAGAGGAAGTGCATCTAGTGGTGAGAGGTATGTGCAAAGATAAAACCCCGAGCCCGGATGGTTTTTCTATGGCTTTCTTTCAAGAGTGTTATAGTGAAGGAGGAAGTGATGCATATTTTCCATGCTTTTCATTCTAGTCTTAAGTTTGAGAAGTCATTAAATGCTACTTTCATTGCTCTTATCTCGAAGATAATTGGTGCCCATGAATTGAAAGACTTCCGGCCTATTAGTTTGGTAGGTGGGATCTACAAAATCATATCGGTGTTAGCTAATCGAATGAGTTGGTGTTGGACAAACTCATTTCCAAACCTCAAAATGCTTTCGTTCGGGGTCGGCAAATTTTGGATTCAGTTTTGATAGCAAATGAGTGTTTGGACAGCTGGCTAAGAGAAGGCATTCCGGGGGTCCTTTGCAAGCTAGACATAGAAAAGGCTTATGACTGTGTGTTGGGACTCTCTCTTTTATATGCATAGAAGATGTGGTTTTGGGATAGGTGGTGCGAATGGGTTAAACATTGTGTTTTGACCGCTCGGTTATAGTCAATGGAAAATCTTGTGGTTTTTTTCAGACTTCGAGGGGTTTGCGACAAGGGGATCTGCTATCCCCTTTCATTTTTTTTTATAGAAATGGAGGCATTGAGTCGCATGGTGGAGGCTGCTGTAACGGGGGATTTCTTGCTGGTATTTTAGTGGGCAACAATAGTAATGGTGTCAGTTCCATTTCTCACTTACTATTCGCGGATGATACGCTCATTTTTTGTGATGCTGTTAGTGACCAGATTCAAGCTCTAAGGGTGGTTTTGTTGTGCTTTGAAGCTGTTTCAAGATTCAAGGTGAACTTGGGGAAGTCCAAGTTGGTGCCTGTGGGGGATGTGAGTAATATTGCTTCTCTAGCAAAGTTGTTGGGCTGTAAAATTGCCTCTCTTCCTATGAAATATCTTGGACTTTCCCTTGGGGGCGTCATTCAAAGCAAAGAGTATTTGGGATGGTGTGATAGAGAAGATTGAGAAAAGATTATTAGGGTGGAAGCGGTTATATCTATCAAAAGGGGGGAGATTAACACTTATCAAAAGCATCCTCTCCAACCTTCCCACTTACTATCTTTCTCTCTTCCCATTATCAGTGGGTGTGGCAAACCGGATCGTAAAGTTGTTTAGAGCTTTATTGTGGGGTGGCATGGGGGAGGAAATTAAATTTCACCTTGTAAGTTGGCAGATGAGCTATCCGATTGTGAATGGTGGTTTAGGGGTGCGAAATTTAAGCCTTTTTAACAAGGCATTTTTAGGAAAGTGGTTGTGGAGGTATCAAATGGAAGAGAACTCATTGTGGAGAGAGGTTATTGATCACAAGTATGGTAGTGCGTGGGGGGGATAGTGTTCTAAGGAGGGTAGGGGGTCTTATGGAGTAAGCCTATGGAAATTTATTAGAAAGGGGTGGAACACTTGTGAACATATTAAGTTTGAGGTGGGTGATGGAGTAAGAACTCACTTTTGGTTCAATGTTTGGAGTGGGGAGAGCCCTCTTTCTGCTGTTTTTCCAGTTGTATTTAACTTGGTTGGCAATTAGCAAGCTGCAGTTTCAGAATTGCTGAGTTGTGCAAATGGGACGGTAACTTGGAATGTCACTTTAACTAGAAATGCACAGAATTGAGAACTTGAAGAGCTGGCAGATTTTTATAGTTACTTGTATTCAACAAAATTAGGAGGCAATGGGGGTGACCGTATGTTGTGGATTCCCACAGGGAGAAAAATGTTCTCTGTTAAATCTTTTTACAAGGCCTTGACAGTTCAACAACCCACATTCTTTTTGCGGAAGAGTATTTGGAAGGTTTTAGTACAGTCTAAAATTGCGTTTTTTACTTGGACAACTGCACTTGAGAAGATATTGACGGTTGATAATCTAAGGAAGCGTGGTATGGTGGTCACGGAGTGGTGCTACATGTGTAAAAGGAATGGGGAATCAATATATCATTTACTTTTACATTGTGAGGTGGCTAGGGAGTTATGGGCTGGTATCCTTAGTAGAGCTGAGCTGAGTTGGGTAATGCAATGCCTAAGAGTATGGTGGAACTACTAGCATGCTGGAATAGGAGGCATAATAGCGCTCAACTGGCAGTAGTGTGGCGAATGATACCTTTGTGCTTAATATGGTGTTTATGGTCGGAAAGGAATGATAGGTGCTTTAACTACAAGGAGTGTGCAGTGGGGGAAATCTGGAATTTATTTGTTTTCTCTCTTTTACAGTGGTTTTATGTTATTGTATTGAAGGGTGGGAATGTTCATGAGTTTCTTTTTTCTTTCCAGCTTACTAGATTGTAATTAGGTGTCTCACTTTGTATACTTCATGTGTACTTGGGCATTCCTAGTTTCAATCTATTCAATAAAGATTCTTACTTCTATAAAAAAAAAAACACCTCCAACCAGCCGCTGACAACATCCTGCTAAGGGCTTTCATTGTGTAGAGATGGTGCATAATCCAAGAACACCACCGCTTCCCAATCCACACCTCCCCAATAAGTAATGCCAGAAATCCCAATTGACATGGTCATATAGGCCTTTTCCACTTCTAGTTTGCATAAGATGTCAGGTTCACTAAGTAGACTCTATCCAGACATTCACTAGCAATAAGCACCGATGGGCTCGTGCCAGTCCCTGATGCATCGCTTTGTACGATCGTTTTTTCACCATTGCCATTGAGTTGAGGCCAACCTCTTATCTCCAGCATGTACCACCGTACCACTACCAGACCCTGCCGCACCTCTGCTTTTGACACCAGCAACCAAGGATCTTCTGTTTTGAAGAACAAAGAACTCGATTAATGCATGTGTCCACTGTTTTAGCTAACCCTGTAACTCTGCCAATGATCATCTCTTTCACCACTTTTCTGCTCCACTCTACTATGTGGACACCGCTGGCATTACCCATTGCGAACTCGAACACTTTAGCATCTCCCAGCAACTTCCTCAACCCACCCATCCTCTGTGCCATGAAAATAAAAATGGACAATAATGGCTAAAAATGACACAGGAGTAGAACATGGTCATTTTTCCTCGCCGGAAATAGACGAAGTTGATAGTTGACTTTTATTTGGGAGAGGGAGGGAGGGAGGGATTACAGATTTGCCACATATTTGCTTATGGTTACTCACTGCTATTACTCTTTTTTTAGTCAGGTGGTTTTCTTGGTGCATATACTTCTCATTGTTTTTAACAAAGCCCTTTTACTCATCATCCCTACACCACACACCACACTTGATTTTTTATTTTTATTTTTTTCTTTTCTTGCTAAACTAAAGGAATTCTTCTACTCATTATCCATACATCACACATTTGGTAAGGGAAAAAAATAAAATAAAAGAATCATGTGTGATGTGTAGTGTAGGGATGATGATGAGTAGAAGAATTCTTTCTAACATGGCCATTTATTAAACACCAACTTCTGTCGTTTCTCTCTATCCCTTGTTGTTCTCTTTTGATATGTGACTAATTTTTATCTTATGCATGGTCCGGAATTTGTTTGAAGTTTTTTTTTCCTTCCCTCTTATGTATCTTTGCAGCGGGAATTGGTTTTGTGCTCACATGACATGCTCGCTTGCAAAAAAGATCATGTTTCTCGTTCTCTGCTTCTTCATAGTCCCTTCTTCCTTCCTGAAGCTAGTTCTGAATCAGCTACAACGTCCCTTAAAGGGCACACCGATGGTTATAAATCATGCAGTGATGCAATCCAAAGATCAGATGACGTAACTGTTGACAGCTCAGTTTCTGTTAAGCACCGGGTTAAAGTTCCTGTGTCCATAGACACTGACCAAAAGACAGATGATGACAGCTCTACATCCCAAATCTTTCTTACCAGAAAGCTCACAGAGAGGGCACAATTTTCCGGGAAGCAGATTCCTCATAGGCCTTCTGTGGCATCACCTAATCTTTCAGATGATGGCGGATGGAGATCAAAATCTAGAAAGGTATCATGTAATTTGATACACGTTTCACTTGTGTTTCTGCTCGAATTTTGACTAACGCGCCTGCTATATATTGACAGCATGCCGAGACGTTTGAGAAAGAGCTCGTAATGACTTCAGATCAAGCATCTATGAAGAATATGCGGTTACCTAAGGGATATCAATATGTTCCTGCTGATATCCTTCCAAGTGGGGAGCAGATAAACCAGGATGCTTGCTCCGGGGAGCCATTGGAACGTCATGGATAAATGGAGGCATCTTCTTTTGGGTTTTGATTTGCCTCATAAGGCTGCCATCCATCAAGGGCAAATTTTCCGCCCAGAGGCGCACATTTATCTGATAATGAAGACTGGCAAAAATGAGCGCCAAGATGGGGGTTATTGCCAGCATACTCATAAATAGGAGCCACGCTCTGGTTTGGGCAGGGAAATTTTGACAAAATTGTTTGTATATTCATTGTGAGAGTAACTGTACAGTGGATGAGGGTTCATTTCATTCAAATGTAACAGAAGGGCGTGAAATGTCTTTATATTGATGAATGTCTCGTGGAAGTGGTGGGATGGAAGGCTCTGTTTCTTCGTACTGTATACGAGGCAATTAAGAGGATCACCTACTGTGCCTGCTCTGTAAAGTTGGTGTATATATTCTTGAAATATCAGATCCTTGAAAAGGATACCCTCTGCTTCATATAGATTAGAGCATTTGGTTCGAAATGCAACGTTATTTTGTTTTTAGCTCGCTGTGCTTTTTAGGTTTTGCTGACATTGTAGCTTAGAAAGCTGGAGGAAGAATGGTTGTTACATGTAATCGTTACAGAAACAACTCGCTTGCAAAGTTGCAATGCTTGTGTGTCATTGCTGCATAAACCCAGCATGACAATTTGGAAAGGAGACTGTAGTCTCGATTCATGTAAATTGCTTCACTGATTTTACAGGAGTGGAGAGAAAAAAAAAAAAAAGAATAAAGTGCTTCGTTTGAAAAATGAATAATTTTGTTTTGACTGAAAAAGGAATAATTTATTTTTCAAGCAAATGGAATAATTCTGTCGGTTTACTTTTTTAAAGTCTAATGGGTAGGTTGAAAATCATTGCAGGTAATAGAGACTCGTCCATCGTCTACTTTTCTTTCACCCCTTTGATATTTTATAAAAGGCTTTATTCACAAAAGTATACTTACAAGTTGATACGGCTCAATAACAATTATATTTGGCTGATTAATAAAAAAAATTATGTTTATAATTTTGAACTTTATTGAATGACAGTGACTTTTCGTTTAAGAAAAATTAAAAACTCGAAATAATAATAATAAATATATTCTATTTATAATAGACAAGTATTTTGGCAAATTGGATATCCCTAGAGATTAAGAAAATAGTTTTTTTGTTTATAAGTTTGTGTGTAAATACATCACTTATACCTTGCTTATTATATTTTATAAAAAGAATGAAAAGAACAATATTTTTAAAGTAAAATTAAAGTTTATGTATTTTACTATTCATGTCTCATGCTAGTGTATAAGGAATCTATATATTTTTCGTGTGCATATATCCTCATTATACTTAAAAGCTGCTATAAACGTGAATAGTAATGAACAATGATACATGTTTTACGTTTTTCTTCTTCCACTTTACATCCCTCTCTGCATCTGCATTCCTCTACATCCTCACATCAAAACTACGGCAAAATCACCACAAAAATGCCACAAAATCACCACACAAATCTCCACACAAGTTTCCACATAAATCACAAATCAGGATCGTCGACTGGAGGAAAGGAGGAAGTGGAGGGGTCGTCGGCGAAGGACAAGGTTGCTGGTGGTTGTGTGGTGCAATAGGGGTGGCTAACGGTGGCGCTATGGGGAGAAACCCTTGCATGTAGAGGAAGAGAGAGTACTACAGGCTTCGGCCTGTTGCGATGAAGGAGAGAGGTATGTGGGGACGAGCTTGGCGGGCTGCTGGTGGTGGTGCAGTGCCGTAGGGGTGGCTAACGGCGGCGCTACAGGGAGAAACTCGTGCGTATAGAGGAAGAGAGGGGGCTACGGGCTTCGGCTTGTTGCGGCGGGAGAGAGAAAAAGGTCTGTGGGGACGAGCTCGGTGGGCTGGTGGTGGTGGTGCGGTGTCGTAGGGGATGGCTAACAACAATGCTACAGGGAGAAACCCGTGCGTGTAGAGGAAAAGAGAGGGCTACGGGCTACAGGCTTCAGCCTGTTGTGGGGGGAGAGAGAAGTTTGTGGGGACGAGATCGGCATGGGGAAGGTCGCTGGTGACTGGGCTTGGTGGTGGCGCGGTAGCGGTGGCCAATTCCGCTAGGCGGAGCCGAGGAGAAGAGATCGAGAGGGAGAGGGGTGTGTGGCTGGAAGGAGGGAGGAGAGAGAAGGAAGAGGGAAAAATGAAAGAAAAAGTTAAGAGTTTGAGATTTTAAATCTCAACCCTTTATCTTGAATCTCCAAAATTGATCCAACAGTGGAAGTTAAAACATTAAAAATAAACTAACTTAAAATAGATAATTAAAATATAAATTCAACTTTAATTTATAAAATACTAATATTTCATCATTAAATAAATGATAGAGGTTTGTTAAATATTTTTAAAAAAGTAAAATCATATAAATAATTTAAATTTTTAATATAATTTAAATCTCATAATATTCTTAATTAACTAAAATCATTTAAATAAATGATTTTCTATCATTATAATATTTTTAGAGTTTTCAAAATAGAAGAGACTTACTTTAATGATGAAAAAATGTGAGAACAATATAGAAATAAAAGACTCATGTATTTTTTTAGTGCTCCCTGAGTCATTGAGTAGTATGGTTGAATTATACAATTCATATATTTTGCTAAGAAAACTATTACTATAATATCTAAAATCTTTTAATTTTCATATTACTCATATTACTGTAACATTTTGTTATCATCATGATGCTTGTTAAAATTTATTTTTCTGCTCCTGTGCATTAAATTATTGACTAACTAATTTTATTTAAAAAACATATTATTTTTACATTTTGTATATATTAGTCATTAGGAAAACGTGCATTGTACGTCACTCCACGGACCACAACTAGTATATATATATATATATATATATATATATATATATATATATATATATATATATATTTATATTTATATTTATATTATACGTTGACATAGAGCAATGGCATTGAAATAGCCATTCGTTCTAGTAAGTTATGTTTTACTTAAGTTATCCTCATTTTCATTTTCATCTATTGAAATAAACATTGAATAGGCAAACTTGACGTTAGCCATATTGGTTCAACATATTTGTTAAGAAGTGTCTATTAGGTAAATAATATAATATTTTTATTCTCTTTCTTTTTCTTTTTTTCTTCTTCTTCTTCTTCTTCTTCTTCTTCTTTTTTTTTTTTTAATCTTTGAGCATAATTTTCATTTTCTTGAGAGTCTTGGTAGTTTTGATATATAGATGATGGGAGATTATGAAAATAAAAATAAAAAAGTTTTTAAAAATAAATAAATAAATGCATTAAAAATAGATAACAAAAATATTAATATTTTATTATTATAAAAAGTGAGATCATCCAATGTGGAGTTTAAATTCTGAATGATTAATCAAAAGTCAAAAAGTAACATATACATTAGCCAAACTTTAGCTAAATCAATGTCAACCGTCTTAAGCTTGTATGCTGTGGTATATTTGGTTTGTAAATAAACGAAGCTTGAATAGATTTAGTGCATGTTTGGAATTGCGGTAAAAAATATAACTTATAAGTTTTGAGCTTAAGTAATTGATAAGTTATACTATTAAAAAGTTATTTACTGTTTGGTAACTATATATTTAAAAAACTTTCAAACATATTTTTTAAACAAATTAAATATGTGATTTTTGAGGTAGAAATAACGATTATTTAATTTTTTAAAAGATTATGACCATATCTTTTAAAGTTTAAAAATTGTAATTATCTGAAAGTTATATGTATATTTTAGTCCATTGACAGACAAACTTTTTAAAATTTAAATTAAGTTTCGCATTATCTGAAAAAACACATTTGAGAAAAAATATTATTTCTTTTTCTCAAACGTACTTTTTAGAGATTAAAAAGTATTATAATATATAACATACAAACAATCTAATTTTTTATTAAAGAGCTTTTAAATATTATTTAAACACTTTTTAGAACTCTAAACGCAATTCCAAAAAATCCCTTAATGCTGTTATGTTTGGGTGTCAAAACTATCTCAACTTATTTCAAATTAATCATTAATAAGATTTATTATTTTTTAAATTTATCATAAAATATTAAACATATCTCAACATACTTCATATATTTAAACACATATTTCATCCTATTCCATACATTTAGATATATCTTAATAAAATCCATAAAATATTAGTATGCGTAACAATTCAGATCACGTGAGATTCGGCACCCAAACGTAGCCTTTTTTTTTTAAAAAAAAGAGGAATTCTACATATCTACCTACACTCTCCACACATCATGCACTCAAAATTTTTTTTTTTTTTTTAAACTCAATACACTAAAAGTGTTGAGTGTGTGATAAATAGTAGAGTGTGAAATAGATTTTTTCAAAAACATAAACCAAGCAAATCAACCTTCGGTCGTTATATTTCATATCCACGTCCCAGGCCCTTTCGAAGCCGCGACCGACAAATGGGATCGTTAGACACACCGACTAGTGCAGCGGAGAACGGCTCTACAATACCCGCCACGTTTCCCGGCCACCACAAGTCCCTAAACAAAGACGGGTTCCCCGCCGGAATTGCGCCGGAATCGGACGCGATGAAGAAGCGGAAAGCGTCTTTTCTACCTCTTGAGGTTGGTACTCGTGTCATGTGTCGTTGGAGGGACGGGAAATTCCACCCGGTCAAAGTCATCGAACGGCGAAAAATGCACACCGGTGGGCCGAATGATTACGAGTATTACGTACATTACACCGAGTGTAAGATCTCTCATATATAATCTTTTCTTGCCTTTGAACTTTCGCTTCGGATTCCTAATGTTAGGGTTAGGTTAGGGTTTGAAGCCTTGGAAGTTGCAGTTGCCGTTTCGTGACGGAATGTGGTGGTTCGGTGCTTCGTATTATTCGGTTTTGTTCCATCATTTGTGTCAATTAGGGTTTCAAGATTACTGTTTGATTTTGCTAAATATATTGCTTTGAAGTTGTTTTCAGGTGGTTATGTTAATGTTGATAGTTATCTGAAAAATGTGGTGATTCGTGCTGCACTTTGTGGAGTTATGACTTAATACTAATCTTATCCTCTGTTACCGGAATTCAGTAACAAAGGCCTGTTTTTGGGTTGAGGCTTTGGCGCGTTCAGTTGCAGCCTGTGTTGTTTTGTTAAATACCCAACCATTGATCCAAAAGTCATAGGATTGTTGGATACTAATTTGGTTAAACCTTTAACCCTCAAGATCATAACATTCGAATCCGACATCCACGGCGGCCCACTCTATCGACACTGATCCGGTGGTAGCCCTTTCCCTTTTGGTGGCTTCACTCATCTATCAGTAATCAATACTTAACACCATGCCCGTACATAGTACCAAGGAATTTTAATCTAGCCTATAGGTCGCCCCCTCCGTGACTTGAACTCATGACGTGGTCCTTACTCTGATACCAATTGTTAAAGACCGAACTATTGATCCAAAAGTCCTAGGACTGTTGGATAATAATTTTGTCAAGCCTTTAACCCTCAGGATCATAACATTTTTTTATCATGTTGTGCCCTGGTAACAACCTATTGAAAGGCGCTTCAGTAGCTATAGGAAATTATCGAGTCAAACAAGACTCCATTATCCATACGGACAAACTTTTTTTTTTTTTACTTATAAAAAAAACTGCCCGTATGGAACCCCAATGGTTGGCCTAAGTGGTGAAGGCCTTGGTCTTGGGGTATCACTCCCTTCAAGGTCCAAGGTTCAACACCTCATGGATGCAAACAATCTTTTGGGGCCACACCCCCTGGTGAAAAGCCGGCGATTTAATCAGTTCCGTATAGGGAAACTTTCGAGGGTGCGGTGCACGGGACCGAGGTTTAATCTGCAGGGGTGGGTCCAAAGGACCCTGCCTTGGAGAAGTTCCCCGACATAAAAATAATAATAATAAAATAATAGTAATA
The DNA here is from genome assembly GCA_022457165.1 of Juglans mandshurica. NCBI lineage: Eukaryota > Viridiplantae > Streptophyta > Magnoliopsida > Fagales > Juglandaceae > Juglans > Juglans mandshurica. The sequence continues at coordinate 3,556,597 of CM039629.1, read as the reverse complement.
ATTGTCCGTATGGATAATGGAGTCTGTTTGATGAACTATGACGGAGTGACTAGTTTATGAAAACACTGAAGATGAATTGGTTTCTTTCCCACTATAGTTAAATTAGATGTTTGGATGATAAGCTTCATTCTTTTACTTAAGAGGTTTTTGGTTTGAACTGTCTCAATTAATTAGGGGATTCTGCCAGTTTTCCTAGGACCAAATAGGCATATCCTCCTTTCTCTGATAAGGACTAGAGAGGGGGAGGAGAGGGAGGGGGCTCATTGGTCCATTCCTTACGGGGTCTGTGAGTTGTGTTTACCAATTGGAGAGAAGAAAAACCATGGAGCATGTGTTCATGTTACAGTTGGTATGCAATTATTTTTAGTGCACTAATAGGTTCTCGGACTTATGGTCAAGTAGTTTTCTGTTAGGAAAGTTGAAATAAGTTACTTTGGTGAATTTATAAATGTCAGCTAGAATGCTCCGAATGTCATGGGCTGTCATCTTTTGTATCTGATTTGTTCTGTAAATTTCTTAGCAGTGTTCTTACTTGTGGCCACACCCAATGACCCATTTCCTTTTATTCATTTTGTTTTGAATGAGTTTTTTTTTTAATTATTTTTTTTATAGATAAATGAAATTGTTTTGCAAACTATGAAATCAAGGTTCTCATTTGGCATTCCATTTATTTCAAAGTTATCGCCCTTATTGTCTATTATGAATGTCCATCTCCTCACTTCCCATACATAATGGTAGCGGAAATGATTTTTTTTCTGTTTATAATTTTATGCATTTTGACAGTCAATCGGAGGCTTGATGAATGGGTGAAGCTTGAACAACTTGATCTCGATTCTGTAGAGACTGTTGTTGATGAGAAGGTTGAGGACAAGGTATGATCATACGATATTGGTTAATTATTAGGCGCTTTCCTTTCTCTAATGGTTGGTTTTGTTAAATGAGAATCCTATATCTTTGGGCACATCTCTTGGAAAAAGGTGTCTTTTTTTTTTTCCTGTTACCTTGCACATTTTACATGCTTCTCACAATTTATTATCTTTTAGTGCTGATTATGAGAATTGTGTATGAGCTTTCCAGGCTACAAGCTTGAAAATGACACGCCACCAGAAGCGGAAGATTGATGAGACTCATGTAGAGGTAAATACATGTAAAAAATTGCTTGGAATATTTTTGGTGCTTTGTTGGTGCATTTATATTTTTTTTGTAAATCTGAAATCCTATTTAAATAAAAGCTTGAGGACAAATTAGAGTGATCAAGTGAACCAAAAGGCAAAATGGGCTTTTGGAAGCAAGTACTTCTGAATTAGTTACGAGTGAAATGAAAATGGATTCTTGATGCAAGTTTTTTATTTAGTTGTTAAGTTACACAAGCACCCAGCAGGTCTTTGAATTCGTGGTTTCATGCATCACTTTATTCATATGAGGGAGCAAGTGCAATTTGAGCTAGAGCCGTTAGCCTCGATATTCAATGTATTATGAGAGAAAAAATGAGTTGAGATTACGCAATGGAAAAGCTTTATGAAGATTTAACACACTAAGAACAGTAATTAATAAGCCATGGCCTTCATGTCTCATGATCCCCCCTTCTCTCTCACACACTCACAATCACACACCTATGAACCTCATCAAAGGAGAAGTTCTTGCCCTTTATAATGAATCTCAAGGAGCTCCATTTGTAATTTTACCAATCCTTTTGGAGTATGGGCCCAGATGCGGCTTGGTCTTCCCTGGGTCATTACAATCCCCCTCCCCCCCCTCACACACAATTACACACCTACCAACCTTCCCATAGACACACATCACACACTCAAATACATATTATAACGCACAAATCACACACTCAAAACACATATTATGTGAGATTTCAATTTAATCAATAAATACCAAATGATGTGAGTTGCTGACAATCTTATAAGCTGAATTGCTGGCTGTTATTCTGCCTACATCATAGTACATCCCGTGTATATTTATATTTTATAATCTGAATATTTCCTCAACAATTATTTAGGGTCATGAAGAGCTTGATGCTGCCAGCTTGCGAGAACATGAGGAGTTCACAAAAGTGAAAAACATAGCAACTATAGAACTTGGAAGATATGAGATTGAGACATGGTATTTTTCTCCCTTTCCACCAGAATACAATGACTGTTTGAAGCTGTACTTCTGTGAGTTTTGCCTCAATTTCATGAAGCGCAAAGAACAGCTTCAAAGGCATATGGTGAGCTGTGCCTTATATTACACTGTTTTCACTAGCTTTAAATTTTCATTTTATGGTATAGCATGCTTGTATGTAAAATTTAGATGGCAATTTTGGATTTTTTTAGTTCATCAATATTCTATATATATAAGTATTTAGTTCATCAATACATGAACTAAATATTATTCCCTAGATTCTTAATTTTCTGCCATAATTGCCAATATACATTGAATCTGTTGCAATCTTGTGTTACTGCAGTTCATCAAGAACATCGTATGAAAATAGGTGTTTGGCTCTTCTTTCTATATGTGATCACATGATTTGGGTTGAACGGGCTGTGTGAAGTGTGAACATATTGAGGATTGAGTACGTAATTGCCTATCAATTGCCATTTATTAATTGTGATCCAGAGATATACTAGATTGCATGTGGGGACAGGTGTCAAGATCAGATTTTGGAAGGATGCATGGTGTAATACCAGTGTTCTATTAGATCTGTTTCCGTCTCTCTTCTTGATTGCGAGTAACAAAGATGTCACAGTGGCGGAGGTTATGGAAGTCTCAGGTAGAAACATTCACTGGAACATCAATTTCAACCGGGCGGCACAGGATTGGGAGATGGAAAGTTTTGTAGAATTTTATAGCCTCTTATATTCTGTTCGACCGAACTTGCTGCAGGAAGATGAGTTGTGGTGGCATCCTGCAGGGAAAGGGGTCTTCTCAGCTCGATCTTTCTATAAAGCTCTCACACAAGAGCCAGAGATACAGTTTCCTTGGAGAAAGCTTTGGCGTCATAAGGCTCCTCCCAAAGCCTCTTTCTTTGCGTGGACAGCGTCCTTGGGTAAGATCCTCACTACGGATAATCTAAGAAAAAGGAGGATAATTATTGCAGATTGGTGTTGTATGTGTAAAAGCGGGGGTGAGTCGGTAAATCATTTACTTTTACACTGTGAGATAGCTAAGGCTATTTGGGACGAGGTGTTTAAAAGGATGGATATGGCGTGGGTGATGCCGGAAACAGTCTTGGATGTATTGGCTTGCTGGAATTCTATCCGTGGGGTGAGACAGATTAAAGCAGTGTGGAAGATGATCCCTATCTGTATTATGTGGTGTCTATGGCAGGAACGAAATGAGAGGACTTTTGAAGACAAAGAGAGATCTGTGGAGGAGCTTAAATTGTTATTTTTTAGAACTCTTTGTACTTGGGCCATTGCTGTTGACTTAAATGGCATGGACCTTCACGAATTCCTAGTTTCCTACATGCCTACATAAACAGGGCATTTTTTGTATCATGTTACTTTGATGTTTTAATAAAGTCTTATTTTACTTATCAAAAAAAAATTACATGAAAGTGGTGGTTACATGGCTGAGATGGTCCATGGTGTTATTATTGGAAATAATTATTTCTATCCACATGTAGATCTCTTCCTATTAATGTCTTCAATGAATTGAGATCTTAGATGGGAGAGATGGTTGATGAATACTGTGGAACAGGTGCAAGGGTTGAAGGAATATGTGAGTTCTTCCAGGCTGCTCATTGTTGTTCCAATCCCCATGGCCATTTTCTAATTTTGGCTGAATTTGGAGGTTGTGATCGCAAAGGACACATTCTCATACCGGAAAGTATTAGAGGAAAGGGCTGGAAGGGTCTTGCATTGGCATTACGTAAGGTGGCATACGTTTTTCAGATTTTGTTGGTGTTGGATAGAAAGCAAAGTTGATGAAAAAACTAGAAGTCCCATGACTATATAGCATGAGGTCAACCCATATGCAGAGGTGCAAAGAACATTGTTTCTAAAAAGCAGTTGCATGTGGAGGAACGGGCAAGGCTGAAACCGAGCTCAACAAGCATCACATCATATAGGGAAAATACCAGTAAAATGCAGCTGTTGGAGTGTTTAATTCCATATCTCCAGCCGGACAAACCGTTGAATGTGGTACCGAGACTTCCAGTGGGAAGGATGCGTCTGGTATAGTAACTGCAAAGGATGTGCTTGTAGATGAGCATAGTTTACTTCATGTTTTAAGAGGGGAAGTGGAGTTAATTGAAAAGTTGGAATCAGGCTGTGGGTTAAACGAGTTAACTAAGAGGCCATAAAGAATGGGTCAAAATGAGGCCCAATTCAATATAGGGTGGTTACTAGCCCAGCTAGTGTTCTATCATCTATGGACCTAGGTATGCTGTGAAGGTTCATAAAAAAACCCAATGTTTTGAGGCAGGCTCAAGGGTAGGCTTGTCATCATCCTAAAATAGGCCTAGTCATACCTTCCTAGCTAATAGGCCTATTTTGGGATGATGACAAGCCAATCCTTGAGCCTGCCTCAAAACTTTGGGGCGGAGGGTGTTCTCAAGAAATTAATGGGACATTTGGAGTTGTACTTTGGAAAAGCATCCGAAGAGGTTTTGGGGGAGTTTTTCCATTTTTCTAGATATGTATGTGGTCAAAGATGGTTTGAGGACAAAGTTTTGGCATGATGTGTGGTCTGTAAACAGTACTTTAAGGTAGCTTATCTGGAACTTTAAAGTTTTGCTTGCTTCAAGGAAAAGCTTCAGTGGCAGGCCATTTACAAATCTCCAATGGTTCACATCAGTATGATGTTGGTTTTATTGAAAATGTGAATGATTTGGAGATGGATGCTCTTACTTCATTTGAGAGGGTGTACTCCACCCATTAAAGCCGAGGTGGTGAGGACAGGCTATGTTGGGTTCCCTCCAACCAAGGAATGTTTGAAGTGAGATCATATTTTAGTGTTTTTCATTTGTATGGTGGAATATGGCTAATTTCTGTATGACTTCCTTTGTATGGATGGTGCATTAGGGAAGACGGGGGGGATGTTTTAGGCCCTGTTTGGATAGTGAGATAAGATGAGATGGTTTTAGATGAAAGTTGAAAGTTGAATAAAATATTGTTAGAATATTATTTTTTAATATTATTATTGTTTTGGGATTTGAAAAAGTTGAATTGTTTATTATATTGTTTGGAAATTTGGGAAAGTTGTAATGATGAGATAAGATGAAATCGTTTCTGTATCCAAATGGAGCTTAGTGATTGACTGGTGTTTTATGTGCAAAAAGAGTAGGGGAGATCCATACTTTAGATAACTTAAAGACAAGAGGCATGTTGTGATAGAGTGGTGTTGCACGTGCAAGAGGAACGAGGACTCCATGGATCATCTTCTACTCCACTGTGAGGTAGCTAGCACATTATGGCAAGCTGTTTCCAGTCTTTTTGTGCTAACCTGTGTGGTGCCTCGACGGTTGGTTGATCTGTTAGTGTGCTGGAAAGGGCGGTTTGATAATCCTTATAGTAAGACCATATGTAGAATGATCCTGATATGTGCATATTGACCACTAGTAAAACTTTTCCTCAATGGGTAGTTGATCCTTTGGTGTGCTGTAAAGACCAGACCAGTAATCTTCATAGTGCGATTTTATGGAAATTGATCCTGTTGTGCTCGATGTTGTTCTTTTAGAGGGAAAGAAATTTAGGAGCTTCGAGGATTGTTAGAAGACAATGTGGTGAATTTGGATGAATGTTCGTGTTTATACTATTTCTGATTTACAGGACTTTCTTGCTCTTTTTTCCTTTGTCGTTTTGGGTGCATACCATGTATGCTCCTTGTGTACTTGGGAAGCACTCTTACAGCTTTCTATTAATAAAATTATTAACTTATAAAAGAATGTAAGTTAATAATTTCCCGGCCTTGTTTTAATTTTTTTTAGTCTCAGGATGTAATTTGATTATTGAATTCCATTCTATATATGCAGAGGAAGTGTGATCTTAAGCATCCGCCTGGTGATGAGATATACCGAAGTGGTACATTGTCAATGTTCGAAGTAAGTTTTGTTAGTGTTAATGCTTTGGTTTTGAAAACCACATTATTTCTCCCTTCTTATCTCTCAGCTTCTGTTTGATAATTTTTTAGTTGATTTAACGTTTCTGTGATTGAATGTTTTGGAACAGGTTGATGGCAAAAAGAACAAGGTCTATGGGCAGAATCTATGTTATTTGGCAAAATTGTTTCTTGATCACAAGACTCTTTATTATGATGTTGACCTATTTCTGTTCTATATCTTGTGTGAATGTGATGAGCGGGGATGCCACATGGTTGGTTATTTTTCCAAGGTAACATTACTTCTTTTCGGTTTCTCATATTTAGTGTTGAGTGGAGTCTTTCACCTCTATTGATTAATATGGTATTTTATAGAAGTTCAAAATTTTTGACGCAGGAATGTTGGAATCTCGTGTACAATTTGTTGTCATGCAGTATTTGTGAATCTTGCATGCATTTGAAATGATTTATACAGTGGATACATACTTCAAGCGTTGGTGGGAATAATTTAGGAGTTTTAACATGTTTAGGATGCGTAATTGTTGTATCCCTACATTGATATTGTTTGCACTTGACGTATCTTCTATATAGAAGACCTTGATCTATTTAGTATTTTTATGGACTCTGATTTCAGGGATGGTAAAAGTATTTTTAACCTCTCTATATGTTATTCTGTTGTTTTGCCATTCCCAAACTGATGTTCTATGCTTCGAGTGACCTATAATATTTGACCCTATTTTACTGAATTTTTTAATAGTAGCTAAAGATAATGGAATAACAAAAAGTGAGGATTAAGAGCTATGTATTTTGTGTATGCTTGTGCAGGAAAAGCATTCGGAGGAGTCTTATAATTTAGCATGCATCCTCACCCTTCCTCCTTATCAAAGGAAAGGCTACGGAAAATTTTTAATTGCCTTCTGTAAGTTCTGTGCCTTTTATTTTATTTGTCTAATTAATTATATTTTCTATTGGAAAATATTTTTTTATTCTTTGCATATCTTTATCTTGTATCGTGCATTTTTAAGCAGAAAGAATTCCTAACATTATTCTTTGCTTGGAGCAGCATACGAACTTTCCAAAAAAGAAGGTAAAGTTGGCACACCTGAGAGGCCCCTTTCTGATCTTGGACTGTTGAGCTACAGAGGATACTGGACCCGGGTTCTTTTAGACATCTTGAAGAAGCACAAGGGCAACATTTCCATCAAGGTGTGCTTTTGTTTGCATATTTAATTAATAAGATCAAGACATGCTCGCCTCTGCAGTTCAATGGCATATTTTTTCTTATGTGAATTTGTTTGTCGTATTCAGACATCCCATGGAAATGGTTTGAAGTTTTAACTACTCCTAGTATTCCCATCAGTGTATCAGGAATTAATTTACATAACTATGCCAAAATAATAATAATAATAAAATATGCACACTGCAAGAATGGGGTCCCATGCCCTGAAAAGAGGAAAACTCAGGATATGTCTAGAGATATATTTGAACCTGATAATTTTTTGCAATATGTTAATGTTGAGCCTAATAAGTATTTACAATTAATTAGTGTATACATGAACCTTTAAATTTTTTTTTTTTTTTGCAATTTGACAAATCATTTATGGGTTTTTATTTTCATTGTTTGTACCTTGTACGTATGTTTGTGTGATTATATCTCTCCATTGGTTCTTATTTTATTAACTTTCTGTTGAACCCCTGCTTTCGGCTGGTTATGATTCTATATGTACACGCTATTTTTTTGCAGGAACTTAGTGACATGACAGCAATTAAGTCGGAGGATATTTTAAGCACCCTTCAGAGCCTAGAACTGATTCAGTACAGGAAAGGGCAGCATGTCATCTGTGCTGATCCGAAGGTCTTGGATCGCCATCTAAAAGCTGCCGGCCGTGGGGGTCTCGAAGTTGATGTCAGCAAATTGATTTGGACCCCTTACAAAGAACAAAGTTGATGGCAACAGAGTCATCCGGATACTTGCTGCCTCCTATCTTGACTTGTAACTGACCTCTCTTGTATAGAATATAGGCTTTTAGGGTATGAAACTGGGAATTGTCTTGGCGACTTTTTCCTTGCATTATCCATTTTGTGATTTCCTGTACGTATGCATGAACACAAAAATTAATAATATATTCTGACAACACTAGGCTTAGGTGCGTGTGAAGATTTTGAGTTGGCACCAAAATCTGTTCCCATGAGATGAATTTGCAGGACTAGGGTTTTTTTTTTTTCTGTTTTGTAAGATTTGTCAATGATAAACTTCTTTGATGCCTTCCCAATACTCTCCAGAGTCCAGATGAAACAAAATTCCAACAAAAACTGTGGGAAGTGCATCCTTGAGTAGGGAAAAGTAAAGTGGCAACATATACGTGTTTAAGTGGTATTGCCGTCTACCCAAAAGATTCCAATGTCATAATGTAATCTTTTTTAAATCCCAGTCTCCCTTCCAGATGCTCTGTTCCCTCTTGTGACAATGCGATGACAGTTTCCATGGTATTTACTGTTTTTTTATTATTATCATTGTAGTAATGGTTTGTATTCCTGTTATTATAAATAAAATAATAAAAATAAAAACGTAATGCTATTTTTTTTTTTTTTTGTCGTAGTTATTGATGTGATGCATTTTAAATGATTTTATGTATTAACCTCTTTACAAGTGTCATGTTAACAGGTTTGTGACTTAAATTGATATAACTCCGGCCTCCTAATTGGAGGTTTGGAGTTCCAAACCCCCAACTAAAAAAAAAAATAAAAAACCAAAAAAGCCTCATGTTAACAAATAACATTCTCATAAGAGTTAGATCATGTGAAAAAACGAAGAATCATACAATAGCTTGTTGAATATAAAAATCATTTCACCTCATCTCATTTCATTATTATAATTTTTTTAAATTTTCACATAAAATATAATAAAGAATTTAATATTTTCAAATCTCAAAACAATAATAATATTAAAAAATAATAGTCTAATAATATTTTATTCAATTAATTTAATATTTTAATAATATTTAGCTCATGTGTTCACAGAATCAATAACTGTAAAAGGCTCAGAACAATTACGAAACATTGAAGTACCTAAAGAGCCAGTTATACCAGCTAGATTAATTATGTTGGAACTGAGAGGTGTAGCTTGGCTTGCTTATCCGTTTCATTTGCGTAAAGCTAATTTTACATGTAAAGAAACCGACTGACCGGAAAGCCTCGGAGCGTACTTCCTGCAGCATGATCATCATCTCGCGATCTCTTTTCTCAGTTATTATTATATTTTGTCTTTTTCTTTTTTTCTTTTTCCCGTAATTTTCTCATTTCTTATGTCAAGTTGTCAACAAAAGCCTGGATCGACGTTAGAGCAATTACAACATATATCATGATCAGCAGCACCGAACTGTGAACAAAGAATAAAAAAAAATATTCAGATTTGGAAATTAAAACCAAAAAAACATTTACATGAATGTTTTCTTATGCCTCATCTTTCTCATCTCCCATTGAAGTATTCTTAACAAACAGTGGTAGGTTGAAGATAATGCTTAGGATGATGAATCTTTTGAAGCTGTAAAGTTTTCAGTGCTACCCCACCAGATCTCCTCTTCCAAAGATTTTCCACTTCTCCTCCTTCAGGCCGCTTTTGCTCCTTCTTGATAACCGGCAATGGAGGATCCAAATCTTCGATGCTGATAGGAACACATTTCTCTCCACCAGGATTAGTCTTGAGCCCTCTTGCACCATTCGTGGTCACTTGTCTCCTTCTTCCACAGCTAGCAGTGGCGGCCACGCCGGTGACAGTTGTGGTGGCAGTCATCATGTCGAGGTTTTTGCTGGAGAAGAGTTTCTTGAGGTTGGAGTACTTGACAGATAAATCGTTGTTGTTGCTTTTAGCATTGTGGTTGGTGGTGAGGGTGATTTTGTGAGAGGTAGGGAAGCCAATCACTCTGTTGTTTCTCCTGACCTGGCCCATGCAACCGATTTTCGGGGACAAAGTGTCGTCGGAGACAGACACCGAGTGGTCTTTCCATTTCGGAAGTGCCACATCTTTGATGGTCGTTCTTGTACATAACATGGGCATGAATGTAGTTCTTGAATGGAGATGCAGGCTTTGGTATTGGTGGTAGTGGTGGAGGCGATGGTATTCTTTGCCCATGTTTTGATGTTCCCTTTGTCTGTCTTCTTTGGTACTGTTTGGGAGAGACACAACTACAACTACAACTACAAATAGACTGGGTGTTTATATGTTTCTCAAAGTGATCTTCTTGGTTAATGAGAAGAGGGCATTGAATCTGTCCAAAGTTGTTTAGGTTAGGTGGTCCAAGCGCATGCAGAGAGAAACTGCACAAAGTGAAGTGTGTTGAACGCAACAATGTTATATTGTTGCATGCCCTTTTTCTCTATCTGGTTTACCTAGTCCTCCCGAGACTCCTTCCTCCCTTAAGTACAACTTAAAACCAAATGAATAAGACCAGGACAGCATTAACTTTTGTTGAATACTAATTACTTTGCAGTTGCAGACATATAAAGTAGTGGACCCTTGTTTTGATGATTTTTAGAATGAGTAAAAAATGGTTTTCTGAGGAAAAAAAAAAATGGAAGAAAAGCAGGCTGTCAAGATTATTGATCAGGGCCGGGGGAGTTAGCCAAGTGATTCAATTTCAAGCAACTTTACACGTTACTTGGTTATACATCATCATAGGCTGACCCTCGGGTTGTCCCCTTGGAGCCTAAATCACAAGAAGATAGTGAAGTGTGAAAAATACAAAAGAGAGGCATTATTATTATTTTCATAAGGTATTTCGTATTCTTTCACACCAAATACAAAATACCATCAGTACGTATATATAATATTCATTTGGGGTACTACTACAGATAATTTAAGTCATGATGGTAAAAATTTACTTCAATATATATATATATATTATGTGATACTCCCATTAATTCCCATTGAACAATATCCACTAAAACATCTAACAAGAACTTAATTTTATTTAGGATGATCACATGGTATTTTAGTAATATAAGTGCTACAGTCACAAAGAGATATATATTATAAAAGTAAATCTATAAACTGACATGATTTCATATGATATATTAAATTTACTTTACAATAAAAATAATTTTACAATTTAATATATCATATCCAACCACATCAATTTATAAATTTATTTTTATAAAATCTTTTTATGACTGAAACATCCTCGTTGAGACTTTGAGTTGATTAACATGCTGGGATCAGTTTCCATTTATTTTGGATTTTTTTTTTCAGTAGTAATGGCAGAAAACCGAAATACTTGACTATAAAAAAGAAAAAAAAACAGTCAAATGGTCCAAATTAGAAATATTGTACAATAGCAATTAATAGGAAGACATAATATAGGTGGAGTCACGTTTGCCGAGGTGCATGACGGCCACGTAGTCATGTCATTATTATATAGGAATCATTTATGTCGTAGTAAAGATCGGAAATTAGGAGACTGGGCAAGTGACAGCAACTTTGTCATTTTGAAGTACCTCATCATTCAACGGTCGGCTTCTCTTCTCACAATTTGCCTTGCATTTATTTATTTATTTATTTTTAAAATATCTATATCTTGTTTTTTTATTAAATAAAGCATTACAAAATCAAGAATTTTATGTAGAATCATTTTTTCATAGTTATTTCTACACTCTATTAATATGATTATTTTTTTAATATAAAATAATTATTTTAACTAATCATATTATTAAAATGCGTAAAAAGTACATAAAAATAACTGAATGTAATAGAACTCTTATAATATTTGTCCCTCAAACAAAAAAAAAGTGGAAATAGATGGACATTGTTCCCTCCATATATGCTCCTCTTGCAAAGACAAAGCAAACTGATCTACTAGATGATGTGCTAGAGCACTCTCAATGGCTCCTTCATCTTATCCTTTAAAATACGTCATCAAAATTTACTTTTTCTATTTTACATACTGACTTTTATAATATACCATACATCAGTTTATCTATTTTTTCTTCATATCATTTAAATATTATATGTTTAGAGAGAGAGGGTCTGAAAATAAAATAAAATAAATATGGAAGAATGTGAAAACAAGGACAAGGAGGGAAGAGAAATTAATTAAAAAAAGTTTGCATGCATGAACAGGATTCTATAGATGTAGAGAGATCACTGTATCAAAATGTAAAATATTTGTAAAATACAAAATCTGATGGAGTCCTCTTTTAACAACATTTTTTTATATTTTGAAAAAAATTTTATTTTACAAGAACTATTGGGAGTGCTCTTATTTTATTCCCTGGGAGTGAAACTAACCATCTTTGGATTTTGCTTCCTGATTCAAGCTAGTCTTCCACAAGCTGTCCATACCATGCTAAGCACGGTTCTTCACTCTGAATGGCCTTAATAACCATTAATTAAGGGCCAAACATTATGCTATTAGTGGTTTAGGACTCGTTTGAATAGCCAAGTATTTCATCTCATCTCATCATTACAACTTTATTAAATTTTTACTTAAAATATAATAAACAATTCAATTGATTCCTTCTAAATCAGATTCTCTTCGTTATTACAGTTGTCCCATCACAGTCCTCTTTATTTAGTTTCATTCTCAAAGAATTTCATAGATCCCTAAGATTAGATTCAAAGCTTGTTGAGTAAAAAAATATATGAGATCATCAATTATCAATCAATGATAAATAAATAAACTGATGTCTATCTTTAGTAACTAAACTTGTACTCTTCGTTGATATGAATCGTACTGATTAACAATGGCTTGGAAAAGTAGTAATTGAGTAGGATCGTTACATTTAAAGCCAAGTGACTTCATTAACCCAACATATGTGAACTTTCAATTTCCAAATTCTTGCTCAAAGTTGAAATTCATCATTTAAATGTAAGATTATTTATCAAACATTAATTTTGTTATTTAAAAAATAATAAATATTTAAATAACATAGCTCTTGAAAAATGTAGTTAATTTGGTGTACATGGCTTTAAGGTATTCTAACTCTTGGAAAAATGAGAGAGGTGAATACGTAGAGGCCTTATTATTCGAGACGGTGAGATAAAATAAGATAATTTTAGATGAAAGTTAAAAATTGAATAAAATATTATAATAATATTTATTATTATTATTATTATTATTTTAAATTTTTAAAAAATAACTGAAATTTAAAAAAATTAAATTATTTATTATATTTTATATAAAAATTTAAAAATATTATAATAATAATATAAGATGAGATAAAACACTCTCTAAATCCAAACAACATCTTATTATTCGAATTTCAGTATTCAACCACCCGCCTTGCCGTCAAGGGACGGTCGGTCACCCATGCCCATGGTGTGGGCCACATGTTACAAACTTCAGACGGAGTCCCCACAGCAAACCCTTCTCCGATGCCTGACTTTAATACCATTAATGTCACTTTTTTAATGCAGCTATAAACTAACCAAGGCGTCTGATTTGACATTTGGTCAAAAGACAAAAAAAAAATCCACGTTAGGCTACGATCACATGCGTGTCACCTGATGGGATGCTTTGATATTTATACATGTGAATTGCTAATGCTACAAATACATTACATAAAATATCATTTTATTTTGAATTAAAAAAAAAATTCTATTCATCATTTTTGCATTATATACTATACACAATTTTTTTTTATTCTTACTAAACTATAGAAATTATTCTACTCATTATTAATATACCACACATTCGGTAAGAAAAAAAAATAAAAAAAAAATTATGTAGTGTGTGGTATAGAAATAATGAGTATAATTTTTTAAAAATAAATCTACAAATAGAAGTATTTTCATATGATTCGTTAGATCTATTTTATAATAAAAATAATTTTATAATTTGACGTATTATATCAAGTCAATTCAATTTATCAATTTATTTTTATATAAATAAAAAATTGTGACTAAAGCATTGTGATGGATGTATAACGTCTAGGCCATGCATGTGAAAGCTTCTCTATGTACTAAATCTCAATAATACGACCACTCACCTTCCAACTTCAATATTCTTCATATTTGATTTTTTCACCAATTTGAATTTGGACACACCATTCTCAATAATCAATATTATCAATATTCTTATTTTTAAAAATATATATATACTAGTCTATGTCGAATTCAACTTGCAGTCTATTTCAAATTACTGCATGTTGAATTTGACATGCACTATTTGTGTGAATGTTTCTCACGACAAATTTTATAAAAAATAAACTCACAAACTGATGTAATACGAGATATCTAACTGTAAATTTTCTTTTTATTGTAAAATATATAATATTTCATATCAAATCACGTCGATTTATAAATTAACTCTAGTAAAATTTCTATGTAAATCAAACATTTATCCTTGACAAGAATGTTTTACATCTTCATGGAATGTTATGTAATGCATTGCCATCAAATTCTACCCTTCCATTCCGGATTTTTCTGCGTACGGCCGTCACTCATTGCCAAAGAAAGTTAAAGCTTAAAAGAGAGCTTCTCATTCACTGCATGAGAAGGGAAAGAAAATGGCTCGGTGACTGCCTTTTCTTTCCCTTTGTAATTCAACTTACTTTTACAAGAAACATGTCTTAAGAGAAACATCATTGAGAAGTCTCATCATTTCCCCCACCTTGAGCTGAAAATGCTTCATCCTGTGGCAACTTGGATTCAAGAATATCCTCTTGTAATAAAGGAACTTTATTTGAACCATCATCTTCCCTGGTATGCTCTTTTGAATCATCATTTTGTTCTACACTACTAGTATCTCCAGGTTCTTTATCGGTAACAACTCTATGCTGCAGTTTCTGAGTTTGAGAACTGGGCAAAGGAGGAGGAGGAGTAGCACCCATCCCTTTGGAAAGACAAACATACTTGAAAACAAGTTGTTTGTAATTGTTCAGCAGGTCTTCTATATTGTCGATTGTTAGGTCACCAACATGAGCAAACAAATATGGATAATTCCGAAAGACTTGGCTAACCATATCCTCCTTCAAAAGCATAATTGCCCCTTTGTTCTCCAAATCGGAGAGGGATGGAGTTTTTGTCACAGATAACGGATCTCGAGTTGCTGAATCCCCATCATTAGAAACATTAAAAGATGAATGTTTAGGATCCACATGTTCTGCTGTAGACAGGTCTGCTGCATTTCTATCACTTTGATCAGACTGGCCATCCCAATCAGCTGCGAGTCCAGAAAGAAGTGCTCGAGCAGATTCCATGTTCTTTTCAAACTCAATTTCATCCATTGAGAGCGTCTTTGCATCAATGTTGGAGATGAAAGACTCAGCAGAGAGCATGTTCGTAAAAAAGTACGCTGATTCTGCAACTAATCGAGATTGCTGCCTGTACCTTTGAATATACAACAAATTGGAGTGCAGTTGCGGAGGGTTTGCCTGCTTGATATCATTCGTGCAGTCATAAATATAACATCATAAGTGTCGAATTGCAAGGGACATTGAAGAGAGATATGAAGCATGGAAGCAATCCGTTTGCAAAGTATTCTTGGTACTAAATCAGGCTTTGTGTAATCACAATAATTTGCACTACCTCCCATCCCATCTCCCCTTACAGGATAGGTGGAAGGGATGCTACCATTTCATTATATCCGAAGACATACTATATGTCATCTAATGCGATCCTATCACCACAATAAAATTTGATTAAACAATTTATCCTTCGTTAATTTTAATTTTTAAAAACACGGCGGACATTATTTTAATAAAAAATACTTTTTATTCCAAAAAATTCAGAAGGAAGATCTTAGAAGTTACACATTTATGATCTCGCTGATTACTTGGTAAATTTAAAGGAGAAAGCAAACATCACAACATTTAAAAACTATATCCACGAAAATATATCACAAATTAACAATAATGGAACCAATACCACTTTGAATAATGCATCGTGCGCCATGTCGGTATGAACAGTAATCACAGATTTATTTGTTTTTAAACTCTGCGGTATTCGCAATGTTTTGTCTTTTAACATTTTATCCAATATTAGAAAATAGGGTTTTGTTTTGAATGTGATTTGAGAGAGCATAGCAGCTTTTTAAGGAGATGGACACAAACATATAGCATGTACATGGATATAATATACCATTGTTTGACTTCTAATCCCCATGTCAAGTCCTACTTCTAAAACTTACCCTTTCCTGTTTCATGTGATGCTCCATTATCAATGATTAACGGGTAAGCAATAACAGAGATAAGGGATCCAAAACAAACATACTAATTTCATCATGAACACAATAACTATATGGAACCATCAGATTTTTGTTTTCAATAACAGTAAGATATCAGCAATTAAATTATGTAATCATATAGTATATCTAAACTCACCTTTATAGTAATGTAAATCAGGACAGGAAGAAATTCATCAGCTCCAGGGGGGTTCTCATTTGAAGCAATAGAAGCATTAAGCAAGTTACCGATAACCTTGCAACAATTAAGGATACAAACAAGCTTGTCTCTAGGAGCCTTGTACATATTGATCTTCTGCAGTTCTTTCTGTGCAAGCTGCCAACACCGAAATAGAGATGCATTTAAGACTCTATATGAAAAATATTAAGCTGCACACCCCCCCCCCCCCCCCAAAAAAAAAAAAAACCCCAGTTTAGCATACTTCTAACTGAGCATGGAGGTTAACAGGAGTAGAAAAATCTTGTTAGCCTTTTGAGATTGTTGCATATCCCACATTTCAAAGGATGTTCTACATGCACTTTTGCTTAAACCATCTCCTAATGCCATTTATGGTTGTTACTTATCCAAGAAACATACAAGGTGGTATTTGTCGGTGTTAATGGATTCAACATATTCCTATTCATGACCTGATCAACATTCCTTGTTGATACAATTCAGCTGATGTGGGACTCAAGACATATATTGGGACCTAGCTTTCACCAAACAGCCTGAAAATGACAGGATCAATATAAAGCTAGTGATTTTGTTTAATTGGCACTCGTGACACATGGTATGCCAACTGTGGAGTCAAGATAGAGAAGTAATGATGGAAAACTTCTGATGGAATCATTACCCTTCTTCAGTACTGGAAAATATAGTGAAATCCACATACCTAGAGGTGTTTAGTGCAACATATACAGAAAAATTTAGATAATATCAAATGAGTCACTCTTCACAGGTACTAATTTATCATGGGAGGAAATTCCAAACTCTTCCAGTCACTTTATTCGATTTTTTCTTGCTAAAGAAAACCTTCTTTTGCTAAGCAAGCTCTACAAAGTTAAAAACCTTGGGCTTCTAATGACTGGAAATTGAAAGCCCCAAATAAAGTTTTGAACTTAAAATTTTGAATCCCATTTTAGTAATTTATATAATATCCATAAGAGGCAATGGTAACAGAAAACAAGATCTGGAATCCCCTTCATGAGAACTTTGGCTGAATATCCATTTAAAAAGAGAGATAATTATATTTGGGCAGAGAGAGCCAGCCAAAGCAAGGGCAGTACCAAAAGTAGGATCTTTTAGTGTACTCTGGAATCTCCTACTCGAAGCCTCCATTCAATCATAATAACACCTCTCTTCCTCCCAAACAAAAAAATCAAGAAGAAATATAATCATTAAAATAACAAAAATCTAGTTTAGGTCAATCAAGCTAGGATTATGGGAGATGAAGTATGAAAATTATAGGCAGCAAACACCCGAAGGAAATGATGATTGAAATAGACTTTTATTTAAAAGAAAAAAAGAAAATGACCATCTCCAGTAGGGGAGGGGGGATCTTGCGCATGCCATCTTGTAAAAACACTGTCAGACATAAACTTAATAAAAAAAAAAAAAAAAGGAAGAAAAAACTCATGAAACTTTATAAATGAGAGATCTCTATATGCTATTTTTGTGCATGTGCAGGAGAAACATATATAAGCTTTTTTATATGTGCCATCTCTTTTTGCATGCTAGAGTGAAACTTTGTATGAGGAAACAACTATGGGAGTTCTCTTATGGCAGCTTGAGAGTTAAAAAGTCAGAACATAAGTTAAACTTGAGTGTGTTGTGTTGGTTCCCACACTTTAAATGCATCCAAGACATTTTAAATTATGAAAAAAAAACTAAAAAATTCCTTATGACCATCCAAAATATCCATTGCCCTTCTTAAAATGTAAACATGCTAATTAATGCCAATAGGTTAAATCAGATATATATATGTATATATGGAGAGAGAGAGAGAGAGAGAGAGAGAGAGAGAGAGAGAGAGAGAGAGGGAGGGAGAAAGAGGGAGAGAGAGAGTCCCACTTACTAGCCACGATGTTTCGTTTTGAAAGGTTGGTTTAATATCCAAATTTTCTGGTCGAATGAATTGTTGAATCAAAGCGGTCTTCTCAAAAAGTTGGTCATCAAGTTTTACATCACTTGGATGTGAAGCAAATACACGAGGAAATAACTTTGTCATGACATACTTCTCTAGTCCCTGTATTTGAAAGGTGCAGTGGTAAGGAAATCACTGATTCACTATAGATCGAAGTATGTTCACAGCACACATTACAAGGAGGAAAAAACAACTACAATGGGAATTGAAATGAAAACAACCCATGTTTTAAATTCCGTTCCGGTGACCATTCTGGTTGAAGCACTGGAACATAATATTTTGGTACCGGTGCGCTCCAGTGTACTGTTTCAGGATTAGTTATATATATATATATATATTTAAACATATAACTGATATTTAATAAAATAAATACATGTATATGTAAGTGTGTATCATGTATGTATTTGTGCGTGTGTGTATATATCAATACATATATATATGGAAGAATTTGAGATTTATAAAATGAATATACGTTGAAAACATAAAAAAATGGTGTTGAAAACATAAAAAAATGGTGTTAAAAGATAATATTAAAAAAATCACAAAAAAATAAAAGAACCAAGAAATTATTAAAAATAATGAGATTTAGAGAGAGAGAGAGAGAGAGAGAGGAGGAACATATATAATGTTACAAAAAAATTAAAATTATATAATTGACTTTAGATTTTAAAATTCCATGAATGCCATCTAGATTTAAAATTTACAAAAATGTCATCCAAACTCAATAAAATTACAAATTTGCCATTAAAACGGTCCGGAATGGAGTGAATTGACTGGAATGAGCTGGAATTAGAACGAAACGGAATGAGCAACCATCAAGAACTTCATAATAACAACCATCCAACAAAGAAAGCAAATACAGTGTAAATGTCCAGTAACTCACTTCCCCAGAACTCTCCAGCTCCTCCTCTGAGCAACCAGACCAAAGTGGATGAACCCTGAAAGCTGCTTCCATATTGGCAAGGAACTCCTGTACTGCAGCACCGTCCTTCTCTGGATCAGGAGCATTGTTTGAAAATGAGACGATAAAACTGCCATATGGAAGACATCACATTCAAGACCTTGCACATGATTACTTGTTAAAATGTTATTACCATATGCACTAAATATGCAGAAGGAAAGAACCTTTTGCTTAGGTGAAGAAATAAATAAACAAAGCATGGTAAATCTTCTATGGAAAGGCTATCATTAGTTTTGAGTAATCGTGAGGTACAATGCAGTCTCTCCCATTCCAAGTATCTCTCACGAATAATTGGCTGCCCCCCTAATCACTGGATGGGGAATTCTATGAAGCTCCAGAGTTGAATTAATTATCCTTCGACTATATACTTTTACTGAAGCATGTGCCCCAACTCGCATGCTCCATGCAAGAAGAGCACTGCAAGGGCCACCGAGGCCGGTCCCGACAAATTGACAAGTGAAAAAACTACCTTTTATTTTGTGTTTTTTTTTTTAAGTATTTTTTTAAAAATCCCTTGAACATTTTTCAAAAAAAGAAAAAAAATCACAAATTCATTAAAAAAACAATTCCTTAACCATTAAGTAAAAAAAATAAAAACAAAAACAAAAAAAATCAGTAGAAAATGTAAGTGGCCATCCTCGGTAAGAGTATTGTTTTCCATGCAAGAAAGGGAGTGTGAGTTTCATTCCACAAACCCGAAAATCTATAATTGAAGGGAAAGCTCGTGGCAAGGTTTCTTTACCACTCTCTCACAACAGCTTCACTTGTCTATTTTAATCATCTCGAATTTCAGGTTTGAAATGTAATTCGACATACCATTCCTAAACGGGTTGTGATACATCCTATATCAGCCAAAACATGACGCAGTTTCCCCACACACACACCCACCCGCCCACGATTAACTTCGGCTTCGATTCTAGTGAAAAATAAATCCGAGCATTTAGTTAAAACTATAGGCAATCAACCATAACGTAGTCGGAGTCGGAGAGAATCATAAACATCAAGTAATTGACTTTGAATTCAGTGGATTTTCCTTTCTTTTCTTTTTTTACTTTGAACCAGTGGTTAAAGATCAAGTCCCAGGTCTTTCATGCAAGGAACAGAATCATCGTAACTACTCTATAATCGGAACAAGATACTCTCAAAGTCCTATCCAAAATTTGAAGGCTTCTGCAAGGAGAGACATATGAAGTAGTGGGAGTATTTAATAATGCCGGAAAAATCCAGATGGGACTTTTACGCATCTATTTAAACGCCCTCAAATTTAGATAGAAGAAACTACTCCCCAAAAACTTGCTAAAATTATTGGCTAAACAAACCCATCATAATTGCAAGAAGAACTTGAACTTGGTAATAAATACACCACAGAATCAGGAAAATTTAGAGGGTTTAAATTTGGAATTAATTTGGATCATAAATGCAGTACCTTTTGATAGATTTGACGAAATCTGCTGCGGAAGGTTGTCGCATGCGCTCCAGAAAGTCGTGGAGACCCAGGAAAACGTCGGCGTTCTCCATCCACCCACGCAGTGCACGCACCCCCGTTCGATTGTGTCAAAACCTGAGCTTTCAAGGAGTGATTACAGATTACTAGGCCAGTTTAAGGAAGCAGAGTTGCTGATAAAAAAAAAAAATAGTTCCAAGGAAACAGAGTTCGTAAAAATGGAGTGAGTAGCTTGGTGCTTGGATAATTTAACAGTATCTCTGTCTTTTGGACGAGAAGATTCACATTTCACGCACAATTTTTTTATAATTACGTTTTAGAACCATGTTATTTATATAAATTAGTGTTATTTTTATAAATTATTTTATAAAAATATTACTTACTTGAAATATAATTATATAAATAATTATAAAAGAAGCATTGTATGAAATTAATTATAATTATATAATTATATAAATATAAATAGCCAACACAAAGCTTTTTCCAAATATCAATACGGTTGTCGGGAGAAAATCGAAGCCCTACCGACTACCCGAATCCGGATATTTGAAATCGAGTATACACATAGTGACATATTCCTCCTTTATTAGCTCCTCGTGGAGCCAGCGGCCTAGAGGCTCTCATCTAATCAAAACTTCTCACAATTTTTATTTCAAATATCACGTAAATATAAAATATTTTTTAATTTTAATTTTTTAATATTTTCATTTATATCTTGGTTTGGTTATCAAACGATCTCATCTTATATAATCATTATAATTTTTTCAAACTCCTACACAAAATATAATAAATAATTTAACTTTTTCAAATTCCAAACAAAAAATTATATTAAAAAATTATATTTTAATAATATTTTATTCAACTTTTAATTTTTATCTCATCTCATTTCATCTGTATAACTAAATGAGATTATTATCTAATCATTACAACTTTTATAAACTTCAAAACAAAACACCAAAATGAATACAACTTCTTCAAATTTCAAAATAAAAATAATATTAAAAAGATTTTTTCATCTTCATAATTAATAAATGTATATGACAAAAGATCATATTGATATTTTTTTTTTTAGTAATGAATCTATTTCAAAATAATTTTGTTTTTCACTTTTTCCTATTTTCGTATTGAATGAATCGGTTTTTTTATATGAATAACATTTGTTTAAATCTTTATTTTTAGTCATACGACATTGATATTGATGGTCTCTATTTCGCCATTTTTGTTATATTAATCTAGAGAAATAAATCATATGGCCAGTTTTTCCATTAATTAATTAAAAAAATTTGAAGGTTTTTATGTTGTCTTAATTCGGAATCAAATATTCCTTGCGTTCCAACAAAAATATTATTTTATTTCATTCTTGAGAAAAAAAGAATGTTCGGTAAATAGCTAAAGACACATCTTATATAAGTTACTAACTTGGATTTGTGAGAATTTATAGAATATATATACTTGTGACAAGTAAGATAAGTCCCAAAAAAATATGTGAATTTTTATTAATAATACAAAGTGACTTTTTTATAGTCAAAATAAAGTTAATTATACTTTGATTTGTTTTATCAATTCTTTCTTGATTTGCTTCATTATTGTAAATGTATTTATTATTATTTTTTTAATTTAAGAAGAAGCTTTGCAATGATTCTAAATATAATAATGATACATAGAAAGATATATATGTATAATACTAAATATAATAATTTAGTAATTTTATAATAATTTTATTCAACTTTTTCTCTCCATTTTTCTAAAATCCAATAAAGCATCTTAATTCAAATCAATTCACTACTATTTACAGATCGTTTTACTATTATTCACATAATTATGAAATACTCCAAGTGTCCAAACAAACTTGCTCAACTCAAGAGAAACCCAAATATATGCACCAAGTCAGATTCTATATATAGAAAGAATATAAATGAAATAAAAATTAGAATATAAACAAGAGTAATTTTACATACAACTACAAAGTGCGTAAACGCTGCATAATCGATTTGAAAAAGAGTGGGGCTCACTATTAAAAAATTAATTTTTTTCATGTTGGTCTCATATTTTATTCACTTTTTTTCAAAGTGATTACGCGGCGGTTGCACAATTCACGGTTGTAAATATTTTTTCTCTATAAACAAAAGCTAGCAAATGATTTTTTAATAATTTACCTGCAAACTATTTGATAACATGATGAAAGACTGTAATTAACTAGATTCATAGAGAGGGCTCTCAATTAAATGATAATAATTTTTCTCCTACAACATTTTGTGCTAATGAATATTCTAGTTAATGTTCATCTTCATTTTAAATCTTGTAACTTTCAGTAGTGCACATTTTAAATTATCTTATAAGTTTGTTATTTAAATGGACAACCACTTAAATGTTTTAAAATCTAAAATTAAAAAATAAAGACAACATTTTACATCAATACTATGTATCCTTCACAAGTACACATGCAACAAAAATTGGGTTGGAGGGTCCATATTTCAGAAGTAAAACCATATAAAGCCCTAGACTAGTAATCTCCCAACATTTCTCTCTGGTTAAAAGAGATGCTCTAAAATACATGTAATTATTGACCACAACAAAATTGATGCATGTTCCTGATCATCAAATTTCATTGCGGATTAAACCTAGAAAAGAATGCGATTATGACATTAAGGCTACTATGCCTTTTATCAAAACATAAGATGTTGATAGAGATTTTCACCACAAATTGTTAGTCATGATTTCCAATAAGCAATATGAAACTGTCCATATTGTGGACTGCCCATATTCTAGAGTTCTGTGGAGACAATTCCTTTGGCCTCTTAACATCTCCTCCTTTGGAGGACAAGATATTGACACCTGGATTATGTGTATTTTAGATCTTGAAGCCAAACTCCAAATTGTGGAAGCTGATACTCACAAATTTCAATTATTTGCTGCAATTGCCATGGATAATCTTCGGTTTTACAAAAGAGTAATGTCACATGCAGTCGTGGAGTGCGCAAGCGCCGTGCAGTCACTTTGAAAAATAGTGAGATCCACTATTAAAAAATTATTATTTTTTCATGTGGGTCCCATACCATATTTATTCATTTTTTCAAAGTGATTGCACGGCGCGTGCACACTCACGACTGCAACTATCATTTCTCTTTACATAAATCAAATTGTTCACACTTCCAAAAGTCTTTCCATAGGCCAATTTGTCTTAAGAGTCAACCAATCCTATAGAGATCATTGTAGTGCATGGGAATGGAAAGAGCAAAATAAAAAAACCAACTGGGTTCCTCCTCCTCCAGAAAAAGTGTCAATAGCTTTTGATGTTGCAGTAAGAGCAAGTGGCAATACCTCTGTTGCAATATGCAAATCACATAACAAATAAACCTCATTCATAGTAGCAGATCATTCAAGGAGTTACTGTTGGGTTTGTGGAGCCTGGTTCAGTCCGCTCGAGCCTCGCTCAACAGATGACTTGAGCAAAGACCAAGCAGAGAGTTCGCTCATTACTTGCTCGACATATGGCTCGAGCGAAAACCAGGCAGAGAGTTCGCTCGTTACTTGCTCAAAAGATGGCTCAAGCGAAAACCAGGCAGAGAGTTCGCTCGGTGCGCTTTCCACAAGCCGCTCGAGAGAATATCGCAGAAAATTGAAAATTAAGGTTTCCGCAGTGTAACCCTATAAATATGGTCTTTGAACATTATGGACGTATGATGTGCACAATAAAAACGCCCCAAACAGTGTAACTTGTGATTTCTCAATATAATAAAATCCTCTGCAGCTCCGTGGGCGTAGGCACGTTGTCGAACCACGTAAATTTGTGTCGTGTAATTGATTGCTTGATTATTTCTCGCTTATATTCATTTGATTGTCATCGTTTTTCATAACAATTGGTATCAGAGCCAAGGTTCAGGTCTGAGGGAAAGCGTTGGCTCGAGAAGAAGTGAAGGTATCTGAGATTGAGAAGTTTCATGGCACAGACTTTGATACTGGAGGATGCAGATAAAGGACTACCTCTATGGGAAGAAACTTCATCTTCCACTATTGGGAAAGAAGCCGGACAACATGGAAGATACTAATTGGAGCCTGTTAGATTGACAGGTTCCGAGGATTATTTGGCTAACCCTGTCAAGATATGTTGCACATAATGTTATCAAGGAGAAGACTACAGCAGATCTCATGACAGCTTTGTTAGGTATGTATGAAAAGCCGTATGCTAATAACAAGGTGCACTTAATGAAGAAGTTATTCAATCTGGAGATAGCAGAAGGTACATCTGTTGCCCAACATCTAAATGAGTTCAATACTATCACCAACCAATTATTTTCTATTGAAGTTGAGTTTAATGATGAGATTTGTGCATTGATACTACTGGCATCACTGCCAAACAGTTGAGAAGCCATGAGAATTTTTGTTAGTAATTCTGCCAAAAAGATAAAATTAAAATATGATGATATTCGTAATTTGATTTTGGCTGAGAAGGTAAGCAGGAGGGATTCCGGCGAGACGTTGGGGTCGAGTTCCGCACTAAACGTTGATGCTCGAGGGAGATCACATGACAGGAACTCAAACAATGGTAGATCAAAATCAAATAACAGGGGCAAGAGTAAGCCAAGGCTTGGACAACAAGCAACTTGTTGTAATTGTGGCAAGACTGGTCAGATAAAAAGGAACTGTAAAAATCTGAAGAAGATGGAGAATGATAGTGTAAACATGGTAACTGAAGAAGTACAAGATGCTCTATGACTTACAGTTCATAGTTCGGTCGATGACTAGATACTGGATTCAGGGGCTTCATTTCACACCTCTTCGCATCGAGAGATCATGCAAAAATATGTTGTTGGTGACTTCAGGAAGGTGTACTTGGTTGATGGAGAGGCACTGAATGTGGTGGAAATGAGAGATGTTGATATTGCACTCTCTAACAAAACGCATGGACCTTGCAAAAGGTCAGGCACATTCCCGAGTTGAAGAAAAATCTCATTTTTATAGGACAACTCGACGATTGTGGTCATTCAGTAGTGTTCTCAGATAGCACCTGGAAGGTTACTAAAGGAGCAATGGTGCTGGCTCGGGGTAAGAAGACTGGTACTCTGTACATGACAACCGGTTTAAGTGACACTATTGCTACCATCGCTGTAGAGAGCACTGCAGAGTTGTGGCACTGCAGGCTTGGCCATATGAGTTAGAAATGCATGAAAGAACTACTATCAAAAGGCAAACTACCATAACTAAATTCATTTGATCTGAGCATGTGTGAGAGCTATATACTGGGAAAATAGAAAAATGTCAGTTTCTTGATGAGTGGTAGAGTACTGAGATCAAGAAAACTGGAACTTTACACATAGACTTGTGGGGGCCTTCTCCAGTGTCGTCTTTTGTAGGCTCTCGGTACTACGTCATGTTCATTGACAACTACAGTAGGAAGGTATGAGTATATTTTTTGAAATTTAAATTTGATATGTTCAAAAAGTGGAAAGCTCTAGTTGAGACAAAGACAGACCTAAATCTGAAATGTTTGAGGTCTGACAACGGTGGAGAATACATTGATGAAGGGTTCAAGGAGTACTGCGCAGCTCACGGTATCAAAATGGAGAAGACCATTCCCGGGACCCCACAGCAGAACGTTGTTGTTAAACTCATGAACAGATTCATCAATGAACGTGCTAGAAGCATGAGACTGCATGCTGGGCTACCACCTACATTCTGGACAGACGCAGTTAGCATTGTTGTTTACTTGATAAATCGAGGGACATCAATCCCATTAGAGTATGGACTGCCTAAGGAGGCTTTAAGAGGAAAAGAGGTTAAACTTTCTCATCTAAAAACCTTTGGTTGTGTTTTTTATGTTCATGTTGATTTTGATGCTCGTAGCAAGCTTGAGGCAAAGTCAAAGAAATTTTATGTTATATGAGATGAGGCATTTGGCTATCGTTTCTGGGATGAGCAGAGTCGGAAAATCATCAGGAGCAGGAACGTGATGTTTAATTAGAAAGTTATGAACAAGGACAAGTCCAGTACAGTAGCTGATACAACTCCTTAGGAATATGAGTTCGTGAGTCTGGATGATCTACCAGAAGTTACAATGCAGTGCAGTGAGTGACAGAGAGAGTGGGCTCAGTGCACCCATTCCTATTATTCTGCAGTCAGATCCAGAGCCGTCCACACCTACAGTTGCAAGTCTACCAGGACTATCCGACCTCCACAACGATTATCACCCACCTTGAACTGTATTCTGTTGACAGACGGTGGGAAACTGCAGAGTTATGAGGAAACTTTGCAAGATGAAAATTCAAGCAAGTGGGAGTTTGCCATGAAAGATGAGATGTATTCCTTGTTAGGGAATCAGACATGAAAGTTAATAAAACTTCCGCCAGGAAAGAAGGCGTTGCACAACAAGTGAGAGTACTAGGTGAAGACTGAGCTTGATGGCAGTAAAAGATACAAGGCAAGACTTGTTGTAAAAGGCTTTCAACAGAAAAGGGCATTGACTACTCTGACATCTTCTCTCCTGTGGTGAAGATAACGACCATCAAGTTAGTACTGGCAATGATAGCTACTGAATATTTGCATCTTGAGCAATTAGATGTGAAAACAACTTTTCTTCATGGGAAACTAGAAGAAGACATCTATATATACCAGCATGAGGGGTTCATAGTAGAGGGAAAAGAGAGTTCAATTTGCAAGTTAAAGAAGAGCTTGTATGGCCTGAAACAAACTCCAAGACAGTGGTACTAGAAGTTTGACAGTTTCATGTGCAGTTTAGGGTACATCAGATGTCAAGCAAACTATTGTTGCTATGTTAGGCACTTTGGCAGCTCCTATATTATTCTACTATTGTATGTGGATGATATGCTCATTACATGGTCTAGCATTAAAAAGATCAATAATCTAAAGAAGCAGTTGTCAAAGCAGTTTGCAATGAAGGATTTGGGAGCTGCAAAACAAATTCTTAGCATGAGAATTGTCAGAGACAAAGTCAAGGACACGTTAAGACTTTCACATGCAGAATATGTAAAAAAGGTACTTAGCAAATTCAATATGGATAAGGCCAAACCAGTTGGCACATCTTTGGGCAGTCACTTCAGACTTAGCAAGGATCAATCACCCAATTCAGAAGAGGAACACGACTACATGAGCAAAGTTCCTTATGCCTCAGCTATTGATTCACTTATGTATGCTATGGTTTGCACAAGACCAGATATTGCCCATACAGTGAGAGTTATGAGTAGATACATGAGCAACCCAGGAAGATAAAATTGGGAGGCTGTGAAATGATTCTAAGGTACCTGAAAGGCTCCTCAAAAGTGTGCTTGTGTTTCACTG
This sequence comes from Juglans mandshurica, assembly GCA_022457165.1. Lineage (NCBI taxonomy): Eukaryota > Viridiplantae > Streptophyta > Magnoliopsida > Fagales > Juglandaceae > Juglans > Juglans mandshurica. Next base: position 3,528,565 of record CM039629.1, on the reverse strand, counting down.
GAGAGAGTATAGAGGTACAGGGTTATGTTGATGCTGATTTGGCTGGAGACACCGATAGTAGAAAGAGTACCACATGTTTTGTATACACTTGGGTAGTATTGCCGTATCTTGGGGTTCTAACATGCAGAAGATAGTTTCTTTGTCTACTATAGAAGCTGAGTATGTTACCGTGTCAAAAGTTTCAAAGGAGATGATTTGGCTACAAGGTTTCTTGGAGGAGTTGGGTAAGAAGAATCAGAAGGGCACTATCTACAGCGATAGTCAGAGTGTCATATTCATTGTCAAGAATCATGCATTTCATTCCAAAACTAAACATATTTAGATCAGGTATCATTTCATTCGATCCCTACTTGATGATGGCGAGTTGACACTTGAGAAGATTTGTGGAAACAAGAACCCTACTGATATGTTGACAAAGAGTGTTAATCTTGAGAAACTAAAGTTGTGCGCAACTTCAGTTGGTCTTCTAGCTTGAAAACAGGGGCTATGAGTTGCAGAGGTGGAGGATATCAGGTTTTTTGAGGCAGATGGTGATGTATTGGTTGTACCAGTCTCCAAGTGGGAGAATTGTTGAATTTGTGAAGTCTAGCTCAGTCTGCTCGACAAATGGCTCGAGCGAAAATCAGACAAAGAGTTCGCTCGATGTGCACTCGACACGCCGCTCGAGTGAATATCGTAGGAAATTGAAAATTAGGGTTTTCACTATGGGTGTAAATTTAAACCGAGAAACTGGAAAACCGGTTCAGACCGGACCGGACCGATTGGAAAAGATATATATATATTAATTTTATATATTATACAAAATATTTATATATATATATATAAGTTTTATATATAATATCTAATTATATATTAAATTTTTATATATAATTTATATAATTATATATCATATATGAAATAATTTCATATTATAATTTATAAATTATAACATAAAATGTTAATCTTAAATATGAACATTTGTAATTTGTTTGATCATATGTTATTAATATAATTATATATAAGATAATGTTATTATAATTTATAAAATAAAAGTTTAATCTTAAAGATGAAAATTTAATTGATCATATGCTTTAAACATAATATATATATTAAATTATTAATAACATTTTATCATAAGAAGTAATACTTTATTATATGTTTTTTACATTTTAAAAAAATCGAAAAACCGGACCGGATCGAAAACGGGTAAAGCTAGAGGTACCAATTTAGGAGGGTAACCGGGGCGTAGTTAGTTTTGAAAAATACAAAACCGGTACATACCGGTTCGGTCCTAGAATTTGTCCAAAACCGGACCGGACCGATTACACCCCTAGTTTTCGCCGTGTAACCCTATAAATATGGTTTTTGAACATTATGGTCGTACTATGTGCACAGTAAAAACGCCCCAACCAATGTAACTTGTGATTCCTAAATATAATAAAATCATTTGCAGCTCCGTGAACATAGGCACGTTGTCGAACCACGTAAATTCGTGTCGTGTGATTGATTGCTTGATTATTTCTCGCTTATATTCGCTTTATTATCATTGTTTTTCATAACAACTGCAACCCAAATCAAGGGAAAGCAATGGCAACATTCATAGGAGTGAAAGAAGCACAACGCAAGCAATTGAAGAATATCATAGTTGAATGTGACTCTCAGAGAACTATAACAGCTCTAAAGGAATCAAAAGGAATTTAAGACTAAATTGCAAAAGGCATTGTAAGAGACAGAACAACTTTGAATCCTGGGAAACTGTAAAAATACATCGGTCTCAAAATCGATACGCGCATGCAATTGCGCAAGAAAAATGGTAAACACATCACTTTTCATAGCATATTATACAACCATGTTTTAAAATGAAGGGTAGTTTAGTAAAATATTTTATAAAAGTAACATCACTTTACAAAAATACCTTCACTTTAAAACATGTATTGTAAAATATGTTGTGTGGATATCATTACTCCTCACAGTGGAAAGGACCCACCAATCTCATCTGTATCATTAGTACATTAGACTCTGTTTGTATTAAGACTCTAAGGCTGCGTTTGGATAGTTATTTTGTAAAGGCCCACCAATCTCAGCTAAACTCAGTTGAGTTCAGTAACTAAACGAAGCCTAAGTATCAATCAATAGTTATTTTCTTGAGAAAAGAAATATATATATATGAATATTGCATTCGACTTACGATTTTCACTACGTACAAAAGGTAACCCCAGTTCAAAAGAACCAATAATGAATCAACTGACTCCCGCTAATGGGGGCTACAAGTGAGCATCCAAAGTGTACATATGAAATCACCTTTAAATACTACAACATCTAAAAGGAACAGACAAAAAGGGGGGAGAACTACATTGGAAAATATTGAATTGTTGTACAGTGTAATGGAGACTTGAAATCTCCCACATCTAAATAAAATTTGAATTTTGCTGAACAGATCCGCCCGTGTACAAGTTTGAATGAACAGCTTCAATATGACTTATGCACCAGCTTTTACAGGACTAAAGAGTCTGAGAAGCGAAGTTTGAATGAGCAGCTTCCATAAAACTTATACACCAGCTCTTGCGGGGCCAAGAAGCCGGTATTGACTTGTGTATGATAAATATATGCACAACTTTAATGCTCTAAACTGCCACCAACACTGTTGGTGAACGGGATTGAAAAATTTGAGTATCCTTGTCCGCCTAAGGAAGACCCTCACCCTTTAGTTGAATTACTATAAAGCGCTCCATACAGCTCCATTCCCTTCGCCACACTTCGAATGAACATACTTCATCTTCTCCACTGACTTGCAGATTCCGCTACAGCTCCAATCAAAGGAAGCAACACATACATTACCGGCCTGTGCCTTCCACTCACAATCTGCAGCAACGGTGGAGCATTAACATTGGTTTAAAAAAAGGAACCACAGCCATGAACAATGTCATACATGGATGCGTTTTACTTATTGAGTTCACAGATGCCAATCAACACCTCATGCCTGACCTAGAGAAGTGTCTTAAACTTACAGATCGAAATTCAAGACCCAGAATTTAAAGTTTTAACTCAAGATGCAATAAGGGGTGGTTTTTTACACATTAAAGCACTTTTTTATTGTATCCAGTTTCTATAAATTGTTTCAAAATTGTATTCCAAATTCTCAATTAAAGAGAGCATTCATCAAATGGGGGAAATAAACCATTTTGGGTCGGATTTGGTATTAGCAATCTTGATTATCTAGTGGTGTATCATCCAGAAGCAGTAGACATGAGCGACATCACTATACAGTTCTTGAAATTTTACTTTCTTGTTTTTTTTTTTAAGTTTGTTTCTTCCCATTTATCGGAAAAAAAAGTTAAACTATGCTCTAATTTCATGTCTTCTAAAAGAAATACCTGGTGGGGTCCCACAGCACATACTGTGGTCATCAATGTGCTCAACTTCAAGACCAATAAACCATGAACCAAGTGACACGTCTTCATTGGCATACTTATGCAATATAGGCCTGCAATCACAACCAATACCTCTAAGAACTTTATCCGTGCTTCATAAGGGATATTTGTATTTGCAAATATTCAAAATTTAAAAGCTACGATGTCCAAGAAGTCTTGCAAGTAACCAGATGGATCATAAACCCGTATCTTTGAGAAAAATAAAAATAAAAAACCAGTCCCTTGGAATTCAATTTTATTGTATACACTATACCCCCCTCAAACTACCACTTGTTTTGCAATATGACCATTAAATTACCAAAATAGTTAGTTGACCTCGAAATTTGAAACATAAGAATTGACTGTTAAGATGGCCAATAATAAATGACATGACACGATCTCAATGATTGGACCTTAAGGAGGGGTAACATGTAACTTATGTTTTAAGTGGACCATCTTAACAGTCAATTCTTAACGGGGGATAAATTGCAATATTTTTTTCCAAAAATGGGTTAAGTGACAACTTTAGTAGTTGAAAAATAAGTTTTAGTTTAGAGAGGTAAAGTATAATTTTCCTCATAATTTTGATCTGATTCAAAGTTTTCTAAATGCAAATTTTAGGTCAGTTTCAACTTCAAAGTTCTAATGAAATTCTCAAAATATCTTTGACCTAGATAAAGACCAAAGATAGTTACAAACTTCATGTTCAAATAATTGGTGCCAGTGCAGGACTCCAAAACACTAAACAGAAAATTGATGAAGATGATGAAGCTCATCATCCTTAATGTGGAAGCTACAGCATGGCAAATTAGACTACTTCCAAATGAAAAACCTTACTGGTTCATGGAGATGTATGTGGCTAGATCCTTCGAGATTGCATATATCTGCCCAGTTGCATGTCGGAAGTATTTATTCCCCTCTTCTCCAAATTTCCAGTACTCTGGTTCATGATACTTGACATCTCTAGAGAACAGAGGAAACTTAAAATGTTAATATAGCACTGCAGATATGGAGCAGAAAGTAAATGAAATAGTAACAATGTCACCCTCATCAAAATATAAGCTACAGGAGAATTACTTTCGAGAAAGCACAGGTCCAGATTTCATACACCCAATGTAGACTCTGGGTTTGGAACGGTGACGGGCAAGAGTTGTAGCTAGCATACCTACAAAAGCAAGATATGTAAGAAATCACCAGAGCAACGGTGGTATAATGCTTTCTTTTCTATAATGGTGACAAAGCAGCAACAATGAAAACAACAATAGAGATGCTGAGGCTGAGCATACCCAAATTGACATGGACATCATCATCCACCTTCACATAGAAGTCAGAATCCCATTTTGCAACCGCAGTGGCAAAGAAAATTTTAGTTTTTGCAGACAACTCATGGTATCCTTCAATGTGCTCCTACAAGATAATTGCAGTTATCGAAAGCTTGATACTGTTTCCCCAGCAGGGTGTCTTAGATCTTAGATTAATATACAATTTTACGTGCATTTTCTTACCAGCCTAAGAAAGTCTTGATGCTGATCTTCTTCTGAATCAATAGCTCGATCTAAGATGCTGTTGGATGTTGCACTGAAACAATCATGAAGATATCAGTGAGTTCAGCAAAACATTATATTAATCTATCTTTTTCACTTTCAACATCTGATGTGTGATATATCTAACATATGTTGCAAGAAGGACAGAAACTGCAATTTCTCTCAGATAATGTGATGTTGCATCGTCATGATGTCCGAAAGAAGAATGCTGAATTTTTTTTTCTGAATAGAATGCTGAAATATTAGACTCTACTTTTTATCCCTCATTTGAATTAAAAAATATTCTGTGTTGAATCAATTTATTAAAGAGGGTTATTAAATTCTTCCCGTGAGTTTATGCTTTTGAAAAAATTAGAGATTTTAATATTTGCTGTTAAGGGTTTGTCTCTGCACTAATATATTGATCCACTGGCCAGTATTGGAATCATCCTTCTCTCCCAACATATTTATCTATTCTCCAAATTCATATTGCTTTCATTGAGAAACCTGACAATGACAGTGTCGTAATTCAATGGATTCAAGCAAAAGTATGATCCCAGCTGTTACCATTAGATCACTGCACACAGTACAGAAATTTTACAAATGAATTTTGAACACAGTTTTTTACCTCAAGATCTTAATGTTGGTTTCACATGCTAAAACTACGACTGATGAAGCATGAAATGCAGAGGGCTTGCATGTAGTTTTGACTCAAATATGCTCTTGAAAATAAATAATCATCAGGCCAACCAAAACTGCATTAGTTCTATTGTCCAATCTCTAATCACTTTTTTGGTCAGCAATTCACTGAACCGCAAAGCTTGATAAAAAAGATATTTCTTTTAGCCTCATTAATACTCCTGGTCATGAATTACATGCTTCCTGGACGTGAAGTAATGGTGGCATTACACGCATACAAGCATTTTCAATCTTTTTTCTGCTGTCTGGTTAAGTTTTTTAAGTTCACGCCGATTATACCATGAAGAAATGAAATTCAAAACTTTTCAATTGGCTAACAAATCAATATTAAATTTTTTATGGAACCATATATAATAAAAACGAGTTTTATCAAATTTTCAGAGCATGCAAGTAAGCAATGAGATTCACTTGCTTAAAAATGTCAATTTGCACCTATTTAAAAAAATCCTACAAATTCTAGACAACACAAGCTTACGCCGAGGGGTGTGTGTGGGTGTGTGTGTGATGAATCCAACATCCAAGGCATACGATGAGATACTTATAAAAAGAACCTGGAGAAGTAAATTAACCTGTGGCCAATCATGAACCGGATCACAATTCCCTTCTCGCGCTCCAATTGGACAAGCTTGTCACCTAATCGGTACAAAATAAAACATTCTCAAGAACCCAACCCACAAAACTCAAACAAGTCTAGGAAAAAATACAAGTTCAAGCAAGAACTATATAAATTAACCTTGAGGCATCCAAGTCTCTCTGACCGAATCACGCCGTTTCCTACTACTGAAAGCAGTGTTGATTCCAATAACCACGAAAGCTTTCTTCCTCTCATTGGGCAACAAAGAGGTGACAGTAGAGCCGTCGGAGATCCCCATTTCCCGAGAACTCCGAGTCGCCGATAACTCCATATTGAGTTGCGATATCTGCTTGTCTAGGGATCTGGAAGCGTCTCCAAACAAACCAACAAAAAGCGTCCTTATTAATTTTAAATAAATCGGTTAGAAACTTAAAGAGTACTGTCCAAAATACAGAGAAACTCACTTAAGGGATTCCTCGGTTTTGTAAACCCTCTCCATTATATCGCTATCCGGTGCCGGTTTCTGATTAGCAACCAAGCCAAAACGGAAAACAAGGAAAACTCAGTACCCGACAGGATTGAAAAAAGAAAATTCAAATTCACGACAATTTGAAAACTATAAACATACCGTTTTAGGTGTGAAATCGTCGGCGACAGCTTGAAACTCTTGTTCATGTCGACGCTGGGACATGAACTGACCGTTGGATTCCGGTGGGGCCCACGACCTGCGCAATAACGATCCAAACATCTTAATCTCGTGAGCTCCGAAAAGAGCAATATCAAACGAACAACCACCGAAAACAAAAACAAAACTTCCCCTCTTTCAACAATTCGAATCAAAAACAAAATATGGGAGATTGTACGGAGAGAGCGAGAAAAGAAGGAAAAAGGGGACCTGCAGGTGATGAGAGTGCCTATAAGGAAGGAAGAGATGCAGAAAATGGGAATCCACTTAACGGAGATTTTTCCAGTGCTCCGATTCTTCATTTTCTGCTAGTATCTTTCTGTGTAATCGCCAGAGAGAAAGAAAGAGGAGGGGTAGAAGGAGGAGGAGCTTGCATTGGCACGTAAACGAGGGAAGAGGTTCTATATATATATGAAAAAATGGGTGTTGGTAAATAAAGGAGGGAAGAGGTTTGATTCTTGTTTTGGCTTTGGCGTCGGTTAAATATTAAAATTTCTATTTTTACATACTACTTTAAATTAAGTTTTTTCCCAAGACTGATCAAATAACTCTTTCATCCACTTGCATCATTCAATCGTTAAACTTTTCTAATCAAGAAAAGTACAAAATAAATAAATAAATAAATATTTTACATGTTATAAAACTTTCCATATTATAATGCTAGATCTAGTTGTGAATTGTATAAGTACCGTAGCAAGTAATTCTTTTTATAAAAGAGTGAGATTAATTATTAAAAATTTTTTTTTTTTCATGTGGATCACATATGTACTCATTTTTTTTTCAAAAAAATTACAAGGTACTTGTGCATTCCATGATTACGAATATTATTTCTCTATTATTTTACATTTAGAGGAGTGTTATAACCAGAAACAGATTTCATAAAAATAAATTTATAAATTGACATGACTTTATATGATACGTTAGATATATTTTAAAAATAAAAGTAACTTTATAATCTAACGAATCACATCAAGTTATGTCAATTTGTAGATTTATTTTATGAAATTTATGTGTAGCTAAAGCATTTCTTTTTTATTTTTCAAAATGAGTACACGCAACTTATACGTCCTAAAACTTTATCTAACATCATTCTGAATATATATATATATATATATATATATATATATATATAAAAGATTAAAAGCAATAGTATATATAGAAAAATGATTTATATAATTCTAAAGTATTCAAATACTGCAAATTCATTTTTTTAAAAAAGAAATGCGACTTACGCAACTTATAACTATGCAAATTAAATTCAATATTACCGTAGGGTTGGTTTGAGAGCTTACCTAAAAGCAAGTTGCATCAAACCTCCCTATGTGATGGTAATCTTAGGTTGCGTTTGGACATTGAAACGATAAAATATTATTATAATATTATTTTTTATATAATAATATTCTTTAAAAATTTGATGTATACTTTTTGGTTTTTATTTGTTGTTTTATTTTTCTTGTTCCTTGTTTTGCTTATTTGAATTGATTTTTGCCTCGTTAAAAGTTTTTTTTTCATGAAATTTTGGATCTTTTTATTGTGTTTTTTTTTTCTTAATTTGAATCGATTTTTTTTTTCTTTCTAAACTTTCGATTGTTTAAAGAAAATTCAAATATTTTTGAACTGATGTGTATGTAAAACTATAAAAACGTTAAATAATAATTGATAGTAGTAAGTGAGGTAGGTTTTTAAAGACTAACCACAAAGTAATTTTACAAAATGACGTGTTTTAATGTGATTTATCAAATTGTAAAGTTATTTTTATTATAAAATAGATCTAACAGATAAAATAAAATTACGTCAGTTTGTGAAATTATTTTTATATAATTTCTTTATGAATATAGTAGTCATTTTTTTAAAGTGTTCGCTGATTAATTTGATGAAACTTGAAAACACAGGAGCCACACAGGTAAATAATGTGTGTTGAAGCGTTGAACTTGAACTACAAGTCTTCAACCGTCAACATTGTTAGGCAGTTATTATTTATCGTGTTTAACACGACGCTCGTCCACGCCAGTCACGGCACAGCTCCAGTCAATATGTGCCCCCACCCCTCTCCTTTTTTTTTTTTTCTTTTCTTATATTCGGATGGACCCCCATCGACGGACTGTTTTTACAGGCAATTAATTGAGATTTCTTATCATTTTTTATTTAAATAATTTAAACTCTAAGGCCCTATTTATATAGTGAAAATATTTAAATTTCGTCTCGTCTCATCTTATCATTATAATTTTTTAAAATTTTCACATAAAATGTAATAAAAAATTAAACTTTTTCAAATTTTAAAATAATAATAATATTATTAAAAAATAATATTCTAAAAATATTTTATTCAATTTTTATATAAAATTATATCATCTTATCTCACTATCCAAATCACAGGATTAAAATGTAAGTGAGATAGGTATATAGATTATTCTACATCATTTATAGCTGTTTAAGTAAATCTCACGTATTTATTCAAAAGAAAAAGTAAATTTCGCGTACAACATTAAATTTCACGTGTTTAATTATTGTTCTATGACTCATATAAGACAATGTGAATTCAACATTAAATATAGTGTAGACTATGTTATATTTATTTAAAAATATGATTCATGAATTAGATGGTAAAACTTCTTTTGTTTTTCTCTTTCTTTATTTCTCTTACAATTTTTGGATCCTTTTAAAAAATTTTATTTAGATTTTAGAATTAAAAAGTAAGAAATAGATAGAAACTCTAAGTTCCATAATTGGAGTAAAAACTTTAATAAAAAATTGAATGAGAAATAGGAAAATGCATAGTAATAATTTAAAAGAGTTATTCTATTCAGCAGTCCTAAACCATATACCCACAAAAAAAAAAAAAAAAAAAAACAGTAGAATATGAAAACTAAATAGAATATTTCAATTTAAAATGTGAAGCTGGCGAATCCAAAACGTGAGACCCATGAAATGATTCTTATACATGTACAGTTGTGAAAGATAGATTTGACAAAATGAGAATAATGTCATCAAAAGTTATTTGACTTGTAGTAGAGCGTAAAGAAATTTGGGCCAAAGCTGAGAAAAAAGGAGTACCAAAAATTAAAATGGTTTAACTTTCCAGCAGCCAAACAACTACCAATTCTAGTTTGGTCACGTTTACTTCTGTCGCCTGTTTACTGTTTAGTGTTTGAAAATTAGCGTAATACATGGAGGAGTAGGCCAGCATCGTTTGTTTTCATAGATAAGATGAGATGAATTGTGATTAAAATTAAAAAGTTAAATAAAAAATTATTAGAATATTAGTTTTAGTATTATTTTTTTTTAAAATTTGAAAAAATTAAATTGTTTATTTTATTTTGTGTGGAAAGTTGAAAAAGTTGTAATGATTAGATGAAAAGTTTTCAAAGTTTTTAAAATTTTAAGTTTTAATCTTAGAAATAAAACAGGATATCAATCATATGAGTAATTATGAGCTATAGTAGTTGGATTATATACGTACTTAGTCATTTAAATTTGTTATGTTATTTTTTCTCCACCTTTGACGAAATAGTTACATTTTCTCACAATTTTTAGATATTTATATATGATAAATGTTTTAATCACAAAATAATTTTATAAAAATAAATCTACAAACTGATGTGATTTGATATGGTACATCAGATTGTAAATTTATTTTTATTGTAAAGTAAATCTAACATATCATATAAAGCCATGCCAGTTTGTGAATTTACTTTTATAGAATCTCTTTGTGGCTAAGCAGTTTTCTTTATATAGTTTGATTTCTAGGTTGTTGGATATTAAGCATGAGGCTGAATTTGTACATATTTTGATATTTTGTGTTTTGGAATGAAATTAATTTAGTATGCTGGACATATTTTATATATGAGAAAAGATACTTACAACCGTAAATTGCATAACCGCCGCGTAATCATTTTGAAAAAGAGTGGGGTCTACTATTAAAAAATTAATTTTTTTCATGTGGGTCCTATGTTTTATTCATTTTTTTCAAAGCGATTACGCGGCGGTTACGCACTTCACGATTGTATGTAAAATTACTCTTTATATATATTGATGTATGAGTTGTTGCAAATTATGAAAATGAAGATAAAAAGTTATTTAATACATTTAAAAAGTAGGAAAATAATTATATTTATATAGAGTAAGATGGTTAGTCCAACGTAGGGTTCAACATTTGAATGGGTAGGCAAAAGCCAAAAAGTGGTATATTAGCCAAAGTTTATCTAAGGATATAGTTAAACCAATGTTAAGGCTCTTGGATTACATGATAAACTTGAATAGAAACTCAATTTTGATTTATATATAAAAGAAAATTATTTATATAATTTTAGGGTGTATAAGTTTCACACATTTCTTTAAATAAAAGTGGGGCGAATTTGAAATCCATGAGAAAAAATATATTTTTCATGCCGGCCCCACTTTATTAAAGAGATTGTGCAGACTTGCAAATTTTAAAACTGTATAAAAAAAATTAATCATATATATACACTTATTCTCACACGAATATCCCATATTTGAAATGTAAAAGAAGATATTTGAATTTTGATCTTTGTTAATATTTTAGTTCTATATTGAATTTGGCTTTTCGGGTGTCACCCGCACCTCCCGGGCATGTAAGGAGTTGGCTTTTAAAAGATATTTTCTCAAAAAAAAATTAAAAAATTAAAAAGTGAAATCCAAAGAACCGGAACAAAATATATTTTAAAGAGTTTTAATATATCACCTGTTGTTTGAAACTTAGATCTATTATAATTGATGATGCAATTTGTAAAATGTCACTTCACCTATTTCTACCACTTGCGATCATAATCACAATACTTGCTAGATAGATTCCTAAAAGTCTGCCCAGCGGGTGGACTCTCTGTGACAAAATTTACTTTTTAGAGGAGATTCTTGATAGATATAGTCATATAGCTAGGGATCTTTGGGTCTCCGACTGTTTTTAGAGGAGAACTTCACACTCCTCTCATTTTTCTTTCCTTTTTTTGTAAAAGAAATGATACTTACAGTCGTGAGTGTGTAAGCATCATGTAATTATTTTGAAAAAAGTGAATAAATACAGGATCTACATAAAAAAAAAATAATTTTTTAATAGTAGATCTAACTTTTTTTCAAAACGACTGCACGACGTTTGCGTACTCAACGACTGCATGTAGTAGTACTCTTTCCGCAATATGTATACACTTTTATGGCAATATTTTTTTCCTTCTCCCTTCACCGTTCGTTTTGGTCAAATCTATTACTTTCCAGCCGCCATCAGTCGACACGCACCCCACCACCACACTGCTAGCTGTCGATCTACTGGGACAACATGGAGTCGTGCCAAAAAGCTCGGCGCGTGGCCCTCACGCGCGATTTGTTTCCGCGTGTGTTCCTCACGCACCGCCACGCCCCGACGCCTCCAACGGCTACACGTGTCGTACTAGAAGATTCATCTCGCTGAGATATTCCAGATTTGGCCTGCCTCACCTCCAACTCACCGGCACATAGTTGCCACGCGCCACCACAGATGCCCTGGAAGGTAGATGACCGGCCACATATCAGCCCATCTGATGCCGTGCTTTCTATTATGTTATCGCTTTCCCTAACCAATGATCTTGAGAAAGAGACTACGGATCTCTCTAAAAAACATTTCACGATAACAAACTACAATGCACCCACCACCATCACCGCTTCCAGCAGAGGTTCCACAACTACCAACGGTGGTTCTATAGTTCGCATAACTTTGCGAATTGCTTATTTCTGTCTTTTAAGACGGTGTCCTCTTTGTAGGGCATGGGTAGTGACTAAGAATTTGGTCCCAAAACTTTTTTTTTTCCACCTCCTTTGCACTGTAGTTTTTTGTATTGGGACGCTTGTTAGGAAACCCCACCCCCTCCTCATGTATCATCATTTCCGTTTCTAATAGAAATTTGCTTGTTTAGAAAAAAAATATATAGATAGTGATCTTAGTTGATTGCCAAAAGTCTCCCCCTCATACCTAGGCTGTTCTTTTCATAGATAGATATAACATACAATATAGAGAATCTCTATCTATCAATTTTTTTATATATACATCTATCATGACTATACACATAATTATTCAAGTAACAAGTCTAGTATTATAAACATGATTTTCTCTTATCCCTTCAAATATTTAAGATATGTTCATTATAAATATAGAGAGATATATATAAAATAATTAATACAAATTTATTTAAGTTTCTACAAATTTATTAAATATTACTTCAGACAAATTGCTTAAGGATAACTATGTATTGTCTTGGCCTCCTATATAAAGGTTGGTCTAGGAGGTCAAATTAATTCAAAATCTAATTCTAATGAGTTTAGATTTTTTATATTTATAAATTTTAATTTATTATTTAAATTATATTATAATTTGGGTCTAAAAAAATATTTTTAGACCAAATTTTTTTTTTTAACATAATGTAGTGCCTAGGCGGGGGGCGGGGGGGCGGGGGAAAAACCCCCAACACCCGCATGGTGCGGGGAGGGGGTGCCCCCGCCCCGCACCATGCGGGTAGCACCCCTAATATTTAATTTACATTTGTCTAACGATAACATTTTTTTCATTTTCATATAACGGTAATATTTTTTTCGGTTTCTCTAACGGTAATACCTATCCGTGTATTGATGATAAAAGTTTTTGCAAAATAGTACAACGATAACATTTTGAATTCAGGCCTCCAACTGTAACATGCTGTCATTTCTCCAACAGTAACTTTTTTTTATCTTTTCTTCAACGGTAACTTTTTTTGTCTTATCTCCAACAGTAACATTTTCTGTCTTATATATAACGTTAACTTTTTCTTTTATAAATACGCCTTCTGCTTGCATTCACATTCTCAAAAACTCAAGTTTCATCTCCAACTCCCTTAATCAAATGACTCGTTCTTTCTTTCGCAAATTGCTCACATACTTGTCATTTGATGATGAGTTGGATATTGTTCTTAATGCTGAGACTGTCATAAATTTATTCGGCGTGATCATATTCAAGGGCACGAGCGCCTTTTCCGCGACTATTTCGTAGTAAATCCAATATATCCATCTATTTCGAAGGAGATTTCGGATGAGTTGTCTCCTATTTCTCTGTATTCTAAATGAGGTAGAGGCTTATGAGCCCTATTTCATCCAAAGAAGAGATAATGACGGAAGACTCGGTTTATCTTCTATGCAAAAGATAACCGCAGCACTTAGAATGCTGGCGTATGAGGTTATTGGAGATTTTATAGATGAATACATACATATTGGAGAAAGCACCGCAATGGAGAGCCTAAAAAAATTATGCAAGACAATCGTAACTATTTTTTCATATGAATATTTGATGCCTCCAAATGCCAATGATATTGCTCGATTGCTTGCGGTTGGTGAACAATGGGGATTCCTAAGAATGCTGGGAAGCATTGATTAAATACATTGGAAGTGGAAAAATTGTCCCGCTACTTGGAAAAGTACGTACTCCAGCTATATCCGTGAACCAACTATTATTTTAGAAGCAGTTGCTTCATATGATCTTTGGATATGACATGCATTTTTTTTGTATGTCCAGTTCACATAATGATATTAGTGTGTTAGAGAGATCTTTTATTTTCATGAAACTAGCCCAAGGGCGTGCTCCTCCAGTCAATTACACAATCAATGTCAACGACTACACTATGGGGTACTACCTTGCCGATGATATTTATCTCAAGTGGTCAACGTTTGTGAAGACGATTCCATCAACCCAAGGGAATAAGAAGAAAAACTTTACCACAGCACAAGAATCCGCAATAAAAGATGTCAAGCGTGCTTTCAGGGTACTTCAACAACGATTTGCAATCGTTCGTGGACCTTCCTGATTTTTCAAAGTTAATGAGCTAACAAATATAATGAAAGCATATGTTATTTTACATAACATAATCATTGAGGACGAGCATGATGATAGTCAGGGTCCAAACATAAAGTATGATCAAGTTGATGATTATATTCCAGAACTGTCATGCAATCCAACAAACGAATTTATCAACTTCGTTCAACGCCATCATTAAATTAGAGACAGCTTGGCACATCATCAACTACAAGCAAATTTAATTGAACATAATGGCATAATTATTCCCAACAATAGAAGAGAAGGTTCTGTTGGATTCTCTATCTTCTCATTAGTAGCGATTATGTATTCCTGTTTCCACAATTTCCATTCCAAAAAACATGTTTTCTTCAAAAACATGCTGATTGTTACTGTAATATTTTCATTATCTATAATAGTTTAAAGATTTGCAATGTTGAGCTGTAATCAAGCAACATCTATCCATGTTAGACTCAAATTCAACGATCACGTTTTTCTATCTTCTCAATAAATACTTGCTAACGTACAACTTATAAAATACAACAAACGTGCCAAAGTCCTTCAAAAAAACCCTCAACATCAGTCTCAACGGTCAAGCAAGTTATACTAATGTGCTAAGCATAAAATACAAATGTCCGAATATTGAATAAAAAAATAAGTTGCAAAAAAAAATGTAGCCTCAATTTTCTGATGCATTGTGTCTCGCCAATATCTCCTTTTGAAGTTGATGGAAATATACCCGCTAAACTCTAGGCAACGTATTCACATCGAGCAACATTATGCGCTCCTCTCTCTCCCACCGAACAATTTCTAGTTTCTCCGCCTCCAAACCTCAGTCTATCATCCTCTTGTCTACTTTTATTTCCCTCCCTTTCTCGATCATATGCCATCTTCTAGGCCTTGAGTTGAAAAAATTATTTCTCCTAAGCACGTGACTCATCTATGAGAGTGTACTTACGCTTGCTCAGCTCCACAAGCTCATCTGATGCCTGTCTTGGGCCTTACGTTTTCCTTTCTCAGTTTTTCTTCCCATTGGCCTATCCAATTCGATGACATCATTATTCACCAGATTCTCGGCTTCTGTACCATCAGTTGAATCCATAGGTGAATTAGGTGCAACTGTTGAGGTACGTGAATATGTCGGGGACATCGTCGACCTTCGCTTCTTCTCGTCCTTTGTGTAACGCTAATTCCATTTATGTTGGTCCTTCAACAGCTGCAAACAATGCTTGAACTGAAATGACGTTTTCTCAAGCGATTGGTACATGACCTTCGCTTTATCAAACTTCCAATTCAAGCATAAAATCAAATAATTAACCACCCATTAAAGATAAATAAAACATAACACATAAATATCATAATTAAGTGTTGGAAATAATAAAAAAGTGGATGCTTATACCTTGTCTTGCAAGTTTAGCACAAAAATTGTTCGTCATCTTTTGAATGACAGACCACTGATGTATTAAGGACCTAACACTTCGCTCATTTGTACTTTGTTTATACTCATTGAAGTATTGACAAAATTTTTCTCAAAGTTGAGCGTATTTTTGGTCCATTCCCTGGATGGCATCAATGTTACTATTCTGTCATGCAGAGACAAGTAACTTGTCTTTTTTAGGGGTGAAGTTTGCAACCCTGGCTGATTTTCTTTGAGAGGGAGGCTCTATGGGGTGGGAGTTGAGAGTCATCCAAAGTCAGGAGAGATTGTTCACCTTGACAACCATAAATGTGGTCAATTTCAAGCTCCTGAGTCAGGA
The DNA here is from genome assembly GCA_022457165.1 of Juglans mandshurica. Classification (NCBI taxonomy): domain Eukaryota; kingdom Viridiplantae; phylum Streptophyta; class Magnoliopsida; order Fagales; family Juglandaceae; genus Juglans; species Juglans mandshurica. Next base: position 3,512,134 of record CM039629.1, on the reverse strand, counting down.
GGCTGGTAAAGAACATATTTACATGCTCTTGTGAATCTATCTCTGAAAAGTTGTAAACATCAAAATGTGGTACACATGTTAGACAATTAAGAACAATATTTGCAAGTGATTTTGGTAGCCGGCTTAGGAATCCTATGGTAACATATGACCACGCTTAGCACCCTCCCTAGCATGGCTGCAACAACTAGTTGCCACTATTTATTGGCCATCTGGATTACCATGCCATGTAGGTGTGTGCCAAAGTGCCACTTCACCCATTCCAAATTTTCTCATCATCACAGCCGAGGGGTTAAGACAATTCAAATCCAATAACAAAATCAATTTGCAAAATAGAAAATAAGAGCATTCTCATCCACTTCTCTAAACACTTGTGTGTTTTAAATGTGACTCAAAATGGTTTACAGAATTTACATCATGTGTGAGACAGGAGCCCAACATCAAATGGATGTAAAACCTTACCCAAACCCCAGTTGCCTTTTGTGAAAATATCACAAACTGCAATATGTCCATCTAGGTGAGGATTACCCCGCCATCTCGATGGGGCCCTACTAACACTTATGAATTAACCCCTACTAACACCAACATCATAACCTAACAGTAGACATGCACCCCCCCACGAGAAATAATTATTCATCAGTACCAAACAGGTCTCAATAAGCAGCATGCAAAATGAAAAAGAACATACAAACATAAATTATAAAGTAGCTCATTTAGTCCAAACCAGGTAATTCAAACCAACATCAGCTCAATCCATGGGAACAATAAGCAAAGATACCACCAAATCAATTAATAGCAAGGTAATATCAATTTGTTCAAACCAACAAACAAGTCCAAACTGTGTAATTACACAACATTCTACAATGGTAGATTCGGGTTTCAATGTGCCCTGAATCATATAAAGATCAAACATGTATACAACCAACGAAATACCACAATAACATAAATATAATTTTTCCAAAGAACAAACAATTACCACAATCCAATTGGTGCAATGTCTCAGATTCAACCATCACATATACATTAGAGCACAAGTTCAAGGATATACAAAGAGACTAATGATTCAAATCATGAAAGAATATTCTGAATTTTCAATTCAAATTGGGTGAAGGAAAGAACAATTCAAAATGAAATCAGTCGACGTTTTTTTGACAAGTTAATCAACATCCTTTAAACTCAATCAGTTACTTATAGTTATTTATTTCTAATAATTTTCTGAACAAGGTGAGTAAACCAAAGTGATAACTGAAGTTAAACAAAGCCAACACATTCAAAGCCAATCAAAGTGAGGTCTAAAGCAGAAGAAAAAAAACTAATTATCCAAATCCAAACTAGAGCTGCAAAATTTTTAATCCGAATCTTCCATTTTGAGTGCCTAGATACATACAACCAACAAGTCCAAACTGTCCAATTCCACAACATTCAACCATGGCAGATTCAGATTTGAGTGTGCCCTGTATAAATGGATAATAACAAAATCAGGTGAAGGAAATAACAGGAAAAAATGAACTCATTCCCAGTTTTTTTGACAAGTTAATCAAAATTCTTTAAACTCAAGTTGTTCCATTAACTTATATATCTCCATTTTTTGATCAAGGTGACTAACTGGATGATAACTAAAGCTAAAGAAAAGGCAACCCAAACAAAGCCCATCAAAGTGAGGTGTAAGAAGAAGAACAAAAACAATTATCCAAATCCAAACATAGATGCTCAAATTTATGTTCACAATAATAGTATTGAGTGCCCAAATACAACAAGTCCAAATTGAGCACAAGTCCAACATTCAACCATGGCATATTCAGATTTCAGTGTGACCTGAATCATATAAAAAGCCAACATGCAAAAAATACTCGAAATTGCTCAAATTTGCTCAAAGAACAAACAATTTCCTCAAACATATAAGGACAATGTCGCAGATTCACCCAAGGCAGATACATGCATTGAGTGTGCCGTGAATGACACATAGATCTATTATCCATTCAAACCCTAGAGCACCAAGTAAAATGTAGGGTTCTCGAATTTCAATGGCCAAGCAAATCGATTGAAAAATACAACCAAGAAGTCGAAAAAGGTAACACATAAGAAAACCAGGGTAGATATGCATGAAAGTTTATGTGAATATGGGTCACAGATCCATGAATATTCAAACCCTAGAGCACTAATTTAAATATAGGGTTCTCGAATTTCAGTGGCCAAAGTGACAAATACAATAATATTTAAACTCGAAAATGTATCAAATTTAGCCATGGGAGAAATGCTCAGTGTGTTCGATTTGTTTGAGAGAGGACCTGTGGCGCCCCCGACCCCAATGTAAGGAAACACAAGAATCGAGATGTCGGGATGATGACAACAAGGTCACGCATCTCAATGATAGTGCCAAGTGTGTGTACATGTAACAGTGTACAAAACAACGCAGCGGAATAGTCAACTAAGTACCATAATTTAAATACAATCTAAACATCAATAAGGTTTAAAAAGTAGTTCTACAGTCATCCAAAATTAAAATACAGTACAGTAAAATAAAATAACTAAGCAAGTGATCCCAGATCACTCCTCGGGCGGAGCCGTCTCCTCAGGCTCTCCCTCATCCTCCTCATCTGCATCAAAATCTGCGTTACCACAAAATGGTACCGCAGGTAAGTATAACCCAAATAACCACGTAATGAAAATGCATTAATGCAACCAACATGCATGCATATGAAGAAATATGCATTTTCCTCAAAACATCATTTTTCTCGAAAATGATTATTTTCCAACACACGCCAAAATCCCATTTGGCCCAAAATATTCGTAAAACATTTTCTCAGAAAATGATTTATACAGAAATCCAACACACTATTTTCCCAGAAAATAGTTCATTAATCCATTATTACCATATGCACCATGGCCTCCCCTAGGGACCATCTGCACGTCCTGGCTTCGTAGCGATGCTCAGTTCTGCGTCCGGCGCGTACATGGCCAAGAATCCACACTACGCAACGAGAGATGCCCAGTTCCGCGCCCAGCGCGTACGTGGCCAAACATCCTCTAGTCCCCGCCAGCAGAAGGACCACGGAGTCGGCACGAGACCATCTCGTCCGATCCCATTGTCGCCCAGCGACAATCCAGGGGACGTTACTCAATATATTCCGCTCCCGAGTAACCAGAGGAGCTCCACCGAGATAATGCCCCATCTCGGCTTGGGGTCGTGATACACACGCACCCAAAATCTATTTTCACATGAAAACCCAGTTTTCATAAACACATGAACATGAATGCAATACACGAAAACTCAGTTTCTTTTACAAACATGATCATGCATGCAAAATGCAATGTACATGAACAACACCATATCCAAACCAATAATTACCAACCCAAGCAATCACACAAACAACTCCAATCACCAATCCATCCAAGCCCCGTACTCCTCGGACTCAGTCCGGCATGTCTAACCAAATACAGTGAAATGAGTTAGTGCAAAAATACATTTAAATCATGAAAGTTTTTTGGAGAAATACTTACAGCGCTATATAGTAATTTTCGATGGATCACGAAGCTGCAAGAAGTGACGTCTGAGCAACGCAACAGTGCAAAATACAATGTGGCCGTGGGTCACAAATACCCACTTTCAAACGGAGACAAACGAAGACCCAAGATTGATAGGGTAAGGTCTAGGGAGGTCGGTGAAACTAGTGGTGGTGAAGGTTGGCCGTGGGTGGCGGCGTGGGCGGCGGTAGAAGACCAAAAACACCCAAATCGGAAATGGGGTTGGTTGTGCTTCACCGGTGACGGATCGGAGCTGGGGTTGGGTCCAATGGGTTGCTAAGAGGTCGATGATGAAGTGGTGAGAAGATGGTGGCCAATGGTGGTGCGACGACGGTGCAGCGGTGGAAAGAGTGCCGCGGCTTGGAGAGGCTCGTGGTGGCTAACGGCGGCGAGAATGGAGTGGAGGTTGGTGGGGTGGCTTTGTCGGCGGTTGGGGAAGACGGTGGGCCGGGCGGTGCAAGTCACGGCGGCGCGGTGGCGGTGGGCTGGGCAGAAGAAAAGATGCACGGGGGAGAGGGAGGGGGAGCAGTTCGCGCGGGAGAGAGGGTCGAATGAGAAATAAGGAAGAAAAGAAAAGAAAGAGAAACTAAAATAATTAAATCCAACAGTAATTAATTTAGAATAAAGAGATTTTAAATGCATAACAATAATTAATAATAAGAAAGCACTTCAAAAATAATTTTCATAAACTAAAAATCATAAAAATAACCCAAATAAAATTTAATAATTATAATACAAGAGAATAAATTTTTGAATAAATAAAAATAATCCTTCAGTAAAAATACACTAAAATACGGGGTGTTACAGGACATAGTCCATCCATAGAGAGAAGAAGAGGGAATATGCGAGAGAAAAGAGATAACTTACATATAATGTGTCGATGAAGAGAAGCCACCATCAATGGTGGCAAACAATGCGAGAGAGGGCCTCCACGACAAACGAGGGGAATCGAGAGTGGAAGAGAGGAACATGCGGGACCAACATCAAGAAATGAAGGGGATGGTCGATTGGAGATGTACAATAGTTCTCCAAATATGGGGAACGATTGTAGCTCCCCTAAATGAAATCCCTTAATGGGATGGGAGGGAGCTTTTCAGCTTCCCCCAAATTATTTCCCTAAATTTTAGAGATAACAATAATTTAGGCATCCGGATGGGAATGCTCTTAGAGAAGCAATTCAGATCCCTTAGTTGTTAGGAGTTTGTTGGGTTCTTTATCCCATGTATGACGGAGGTTGTTATCGTAATTTGGGGTCTGGATGAGGGGTTCATCCAATGCTAAGTTGTTTGGGTTTGGCATTTGGGTTGCACGTTAGGCCCATCGGGCTTGTTAGAAAGGATTAAGCCCTTCCAGTGGAAAATTGAAAATTACAACCAACAATGGGCAAAATGCCGGAGGTCAATCTTTCAAATTCCATTTCGGTAATTATTTCGATTTGTACTAAAACTAAATATTTCGGTATAAGTACGTTTCAGTGTACCATTTTGAAATTAGCTATATATACTAATAATTAATAAAATAAATATATGTACATGTAAGTTTGTATCATATATGTATTAGTAGGGGTGAAAACCGACCAGGTTCGGTTTACCGAAACCGAACCGATATGATTTTCAGGGGACGATACCGACCAAAACCGGTCGATGAAAGGTGGGAAAACCGGCCGGTTGCCATCGATTCATCGGCGTTCCCATCAAATCCTATCACATACAAACTTCTCAACCAAGTAACCAACAATCGGATCCGCCAAAGCCAGAAACAAATTAAACAATACATCGTCATCCAGAGAGAGAGAGAGTTGAGACCAGGGTCGACTGAGAGGGAGATGTGTGATCTATGAGGGAGACGAGAAATCTAAGAGGGAGACGAAAGGGAGAAAGAGATCTGAGGGAGATGAGAACCAGAGAGCTACGGCAGAAAGAAAAGAATCGTTAAAATGAAGAGGGGAAGGGGGGGGGGGGTTAGGGTTGAAGCCCTAACCCAAAACCAGCCCTAATCCAAAACGGCACCGTTTAGTATAATAAACCAAACAACGTCGTTTTCATTTATTTTTTTTGCAAAATTGGAACTTAAAACGATGCTGTCACTTACTTAAGTGAAATGACATCATTTATATTGCATATAAATATATAGGAAAATATTATATATAATCGACTGGTTCACCGATTTGGACTAGGTTCAAATCGGAACCGAACCGGCCAATTACGGTTTTAGCTAATATCTATCGTCGGCCGACTGGTTTCCTGTTAGTTTCGGCCGGTTCCGTGCTCTGATGGCCACTCTGAGTTGGTGTCGGCCGGTTTTCTCGGTTCCTGTACAACCCTATGTATTAGTATGTGTGTATGTATATAAATATGGAAGAATTGAAGATTTTTTAAAATGAGTATACATTAAAAACATTAAAAAAAGTAGAGATATCCGTGTTAAAAGATAATATTAAAAACAATTACAGACTTGAATTGTGACACCAAAAAATATATAAAGAAAAAAAAAAGAAATGTTAAATTATTAAAAATAATGAGATTTAAAAAAATGAGGAAAGATATTTGAAGTTAAAAAAAATTAAAATATATAAATCCATAATCCATTTTAGATTTTAAAATTACATTAACGTCGTCTACATTTGAAATTTATAAAAATGTTATCCAAACTTAAAAAAATTACAAAATTATTATTAAAATAGTCCAAAATGAAATGTAGTCCAAAATTAGCCGTAATGAACATGCATAGTGTACAGAGTACTACCTCAAAATGGAAAATTCCGTTGGGTCAGAAGAAATTCAAAACTATGCTGGTGATCTCACCTTTAACCACAAAAGCATTGGGACAGAATTTATGTTATACGTTATATTTATTTTATAATAATTATTTTTATAATATTGTATAGTTAATTTGTGAAATTATTTTATAAAATCTGTTAAAATATTTTTTGTAAGATTAGTTTATTTTGTTGAGTTGAGATAAAAGTTAAAAAATAATAAAATATTATTAGAATATATTTTTTTAATATTATTTTTATTTTAAAATTTAAAAAAATTAAAATTATTTATTTTATTTTTTATGAAAATTTAAAAAAATTATAATAATTAAATTTGATAAAAATTTTTGAAAATGCTTAGCATAAAAAGATTGTTTAGGATAGCAATTTCTTTTGGTTGTGTAAAGCTCGAGTCTACTTGTTCTTCCTCCTAAACGCTTATCGTTCTTCCTCCTAATCTCTTATCTCCCATCGCATCCCAAGGTAACATTTCTCCTCTTCCTTTTCTTCGTATTGCAAATCATTCTCTATTTTCCTTATTTTTTTTTCGCTGTGAATTTGTTCCCTTTCGTTTTCTAAACTTTCGCTGTGAATTTGTTCATTTCATTGTTGGTGGGCAGAGCTAATAGCGGATTTTCGCTTAATCGGATTTCAAATTTTATATTCATCAGTTCGGATCTTTGTATTTTATAGAGTGGTTTAGATCTTGTGTTCTTTTCCCCCTTGTTCTCCTTCAGTTCTCTTTGGTATATTTTGCTATGTTTTGTGTTTATTATTTCCAGTTTGATTTGGATTTCAGTTTTAAACCATTGCTTGTTAGATTTAATGACAAAGATTTTGATATGTGCCACGCTTTGGTTGTTTTATCAAAGCAAAACAACTAAGCAAACCAACTAATAGAGACGACCTAAGTGAGAGTTCATGAATAAAATTATGGGTACCATCCCTCTTTCGTAAAAGAAAAAGAACTAAAAGTGATGACCTTTAGATGTAAAATTCCTTTTATTAATTTGGATTTTTTTTCCTGTATTCTCTGCCACGCTTTGGTTGTTTCGCGGCTACCTAAGATTTTGTTTGGAGTGGTTGTCGATTTTTGCAAGAGAACGGGAAGAGGATCAAACCTTAGTTTTTTTTTTTTTTTTTTTGATAAGTAAGAAGTTTATTAAAACACGTAATTAGGCATAGCCCAAATACATAGGAAGTATACAAGAGAAAAACAATTAATTACAAGTTAAAGTTGAAAAACAGCACAAAAGTCGTTAAGACTATTCCCATCCGTTACAATAACCGAAGCCCAAAGCAACAAAGTATGAAAAAAGAAAGCTCTAATCCCTTCCACTGATCGTTCTCTATTGTCAAAGGATCAAACCTTAGTTATTATTCAATGATTTTCCCCTTTTATATTGAATTTCACTATCATCTCTTCATGGATCTAATCCCCTCACCAAGTTTATATTTGAACAGTTTACGGATCTCATTTGTTAGCAGTTGTATGAATACACATGTCCTTGAACTTTTCAGAGTTGTGTGTGTGTTTTCAACTATCATAATGATCCCTGCTTTTGAATTTCAACAATTTTTTTCGTGGCAAACTCATTTTTTTCCCCAAAATTTTCATTACCCAGTATATATGAACTTCTTTATCAGGATTGATATTTTCATTACCCTGAATATCGACTAATTTTTACCAGTTTTATTAGTTTAAGTTGTTTAAAAGCATCAAGGTTTCAATAATTCTATAAAAATTTGGATAAGCAGAGTTTTTTTCCTAATTATTAATTTTGTTGCTAGCATATCTTTGTAATACATAAGGGGTGTCTAAACGAATGAGCTGATGGTTGAGCAGGCTAGTAAGAAGCGAGAACTTATTCGTTTCCAGCAACGATGTCATTGAACAATGGAATGAGGTCCTGTGCTAGGTTGTTGATGTCCTCGGAAGCATTTATGTCAAAATCAGGTTAGTTTGGTGCCATCTGCTGCTTTCTAAGGCATCTGGTATTCCCCATGCCATTTATGGCATTTGTGTCTTATGTTGTAGTTAAGTGCATGCGCAATATTATATCAGACATGATATTTTGGGAAAAAAAAAAGAATGTATGCAGGATTTCATTTGCCTTGTGTCTTATATATTTTTCAATGGTTTTAATTATGCTAGTTAATCATAATCAGAAATAACTTCCCTTGAGATCTAGTATGCTATAATGATGTGGACAAATGCTGTATGCAAACATGTGCATCATGGTGGTGCAAAATGGAGTTCTCAAAGATGCTTGCAGTTCAGTATTACAAAAGAATTTAATTGGTACCGCATGAATGACTTGCATGACAAATCTTTTAGTTATTGAGAGTTTACAATTTACAAATTTTAGCCAAAATCACATAATGTGTTAATTCGTATTTATTCCCGACGTGTCAAGGAGCTCCCTAGTGCTAAAAGGGTGGACTTGGGATGTGATATCCCATATGATAAAGATAAGGGTAAGTGGTATATGAGATCTCACATTATTTGGGAATAAGAAGTTCTTGTTCTTTATAAGGTTTCAATGGGGCTCCAATTGTATTATTGACTAGTCATTTTGGAGTATAGGTCGTGTGTTTTAGGCATTCTATTGGAGCATTATAAATGGTATCAGAGCTTGTCCCAACCAGAAATGTGGGACTTGAGCCGTGCCACCTACAATGGACTAGCTCGACGAGGATGTCAAGAATTTAAGGGAGGGAGATTGTGATACCCCATATGATAAGGATAAGGGTAGGTGGTGTATGAGATCCCACATTACTTGGGAATGAGAAGTTCTTGCTCTTTATAAAGTTTCAATAGGGCTTCAATTGTATTATTGACTAGTTTTTTTGGAGTATAAGTCATGTGGTTTGAGTCTTCCATTGGGGCATTATAAATGGTATTAGAGCTTATCCCAACCAGAAATGTGGGACTTGAGCCGTACCACCTACGATGGACTACCCTGACGAGGACATCAGGAATTTAAGAGGGGGAAATTGTGATACCCCATATGATAAGGATAATGGTAGATGGTGTATGAGATCCCACATTGCTTAGGAATAAGAAGTTTTTGCTCTTTATTAGGTTCCAATGGGGTTCCAATTGTATTATTGACTGATCCTTTTGGAGTATAGGCCATGTAGTTTGGGTCTTCCATTGCGGCATTACATGGGATGAGCTGTAGCCAAACATATTGTGTTTGATTATACATTAAGAATTCCCTTCAATAATCCTTTACACGGTTCTTGGCAGGTGGGGTCGTGCATCCAAGGTTTACTCCTTAAGGGTGGGTTTGATAGGCCTTGCCTTGGCGAGGTTCCCCATCATTTAAAAAAAAAATTTATGATGATGAATCACGGAGACTGTGCAAGTTCAACGTGTCTTTAACCTGGTTAAACCCTGGACATTTGTAATTCTTTCCATCACACAGACCATGTAAATTATCAGTTTTTCATCAATGAGACGTGGTCCCTAGAAATTGTTTGCATTCAATGGTTCAAGCCTTAGTTCGGGTGGGAGCATACTCTCTAAGACCAAGACCCTTACCACTAGAGCCAACTCCTAGAGTTAAAAAAATCTCATTTAGACTGGTGTATGTCTAGTCAACACCTCAACTGTTGTGGCTCTATCATTGGAGTTTCTTAAAAATATTGGAAACCGTGAAGTCAAAGAATTGCAAAACATATGGAAATAGTAGGGCCTCATTTGTTTTCGCAGATGAGATGAGTTGAGATTAAAGTTAAAAGTTAAATAAAATATTGTTCGAATATATTTTTTTAATATTATTTTTGTTTTGGATTTGAAAAAGTTGAATTGTTTATTTTATTTTATGTGAAAATTTGAGAAAGTTGTAATGACGAGATGAGTTGAGAGGAGTTGTGAAAACAAATGAGGCCTAAATGTGGTATGATGTGATTTTATTTACCATGTTTAAACTTGCAATCTATTGTGTTTTAGTAAGCATGTAAAGTTTTCCTAAATTCCAGATCCCCCTGGATGCTGAATGGCTACTTGTCAAATGTCAAAAGTGTGAATGCTTGCCCATGTCACTAAACTAGAACAATTGACTTTTTTTTTTCCTACCAGCAAAGAGGGGGTTCCACTCAACCGAGGTGAAGAGAATGGGGGGACATGGTCACGATGAACCTTACTATCTGCATGCCAAACACATGTATAACTTGGATAGGATGAAATATCAGAAGTTGACAATGAGCCTTGCAGTGTTCACTGCCTTCAGCATTGGTGTGGCTGTTCCGGTCTTTGCTGTTGTATTCCAACAAGGGAAAACAGCTTCTGCCTGAGAACCCCTGTTTTTCTTTTTTCTTTTTTACAGTAATAAGAGATCCAGTATCCCTGTTGTTTGGCCAGGTTTGGTTTGGTTTGAAAATTGTCACATCTCCTCTTGCATGTATTCTGCGTCTCTATGGATTATTGTTTTGAATGTCAAATACATGGCCGCAAATTAATAAACTTCTTCCGATGATTTGTGTGATTACTTGATGTGGATGTTATGCATCGCCAATCACTTCATTAATTGGTATCTTGATGAGGGGAAGAGTCACGTGCTTATTTGATTCAGGATAGAAAGAAATGTCTTGTAGTTTTTTAATAGGGCAAAAATGAAAAAGGTTTTTTCGGTGAAATGGATATGGTGACATGTTTTATTCATTTTTTTCAAAGCGATTATGCGGCAGTTGCATAATTTACGGTGGTAAATATATTTTCTCCTCTGGAATACAGTGACCTTTCAGATGACATGCATTCTTCTCACAATTTACTTAAATTATGTTAAAGCTATCTTGATTTTACCATGAACTTGCGTTTGAGACACATTAACCCCACCCAAAGGATCTCATAGCCCTCAGTGATAAATAATCAAGGAAGGAGAGTTGGTTTGGAACTTGGAGGGTAAGGGCTCTGGCTGGGACCAGGGACGAAGCCGGGATATATGTAAAGGGGGCAGTAGAATATATAAAAGTTTGTATATAATAAAAATTAAAATATTACTTAAAAAAATGCATAAGTATATAGGAAATTTCAGGTTTGAATGCAAAATAAAAATTAAAAATATGTAACATGCCAATTGATCTAAGTGTTCTTTCAACAAATAAAGATTATAAATTATCACATTCATTCTCAATATAGACCAGCAAATAATTTATTAAAAATTCCTCATTTATTTTGTTTTGAAACCTTATCTAAAAAATATTAAAAATTGAAAAAATTCGTTCCATTTATATTATTTTGAAACCTAGTCTTAATAATGTTTGTGATTTAAAGTTTTTGGCTTGACCATATTATTCAAATTAAGTTTTTTAAAATAAAAAACAAAGAAAATGACCAATGAATAGTATATTATGATATCCAAAACTAATTTAAACGTACATACAACATAATAAATCAAATTAAAAAATTGGATTTACATTATGAATCAATGAACGTATGTATAATTTATGGAGAATAAAACATATTTGGAATAAAAAAAATTCACATCTAATATTACTCTTTTATTTTGATTTTTAGATAACTTTAAATTAAATTAATGAAAGATAGGATTATAAATTTGTCCCTGGCTAGGATGAAGATAGGATTATAAATTTGGAGGGACGAAATATTTTTAGGCTGAAATAAATAATTCAATTCTAATTTCATTGGAATACCATCGGGACGTGATAAAATAAAATTATTTATAAGCTCGTTCAATTTCTTTTTTTTTTTTTTTTTTAACTCTTTTACAATTCTTTTATAATTATATTTGAAACATAGGATTGTTAGGTATAATTGAAACTGTTTCAAATAGAGGATAGATAAAGAAATAAAATGATATATTTATTTATTGTTTTTATTTTATAGTAAAATAAAAAAAATAAAAAACGAAATAGGAGGAGGACCCAACTGCTTGGGGTTTTGAAAGTAACATGCTAATCAAAATGGATAAGTGGAATGACACACTAATTCTGGAGGAGAAATAAATCTTTTGCTGGAGGAAGTATCTAAAGGACAGTAGTGTAAGAGCATCCGCATCGACTTCTTCAAACAATATTTCATCTCTAAATTTAACTAATTTTATCAATAGTTGGCCCACATTGAATTAGCCAAACCCTTTTCATCCAAAATATTATCTACAGTAATTTCATCATTTTCTTCAAAGATGAAAAGAACTGTTTCAACTCCAGATACATTGTTTATTAATTTCGGCTCCCTCTCTCCTGCTATTTCTTTATCTTTCTTCTTTGCTTTCTCTCCCGCGTTTCTTCGTCTCTTCTTCCCTATTTCTCTCTCGCGTCTCTTCCTCCATTCTCTTCTTCTAGTTTTTTTTACCTCTTCTTTCTCTTCTTCCCTCTTTCTCTCCTACGGCTACAAAAGTTTCCATCTTTCTCTCTCGCGACTATTTTCTCTAGCACGGCACTGCGGCAGCTTCTCTCCAGCACGACAAGCAATAACACAGTAAGATTCGAAACCCTAACCTTGATTTTATTATACTACTCCTTATTTGACTCGTGTAGCTATTGTATATCTGTCTCATTTTTGTGTGTTTCCATTGGACACGGAATGCTCTGTAAATTTTGCCAGGGTAGAGCAAGGCAATCATGTTATTCAATTAACGAGCTGAAGCATTCAATCAACGAACCATTGAGATTGAGGTGAGGATAAATAATGCTGGAAAGTGCTGTAATGTTTCTCTAGAAATCCCAAAATTGAGTTTAAGGTACTGAGTTTCTAAGCAATATGCAGGAATCTCGTGTATGTAAGACCTCATGTTAATTAGCCTAATTTCATGTAGAGTTGTACTTTTCGTACATTTTGTGACTCTATAGAAGACTTAAAAAAGTCTGATTGTTATTACATTGTTGAATATTAAATAACTTAGTTCTCTGATTTTTTTTTTTTTTTTGGTTACTTAATTTTTCTGCATCACTTTCAAAATTTCAATTCTGACATAATATGTTTTACAAAAAATCCTCTTAACACTCAACACTCCACACTATTTTTAATTTTTATTATTTTTTTCTTTTATTAAATATTTATTATATGAATAATGAATAAAAAATTTAAAATAATTTAAAAAGAATAAACTAAAAAAAAATTAAAAAAATTAAAAAAAAATATTAATTTTTGTGATGTTGTGAAATTATTATTGATCAAAGCATATACTTCTGCAAAGCATATACTTGATCATATTTTCTGCTTCAACCTCCCTGGATTGTGCAGTGTACAGTTTCTAAATGTTGGAGTCTGTAATTCATTTTGGGCTGTTATATGTTGGTGAAATTTAAATGTTGGAATGTGCAGTGTACTGTTTTTAAATTAAATATTTAATGAACTTGTGGATTGAGAGAAAATAAAACAAAAGGAACAAGAAAAAGGACCTTGGCCACCCATTTACAACCAGGAACTACATCAAATTATAGCAGGCAGTGTAGAATGATATTTTTATTTTATAAATTGTTGGATTGTGAAAATGAAAATAAATATAAATATGATTGTTGGAGGTTATTGGAGATTATGAAAATAAAATAAAAAAGTATTTAAAAATTACAAATTAATTAAAATAATAAAAATAATAATATTTTATTATTATAGAGAGTGTGATAGCTAATCTAATGTAGACTTCAAGCATTGAGTGATTAGCTAAAAGTAAAAAAGTTACATATTAATCAAATTTTGAAAATTGGGATGACTAATTCAATGCCAATGCTCTAAACTTTTATCATTTGTGTAAGTCTATTTTCATTATTGGTAATGATATACTTATAACTCATTTACTATTATTTTACTACCTAGTTTTTTTTTTATTTGAATTTGGATTAAAAATTTCATAAAATGACATTTTTGCATAATCTAGAGTCAATTTTTATAAAATTGAATTTATTTTTAATTAAATTACATGATTACGTTGATTGATTGAATTTATTTTCTTTTAAATTATGTAAATAGATCATTTTATGATATTTTCAATCCAGACTCAAAGTGTAAAAAGGAAAAAAATAACTAAATAGTAAAATAGTAGTAAAGAAAATATAAGACTATCATTACCCTTTCATTATTAATGCAGTACAGTTTACTTTTTTTTTTTTTTTATATATTAATACAATAAAATCTTAATTATTCACTTCAAGAAAAATAAGGATAAAATTAAAAAACTACGCAATAACAAAACACTAACAACTTTTTTAAGTTTTAATTCATCGATCTAATAGAACTTTGATTAATTACACAAAAGCACAAGCCTCGTTTACTTTATGTCCACGTGTGTTGCAACCCAAAGAATAAAAAACATAAATAGCAGGAAAAAACATGTGGGATCAACATTCTCCGAGGCTCATATAATAATAAATGTTACAGAAGCTTAAAAAAAAAAAAAAATCGCATGCTTCATTGAATTAGATAATCATATTTGAAAATTAAAATAATTATATAAAAATAAATTTACAAATTGATATTATTTCATGTGATCTATTAAATCTACTTTATATTTTTTAATTATTTTATCCTCCTTTAATATGATAATACGATTAAAAAATAATTTATAATTTTTTACTTTTCTATCCATTGAAAAGATAATGATTAAAATAATAATAAATAATATTAAATGATTTTTATCGCATAATATATCATATAATAAGATGAAAATACAGTTCGATAATACGCCATCACAAACCCTTCCTGGCTCGCTCCATCCTTGACATCCTCCGCCAGCACGACAAATCTCAACAGCCGGATTCGCTGACCTGGAACTCAGTGTCAGCGCTTTGATTACCATTGATTTCTGTATCTTTGTCCAGTGGGGTCCGCTTCACTGTTACATAGCGAATGGACTGTTGCCATGTGGCCATGATGAAATGCTTACTTATGGGTTCTGTCACATGTTGTTCTAAGGGGCATTTACGTAATTGGAGAACAGACATGCCTTTTGTTCCCTTGTAACGAGACCGACGGGGTAGGGGTTGTTGTACTAGTAAGCAACGGTTTCCGACGGCTACGCCCTTTTTTTTGTATTTTTCCACGTTGAAAGCTTTGAAACTTTATTTATATATATCAAACCCCAACTTTTTCGGGTTTCTACGCATGATCTTCTCTCTCGTCTCTACCTTCCCATTAAATGCTCTCTTTATGTATTAATCTTTGAAACATTTTATTTGAACATCTGCTTCTCATATTAAATGCCCTTTGAAAATGTTGGCACTAATATTTTTTTAAAAATATTATTTGTACTTTAAAATTTATAAAAAAATTTACTTCGTTGTTAAAAATTATAAAAATTTAAATTTTAAAATAAAACTAACAAAATAAATATTGTAAGTAAAAATTATAAGTACGTATAACATTACTAATATTTTTTTTACTTGTTTTCAATAAAAAATTTTGATAATTTTTATTCTTAAATAAGCGTGTAGAATAAATCTATTAAAATACTTGCATGACATAATTTAATTTTAAAAATAAATTACAAAATTATTTAAATTTTATAAATCAGATCTTACTATTTAAGTAACGTGTATTGTGTGCTTTACCCACCAATTTAATAATAGAATAATTCTTAAATTAGGCAAGAAAAATTAAATTTCTATATAAATTAGGTGGTTCAATTCATAAAGAGAAATATAAAATTCTAAATTCTTAAGAAACGAATTCTAATTACCAAAATAATCATTGAATGTGTGATATTAAAAGAGTAACGCGCTATTTTATAGTATGCTTTTAGTCATATTTAATCTAACATATTTTATTTATTACTTAAATAAATTATCATCTAAAATATCTAAGTGTCAAGATCTATGATGCAGAAAAATATTTTTATATTAGTAAATAAATACGAGATCAATTCATTTATAATTTCTTCAATTTCAATTAATTTTATAATTCCAAAACATAACATGATAAATCCAATAATAACTTAATACGATCTAAACTCAGTTATGGAATATTCAGAACATATATATATATATTCAGGATTATTGCAAGAGATATATAATTACTCGTGAGATTAATTTTTAGGAACTAATTCGGTTCAATTTTTACAGCATATGCTAAAGAAAAGAAAGACAAAAAAAAAAAAAAAAAAAAAAAAAGGAAACCTTTGGTCCGTGAAGTACACGCTGTAGGAGGCGAGACTGGAGAGCGCACGATACTTGGCATTCCGATGTTGTTACGTTGTCGTGGGCAAAACTGTAATTTCGGTGGTCAATAAGAGCCATACTTCAATTGTGCCACTTCCTCCGACCCCAATACGGCACTGTCTCACTCTCTCTCTCAGCTCAGGCCATGTTTTTAGAGAGAGAGAGACACACTCACACCCGCACTCATGTTAAAGAACCCTAACCAACCCTATCGCTCCCTCATTTCCCGTATTTCTGCCTCGATTCCTTCGCTTATTCCTTCCCTAATCCCTAAAAGATGTCGCCTCGGGATCCTACTCCGGCGACCAATCTCCGCCGTCTCGACCCCAAACTCTGGCTCGCATGCGCTGGAAACTCCGTCCACATCCCCACTGTCCACTCCATGGTTTACTACTTCCCCCAAGGTCATGTGGAGCAGTCCTCCTCTCGTCCGAACTTCCTATCCCCTCTCGTCCTGTCCAAGCCCCTCATTCTCTGTCGGATTACCGCCGTCGAGTTTCTTGCAGATCCGATCACCGACGAGGTCTTCGCGAAACTTCTTCTTCAACCTATTGACCCCCAACTGTCATCCGCCTTCCCCGGCTCCTCTCAGTTTATCGAAGCTTCTAGGAACCAGCCCGACCGAAACGACGGCGCCGGAGAAGAAGATAAGGTCGTATCCTTCTCTAAGATTCTCACGCCATCCGATGCTAACAACGGCGGAGGGTTTTCCGTCCCGAGGTTCTGCGCCGACTCGATCTTCCCTCCGCTCAACTACCAGGCGGAGCCGCCGGTCCAGACGTTGTCGGTCACCGACGTTCACGGCGTGGTCTGGGACTTCCGGCACATTTATCGTGGCACTCCGAGGCGCCACTTGCTCACTACTGGTTGGAGCAAGTTCGTGAACCACAAGAAGCTAGTCGCCGGCGACTCCGTGGTTTTCATGAGGAACCCTGGGGGCCAGATGTTCGTCGGGGTCCGCCGCGCCGTACGTTCGAGCAATGGAGATTCCAGCGGCAGATATAGCTTGCCGACAGGCGGAACAACGAGAGTAACGCCGGAGGAGGATAATGCCTGTGGCAGAGAGGGGTTCTCGAGGAGCGGGAGGGGCAGGCTATCGGCGGTAGCAGTGGCGGAGGCAGCGGAGTTGGCGGCGAAGGAGATGCCGTTTGAGGTGGTGTATTATCCGAGTGCAGCGTGGTCGGAGTTTGTGGTGAAGGCAGAGGCAGTGGAAGGAGCCCTGAGCGTGTTTTGGACCACGGGGATGAGAGTGAAGATGGCAATGGAGACCGAGGATTCATCGAGGATGACTTGGTTTCAAGGAACGGTTTCGGGGGCTTCGGTCCCGGACAGCGGGCCTTGGCGGGGTTCTCCCTGGCGCATGCTTCAGGTATATGTTTCGTGACCGTTTTAATCGTGGAAACGAGATATTTGATACCGTTTCGAAATAGTTTATTTTTATAAATATATAAAAATTATATTTCAAAATAATAGTGAATAAGTTATATATAAATATATATAAATTATAATATGAAATGGGATTAAAAAATTAAGAAGTAATGGAAAAAAAATAGTAAAGGCTGAAATCCAAATATTAGTCAAAATCCAAAATATCGACCTGGATATCGACCGGTATAGACTTATAGGGCTAAAATTCTGACCGGTATAAAACTCGGCCTTTTTCTGTGCCGGCCGGGTGTTTACACTGCTTTAGGACTATGTTTTACTATTTGAGCAAGGATAAAGCTAAAGCTCCGCTCTCGGTCTCGCTACATTTTTTTTTAGAGTTTTTTTAATATTTTTTTTATTTAATGATTAAGTAAGTATTTTTTAATGATATTATAAATTTTTTATTTTTTTTTTAAATATTTTACAATGTTAAAAAATTATATGTACAAAAAAATGAAATAAAAAAATACAAGATTTTATCCTGAGTGGGATCGGGACCGGGGGCTGTAGAGGCGTCCTTTGAGCAAATATGATTTCTGGGATTCTATGATATGCTAGGAAGCACCTTGGCTGGTGTTTTGTGTCGTACATGGGCACGGCTTGGACATGGCATGATACGTGTGCATGAAATAAAAATAAAACGAAAATTTTGTATGCTTTTTATACATGGCAGGATACACAGGCTACGGTTGGTACACCTTGATATACGTTTGGGGTAAAACAGAATAGAGTTTTCTTAATAAAAATTATTTCTAATTGTTATTTGAAAATGCTTTGGGGTGAAATATCAGGGATACTTATGAGTGTTTTGAGGTTATTGATGAAAATTAAATATAGTTGATAATTAGTCTACGTACTCTAAACATATGTTTCTTTCCAGTCTGTTATTGCTCGAGTTTTAGATATTGATTGCTCTTTGGCGGTTTTCAATCTTTCAACGTTTTGCCTCTAAAAATATCCGCTACAGGTTTTCTCAATCTTTCCTTATCATACTTATAAAAAAAAAAGTTTTAGTTTTGAATATGTTTATCTTCTAAATTACTTATATAAAAAAATATGTTTATCTTCTAAATCAAAACTTAATATTAATATATTATATACAAACTCGGTGTGTGTGCGCGCGTGCGCGCACATTGATTAGTGGGATAATTTGTCCTAGCCATATGGTGTCATAGTATTTTAAGAATTTCATATTATCCTATCCTAGGGGGTCACCTTAATAGGCCTTAGAAATGTTGTCTTATATTTAGAGGGAAAGGAACGAGAAAAATCTTGAAGACCACGAGCGGACATATCTCTTCTTCAATACTTGGTTCCTTTTGGGCAGTTTATATGGACACGTTTTTATGATTTTCTTGTACATTTTTCTATCTCTAATTAGGTGTATAAGTCCTATGTATTTGTGGCTATTCTTTTTGTTTTTTTTTTAATGAAAAATTTCAATGACTTGTTAAAAAATAAAAAGAGAAATGTTGCTGCCTTATTCTCTCTGTTGGTTAATGTAGCCCTTCACTTGATTATTGATTTGTGGGAGTAGGAAGAATGATTACACTCTTGGGATTGGTGCCCTCTTTCTTGTCTCCGTAGTCTGTCATGATTCTTGACATGCTGTCTAGGGTGTAATCGGTCCGGTTTTAGATAAAATCTGGAACTGAATTGGTATATACCGATTTTGTATTTTTCAAAACCGATTACGCACCGGTTATCCTCCTAAACCGGTACGTCCGGTTTTATCGGTTTCTGGTCCGGTCCTGTTTTTCGGTTTTTTTAAAATGTAAGTTTCACAATTTGTCATTAAAAATTTGTTTATAAAAAAAAACTGATTTAAAAAAACTGTTTTATACTTTTATTAATATATTAGACTATATAATAGTATTAATATTAGACTATTGATATAGTTATAAGTTATATATTAGTATTAGTTATAAACTTTTAGTGATTTAGTATTAACATTTTATGTAATAATTTATAAATTATAATAAGAAATTATTTCATATATGAATATATATAATTATATATATTATATATATAAATTTCACATAAAAATTTATAATTATACATTATATATAAAACTTATATACATTAATATTTAATATATATATATATAAAATATTTTGTATAAAACTTATATATAAAAATATTATTTTTTATTTTTTTAATCAACCGGTCCGGTCCAAAAAATTCCCGAACCGGAACCAGACCGGAACCGGCCGGTTTTTAGATTTTAAAAACCGGTTCCGAACCAGACCGGTTCAAAACGGGTAAAACCGGTCCGTTCCGGTTTGAGTTTACACCCCTAATGCTGTCTACCTAAGGATAGGGAACTCTCATTATATATTTGGAATAGTATTAATGGTGAAGATCAAGGTGAATATAGTTGTGTTTGAATATACAGGCATAATACTGATAGAGACTGTTATATTTTTGGAATAGTTCTAGCAATAGATATCAAGGTGAATATTGTGTTTGAATATTTGACTATGATATGACATGATTAAAACTGAAATCTTGTTTTCGGAGATGAGTTGAGATTAAAGTTAAAAAGTTGAATAAAATTTTGTTAGAATATATTTTTAATATTATTTTTGTTTTGGGATTTGAAAAAGTTGAATTGTTTATTTTATTTTATATTGGAAGTTGGGAAAGTTGTAATGATTAGATGAGATGAGATGAGATGATATGTTTTTCCAAAACAAACAAGGCTACTTGGTTATTTAGTGCTTTGGAAAAAAACAACTTGAATCATGAAAATCTTGTGATGTCTCTGAATTTGATTTGAACACTCTTGGAATAGTAAAAAAACTTGCATATGGACATAATTAATGTATCTTCCTTTGGTGTTCCCCTTGAATTAGCCGATGTTCACTTGTGGGAAACTCCTTGTTGAGGGCCTGTGTATCCCCAGGATTAGTTGGGACACTGTTCCTGAACACCCGGTGCCAATAAAAAAAAAATCTTCTTTTGATGTTGGGATGATGACTTTGTCAATTGTCAGTAGCACTGAAAATAAATATAATTTCTTGATAGATGATGAAACATGGAAGTGAGGAGTTTATTTTTAATAAAGTAATGTATTCCAGAAAGGGCCTTGGAGGTATATGCTGCTTGCCTTGAAATGTTTTAAAATAATGCTTTTTGCTTCTGTCTAATTTTTGGTTAGAGAACTACATTTTTTCTTTTGTTTTTCTTTTATTCCTTTTAATTTGTGTTTACTTCTAAAATTTTCTGTTGTGAATAGGTCTTGTGAGGGAACATGACTATTTGTTTTTGTGGGGGTCTTGTGAGGGATCAGTGATTCTTCACTTTCCTTACTGTCAGGGCCAGCTTACAGGCCCTGGTTGGGCACTACAAGGCTGGGTGGGCGTTGGGGTTGTTTGTACACCACATAACTTTATGTTTAGGCAGTTTATGTGCTGTATTATTATTTGTAGCCGACCTTTCGAGATTTTGAAGTTTCTGAGCTTCATTGCTTTGTTACAAACTTAGATCCTAAGAATATTAATACATATTGATCGATTAAACATATGCTTGCGGTTTTTATACTTGGTATTTATTTGCTCTGATTGTCCCAATTTTTGCTTTTGATTGTTAATTATAGAATGAAAGTGAACTGTTGTTGATCAGGGTATTGGCAACTTGCTTATTCACTTCTTTCTGTAAAACATATTTCAGCGATATCATTTTCCTTTTAAGTTAGTAATGGTTAAATATGTGCATCTAGTGTACTTATGGTGACATAGTAGATAACAAATCTTCACATAGCTTTTATATAATGCTGAGATAATATTGTGATACTTATATCACAACAATGTCTTACCTTGTTTCCCTTGGATTCTTTAGTTGTTATAACTCTATGTATCACAGGTCACATGGGATGAACCTGGAGTCCTGCCGAATGCCAAGGGAGTGAGTCCTTGGCAGGTTGAATACATTTCACCAACATCGCCACTCCATACTGCATTTCCTCCTGCAAAGAAATTCAGAGTCCCTCAGAATTCTGGGCCTCTAACCGATGGAGAGGGGGACCTTTTTTTTCCCATCACAGAATTTACAAATTCAACAATGAGGCATATGGGCCAATCATTCTTGAATTATAACACTTTTCCTGCTGGCATGCAGGGAGCCAGGCAAAATCTATTTAGACAATCAGGTTTATCCAACTTAGGTGAAAACAATATTTACACTGATAATTCCTATGGAAACAATATGGTGCCAAAGTTGAAAACTGTTTCCACTGAGCTGAATATTGGCAGTTCACAGTCTGAAAAGCTATCACCTGATAGCCAGAGTAGTGTGCTCTCCTTCGGCACGGAATTGATTGGAACCCAGTGCTGTAGCTCAACAAAAGTTGGTGCTGGTTGCTTTCAGTTGTTTGGTAAGATCATTCATATGAAGCAGCCTGTTGAAAGTGGTTTTGATGACAGTGGCTGTACAGAAGATGATGGCATCAAAGGGTACAATGAAACTGAACCCTTAAACAACCCACTGGATCTTTCTTTGACTTACCCGAAACTGCTTGACAGGCTTGATGTCCAATGTAAGAGAGCCTCGGCTGTTGGGGCATGCACTTTGTAGCGATTGCATCTGTCTTACAGATAAGTAGCTGTACAGGTATGATTTTTGCTCACTGGATTTGACTAAGCTTCTTGGTTTATATGATGAAATGAAATGATGTATGTTCCTAGAGATATGTTGTACAATTAGTTTTTTTATCAATTCTTCTTAAATTTGATTATGGTTCTTAGGAGTTTGGCCTGTTTTTAACTTTTTATCAGTTTTAAATGACATGTTGTCCTTTGCGAGAACTTATTCAAGCCTTACCTCTTGGATTGTATACATTTTTTTGTTTCACCATGGCATTGACTAGCAGTTCCACCTATGTAGTTTCAATTCTACTTTCATCATAATCATACCTGTTTTTACTTCAAAAATGTATGTAGTTAGTTTTTTCATTAGATTGTTCATCCCTTTTGTTTTTTTGTAAGACAATTTTATTAAAAATGCAAAGGGTTCCAACCCAGGTACATAGGATGCATACAAGATAAAACACTCAACTAGGAGGGAGAAGGAAAACAATGACACCAAATTGAAATAATTGGAGAAGCCAAAATTGTCCTGAGCCGACACCCAGACATAAAAGAGTTTTTAGCATCATGGTTCTAAGCTCAACCATCATCTTTTCACAATCTTCAAAGGTCTGAGTCCAAAAACACCACATTAAACGTAAAAGAACCATTTGCTAAACTTCCATGCTGCATTAACTTATATATTCTGAATTCTCCAACAAGCTAACAACTCTGCAACCATTTGAGGCATCGCCCATATTACACCGAAGAGATGAAAGACGGAGGCCCACATTGTACTAGCCACTTCACAATGAACAAAGATGATCAATGGTTTCCTCACTCTTCTTACATAATAAACACCAATCAATCACAAATATTCTTCTCTCTTTGAAACCTATCAAAAACAATTCTTCTCTCTTTCAAATTGTCAGGTGCTAAAATCTTCCCTGACACTATTGTTGATACAAAGATAGTCCTTTGTTCAACCAAATGCCTTTCCTAGGAGAAGGAGGGCCTGTGGGGCGCAATGCATGGTAAAAATCTCTGGCCTCAAGCTTCTTTTTTTTGGAAGGGACATACCGGATCTTATGTTGGGATCTAGGTATAGGAAGCATTCAAACATCAACTCTAATCGATTTCATCGATCATCTTTAATAACTTAGAATATTATCTGCTACAATTTTTTTGACTAAAGCATTGAAATATATCTTCATAAATTCTCCACACAACTAGAAAACCTGAATCTTGTTCCATCACTCTGTGTCTTTCTGGTACATCAGGAGGTACACGTGAAGTTGCCTGGGTTAGTTGGGCTAAGCACTATCATATACTTAGATAGTAATCTTATCAAAGCTTGGAGTGTCTGAACTTTGAAGTAAAATCATCCTATCATGCTTCATCTCCTCATGATAGTTACTCATTTCCTTTGAAGACACCAATGAGAGTAGCTTTCTTTGTTTGCACAGCTTCCTTGAGGAATGAATATCTTTACTGTGGATTATTTACATAAAGGGAAAATTATTGTGATGGATTGGTGTTACATGTGTGTAAACGTAGATCATCTCTTATTGCATTGTGAAGTATCTAAAACTCTTTGGAATGCTATCTTCAGTTTAGCTTGGGTCATGTCTCGCAATGTGGTGGAGCTTTTGGCATGTTGGAAGGGGAAGGTTTGGTTGCCCACAGAGTGTAATGTTGTGGAAGATGATCCCGGGTTGTTTGTTGCATTGTATATGGGATAGAAACGACTAGAACTTTGAGGATAAGGAAAAGACGGTGGTGCCCTCAAGGATCTCTTCTTCAAAACCCTATAATATCATTGGATGATTGGTTATTTTGGTTTTTCTATTTCTAGTTTTCAAGACTCGTATATCTCTTTTTTCGTCTTTCTGCTAGATGCTTCTCATTTATCTGCCCTATATACTCAGGCGACAGCTTTTTGGTCATTAATAAAGTCTAACTTGTTAAACAAATTTCATAGAACAGTGTGAAAAAAAAAAAATTCATTTCCAGTATTAAATACATAAAATGAATGCCTTGATCATAACAAACCATACAAACAGACATATAGATGGATAACTGAAAGTACTGAGCAGTGAAAATCTTGTGCTATTTAGCCATTTAAAATGTCGCATCCATATTCTGAATTTAGACCAAGGGAAACGATTGTAATTATCTCTTCCTTGCAATGAGGCTTTGGGTTCATGCCGATGATGGTGTTTTTAAGAAAGGTTTGGGCAAAATGGCTAGAATTTGTACGGGGTATACAGTAGAAACGGCCAATTAAGAAGAACGATCTCCGACAAATTTCCGATGAATTCAAGGATCTCATATGCAAATTGAATATTGAAATCCTAAGAGGAGATTTGGCTGTATTAATGTTAGAGAAATGTTAAATGTTAAATGCTGTTTGTACTTAAAATTTTACTTATATAACTGTAACAATACGTGCTGATGTGTTAGTTATTAATATGTTGAAAATTATGAATTTTGAAATTTTAAAATTTGAATTATTTTAAAATTCGAATTAAAAAAAAATGATATGGGTCTTCTACTCATGATGTATAATAGTGTATAAAATTGTAAGTATATGTAATATTAGTCACTTCAAATCTATAAAGTGGTGTTATAAAAGTGAAATTTATAAATTGAGGTGGTTATAAAGAACTATTTAAACAAGAAAATGCACATGAATATGATTGGTTTATTTTGCATAAGATTTACATGAATTACTATATAATACTAAATAATTAATGTCAAAGTATGTTGTAAAAAATAAAAGTTGGTGGGACTTAGGATGAAGAAATGTAAAATGAACAACGTTTTTTTAAATAAACAACGATAAAACCAACTTTTATTGGAGCACTTAGACCTTATCCTTAGATTTAACAAATTTCTATAATTGCTCGAATTTTAGAACTTAAAGTTTAGAAGAAAAAAAAGATAGATATATAATGTATATTATTATTGATATAAACTTTGTCAAATAATATTAAATATTTTAAACTGAGACTCGTCCAAAGGCCACCCTTTGAGTTTTAGAATAAAAAATAAGGATCATGCTACTCGGTCCCCATTTTATACCCATTTGAACTTTCTTTTTTTAATTTTATAAAATTTTCTAAAATAGTAAAAATCAGTAGGAGAAATTATTAATTTAAAAAAAAAAAACTGTTAAATGGTGGAAATTTTAAAGGGAGATGAATCATGATTAATCCACCGATGATGCATCCCAATAAAAGCTACCGATTTTTTTTTTATTTAATTGTTAAGAAAATGTTTTTAAATAAATTTGTGATTTTTTTTTGTTTTTAAATGTTTAAAATGATTTAAAAAATATTTGAAAAAAGATACACAAAATAAAAAAATACATTTTACACTTCTCGGTAGAAACTATTGAGACAACCTTTTTTTTTTAATAGTCAACATAGTAGTCAATCTTATTGAACTGAAATATGACATTCAACCATTACAAGAGGTTTGATACATTCAGCAACACAATCAATATCTAGTAGTTCATGTTCTAAATTCACTCCTATTTGAGCAAGTCTATGGGCAAAACCATTCAATTCTCTCTTAACATGCTGCATTTTCCATTGAGCATTACATAGAAGATTGATGATGTTTGAGATAATGCATGTGAGAGGGATGTGTGTGAAGTATTTAGCTTTAAGTATCCTATACTAGGCAATGAAGCAGGAAACATTCTCAACCTCCATATTGGTTTTGCTAAAATGGCTATATTAAAATTGTGTAAGTCTCTAAACCCAAAATCCCCACAAGATTTTCCTGTACATAAGGATTCCTAGCTTGACTAATGGATCTTAGATTGATTTGCCTGATGACCCCACCTGAATTTTGCAAAACATGACTGTAGTTTATAGCATAGTATTTTTGGAAGTAAAAAAACACTCATACTATAGGTAGGCAGTGCCTACAGTATTGCCTTAATAAGAATCTATTTCCCTGCTTTTGAAATGAACTTGTTTTTCCAATTATCCCGCCTCTTAATCACCATTTCAACTATACCATTAAAGGCCCTTGTTTTGGATTTCCCAATAATAGATGGAAGGCCTAAGTACCTGTCTAGGTTAGTAGAAGCCTATGAATCAGCCACCTCCATGATGTGTCTTTTTGTTATTGCCTTCATGTTCCTTCTGAAACATAGGGACGTTTTGTCTTTGTTAAACTTTTGGCCAGATGCAGCTTCATAGACACTAAGGATGTGATTCAAGTGGACCCACTCCTGCATATTAGCTTTACAAAATAAGAGGCTATCGTCTGCAAAAAACAGATGATTCAATCTGATCTGGCACATTTTCTCCCTGAGATGCTTATCATAAACTGGATCTTTTGAATTAGCCCATTGTCTAATAGATTTCATGCAACAAGCAAACTTATTAGTCAGAGAGGACAAATTATCAAATACTCCACTAGCCTACAACCAAGCAGTCTTAATAGCTACACTATAATCCTCATAAGAAGCCCATCTAGCTTCAAATCTACTTGGCCTCTTCAGTGGACAAGAAGATCCATGGTTATTTGTTATGGTCATGAGAAGAGGGAAATGATCAGAAGTAACAGAAGAAAATAGTCTTATGTCAACCATGCCAAATTCTTCACACCAAGCAGAAGATGCCACTACCCTATCGAGTTTCTCCTTAGTGAAGGAAGAATCTGATCTATTATTAAACCATGTGAATTTTCTTTTAGAAAACCTTAGATTATGAAGTTGACAATCATCTAATACATCCTTAAAAAGGGCAATCTGTTTCTCACTCCTTGCTACACCCCCTCCTTATCACTGTGAAATAAGATCTCATTGAAGTCACCAAGACAAAGCCACAAATCAGAATTCAGAGAGTTAAGATGCCTTAAAATGTTATAAACCTCTACTTTTTTTTCTTTTCTTTTTTCAGTAATGAGATGACCATAAAAACATGTGAGCATCCATGGAGGTTTTGGAGAAATGCTATCAACCCATCAATTAATATGCCTTTGAGAATAACTTCGGATTTCTACTGCACAATCAGACTTCCATAATAATGCTAACCCCCCACCACGACCCAACCCCTCAACCATAAACATATTAGTAAAACCAAACAAATGCTTCAAACAGTCCATCTTATTCTTATGTAATCTAGTTTCCATAAGAAATAAGATGTTTGGCTTTTTGTCCTTAACTAAAAGGTTAAGGTCATGAATTTTTCGAGGGTTACTAAGTTCTCGGTAGTTCTAACTTAAAAGCCTAATTTCTCTTGGCGAGGCTGAGAAACAGCCTTCGCCAATATTTTCATATTTCTCAGTTTCCTTTTGAATAACATTTTATCCTCAGTGCTACGGTTGCCAATAGGCAAAAACTTCCTCTTTCTAGTTGCCAAGTAAGTATCAGAATGAGCAGTCACCTTACTTTTAGCATTTCTAACCTTATTCTTTAGATGATGCAGTGAATGAGATGGACTAAAGAAATCTTTTTGTTCAAAGACATCCACCAGACTAGTACCAACCCCATCATCACCAATGGGGACTTTAGCAGGAGACTCATCAACAGATGGAAAAGGAATCACATGTTGCAGTGCAGGACCAATCTTGGAAGAGATGACAGTTGTTGCAGTTGTAGCAGTTGCAACGGTTAAAGTTGCAGAATTGATGATCACAGATGAGAAGCCAATCAACATGTCTTCTACATCTTTCTTAGAATGCCACGTGTTATCCACACCCCCAACTGTTTCATAACTGTCAATTCAGTTACCAGAAGGAGAAGAAGGAGATAACTTATTTGTTGTATCAGAGGATGAAAATATTTTTGAAAATCCAGCAATGAATTTTCCCACCATTCCTCTTGCAACAGTAGATGAAGCACGCATCCATGTACCATATTGCATGGTAGAAGTGGCTTCTATCTTGTTCAAACAACCAACATTGCTATGCATAATAACACTACAAGAAAAGCAAAAACGTGGCAATCTCTCATACTTAAAAGGCACAAACACATGATTTTTTTCAGTGATAACATAGTGCCTCTTGCAAGGGATTTGAAAAGGTCAATCTCAACAAGAACACACATATATTGTCCCCAACCAGTTCCATGATCATCCACCTCCACGTGAATCATGTTCCCAATCATTCCACCAATTCTAAAAGCCACGTTATAATTCATGCACCCAAGAGGCAAATGATGGAGTTGCACCCAAAGATAAGCATGAGAGAATACTAATTCAGTGGGAGGAGTAAGTCCATCAAAGAACTTTAAACAAATCAGATTCTGATCAAAGAGCCATGGTTGACCATCCCATATTCTCTGCAGATCATGTTCAGAACTAAATTCCAAGAGAAACAGATTCTGACCCACTTCAACAATACGAATAACTGCACCAACTTTTCAAACTTTAAGCATAGTTATCTTGAAGGCCTCACGATTGATTCTCCTTTTAAACATGATCTTCCCCACAAGACATAATTGGCCTTTCGTTCTAGTTTGTTCAACATCATTATCCAAGACAAGAACACCCTCCTTTTCAATGGTTGTAAGACTAAGTTTATTCCAATGCGAAATAAAATCCTCAGCCATGTTGTCAAACGAATACAAAACAGGAAAATATG
Organism: Juglans mandshurica; assembly: GCA_022457165.1. NCBI lineage: Eukaryota > Viridiplantae > Streptophyta > Magnoliopsida > Fagales > Juglandaceae > Juglans > Juglans mandshurica. The sequence goes on along the minus strand of CM039629.1, from coordinate 3,483,136 downwards.
ACAATTATAGACTTAACACTCCGCCTACCACTCAAGAGTGAAGGCATAGACTTTCTCCTCAAGAAGCTACAGAAAGAAACTTGAGAGAAAACTTCCAGCCTTTTATAAATATGCAAGTCTTATTGAGACCAACTCTTGGTGGCCTAGCAGTCCCCAATTTTAAAGAGAAATGATATACCCACATCAATTTACACAAAGTTTATGCAACAATCCTACGTTGTATTAGTTTTTTTTTTCTTTTTTTCTCTCACAAGGGATTAAATTTGTAAAAAGGCACTATATCCAGAATTTCAAACCCCTCACCGCATGAGAGCTCACCTCGTCTCCCCCAAAAAAATTCAAGCCCAAATCCGGCCATTATCGTCCACACCGGCGTTGTATGTAAGTCTCTTTGCTCTCATTGCTCTCTCTCTTCCACAAAACCCCCATTCCAGCCACCACCCCTCCACACTAGTGGACGGTTTTTACATCGACGAAGAAGATGATTTTGGGACATAAAAATATCGCCTTTTACCTTCCATCCCTCTCTCTTCGTTTGTGGGATAAGAAAGGAAAGTGTTCCTTCCTCTATTCCTGAATGCTTCGAAAGCAATAATCTTTTCATTCTTATTCTCTTGAAGAAAGAGAAAATGAATCTTTTTGGAGAGATTTTAGACAGAAAGATGGCATGGCCATGGACGCCTCAGCTACCAATGGTGGCCTTGTTGGGCTCAAAGATAATGAGTAAATGGTGGACCCCTTTCTGGTTGAGGCTTTCCATAACCCTCGTCACTGTCTCACCGATCGGTACTTTTCTTCTAATTTAAAATTGTATTTTCTCTGTTGTCCCAAATCTCATCTTGCAAATCCAAATTTGGTTTTTATTTGATCCTGCATTTAATGGTGCTGGGTGTTCTATAATTTTTGGATTTTTTATTATCATTTTTACAATTTTTTTGACCTTGAGGTTTATGGGTTTTGGTTGTTTTGATTGGATAGGATTGGATTTAGGGATTGGGTCAATGATAATTGGATCTAGTTTTGTTGAGTTTGTGATTTTTTTTTATCTGAGTTTGATTTGGGGGTTACCTTTTGCTTGGTAGTTGAAAAAATCAATGCAAAACTATAGAAAATAAGACTATCAATCTGGACAGTGGTGGCCAGATCTACAGAGAGACTTACCTTCGGCACCGGTATGGACAGTGGTGGCCGGATTTTGGATTTGAAATTTGGGGCAGACGAGGTGAGGTAAGGTGCAGTGTGGATTAGAGAAGATTTCCAGTTTTTTTCTTTTACAATTTTAAACTTTAGTCCTGCCAAGCGCTAGCCAGAAAAATAAAATTAATGCCACATATGACTGTTGTGTAAACTGACGTGTGTATATCATTTCTCGTTTTGAAATGGGGGGCCAATTGAATCCAACTACCATTCCCATGAATAAATTATAGAAACCAAAGTTCATCTTTGACATTGCAGCATATGAGAAGCTGCTAATGGCTTCCTCTCTCTCTAACCACTCTTTCTTGCCTTTCCGCCTTTCTGCTTCATTATCACCAAGAAAACCCTCCAATACCCTAGTTTTTTCTCAACCCCTCCATAATCACTACTGCCCTCATACCTGCAAACCGATTCTAGCATTTATTCCTCTATCCAGTTCATCCCTGATAATTACGAATCACAACTGCATGCCTTCCTTCAAATCTTACTTCGTTGCCCAAGACTCTGCCCCCAGTGTACGTTTTTTTCCTTATCTTTTCCCCTATCTTATCTTAGAGAAAAGCTCCCAGCTGGATGAGTTTAAAATCCATTTTCACACCGGCCAATGAAATCGAGACATGTAGGCGCTCCAAGAGAAAAGAAACTGTACCTGGCAACATCTGATCCCCAACTCATCTCCCAATCTCTCTCCCTCCCCCATCTCTGCACTCTCACGTTATTCTCAAAGAAAAAACCCCTCCCTCCCTCCGAATCTCTCTCCCTCCGTTTAAGCAGAAGCTTAAAAAGAATCTCGCAAGTTATTGTTTCAATGTTTAATTCAGAAAAAAAAAAACAAAAAACAAAAGGAAATAGATCCAAGAAATTGAAATTAACCAAAAGTACCAGGAATAAAGGCTCATTTACATGGAATCATTGTGCTTTTGTCATGATACATTTGACCAAGTCTAGAATACGAAAGTAATCGTAGAAGAGTGCAGATTCTTTACCCTCAAGTCCATCTCGATGATGCCTGTTGCTACCAGCAAGATTTTTACAAGGGCTACCACCAACTACAAGATCAAATCCGCCAAATGAGCTCATCATCTGCTCCAACTGGTCACCATTTAACTGTTGCATGTCTGCAAGGTCAATCAAATTCCCTCTCTAGTTTGTTTGCTCCCACCAACACCTGACGATATTTCTATTTACTTCTGAAATCTCAACCGACAAGGAGAGAATGGAAGGAAGGAAGGGAGAGAGGGCTACGTGTCGAGAAAGAAGGGAGATGAGTCAAGGATCTGGTGTTGCCAGGTGCAGTTTCTTTTCTCCTAGAGTGCCTACGTGTCGCGATTTCATTGGTCGGTATGAAAATGAGTTTTAAACCAATCCGGCTGAGAGCTTTTCTCTAGGGGTGTAACGGGTCCGATTTTAGACAAAATCTAGGACCAAACCGGTATGTATCGGTTTTGCATTTTTCAAAACCGATCACGCATCGGTTACCCTCCTAAACCGGTACTTTCGATTTTATCAGTTTTTGGTCCGGTTCGGTTTTCCAGTTTTTTTAAAATGAAAGTCAGACAGTTTATCATTAAAAATCTGTTTATAAGAAAACAAAAAAAATTGGTTTAATTGTTGAGCCTTCACAATTTATTCAATTCCTCAACCCCAATTGATAAACATTAAACAGGACAGATGTTATTCAAGTAGAAAAATTACAAAACCCTATCAATGTAATTTCACAAACTCAATCACAAAACCCAATTTCACAAACTCAATCACAAAACTCAATCAAAATAAATTTTGGATTTAAAAAACCCTAATATCACAAATATCGTCTATCATAATTTTAAAGTAATTTCACAATCTCAATCACAAAACCTTGATATCACAAATATAATAATAAACACAATCACAAAAAATATTAAATTTCGGATTCAAAAACCCAAATATCACAAAACCCAATCACAAAAATCTCAATATCACAAAACTCAATCACAAAAATCATAATATCACAAAACCCAATCACAAAAAGCTAGTATGTAATTTCAAAAACAAAAAAAAAAAATTACCTTTGAGGGGGCTCTGGGTAGACTCGGCAGAGAGACAGAGTGAGGTCGAAAGAGTTGAGAGTTGAGAGAAGAGAGAGTGAGGGACGAGAGAGTTGAGAGAAGAGAGAGTGAGAGACAAGAGAATTGAGAGACTCGAGACTCGAGAGTGAGATGGGGCGAGGCCGCGAGCGAGAGACGCAGATGAGAGAGTGAGCCGTGAGCGGACGAGAGAGACAGAATGACGCAAAACGAGATGGGAGGGAGAATAAGACTTTAGGAATTAGGGTTTAGTTATAGGAGAAACGACGCCGTTTCCTATTGAGTTAATATTTTCAATGTGTTTTTTTTTTAAATGATAATTAAAACTTTTTTTGATGGTTTGGAAAATTGATTTAATATACTATAGTCTAATATATTAGACTATATAATAGTATTAACTATTAATATTAGACTATTAGTATAGTTATATATTAATATTAATTATAGTGATTTAGGATAACTATATTAGTATAGGTAAAACTATAGTCTATAATAAACTATTAGTCTATTAGTATTAGTTAAATAGTTATAGACACATATATTAGTATAGCTATATAATATATTAGACTATATAATAGAAGTAATATTATACTATTAGTATAGTAACTATAATTATATATTAGTATTAGTTATAAACTTTTAGTGATTTAGTATAACTATATTAGTATAAGTATAACTATGGTTTATATTAAAATATTAGTATTAGTTAAATAGTTGTAGACTTATATATTAGTATGGCTATATAATATATTAGACTATATAATAATATTAATATTAGACTATAATAATATTAATATTAGACTATTAATATAGTTATATATTAGTATTAGTTATAAACTATATATTAGTATTACTTATAAACTTATATATTATTAATTTACTATAGCTATATAAATTATAATATATTAGACTATATAATAGTATTAATAATAGATTATTAGTATTAGTTATAAACTTATATATTAGTATAGCTATATAAATTATTAGACTATATAATAGTATTAATATTAGACTATTAGTATAGTTATATATTAGTATTAGTTATAAACTTATAGTGATTTAGTATAACTATATTAGTATAAGTATAATTATAATCTATATTAGACTATTAGTATTAGTTATAAACTTATATATTAGTATAGTTATATAAATTATTAAACTATATAATAGTATTAATAGTAGACTATTATTATAGTTATATATTAGTATTAGTTATAAACTATATATTAGTATAGCTATATAATATATGATCAATTAAATTTTTATTTTTAAGATTAAATTTTTATTTTATAATAACATTATCTTATATATAATTATATTAATAGCATATGATCAAATAAATTACAAATGTTCATATTTAAGATTAATATTTTATGTTAAAATTTATAAATTATAATATGAAATTATTTCATATATGATATATAATTATATATAAAACTTTCACATATAATTATACATTATATATAAAAAATATTTTGTATAATATTAATTTTGTATAAAACTTATATATAAAATATTATTTTTTATATATATTTTTTATCAACCGATCCAGTCCGGTCTGGGAAATCGTAAAACCGAAACCGGATCGGTTCCGGCCAGTTTTTACATTACAATAACCGGCCCCAGACTGGATAGATTCAAAACCGCTCCAACCGGTCCAGTACAAACCAGATTTTTTGTTTAAATTTATACCCTTACTTTTCTCCTTATCTTAAGGCCTGATTCTCTCCGTTACTAGTTTTATGTTGGCGTTATAATTATCAGTGAATTATTTCATGAGAATTATGACCTTTTGAATTCCATATGCTAGTCATTTTCACGCTGTATTTAATTTAGTTTATTATTTTTATGAGCATTGCTATTCATAAGTCCATAAACCACACACCAAAATTTTTTTATTTTTTTTAAATTTTTTAAAATTTATTATTTAAAAAAAAAATAATAAATTTTTTTATTATGTGAATAGTAGTGAAATGGTTTAAGTAAATATGTTTTATTGAATTTTGAGAAATTGAGATAAAAAGTTGAATAAAAATATTATAAAGTTAAAAAATTATTTAAAAATTATTTTTGTTTTAAAATTTAAAAATTATTATTTTTTATTTGAAAGTTTAGAAAAGTTGAATCACATTTTGTATTTTGATAATTATTAAGTAATAATTAAATGAAAAGACTGAATATTTGAAATTGAAAAAAATATTTTGTGTTTATGTGATGTTTGGGAAGGAAATTTTGAGATGAGATGAAAATTTGTTGCCAAACATGGCCTAAGTATGCTATGAGCCTATGACTAGAGATTGACAAACTAAAATTGATCGTTTTTAGTTTAGAATTCTAAAAGGCACACATTTGAACGTCAAGCCCATCCTGATCGGTATAATATAATAAAATCTTAATTATTCACTTAAAAAAAATAAGGATAAAATTAAAGTGAATAATTAAGATTTTATTATATTAATATTATCCTAAAAACAAAACACTAAAAACTTTTAAGTTTTAATTCATCAATTTAATTAGATTTTATTATATTAATAGTTTATAAATTTATTTTTGTATAATCTTTTATAGTTAAAGTATCTCTATCTTATCATAGAATTATATGTCTATGATAATGAATAAAAATAGAGCTTTGCTACACAACCTCTACCACACTCCACACTCCACACTCCATACTTTTTTAAATTTTTAATATTTTTTTTAAATTTTTTTTGAATTTATTCTTTTTAAATTATTTCAAATTTTTTATTCATTATTCATATAATAAATATTTAATAAAAGAAAAAAATAATAAAAATTAAAAATAATGTTGAGTGTTAGGAGGTTGTGAAGATTTTTTGTACCAAGTATGTGGTTGGTTTGGATGTTTTTTTTTAATAGCATCATTAATAAATGATAAATGTTTTAGTTACAGAAATTTTATAAAAATAAATTTATAATATGATGTAATTTGGCGATGTTAAATTATAAATTATTTTTATTATAAAATAAATTTAATATATTATATAAATGATATCAATTTATATATTTATTTTCATAGAAACCCTTTTTGACAAATAACCACTTTTTACTTTTTTATTATTATTATTTGTAGTCATCATATGGCCCACTTTTCGGACAGAGAAGAGGAAGACGTGATTTCCACACAATCCACGAATGAACCTAGACGTCATTTAATCCAGGTGGACCGAACCTCCCTTTCCCGAAAGGAAATTGAAGATCCTCTATTTCTCGTCTACGTTTGCGTCTACCGGTTATTCCCAGTCCCACAAATAAATACGCCCCTACGGCTCCTAACAATTTTCAGAGCCAGGCTCGTCTTTTCCCCCTCCTCCTCCTCCTCCTCCCTAGCTCCCCGGAACTTCCATGGAAGCCTCTGCTTTAGCTGCAACCTCTCATAGCTCGTCATTCCGTTACTTCCACTGCACCTTCTCCAGGCGCTGTTGTCGCTGTTTCTGTTACTTCTACACTTTTCCTTAGGAGCGGACTTGAGATTATTCCCATCTTTCCTCGCGCAAATCTGGTGATTTCTGTCTTTTTTTAAGGTTTTATGGATTTACCAAATGCTCAGCCGGGTCTCTCTCTGTGGCTCAATTCACATGCATCGCCGGTTTCTAGAGACTCTAAGGTTGACAGCCCGATTTCGCTTCGTATCGATTCGAGGTTTTGCACTTTGCCGAATTCGGTCCAATCCGTTCCGTTGCAGTTGATCGAGCTTAAAGAAGAGAAAAATGAGCTCGAGAATGGCGAGGACCTTAGCGAAGATGAGAAATTCAGCATTCTTGGACACTCTGTGTGTTTGAAGAGGCCGAGAGATGGGCAATCATTGCTCTGCACTAACCCTCCGAAGCGTGTTACAATTGAACAGGGGCTCGAGTCAAGGCGAACCGCGGTGCGGGCCTGGGGAAACCAGCCGCTCCGGGTGGCTGACCCGGAGGTCCACGAGATAATGGAGAAGGAGAGGCAGAGACAGTTCAAAGGAATCGAATTGATCGCTTCGGAGAATTTCGTCTGCAGGGCTGTAATGGAAGCTCTGGGAAGCCATTTGACCAACAAGTACTCGGAGGGAATGCCCGGAGCGAGGTACTATACAGGCAATCAGCATATTGATCAGATTGAAGTGCTCTGTTGCGAGCGTGCATTGGCAGCGTTTGATCTCGACCCTGAGAACTGGGGTGTAAATGTTCAGCCATACTCTTGTACCTCTGCAAATTTCGCTGTTTACACTGGTCTTTTGCTTCCGAATGATCGGATTATGGGTTTGGATTCGCCATCTGGAGGGCATTTGAGTCACGGGTACTATGCTACTAGGGGGAAGAAGGTCTCCGCTGCTTCGATATTTTTTGTGAGTCTCCCTTATAAAGTGAACCCACAAACGGGTTACATTGATTACGAAAAGCTTGAGGAGAAGGCGCTTGATTTTCGCCCCAGGATACTTATTTGTGGTGGGAGTTCGTACCCGAGGGAGTGGGACTACGCAAGGTTTAGGCAGATTGCAGATAAATGTGGAGCGGTGTTGATGTGTGACATGGCTCATATTAGCGGTCTTGTGGCAGCTAAGGTTTAAACTTCTTCTGGTCGTTTTATGCTTTATTTGGAAATTTAGAATTTAATTTAATGTTGATTTAACCTTTTGATGCTTGATTTTTTTGTTTCGGTGCATTTGAATTTAATTTTTGCAGTATTTTCTTACTCTAAATACAATTTCTTGTGGATCATATGAGCTAGCTTTGATTTAGCTACCTTGTTTGTACAAAGCGATGGGGTTCCTTGTGGTTTGAGGGCATATGCCATGAGTTTCCCGGTTTTCATAGGAGTGGTGCATTCCAGAGCCCTCATAGTTGTTTGTCGGATTGTGAATATTTAAGTGATAGAATGAACCCAGCTCATCGAATTAGCTTTTGTTACAAGCAATTAATCCATTTATGTTATCATGTTTTGACCTCGACTTCTTCTGCTAGAACAACTGTTAAATTATATACACGACAGTATAGTTAACATGCATATATTTAAGAACCTCCTAGTAGTTCACCTCCTTAGATATGATGCGTTTGTGGGAATGTTCATACAGCCTCATAATATTTAAGTGATAGAATGGTGTTACTTGGATTTGAATTGTGCATAGCCGTGAATTATTGTCAAAAGTTGGTGCTAGCTAGCCAATAAGATGCGCTACCCATCAAGGGAGCTTAAACTGATGTTTCTATGTGCCAGCCGTTAACTGTCGTTCCTTGCATACTATACTTGGCATTCTTTGCGAAGGATTGGTGCTGCTTTTACTGCCTTCAATGGAAAGAGTAGGTTCTGCATTGTAGACAGTACAACAAATACACTAATTTTTCTTGGAAAAAATTTCTGATTTTATCAGGTCTCACTTTGTTTTCTCTTTTATGTGAATCAATCTGTTTAATGTCTTAAATTGTTACAAAGTTGTACCAATACAAGTGATGGATGAAGTTCCATCAAAATTGATGGGCCACTTGCTATAGATATGTGTGTGTGTGTGTGTGTAATGGTGAGTTTAATTGATCTGCTTTGGAATCTATCATGGAGTTTGTGCATTTTCTTCTTCCAATCAGTATATATATCAAAATGAATCCAAATTTCTTACTCAAGTTTGTCTATTGTCAACCACAGGAATGTGCAAGTCCATTTGAGTACTGTGACATTGTTACCTCAACAACTCACAAAAGTCTCCGGGGTCCAAGGGGAGGTTTTGTTTTTTACAGGAGAGGTACAAAATCAAGGAAACATAGCTTTAACCTTAATCATAGAGATGGTAATACTCATTATGATTTCGAGGACAGGTTAAACTTTGCTGTGTTTCCATCGTTACAAGGGGGTCCTCACAATAATCACATTGCTGCTCTTGCCATAGCTTTAAAACAAGTAGCTACTTTGGAGTATAAAGCCTATATGCAACAGGTGAAGAAAAACGCTCAGGCACTAGCATCTGCTTTGTTGAGAAGAAAATGCCGGCTGGTGACTGGGGGTACCGACAATCATTTGTTGCTTTGGGATCTGACTGCTTTAGGCTTAACAGGTATTCTGATTTGAACTACTCAATTTTCAACCCCTTCCTAAAAAAAAGATTGTAGAATAGATTGGAATGGATAAACTTCCTGTGTTTCCCTCTTACTTTTTAGACTTCTTATTGTTTGACTTTGGTACTGCATTTAGTGGTGCCCATCTTGACTTTATGAGTATAACTTCACTAAAATTGTCTTTCAGTAACTTTTTTTTCTTGTCTTTGTTTATGCCAATTAGTTTCTTTCTTGGCATCAAGCTATCATGAAGTTTTTGGTTTCTGGTATATAAATAAGCTAAGTTAGTTATGAATATGGACTGGGAGTATCGTCTCACAGGCTGGGCTATAATCAAACCGATTTGAGCCGACTAGGTTGCTCGAGCTTGGTTAGCTTATTTGGTTATTCGAACTTGGCTTGAACTCGAATTAAGCTTGAATAACCTTGTTTGAACTTGGCTTGCTAAATATTAATTACATAGCTTGAGCTCCATTTTTTATTTTTTTAAAAAAAATAAGTTTTTTCTTTTAATTGATGTAACAAATTTAAGATTTTATAAAAAAAATTCTAGTCATTTAACTATTTAACCAAATAGTTTCGATAAAAAATGGAGAATTTTTTTTATAATATAAATTTACCTCATAGTTTTTAAATTAAAAAAAAATTAATGAATGAGACAAACGCAACAGATTAAACCATTCAATATATATATTAGTATATGGATAATAGAATAAGTCAGAAGTTCTAGTTGCATAATATATTATTATTAAATATAAATTATGATATACATTACTAGATATCATATTTCCAAATGTATTATTAAGCATACGACATAAGTATATTGTTTCAGTTGATAGTTAATGCACATTTGTTACAGCATAGGGATAGAATAATATGCAACTATAAGTTATAGTTATAACTCACAATATGTTATATCATTTGTACAAAATAATAGGATCTGTTGTTTGGTCAGGTTGTTTTGAGAAACCACATTATATATTAATTTAATTATATGATTCCCTTGACTGAAGAGAAATACTATCATCAACCTAGGTCATGTACTATATATACAAGCTATAGTTAATCGTTTAAAGTCAAATCAGTATATAATTATAACAATATGCTATAGTAATTCCTGTACATGACCTTTGGTTATAATAAAGTTAGTTACACGAGTAAATGTGTATATATGTAAGCTATACATATATAAGATAAAAAAATATAATCTAAATAAAAAATGACAAATAAAACATATATATATATATTATGTTTTTATAAAACCCGATTAACTAAATTTTTTTTTGATAAGTATGATTAACTAAATTCATAAATTAACTTGTATTAAAACATAAAATAACTTGATATATTATATGACTTGCAATAAATATAACTTGATGAATTTAAAACATAAATAACTTGATGAATTTAATAATTAACCCTTAGGGGTTGGCTCAAGTGGTAAAGGCCTTGGGCTTGGAGGTATGCTCCCCCCAGGTCTAAGGTTCAAATCCCCTTGGGTGCAAATAATCTCTAGGGGCTATCGGATTGAGGAATTTTCCCTTTGAATTACCCAAGGTGCACTTGCGGGAAACTCTTTGCTGAGGGCCTGTGCACTCCCGGAATTAGTCGGGACGCTGTTCCTAGACATCCGGTGCCAATAAAAAAAAAATATAAACTAAAAATACACAACTATATATATATATATATATATATATATATATTAACATATATAACCAATTACATGAAATATATTTCATAAATTTTTTTTACAAAATATCCTATGCATACTTTAGGAACATAACTATGTATATTATAAAAAGGAAACTATTAATAAATTAATAGTACATAATTACATATATAAAATTTAGCTAACATGTATTACATATAACATATACATTACAAGCTTTAAAACTAGCCAAGTCGAGCATATGTGAGTTTGGCTCGTTTAATATTTGAGCCGATATTAGTGTTTATGGACAACTCATTTATTAAAGAAGAATTTTATTTGAATGCCTTTACACCACAAAGCATCCACGTGGCATAATTGGATTTGAAAGATAAATTTTAAAATTTGAATCTTACAAATCAAATTATGCCATGGTGCATGGTGTAAAGGCCTTCAAATGAACCGAGTGTAGACGAGTCAAGCTTGAGCTGTTCATGAGCGACTTGTTTATATTCACAGCCCTATGAGTCACAGGCATACATGCATTTGCTGTTATACACCTCAAGACCAAATTTGCCACAGTTACTTTTGACTTACTTTTTGACCTTTTTGTGGGTAACTACTTATAGTTTTAAGACAAGTGCTTCTTGTTGCTCCTTTGTCGGTGAAAAGAAGTGTAATCTTGGTCCTTTAATCATTGAAGAGGGAGATGAAAATGATTATTTCAAAGACCAAAACATGTGTATCAGAGTACCTTAATTGTGAATATCTGATTAATGGTGCATCAACAGGAAATGTGCCGTGGTTTGATATTGATTTCTAAAGCTCTATAGCAATCAGTGTGTAGTATTGATGCCATTTATGTTAGGTTGGCTGCCTATGAAATTCAGAAGTTTCTACTAGCTGCATTTTCTAGTAGCCTAGGATCCAGAAGTTTTTAAGTCCCAGCTGCATTTTCTACAGGCTCTGGTGTATGTTTTTGTAAACATCCTTGTCTGAAATCTGAAGATTGGTCACGCACCTGTAGGAAAAGTATAGGTTTTGTAGAAATATTGCCAATGTGTGAGAAGTTTCGCTGTCATGACTGTGCTACCAGCAAGTCGTGAATAGGGAATACTTTTTTCTTGACTAGTGTAGAAAGTGGAAAAAAGTCAACAAGCAAAGAAAAAGTTTCAATATCTTGTAGGGACACATTTTCTACCTTTTTACTTTTGCGGTACAATTTAATTGTTAGCTTTTTTACTTCTAGGTAAAAATCTGTAAACTACCTCCCTAAATTTGCACCATGTGTTCTGAACTTTTTACTCTTATATTTGTTTCCTAGGGAAAAACTATGAGAAGGTCTGTGAGATGTGCCTAATCACTCTCAACAAAAGTGCTATATTTGGTGATAATGGTGCTATTTCACCTGGAGGAGTAAGAATTGGTGAGTAATTTTTCCCTATTGCATTTACAAGTAGGGTCAGAAAAGCTGTTCTGCATGATTGTTCCACGCATTTTTGTTTTTCATATGTAGCATTATCTACTTCAATTGTGGTTGAGCTGTAGCGTAAATGCCATTGCCTTCCCTTGTAAGAAAAAGGGGGTGGTGGAGGGTGAAGGTGTGATTTCAAGACCCATGATGCATGTGTAACTTTCCAATGAAGGAAAAAAAATGTTCTGTTGTTTAATTTCAACCTGTAATTGATCTGCAAAATTGCTGAACAAACAGTTTCCCAGTTTTCCAATTTTTATTGTAATCTTTTTTCAAATGGTGCAAAGGAAGAATGCTTTGTCAGCATGCTTCTCCCTCTATGGGTGTCCCTAGGAAGTAATTTTAAAGCTTTCCATAATTTCATATTATCTCACCATTTTCTTAATTCTAACGTGGCAAATGACACAAGTATATTAATCTATAGACTTCATTTCTTTACTACAGGCGCTAAATAATACATTTATTTGAACTTCACAAGCTGAAGATTAACTTCAACTGTTTTATTTTTTATTTTTTCTTTCGACATTCTTATTCAGGTTCTCCTGCCATGACATCAAGAGGTTGTTTGGAGGCTGATTTTGAGAAAATTGCAGAGTTTCTTCTTAGGGCAGCTCAGATTACAAGCATCATACAGAGGGAACATGGAAAATCACAGAGGGATTTTCTGAAGGGTCTTCAGAACAATAAAGATATTATTGAGCTCCGCGAATGTGTTGAGACATTTGCTTCCCAATTCGCAGTGCCAGGATTTGACACTTGAAAATGTTAAAGAGGCAGCCTGCCTGCATCTGTAACAGCATCATCTTGCTCCTGTGGCTTACCAACACTTACAATTTACATGGTAACCCGTCCATTTTTCTTCCATGCCCTCCTGTAAATTACGCCCAAAACAAAGTCACCATTCAGATTATGTTGCCCAAAACGTTTACGAGCATCACTCAGAAAGTCCACGACTGACATATTTTTTATGATTTGTAAAATTTACACCAGAATAGTCGTCCTCTTATTTTCTGATTTATTTGTGAAGACATCATAGATATCTCCAAGTTGTGGCAGTCTGCAGCCAACACTGTTTATCGTATACATATATAATTACAGAGATGGGGTAGATTTGGATAGTTGCTGACTTGCTGTTCCAAACGAGTTATGCTTGTGAATGGTTGCATTTGATATTGCTCTTGATTGTGTCTGCAATTCAGATTGTTTTGGTTATATGTGTCCACTGAAGCTGTTTTACTTCCAGTACCGATAGCTGTAATAGGTCATGATGTAGAAACCCTAAACCATTTCACCCTGGTTGATTTTGCTACTCACCTTGAAACCATCTGCAGCTATATATGGTTTGTATCTTATGCTTGTTGAGTTTTGTCAATTCAATCGAGAACCTTGGTAAAAAGCAAAGGCTGAAAACTCTATAATTCTTTTGCAGTGGTCTATCTCTCTTTTGTTCTTTTAAAGAGTATCAACATCATGGCCTCTGGTGATAGTTGTAAAAACATGTTATGCTGTTTTAAGGGTAGTGGCTACCCCATTTGTTTTTTCGGTACAGAGCTCTCTGCTACCTGAATTTCTGGCATCCGGCATGTTGTCCTTTGTTCTCTTTTTCAGTTTTAAGTTTACTCATTTGTTTTTGTCTTTATCCTTGTGTCTGTCACCATTAGATTATTCTTTTGTTGTTTACCCAATACACTCAAATGGAACCCCTTGGGGGAGGCAAGGCATGAATTTCCGGCAAGGTACAAAAAGCATGAGATACGGTTTGAACTGAGAAAGTGACCACTGAAATTTCCTGTTCAATATTAATATATGTTATAGACCCCAGAAAAAAAAAGGGGAAGAAAAAATTGGCTGCAGAATAAAACTTTTTTCAAAGGAGAGAAAAAAAGAGAGGGACCCTGATTTTGTTTTAGAAGAGACATGTCAGGAGGAAGAGGAAGCTTTCATCATCGACTCCATTGCTTTCAAAAGAGAACCGAATCAGACAAAAGCTTCCCGAGAGCAAAAGAAGCTGCTGCTTTTGATATTAAAGCAGCCAAGGAATCTCACAGTCGCCCCTACGATCAGTCCTTAACCCACCCTTTTCATCATTCTCTCAACACCTAGAATCATTACTCATTTACTATAACAACTATAGAAGAGACCAGTACTACTACCTATGAAATCAAAACAACAGGAAGTTAACCTTTTTTTTTAATAATAAAATAACAATGCAAACATAAAAAATAATAAGAAGCTTCTATTCTTTCTTTTAACCCAATTTTAAATAGGAGATAGATGAGGAGGCCAGGTGTTGGTGTTTTGAGGAAGTAAAGAAACTTGGCCCCGCCATGAAAACCAGACCTTTTTATTATTATTATTATTATTATTATTATTATTATTTATGTGTTTGATTTTCACTTCTTGGATTCTCATTTTAAAGTCGTCTTCTCTTTAAAAGACTTAGAAATTTATGCATTCCAATTCAAGAAGCTTTTCCTCTCTTTGGGTGGATTGCTGAAAAGAAGAAGAAGCCATACCCAAGGCTTCAACTTTCACTAGGAAGAGCAAAACCCACAAGAGGAGGAGAAGAACCCAAAATGATAAAAACAAAAAAAAATAAAAATAAAGAACAAAAGAGGCCGGAGAGGAGAGAAAAGGCTCCAAGGTACAACAACCACTCTCCCCCACCCTCCCTCCAAAAAGGAAAAACAAAATCTGATTCCCTTGCTTCTAATTGTAAATATTCATGATCATCATCATCATCATCTTCCTCTTCTTTCTTCTTTTCCGTTTAATTTTTGGGTTTTCCATCCATCCATCCATCCATCCATAGGACCATAAGTCCACGAGATTCCATATTGCTCTTCTACAGTAAACTCTCTCTCTCTCTCTCTCTCTACCTATGACTGCAAAAGTCCAAAAGCTTCTTCCTGCCTTCAACAATTTCATCAAAGAAATCATCGAGCTGCCCAACAATGTTGTCAGCACCAGATCTCAACACCCCAAAACACCCTCTCAAGTTCTCCACTCTCTCCCTTATCCCGACCTCTGTTTCCCACTCCACCACCTGCGACCTCGACGACGAACCTCCCCTCCTCTCCAATTCCCCTCTCAGCTCCTCCATCGCCACCTTCGATCTCCTGAACTCGTACAGCAGAATCCCCGGCCTCCCTCCCATCTGGTTTATTTCTGCCGCCACCCTCTGCTGTAGCCTCCCCGTCGATATCATCAGCCCCGACCCGAAGAACAAGCATCCCTCGTACCCTCCCCGCAGAGAATTCGACTCCGGCCAGCAGTACACCAATCCGCACAGCAAGATCATTAGCAGCAGCGAGCTCACGTTCCTCATTGCGTACAGAACTCCCCTGAAGCCGTTGAACCCGTTAAGCTTCGACTCGATGGACACCTTCTCGTCGAACCGCAGCGACAGCGGCTGGATTCTTGTTTCCAGTAAGGCTCTGTTCTCCTCCTCCAATCCCAGAGCTTCTCGGCGACACCCGGAGATTGTGCGAATGACCTGTTCGAAGAACTCAATCGAATAAGAAAATGAAAATTTCGTTCATCTTCAAAACGAAACAAAACCAAACTAAAATAAATCCAAAAAAGATTGGCGATGGACCTGGCGAGAGAGTTGCGAGCTTAGATGACGATGATTGTCGAGGGAAGAAGTTATGTTGAGGCCTGCAGAGTAGTAGTTTTCCATGCCAGATATGCCAGACTTGAGGACATGGCAGACATCCCAGAGCTTGGAGCTCTCGTCCATGTACTCATCGAGCCACTTCTCACCCACAGGCAAATGGAGCTTCTGGACGAGAAGGGTGAGCTGGGTGTGGAAGGATCGGAGAAGTGAAAGTACCCGTTGGAGGAATTGGATTGACATGAAGTTGTTGGAGAGGTAGACGTGCTCGAGATCATCTATTCCACGCGTAAGAAAGGAGTAGAATCCATTGACAGAGTTGGTAGAAGAAGGATCCATTTATGGTGGGGAAAGAGAGAGTTTCAAGGGATGAAAGAAAAGGGAAAGGAAGGATGTTAGAAGAAGTGGGTAGAGAAAAAAAAAAGGTTACAAAGAGAGAGGTATATAAATTGCGAAAAAGGAAGCATGAGGAGGAGAAAGAAGAGAAAGAATTGGAAAGGAAGGAGGGAATATCTTAGAAGAAGAAGCAGCAGCTCAGCTCAGCTCAGGTTTCTAAGGTTGAAAGGGATGGTTGGGAGCAATGATGGCTGTTTCCTACACAGGGGAAAGGATGATTGGTAATATGCCATTTTCATTGTTTAATGGTCTGATATAAACAGTGCCATTCTTTTGTAAAAATAATCCTTCCTCCTTACTAAATACTTTTATGTTTTGAGATCTCTGTTCATTATAACATAGTATATGATTAGAGTAGTATATGAGAATACAAGTGTCCTTATTGAAAAACAACACTACTTCTCTAAAAAAAAATATATTATCTGTTTACTGTATAATCTTCAAGAAGTGTATCAACAGATATAGACTTATCTCAAATGGAAGCTTGTCTTATCAACCGACAAAGACTTCCTAATATAGTAGAATTATTGTTGCTAAATTCTTTAACAGACTCCCTTAAACTCAAGGAGAAAGAGTGATGAGTTCATCGCATAAAAAGCTAGAACCAATTATACACTAAAAGTGTATGCAATTTTATCCTTATGAGATAAGAAATGAACATAAACTTGTTTGAAGCAACGCAAACAAAATGATTATCAATTGCAATATGTTTAATGCAAGCTTCGAAGATGATCGGATTGCTGATAAATAAGTGGCACCTATATTGTCATACAAAAGGACAAAAGCTCTAGAGTTCCATGTTAGAGTAAGTTATTGTTTTTGACTTATTGGCACTCTAAGCAATTAAACTTGGACAAAAAAATAAAATAAATAAAGACACTATCCCTAAGTGGACTACTAACCATCATCAGAGCACCCAGCCCAAAACAATATATGTAAATAAAGCCCTATTAAATAAAAAGAATAAAAAAATTTTACCCTCTGTTTAGATTGAGAAGTAATTTCAACTCATCTTATCTCATCATTATAATTTTCTCAAATTCTCACATAAAATATAATAAACAATTCAACTTTTTCAAATTTCAAAACAATAATAATATTAAAAAATAATATTTTATTCAACTTATCTAAAATCATCTCATCTCATCTCATCTAACAAGACAATGAGCTCTCTTCCAATTTCTTCCTTTCTTATGTGGCTATAGAAGCTTTGACTGGGTTGACTTGGGGGGTGTTTCTGCTTCTGCTGCTTCTAATTCTTCCCATTTCAGTAGATTTACCACTCATGCTCTTGATGTGAGTGCTCTTTGGCTTCTTCTTCACTCTCTTTCTTCCTCAAGCAACTGACTTTGCTCTTTTAACTCCCCTACTTTCTATTGAAATTTGTGGGTTTTGTTCTTCCTAGATATTTCTTGCTTTGTTGATTTTTTCAATAAGGGAAGGACTTGGAATCATGAGGTTCCTTGTATATATGTGTTATGTAACCTTCTACCATGCTTAATAAGTCTTTTTAGGCCACATTTTGTTCTTTATTTTATCCCTTCTTTTTATGTCTAAATGGATATGTTCTTCCTCATCTTTGGCCCTGTACATTGAATAAGACATAACCAAGTAGTTGTATCCAATTTTAATTTTATAAAACTCGACATGAAATACATATAAAGAGTGTGCTCTCTACATCAACTTGCAAATAAGTTTCTATATAAAAAAGATACGTGGTAGTAATGGGATTTCGATGCTATCTATTTCCATATGAATAACTTTACTGATCATTTATATACACCATACATCATATTTATTTATTTTTTTCATTTTTCTTATAATAAGTATGTGGTGTATGGATGATAAGTAGAACAACTCAATTAGTTTAACAAGAATAAAATAAAATAATAAATAAAATAATAAAAAATAATTTTAAAATATATAAAGTGTGTTGTATGGGATGATGAGTAGCATCTCTCATAATAATCATTTTAATTTAAAATAACAATGTGTTATTGCTAATGCAACATTTTAGTAACATTGTTTTATATTTCGAAAATTCTATACACTATACCAATATCTTATTTTCATCCCACTATACATGATGTTGCATATTTATCACCATTGAATGATCATTTATTAAATGATTCTTTATTATCTAATGGTGATAAATATGCCACATCTTATATAATGAGATGAAAGTATGATTGTAGTGTGGTATATAGCATTACTCTTTATACTTTAATCGAGTTGCTCGTGGGATTTTGGAGAATGGGACATCTAAAGAGTATGTTGGTCTTTTAAGATTTGGTTGGGAAGTGAATCGAAGAAACAACAAAAGCATAGCATTATTTTAGGGCATTGATCCGGGCGCCTCATTGATTTTTCCACAGCACCTTACCTTCTTATTATAAGTTGCCCATTGTCCAACGTTATGCCCATGCTTCTATTAAAATAAAAATTAAAAATTAACCTTGCTTTTCTATCTCTCAATTCCGAAACTTCAATTAGATAATTTAATTGTTTTAAAAAAAAAATTAGATAATTTAATTTGAAGAGAAATAGACTTATCATAGAAATTATTCAACATTTAATATTATATGTGTGAGGTCAGTCCACACGTGCATTTAATTAATGTTGTATTTCTTGTTTTTTGAATTAGATGATTCAATTTTCGGACATAAAATTAGAGAGCTCAAGTTGTAAGCTGAAACATGCATTTTGCAGTGCATTGAAGATGCATTTCATCTTGTATTAAGAAAAGGAAAATACTTTAACTACAAAGGGATTACGTAAAAATAATTTTACGCACTAATGTGACTTGATGTGATTCGTCAAATTATAAATTAATTTTATTATAAAGTAGATCTAACATATTACATAAAGTCACATCAGTTTGTAATATTACTTTTGTGGGTGTAGCAGCCCTCGAAAGAAAATTAGTTTGGCAGGTCATATGATCTCTTCATGATGCACCAAGTGTTGCATTCCTTGATGGATGAAATGGTCCCCAGCATGCATAACATTGTGACAAGTCTTGTGTACTCCATTTAAGATAATCTATAGAGATGATAAGTTAAAAAGATTTCTTTCAAGATTCTGGTGAGTTTCACTGTTCAGTGATTTCCTGTTATGTTTGACAAGCATGACTGCAGATATACACAACTTTCTGCATTTTCATTGCGCATTCATGTAATTCAATATTGCTTACATGATACAAGTCAAGAGTTCAAAACTCCCTCATCTGAACATTTCTGCAGGATCATTTTAGAATTTGATATGAGATAGAGGGCTAGAAATCAAACCTTAATCACTGATCTTTAGGTAGAAATCAAAATGTTCTCCGATTTACCTAAGATTAGTCTTGTGAATGGCTTTGGATGATGATTAGTTTAAATGGTCATTGACTTGGCTTTTATACAAAGTCTCCATCCCAATATCGTGCCAAGTTTTTTATTTTTTATTTTTATCAGTACTACTATTTTAAGGTCTCTACACCACACATCATCCACATGACATAATTTGATCTGTAATATTCAAATCAAATTATATTATGCAGATGGTGTGTGGTTTAGATACCAGAGGGTCTTAATATAGGGTTATTATTTATTTTTATACAAAGTCTCCATCCCAATCTTATACCAAGTTTTTTCCCCCTTTGAAATTACGAAATCCTGGAACAGTTCAAATTTATTTAATCTAATAGCAAGAGATGTAACTTGTATAAATATCCTAAGCTGAGTGGTTGAGATAATACATACAATGGCATGTCATTACCAGACACATAATAGTTAGAATAACATGTGATCTCCTGCCCATTGTTTTCCAATATTGACACATATATAGTAGTTGAGTTTGAAAGGAAGTCTTCTTTATGCCTCTTTTTTTTTTTTTTGAATTATTGTGTTTGTTTGTTTGTTGCAATTGAATTATGAGTAATGCTACATACAATCGTAGAATGTGTAAACGCCGTTCATTCGCTTTGAAAAAGAATGAGGTCCACTATAAAAAAATTAATTTCTTTTCACGTGGATCTTGTATTTATTCACTTTTTTCAAAGTAATTACACGGTACTTGCACACTCATGACTGCAAGTATCATTTCTCTTGAATTATATACCCATCAAACACCCCATTGCAACTCGATCAAATCTGAATGGATTGACAATCTTGTACCAACTCACCCCAAAGACAGGGCATTCTTTAAACCTGATCTCAAATTAACTTCTTAGGATCTAAATTTTGCCTGCAAAACTGAGGTAACTCTGGATATATGTGTATTTATGTACACATTGTTTGCTTATCTATGGTAAATATTATTCAAAGAAACAGAGGGCTTTGGCTCAAATTGTATAGAAACATGATGACCCACTCAAAAGCGTTACAAAAACTGAAAATAGAGTGTACACAAAAATGGCTGGCTGCCCTCATGTGGGTCCAATTAATGTTGGTATGTGATCAGTAAAAGAAATAGACGGCTAGATTTGGTCGACAACATCAACATCACTTTCATCCATCATGATATCATGACCCTATATATACAGTCTTTGTAGGAGAATGTTTCATTTTCTCCTTAATGGTCATTGATCATGCAGTATACAACTGCATATATGCATGCATGGATGCTCGATGATCCAGAGCCTCCAAACACATGAAAATGATATGAAAGAACTATATATATATATTATGCCTAATCTTCCCCAGTTGGTTATGGTATTAATTTCGAATTAAATTGAGGTTTCCAGCCTTCCAGGCCAGGGGACCAGTACTGACACTCATTTTCATTGTTCCTAGTGATGTTTGATGATCAAGATAAGGGAATTCCCTAAAAGCTAGCCTACCAACTATTTGTGTATATGACTAAAAGATGTTGAACATAGATTTTGCTTATATTTTCAGGTTCTTACTTTCACATCTCTAATAGGAATGGATTTAATAACTCATCAAGATGCCTACTTTACAAATATTCCAATTACCATGAGAATTAAAAAGTAGAAATGAAGATAGATTTAGATAGATTTTAATGAAATGAAGATAGATTTAGAGAGTTTGTTATTTGATGTCCATGAAAAATAGCTAGCTAAAATAAGATAAATGAATTCCTTTGTCAAATTTTAGCCACGATTTGCCACTTCACTATCAATACTCTTAGAAAAAGAACATTTATGACGAGTTATTTATGAAAAGAATGATTATTTGTGTCAAAATTATATTCATTTTGATAGAAAATGATCATTTCATTAAAAAACAAAAACTAGTCACAAATAACCATTTTTTTATAGTAGATATTTCATTTAGTTGCATAAATTTTGGATTTTTTTTTTTTTTTTTTGAGAAATTTCTATTTTTTTTCACGATATCGTACTGGTCTCATTTCATACTCTATTAATAAAACTGATAATTAGTATATTAAAATATCAAGTTTGTGGAACTTAATTGCATCTTTGGTGATCGGGTTTGAGAATTAAGATCATAACTGTGTACTGAAATGTCCCATTTTCGATCAACATTAACATTTAGATTTAATGGATGATATAAATTGTAAAAAATGAAAAAGTGGCAATTTGAGATGTAAATATTAATAATTAATTTTGATAGTTTAGAATATAAAAAGAAAAATGGTAATAATTTGGAGTACCAAACGTATGTAATTCCCAGCAAGCTTATTTCAATTACCAAGAAATATGCATGCATGCGACTGATCACAATGCCGAAGACCACATGACTGACAATTAGTAAATAAAATCCATTTTAGTTGAAAATTAAATAGTTGCAAAAACTGGTATCATTGTACGTCTTTCTCGAAGGAAGGTGACAAGGGCGCAATTAAACCACTGCACGTACTTCTGTTTGGAGAAAAGGAAAAAGAAAGAAAATTGAAGTTTCTTAAAAGTGTCGCGTACCTATATATGCACATTATATGACAGGTGGCGAGCATATATAAAACTAAACAACTGGATGATAATCATATTCTCAACCTTTTAATTAAAGAAGGTTGTTTTTTTCAAAAAATAGAAAACCTATCAACTGGTCGGGCTGTCCAAACTCAAATAACAGCCTTTCAATAATAGTCATCCATGTAAGTCCTTTAATTTATATGTCCTGCGCTTGCCTACATCTGATCAAAAACTCACAGACCGCTCCAATCTTTTCCCGTGCCCTCTTCGTCTTCTACGAAAGGACCTTGACCAAACCCAGAGCTCGACCTTGTCAAGCCGCGACGGAGCTTGACCCTGGCGAGCCGTGAAGAACTACTGATCAACGAGCAGTTACACCCCATTTGACCAAATCTCTCTCGAAGATGCTTCCAAATCCATAAACCAATTCACATTCAATCTCAAAGAAATTTCAAATAAAATCGCAACAATCGATCAGAATATTACAAGATATCAAGAAACTAAAAAATGGAAAAAAAAATCTTATTTTTGAGGTCTCAAATCCTCCCTATTGAATATAAATCCTCTGTATCTATTCCTCCTCTCCTTTACCCCAACTGCCAGCTTTTGTTCCTTTCGACCAACAAATTCACACGCGATACTCTTAAAAAAAGAAAGAACAAAAAAATATGAAAGCCCAAGACTTCCAAAGGCTCTGCTTCTTTTGACCAAAAATATTTGAGAATTTACACGGAAAAGTATACCTGTATTCAAGGAATTAAAAAAACGTCTTTTTTCACGAAAGTAATGGACGAGGCACGATAAATTTCATTTAAGACGTAGGGAAAACGTACAAAAAAATACGAAAATACAAGCATTCCATAGAAAGTCACTTCCCTTTAACGGCTTGAAGAATCAAAGCAAAGGAATTCTTCGTCGTCAAGAGCTGAAAATGAAGGGCGAATTATTTTTCTCGGGAAAATATCTTTCTTAAAAAATGGATCCAAAAAAGACGTACAAGCTCTGTAAGGAAAAATATTTGCATCTGTCCCACTCCGGGGCACACTCAACGTACTGAGTGTAAAAAAAAAAAAAAAAAAAAAAAGTGAAGTGAAGTGTGTGCTGGTGTGGGGCAGATGTATAGCATTTCCCGCTCTATAAATTGGCTCTCTCTTTTCATTTGTTATGGGTTTTAATCAGGTGTGTATTTTTATAATTGTAATTGGAGGGCTGTTATTATGCTATTTTCAGATGGACTGTTCCGAAGAGGAATTTTTTTTTTTTCTAATTTTTCTTTTCATATGGGCCACCTAATAACTGGGACACATTTTATCTAATTCCTAATTCGAAGTAAAACTAGCAAAAGAAATATATATCATGCAGCCAACCATGCAGCAGAGACTGAATTAATTGCATGCATGGGATCATGTAAATATTCTATCTGTTATAATACTTGAGAACGGTATAGTGTTTGCCATACATAATATGTATTTAATTTTACATAAAATTCTCGTACAATATGAACCTCACATAAACATGATTTAATACTGTATTTATCTCTTAGCATTGAACCATCTACTTTGGTTTAAAAATGGTAGAAAATCTCAATGCAAATCTCACACATATGAGAAATTATATTGCACTCGTGGAGTGCGTAAGTGCTGTATAATGCTTTTTTAAAAAAATAAATAAATATAGAATTCACATGAAAAAAATTAATTTTTTAATAGTAGATCTTACTCTTTTTTAAAATGATTACGCGGCTCTTAAGCACTTCACGACTGTATCTAGCATTACTTCAAACAATATACTGGTGTGCATGATGTATGTGTATATTTTCTCATCATGGAAAAACTTCATTTCAATGATATGGTCGGCTGATCTAAAGTTTGTGGAGGGTCATACTGTTGCTTATGACCTGATAATTTTACATTAAAGTTTCCTTGCACAGATCGTTGAACATCAACATATATGATTCAAGCAATCATTCGTTTTTTTTTATGAAATTTTTTAATTACCGGGAAGCCAAGGGAATCCCTCGATAGTATTGATATATACACACTATATTTTTTTAGTGGGACCTACTTTTTTTTACAAAATATATGTGCGAGACTTATCTATTTAAGACTTGTGCATAATATTATTCATAAGTGAGTTTTTTTATATTATATATTATATATAATAGGTTAAAATATTGGTATGCAGAATGATACCAAATAATTAGTTATAAATGACTAGGATTCTCTTTCATTTGAAGAAGTTGGGGATGAAAAACTATAATTTTTTTTTTCTTCTTTTAAAACTAAATAGGACTTAGGAGTTAAAAAATATCCTATAAAGATAGGCCATAAATTATCAAAATAGATAAAGTTTTTTTTTCTTTGCGAGAAGGGGAGGCAGGGGCGACAACATAGCAATCATCACTGGGCGTGACCATAGGAGCACCTCCCTGCTGCAGAATGTCTGGATTGAGCCATAGCTATTGCCCCAAGAGGGAGCCCATCACCACAGCACCCCCAAAGTATCCAAATCTCATCTCATGGCCTAAAGGTTAGGTTTTACTACCACAAGTAATTTCAACTTATGTCTTGACTCGAACTTCTGACCTCGAAACCATGAAATACCTGCTCGTACGAACTGGGCTATCACCTTGGTGGTTCAAAATAGATAAGTTATGTTATGTGCTACACTCTTATCCTATTTCTCACATTATGCTGACTTACATTATTCATCAACTATTACCTTTAGATGGGATGAAGGAAAAGCATCACTTCAACTCGTTTTCTCAAGTTTTCATGATATCTTAAATATTTAAGGCCATATGTCCAGCGTATATACAACACATATATCACCATCTTTTAAATATTCCCTCTTCTTTCTTGGATTTACGAAGCATAAAGTTTTTATTTAGTTCACTTCTAAGATATATATGTACTTAATTCCCATTAATGGTAGTGTTAGAATTGATCACTTGGCCCATTGAATTACGAAGGGTAAAATTTATAATTTATGTGATGAACAGTAGATAAGAAAATATTGATGAACTTTTTTAGTACTCATAATCTTTTGTCTTAAATTTAAATGGGTGGTAAGATTCATAGTTTATCAGATAATCAACTCATTAAAAATGCATTATTTTGATTAATCATACCTCCAAATTATTAATAGAAAGATTAACATCACACCAATCACCCACTAATTGTAGAATATATATCCCATCTTAATCCTTCCACCACAAATTATTTTCCACGTTATTTTTTTTCTTTGATGAATAATGATTTTCATACAATTATTTTTAAACTAATTTCACAGTCAACCAATGTGATAGTGTCACTTCAATGACTTCGTAAAAAAATATTAAAGTTTTTCATTTGAATTTTACATGAATACCCTCTATTTAAAACATACTTATAAAAAGAGTTGTAAAAAGACTATGCATGCGTGTTGTTAACTTCGTGTTTTGCACACCCTTGGATCAAATTCCAACAACTTAGATATTCGAAAATAGGCCTTGCACATAGAAGAATATAACGCGACTTTGAGAGGGCAGCCTTGAGGTGAGGCTAAGGAACCTCTGATGCCAAAGTCAATAAATGATCTTAGAATGTAGTAAATAAGTAAGAAAGTCTAGGATTCAGAGAAAGTATCCTCGTACCTGGGATCAGTTATTTATACTACAGGTTTGAAAAACAAATTATGCCTGCTTTCATGAAGTCCGAGTTTCATTTTGTCAGAACCTTTAAATGCAGTGTGGCACTGCGACGGTGTCATTAATGTGTCGTGTTGTTCGAGTGGCAGAGCCATTAATGCGGCGTGATTCTCCAACCTTGTCCTCTTAGTCTGTCTTTCTTCTGGTCCGTTCATACTTTATCTGTCAATAGATCAACGACTCTCTGTATGTCACGCCTGCCATGTGGGCGGGCACTTGATGACTGGAAACTACCCGAGGGTCCTCATATCGACGAGTCACATCCCCTACAGCACCATCCCTCCTACAAGTCATGTACAAAGGATTCTCTTAGTGGGCCGGGTTCATGGCTTTCCGTCCTGGGCCAGACTTGATTGAGCCTTTTGGGCCTCGAGGGAAAAAGTGATAAAGAGAGTGAAAAAAGGGTTCAACCAATTATCATATCATTTTATGAAGACCAATGAGCATATCTTTTGAGTCCATATGTATGGGGTCTATGCAAGCTCTAGCTATAACCCCATTAACTTGGCCTCTTTGACTAAAAATATTGATGGTGAAAGGCAAGAAGATGGATTGTTTTGCTTTTAGCCTTTTGGTTCAAGGTAGCTAGCAACACCCGGATTTCATCCCACGTTAATGAGAAATTATATTTGTAATTTTGGAGTGTGTAGTCTCTACGTATTCATTTGAAAAAAATTGATAAATTGAGACCCACATAAAAATGTTATTTTTTTAATGGTGACCCCCACTTTTTTTTTAAAAAAATATACGAAGACTACACACTCCAAGACTGTATATAATATTAACCCACGTTAATATATACATATATATATATATATATAGAGAGAGAGAGAGAGAGAGAGAGAGGCCAGTGCCATTTAGCCCCTTTCTCCTCCCCACATGAAACTATCAACTAAAATATTCATAGTAATGTAAAAACAGTAGTGCTAGTGCTTGTAGGTGGGCATTAGATGCCGATGGATGTGATATCTAAAGGGAATCCTTTGCTAGAAGTCCTTTTTCATGATTAGGATTTTGATCTAAAACTTTTGTGTGTATATATTCGGTTTAGGGTTTGAGGCATTATTACCTCACCCATATATGCATGTTTCGTTAGTGGGATTTACAATATTATGCCATATCTCAACAAAATATATATAATATTGGGTTTGCTTAATTGCTATCTGGTCATATGTGTATGTATATATATATATATATATATATATATATATATATATGGTGCATTAGGCTTGTGGAGAATCTGCAGATCATGAGATGCTACCAATTTTGTATGAAATTTTGACAAATGACAAGTTATTTGATCCTGACCATGAGCCTTGCCCAACTCACACTACTACTCAAACATCTCCAACTAACCTGTCTCTTTCAACTCATTTTGTAGGTCAAGAATCAAGATTGATCCTTTAAAGGTAATCATGTGAATAATATTATATATATATATATATACATATGTATATATATATATATATGTATGTATATATATATATATGTATGTATGTATATATATATATATATGTATGTATATATATATATATGTATGTATGTATATGTATATATATATATATGTATGTATGTATGTATGTGCAATGATTTTATAAAGGAAACTTGCATAAGTTTCTATGCATACATGAAGAGCAAATTGCAAGTGCCTGGTACGCATGCATGTCCCTCTTTCATCATGTCATGTTGAGTTGTCATGTAAGTTTTTTTTTTTTTGAGTTCTTTATATATATTTACAAGCACCTACAGTCATTAATAAAATTTTTTTAAATGATTTAATTTCGTAAAATTCTATATATGGACGCGACTTTTAGGGAAAAAATATTGTTGATTTTCCTGCAAAAAGTTGATAATTTTTCGTAAAATTCCAATAGAAAAAATCAAGATTTTTTTTTTTTTTTGAGAAAATTAATCTGAAAGGAAAAACAAACTATTTAAACTGCTAGATTTATGAAAACTGGCTTCCTCACTCAACTGACTAGGTGATTTTTGCTTTATTCTTTGGTTTTGAGTTGATAACTGAATCTTGTTGTGTTTGATCTGCAGAGGTATTATCTTCAAGAGTGTTTGACTTGGTCTCATGTTTATCTGTTGCTGGTTCAATATAAACTAAGACAACATAACGTATTGGAAAAAATTTTTATCAGCCACTATTTACTATCTCATACCTTACACCCTACGCCTTATAAAAAAAATTATAAATATAAGATGTGAAAGTGAATAGTGATGGAACCGAACCCTTTTTGTCGACCTAAGCCAGGGCCCAGCATGGCATGGGATTCGAGCCACCCCTCAGATTGCCTGCCCGTTCATGCTATTGGGGCTATATATGGACCCTATTGTAAAATATAAGAAAGTGGGCTTTTTTATTTTTTGTTGAAAAGCGAAAGTGGGCTTTTGTTCTCGAACGAATCACAAGTTCACAACCAACTAACAGCTTAATGCTTAAAATAAATAAATAAACAAACACTTTACCCTCTAATTATCTATTCGCTTGCAAATTCACCACCAAATAATTAAAGTTGTCTTGTATGAGGGAACAACAAATTCAATCTACATGTTGAATTACTTTGCGTATCATATACAAAAGTATGAAACGAATTGCACCTAAGCAATATCCATGATCAGTTTAAACCAATGTTTATAGCTAACTATTTATGAGTAACGATACATGTACGACTCATTTTAAAATTCTTTATAAATCATATTTTAAATTGAGGGTATTTCGAGAATATGATATTATTTTTATAAGTTACTTTATAAAAATACTTATCATTTTAAAACAAAAGTGACCTGCACAACAGTGACACCAGTGCTGATCATCTGGAGTGCATTAGACTTTAATATTACTAATATAAATTTCATAATATTATTAATTTTTCTTTCATTCTCTGGCCTATGCATTATATATGGAAGGTCATACAGAAACAAGTACTTATAAAACTATAGACTACACATACCAAGAGGGATCCGTGGCGCAATGGTAGCGCGTCTGACTCCAGATCAGAAGGTTGCGTGTTCGATTCACGTCGGGTTCAGTCTCCTTCACCCCCTGCTTATATTTTTGCTTTCACAGGCTTGCGTTATTGGCGCTCTCTCTGCTTTCACGTTTCAACCAATGACAGTCACAGAACTTTTGCTTTTAATGTCGCCGGCCCCTTGCATGCATACCTACGTGATGGAAGGTTAAATCCTCTCTCTAGCTACCTGTAGTTTCCAGAACACTAGGTCTAGCTTTTGTGTTATTTACTAGGAAAAAGCTACTCATCCCACTAGTAATTTTTGTTGAATCTACCATCAACTTTTAATGTAAAAAAAATAAAATAATGGAATGAATTAGCGGGAGCTCTAGCTGTGGCCGCAGAGCTACCCTATTTACCGGCACTCTCAACAAGAGTACTGCAAAACTAGCTTACTTCCAGAGATTACCACAAGGACAAAACTAGCTCTTGATCATGTTCCAGTACATGTATGATGTATGTACATATTTTTGTGGGACAAAAGTAGGCAGGAAAACAAAGTCCTTAACCGTTATTGTGAGAGCATGCATATATGCAGCTAAAAGCTTCTTGCCCCTTGCCTACGAGACTCACGATCGATTAAGAAGGATTTAAAAGTAGGGGAAATAGTCATAAAAGTTAGACAAAACATATTTGTAATCGTGAATTGTGTAATTGCTGCGTAATCGTTTTGAAAAAAGTAAATAAAACATAAGACCCATATAAAAAAAATTAATTTTTTAATAATAGACTCCACTTTTTTTCACCTTCACGGTTGTATGTAAAATTACTCTAAAAGTTATATAAAAGTAATAACATATATTTATGTTATTAGTTAATTTTTTTATAAAATAGATTCAACAAATTATATAAAGATTAATTTATAAAATTATTTTTATACAATTAGTTGAGACTATAGCCCTTCATTATTTTCCTATCCTTAACCGTAAGAACAGCAAAAAGCTAATTCTTTCTTGCTCGCCTCTTGCATACGAGATTATGGAAGGGAATTAGGAGCAGCGGCTGCCACTGCGGCTTCGAGTACGAGTACTATTGCATACCTCATAATTGATAATTCTATCCTATTTAATTCACGTCTTTCCATCAATATATATAGATTGATGTTAGTATTACAGCACATCAGAATATTAGTATCCATGATTCTCGCATCTCCATAATTCTTGCACATCCCACCAATTTTGTTATCCAATATTTGATTTATTTGTAACGGCATTATTTGATTTCTTTCCATGTAAAGCATCACCGTACATAGCTATATATCTTTGTAAATCATTCTCAATAAAAATAAGATGAATCAATTAGCCAAACTAATGTTTTAACATGGTATCAGGCCAAAACAGATTCTGACTTACCTTTCCTTGCCGATGGCTTCCTCAACCGACAACACCCCTCCTCCATCTTCTTCCCCATATCTCCTCCACCCCTCTGATTCTCCTAGTCTTGTTCTGATTTCCGGTCTCCTCACCGGTGACAATTTTCCAAAATGGCAACGTGCTATTCGCCGTGCACTCAACGCTAAACACAAGCTTTCTTTCGTTGATGGCACTCTCCATGCCCCTGCTAAAACATCCCCTGATTATGCCCAATGGAGCCGCACCAAAGACATGGTCTTAACTTGGCTTCTCAACACAATCACCCCTTCCCTAGCCAATTCCTTGGACCATCACGATGATCCTCGAGATGTTTGGCTTGATCTCGAATCTCGTTTTAGCCATGGAAATAATGCTCGCCTCTTCCATCTAAAAAGAGAAATATCCAACCTTCATCAAAACCAACTTTCTATACCCATTACTACAACAGTATCAAACAGCTTTGGGATGAGTTGGGAAATCTCCAACCCCTCACCGATGCCACTACTTTGGAAAAAAGGGCTGAAGATGAGCGCGTCTTTCAATTTCTTCTCGGGCTCAATGATTCCTACGCTGCTCTTCGGTCTCAAATCCTTGCCACTGACCCTCTTCCATCTCTGAATAAAATTTTTTCCATCCTCTTTCAAGAGGAACAACAGAGGCTCCTTCAAGTATCCCGTCCCCACCCAGAAAACATTGCTCTTGCTGCTCGGAGTTCCCCTCATCCACGGCCAACCCTCAAATGTACCGAATGCGGAAAAGATGGTCACTTACGGAATCGCTGCTGGCGTGTTATTGGCTACCCCCCGGGCCGTGAACCACGCAACCCCCAAAGGCCATCTCTGCTCGGGAAACCTCCTTCTGCCACCGTTCATCTCGCTACTTCCAACCCGGTTCCAGTTGGTCCTTCGTCCAGCCCGATTCCAGGACTCTCCTCCGAAACCTATCAACAACTCATGAATCTCTTACAAACCACTTCATCCACGGCAAATTTTGTTGGTAACGCTTTCTCAAACCCTTCTTTTTTCGATCCCCATACTGATTGGATAATCGACAGTGGCGCTAGTGATCATATGAGCCACTGCCGATCATCATTTTTGCATCTTCAACCCCTTTCTTCGAGCCGTGAGATTCGGCTACCCACGGGTGCTGTGATTCCTGTTGAAGGCGTTGGCACCATTCAGCTGTCCGAAAATATCATTCTCTCCAAAGTCCTTTATGTCCCTCTCTTTCATTATAATCTCCTTTCTATCCCTCAACTCACTAACACTTTACCGTGTGTTGCTATTTTCTCATCTTCTACAGTTTTTTTTTCAGGACCTTCAATTGAAGAGGCTGATTGGAGCGGGTGAAGCTTGCAATGGACTTTATATATTTCGGCCATCAAAAGTTGCTGCTTTCTCTGCTCACACCCTTGACAATAAGACCCTATGGCATCAACGTCTAGGTCATCCTTCCAGTTTTATTATTCCTAATATTTTGGATAGTCCTTGTACTGTTTCTCCTTGTGATGTTTGTGCTCGTTCTAAACATACTCGCTTGCCTTTTCCAACTCAAGCTACTAAAAGTACGACTCTTTTTAATCGAATTTATTGTGATATTTGGGGTGGATATTCTACTGCTTTTATTTGTGGAGCACATTATTTCTTGACTATTGTTGACGATTTTTCACGCACCACTTGGATTTATTTAATGCGTTTTAAATCAGAAACCTTTAGTCATTTAATGCATTTTTTTGCCATTGTCAAAAATCAATTCAATTCAACCGTTAAACATATTCGCACCGACAATGGTCAAGAATTTCTCTCTCAAAATCTACAAACCTATTTTCATGAACATGGCATCATTCATGAGCGTACTTGTGTTGAAACTCCTCAACAAAATGGTGTTGCGGAGCGTAAACATCGACATCTCTTGAATGTTGCCCGCAGTCTTCGTTTTCAGGCACATTTACCCCTTAAATTTTGGGGCGAATGTGTTCTTACCGCTGCCTATCTTATTAATAGAACCCCTACTCGCTCTCTTCAAAATCAAACTCCTTTTCAAATTCTTCTCAATACTCCACCAACCTACACACATCTTCGAGTGTTTGGCTGCCTTTGCTATGCTCAAACTCTTACTGCTTATCGCGATAAATTTTCACCCCGTGCATCGCGTTGTGTCTTTCTTGGTTATCCGAGTAACCGCAAAGCTTATAAGTTATACAATATGGACACCCATGTCATTTTCTACTCCCGTAATGTTACATTTCATGAAAATCAATTTCCCTTCCAAACTCTTGTGTCTCCACCTCAGTCTACTTCCCTCATTCTCCCTCTCCCTGTACCTGAAAATCCCACTTCTCCTAACACTTCTCCTCCCACTATATCTCCCGACCCTATCCCTCCCGCTTCTCGCCCGCGCCGTACTATCACCCGACCTACATATCTCCTTGATTATATTTGTCCCACCATACCCACGGAGTCCATTGCTACTTCAACCGCTGCACAGTCCTCAGGTACTTCTCATCCTCTATCTACATTTATCTCTTACTCTCGTTTTTCTCCTGCTCATTATTCATTCTTAACTGCCCTTACTGCCTCTGTTGAACCTACCTCTTATTCAGAAGCTACTCGCCACTCTCACTGGCGTGAAGCTATGTCCTCTGAACTCCGTGCTCTTGAGGAAAACTCTACTTGGACTCTTGAACCACTCCCTCCTGGTAAACAACCCATTGGTTGCAAGTGGGTCTTTAAGACCAAATTACGAGCAGATGGTACTGTTGAACGTCACAAAGCTCGCCTCGTCGCCAAAGGCTACACTCAAGTTGAAGGCATTGACTACCATGAAACCTTTGCCCCAGTCGCCAAAATGACCACAGTTCGCTGTGTTCTTGCTATTGCTGCTGCCAAAAATTGGATTATTCACCAAATGGATGTCAATAATGCATTCTTACATGGTGACCTTGATGAGGAAGTTTACATGAAACTTCCTCCCGGTTATTGTCCTAAGGGGGAGACACGGGTTTGTCGTCTACGGAAATCCCTCTACGGCCTCAAGCAGGCCTCCCGTAACTGGTTTTTTAAACTAACATCTGTTCTTCTTACTGCAGGTTTTGTTCAGTCTCAGGCAGATCATTCTCTTTTCACTTTGATCACTGCTACAAACCTCACCATTGTTCTTGTTTATGTTGATGACATCCTGGTTGTCGGTAATGATCTTTCTCAGGTTACCTACTTCAAAACCATTATTTCCACTCACTTCAAAACTAAGGATCTTGGCCCTCTCAAATATTTTCTTGGACTTGAAGTTGCTCGCTCTCCTTCTGGCATCTTTCTTAATCAACGGAAATATGCCCTGGACATTCTTACTGATAGCGGCCTTCTTGGTTCTCGACCTGCTTCATTCCCTATGGAACAAAACTTGAAACTCAGCGACACTGATGGCGATCTTCTTCCTGATCCCGGCTCCTATCGACGGTTAGTTGGACGACTCATTTATCTCACCATTACTTGACCCGACATTGTTTTTGCAGTGAACATTCTCAGTCAATTTATGCATGCCCCCCGGTATCTGCACATGACTGCTGCTACACGTGTTCTTCGTTACATTAAAGGCACTCCAGGCCAAGGCATTTTTTTCCCTTCCTCTAATGATCTGCATGTTAGTGCTTATACTGATTCTGATTGGGCCAGTTGCCCCACCACTCGTCGCTCCACTACCGGTTTCTTTATCACACTTGGTTCTAGTCCCATTTCTTGGCGTACTAAGAAACAAACAACTGTTGCTCGCTCCTCTACCGAAGCTGAATATCGTGCCATGGCCGTCACTACATGTGAACTCGTCTGGATTCAACAGCTACTTCATGACCTTGGCATCTCTCACAAAGACCCTATGACTCTCTATTGTGACAATCAATCTGCCCTTTACATTGCTCAAAATCCAGTTTTTCACGAGCGTACCAAACACATTGAAATTGATTGCCACATTGTACGTGACAAACTTCGTTCGGGTCTCTTCACCACCGCTCATCTCCCTTCTTCTGAGTAGATTGCCGACATCTTCACCAAAGCCTTGGGTTCTGATCTCTTTCATCACTTATCTCACAAGTTGGGCATTACAGATCTTCATGCGCCAACTTGAGGGGGAGTATTACAGCACATCAGAATATTAGTATCCATGATTCTCGCATCTCCATAATTCTTGCACATCCCACCAATTTTGCTATCCAATATTTGATTTATTTGTAACGGCATTATTTGATTTCTTTCCATGTAAAGCATCACCGTACATAGCTATATATCTTTGTAAAT
The DNA here is from genome assembly GCA_022457165.1 of Juglans mandshurica. Taxonomy (NCBI): domain Eukaryota; kingdom Viridiplantae; phylum Streptophyta; class Magnoliopsida; order Fagales; family Juglandaceae; genus Juglans; species Juglans mandshurica. The sequence goes on along the minus strand of CM039629.1, from coordinate 3,448,471 downwards.
CATTCTCAATAAAAATAAGATGAATCAATTAGCCAAACTAATGTTTTAATAGTTAGTGTGCCCACTGGAATAATTTCACATTTTATTTGTTTTTTTTTTACATTTTTAAAAATAAAAAATATACCAATACACTAAAAGTCATTTATTTAATCATTAAGTAAAAAGATTAAATACATAAACAGTCAAAATGAGTGACAAACTCATGGAGCATATTATCATTTTTCATATATATATATATATATTGAAAGACTTTTGGACCCAAGAGGTCTGGTAAATAGTATTCACTGGAAGCTTAGGGATTTCCCAAGATTCCAAAACAGGGGGAATAGAAATTGCCTCTTCAAAAGAGCAGTTTTCTTCATTAACAATGTCAGTTGGTCTGGACGACCTGGAACTAACAGTTGAATTAGATCTAAACATTCTAATTATTTTGTTACTAGACAACACCGACCTTCGCACTTCAGGGGCCTGCGAACATCATCTTTTCCTGACCCGACAACCCATACTGTCCTCACGCTCTCCTGGCAAACGGGACTTATTAAGGGTACTAAACAGACAAAAAGATACTCAACCAACCAAAGTAAGAACTCAGGGTGGGGGTTGTAAAACAACAAAATAATTGAAATGAAGAGAAGTAATATATATATATATATATATATATATATACACACTTTTGTTGTACGATGCTAGCAATAGATAGACTATTGACAATACAAGTTCAAAAGAACTCGATGATGGCAATTACGACATTAAAAAATACCAACGGTCAAGAAGAAAAAGGATCTCCTACAAAGTTAAGCTACTGCATATCATTAATAAATACTCAGCAAATCTTCCCAACATAGCAACTCTGTAATATCTCTTTTTGAACGTTGAAATTACCCAAATGTTCTTATATCATAACACAGAGATCTACCAATTCACTTAACAAATTGGTTAGTCGTCAATCATGTAATTATATAATAAAAAAATATTAACATAAAATAAATCAATTTCATAACACCAAGTTTGGTAATGAAGGGAAACCCTTTAAAGAATTCTTTAAAAGTAAAACCTTATGAGGCAGCTAAATCCAGAAAAGTCAATTTTATTATTTGAAAATTAAGCACAAATAAGTCTTAATTACAAAACTTTTGTCAATTGAATCTCTTACTTGACACGATAAATGACCCGTTTGTCTCTACTGCAGTAGCAACCAGAACTTCTGATGATCTTCAAACATTGACTTTTCTCCTAGAACTCCACTAGCTAAATCACAATCACACTATCTCAATCTTAGATCAACACACTCTTTGAGAGAAATAATATAAAAATTCTCCAAAAAATTTTTTCACCAAAATATGTATTGGAAAGTGCTCTAAAAAATTCTCTAGAATTAAATCTGTGCAGATCCTAACTAGTAGGACAATTTAAATAGATTTCTGGAAACAGTTTCCAATTCACAATGAAACTCTGCTGACGAATTCTACTGACGACTTGCTAATGCCTGATACTTATCTTCTCAGTATTGACAGTTTCACATTCAAACTCTTCTCTGGATAAGATCTATTCTTAGAACTCGATTTCTACATTTTTGACTTATCTAAAATACTTCCTAACAACTTCTAGATAATATCAAAACAAATTTAGATAAACTCAAAGTGTTTTACATTCATCCAAATTACAAAACCCAACATAAGATGAAATTTATCATCTTAGTCACATAGTCATATCCAAACTTATCATCTTAGTCACCTAGTCCTAGCCAAACTCTTGCATCTACAATCTCCCCCTTTGGCAGATTGGTGACAAAATCAACTTTGATGAACAAGTCCTAGGCTTGGCCGAGAGCCAAGAACTCGTTGGACTTTTTATGGGTACAACTCAATGCTAAATGAATATGTCTTTAGTCCTGAAGGATCTAATGATGGACAACTTATATTGAACCCAAAATATGGGCAATGGAAAAAGGTTAACCATCTCCTACGAGATTAGATGATCGACTTCCCTTACCGAAGAAGTTCTTGGCTTAGTTATTATACTTGAGACCTTTGCTTAAGTCTGGACAACACTCAAGGATGCTTACGCTCAAGCTTCACAGGAGCCTGAGTTTCAACTTAAACAACAATTAACATATCTCCATAAAGATCCTGCCACCCCACTGAACGACTGTCTCAGATAGTTCAAAAGTATTTGTGATAACCTTGCAGCTATTGGATGTTCAGTACATGACAAAACCAAGGTCTTTTCTCTTCTCAATAATCTCAGATCTAAGTACAAACCTTTTTACCACTGCCATGTTAAAACCCCCTATGCCATCCTTTGGTGAGATAATTCTCTTATTACAAAGTTATGAGACCCGTGTCAACTTTCACTCCTTAAACAACAATGGTTTTTCTGTCATTTTTGGCAAAACAACCCATAAAACCACCAATTCTCCTCAACCTCCTGGACAAGTTTGTCCCCACAATAATTCATTCTCCTATAAAGGTAAAGGATTTCACCCAACTACCCAACATAATCGCCAAGTTCCAGCCAATTCCACTTCTGCATCACCCTCCAGCAAACCTAATAATAGAGATCTCACTTGTTAGATTTGTCAAACGGGCCATGATGCTCTCAAGTGTTGGAACAAGTTTAACCACAGCTACTGACCAGATGATGTTCCTCAAGGTCTTACTGCCTTCAAAGTTGAAACTGATGACCCAGACACTGAATGGACTACTGATACTGGAGCTAGCTCACATGACCTCGAATCCATGTATGCTTAACAACTTACGCCCTTACCATTATCTTAATAAAGATATGCTTGGTGATGGCACACTTCTAGCTATAACACATATCGGTCAAACTATACTTGATAATATTTTACACTTGATAATATTTTGTTAGTACCTAATCTGAAAAAAAAAAAATTATTATTTGTCGGACAATTAACCTCTAATCATTCTCTAAATTTTGAGTTTTTTTATTTTATTATCCTGATATTACAATAAAGGACATGGCAATAAACAACATCCTATTGAGAGGAACCAAGAAGGGTAATCTCTATACTGTTTGGTTTCAAGTTGCAAATAAAAAGGTCTGGTACCAAAGATTGGGGCATCCGCATGCTGCTGTTGTCCAAGTTCTATCCCCCAAAGGTTTCATTAGTATTATTGGGAAACAAATGGATTTTCCAATTTGTGAAAGTTGTCAACTTGGAAAATTCAATAAATTGTCTTTTTCTTGCACTTATTAAAAACATTATGGTTTATTAGAAAAAATACATTGTGATCTTTGGGGGCCAGCCTTAGTTAATTCCGTCAATAAGTTTTCATACTATGCATGTTTTGTTGATGAATTTAGTCATTTTATAAGGTTCGTTCCTTTAAAACTCAAGTATGAATTTTTTACGCACTTTCATTTTTTTTGTAAACTACATTGATCGGCAATTTAAAAAAAAACAATTTTCAATCGGATGGTGACGGAGATTTTTTCAATACCACCTTCAAACACTATTTGAATGAACAAGGAATTGTTCATCAAATTTCTTGTCCACAAACACCTGAACAAAATGGTTTTGCTGAATGTTGTCATCGTCATATTCGTGAATTAGGCCTCACTATGATGCTTCACAATGGAGTGCCTAAACACTTTTGGGTGGAAGCCCTCTCCACTTCTGTTTTTCTCATTAATCGTGTCCCATCTCCATCTCTTGAAAACACCTCTCCATTTTTCAAATTATATGGTCGTCATCCCGATTGTATTTCCTTAAACATTTTCAGCTTTAAGTGCTTTTTCTATGTATGGAATAATACTACTACCAAATTTTGTCCCAAGTCTCTCCCATGTATTTTCATGGGTTATAGCAATCAACACAAAGGCTACAAGTGTTATTATCCTCCCACACGACGCACCTATATTTCACGTCATGTGGTTTTTTATGAGAACAATTTTCCTTCCAAAAATCCAGCTAGTTTACACTCTACAAAATACCAAACAGTCCAATGTCAACCTACACTGAATGGATAGAAACCTCACCCTTAGAGACTAGAAATTCTCCAACATGTACTACAACCACTAATACCTCATTTTTCTACCTATGGTCCTTGTAGTTCATGATCCAAACACTTCCATTACTCAACCCACCAAGGCTCACTCTTGACAATACAAACCCCAATATCACTAATCCCATATCTCTTTCCCCACCCACTCCTCCATCAAACACGACTTCTCACATACCAAACAATCCGCCTCTTACGCAAACTTCACCTACTCACAACCCTCCTCCCTCATCCTCACATCCAATGCTCACACGTGCTAAAGCTGACATACACAAACCTAATCCCAAATATGCCAACCTTCATACAATTGTTCCCACTCCTCAAGAGCCTAAATCTATATGATCAGCTCTTAAACATGAGGGATGGACTCAAGCCATGAATGAAGAGCTTCATGCACTCCACAAAAATAAAACATGGACCCTTGTAGCTCGTCTACCAAACACGAACACTATTAGTTGTAAATGGGTTTTTAAAATCAAGTAAAACGCGGATGGTTCTCTCAATCACTTAAAAGCCTGTTTAGTTGCTAAAGGGTACCATCAAGTCGATGGAATTAATTACAATGAAACATTTTCTTCGGTTATAAAACCTGGAACCATTCGTATTGTCCTCACTTTAGCCTTAGTTAACAAATGGGACATTCGCCAATTGGATGTCAAAAATGTCTTTTTACATGAATTCTTCAATGAAACCATTTTTATGGATCAACCACCCGGATTTGTAAAGCTAAATTTCCCTACCATGTGTGTAAATTGTAGAAGGCCTTGTATGGTCTTAAACAAGCTCCAAGAGCCTAATTTGATCGATTTAGTAGCTTTCTTATTTCATATTGATTTACTTCTAACGTGTCTGATCCTTCTCTTTTTACTTGCTTCTTGTCCTTTTTTTACTTGCATTTTATTGCTTTATGTTGATAATATAATTCTCACTGGCTCAAGTACTTCTTTGATTAATACATTTATGCATGCACTTAATCATGAGTTTGATATAAAAGATCTTGGTTCTTTACATTATTTTCTTGGTATACAAGTACATTCAACTACTAATGGTTGAGTCTTATCCCAGTCTAAATACGCTATGGACATTCTTGAACATGCTAACATGAAAAACTGCAAGCCCATTGTGACTCCAATGACTGCCAAGACTAAGGAATCACTATCAAAAACTCTATTTCATGACCCACCCCACTACTGTAGTATCGTTGGGGTGCTTCAATACCTCACTCTTACAAGGTTGAATCTTGCTTTTTTTGTCAACTTTGTCTCTCAATTTATGCATAGGTCATATGAGGGCCATTACAAAATGGTAAAATGCATTTTACGTTATCTTTAAGGCATGGTTGAAACTGGCATTCATCTCCACTCTAATACCAGATTGAATCTATATGTTTTTGCTGATACTGATTGAGCTGGTTGTTTTGAAACTCAACGCTCAACAATTGGCTTCTGCACTTTCTTAGGCAATAATTGCATTTCATGGTCTGCAAAAAAATAGAATACTGTCTCTCGCTCTAGCATGGAACCTGAATATCGTTCCTTGGCCCATACTGCAGTAGAAATATCTTGGATTTCCTCCATTCTTCGTGATTTGCACATTCCACTTACATCTCCACCCATCATATTCTGTGACAACATCAACGCAATCTAAATGACAATTAATCCCGTATTTCATTCTCGCAACAAGCACATAGAGATTGACTATCACTATGTTAGAGAACATATAGCACTTGGACTTCTTCAAACACAATATGTTCAATCGTCGTCTCAACTTATTGATATTTTTACTAAACCTACTCCTTGATCTTATTTTGAAAAATTATGTACCAAACTCAACTTCACTCCTCGACAGGGGGCATATTGACAGTACAAGTTCAAAAGAACCCAGATGACGACAATTACGGCACTAAAAACATCACCAACAGTCAAGAGGAAAATGATCTCCTACAAAGTCAAAATGCTGCAAATCCTCCAATAAATACTCAGCAAACCTTCCCTAACATAGCAACTTTGTAATATCTCTTTTTGAACGTTATAGTTTTTCCTTTTTTATCATTCACAAACTTGTATATATATCTCTTCTCGTATACTCACTCTAATTAAGGAAGCATCATTTTCACTAAAGCAAAATTCCATTTATTCTTTACCAACCACCTACCACCCTTACCCATCAGCGCTTGTGACATCAATGATAGAGCAAATGACCACCACATGTCCCCATATGAAATTCTTCAGAAAATTCACCCACTGTCATTTGCTTCCCCAAGCATCCAATGCATAAGATTTAAGTTGTCTTTTGTTCCTTCTTATTTTATTTTTTTTTAGATACTTGGAAGCTAGATCTATTAATGGTCTGGACCATTTTTTGACTGAGCAGGCTCAAATTTTGGAAAATACAAATAAACGAGTCAGTTGGAAAAGAAGAGCTAGAGACAAATTTTATGATGAGCATGTTACTGAGAGGAAGGAGCAGGTGCAAAGTTGTGATGAGAGGAAAAGGAGGATGGGAAGTGCAGAGGCTAAGACCTCTGAGTTATGTGGGATTAAGAAACAAAAGACTGATCAGGTGGTGGTTATGGAGACTTATGTTAAAGAGTTGGTGGAGGCTGGTTTCCAGCCCCACCAACAACAATGAGTTGCCTAAGTTGGAACTGCTGAGGGTTTGGGAACCCTCGGACAGTTAGAGAACTTCACTTTTTAGTGAAGAATAAGGTCCCAAATTTTGTTTTTCTGATGGAAACAAAATGTAGAAGATACAAGGTAGAGAAAATCAAGAGGCTTTTGAATATGGAAAACAATTTTGTGGTAGATTGTAAAGGTTTGAGTGGAGGTCTGGCATTCTTATGGAAGGAGGAGGTGGATGCAGTTCTGGAGTCATACAATCTGTAGTATATTTCCTTAAAAGTTAAGGATTCAATGGAAGGGAAGACATGGATCTTAACTGGCTTTTATGGAAAACTTGTTATGGCTAAAAGGAAAAGTAGTTGGCAGTTGTTTAGAAAGTTGAAACCAGCAAATGATTTGAGATGGCTATGTGTTGGGGATTTTAATGAAATAGTCAACACTAATGAAAAATTTGGAGGGCCTCTGAGACCCTATGGTCAAATGGAATGCTTTAGAGAGGCACTGGAGGACTGTGACCTCAGTGATATCGGGTATATGGGAAACAAGTATACCTGGTCTAATAATCGTGGTGTGACTGAATTCACTAAAGAGAGGCTAGACAGAGCTTTATGCAATCCTCAATGGGCTGCTTGGAACACTGGAGCAGTGACCCTCTCATTAACTGCACTTAGTTCTGACCATTGCCCAATTTTCATCACCAAGGAAAATCCTCAACAGGGTGCAGGCAGTCAAACCAAAATTTTCAGATAAGGTTAGTTGGGGTCAAAGAGAAGAGTGTAACAAGTTAATTGCTGATGAGTGGAAGAGGCCTAGTTTAGCTTCTAATAAGCTGAGCTATACTACTGAAAGATTGAAGATATGTCAATTTAAACTACAGCAGTGGAGCAAACAGGCTGTGAGTAATACCAAGAAGGAAATACAACAAAAGATGGATCAAATCAACATACTACAACAGTGCAATCAGGGAGACAAGCATGATAGCATAAAAGGCTTGAAAGCTGAAATTGAAAAACTGTTGGAAGAGGAGAATCTAAAATGGAAACAGAGAGCAAAACATAAATGACTTAAAGAAGGAGATAGAAACACTAAGTACTTCCACCAGTGTGCTTCTCAAAGAAGGAAAGTCAATAGGATCAGCAAGCTTATTGATGACAGAGGTCAGGAAGTTTCCAATGCAACTGCAATTTGTCAGCAATTTCAAGCTTTCTTTCAGGAGTTTTTCACGACTACTAGCCCTCAGAATATTGATGGATGTTTGGCAGCCACCAAACCCAAAGTCACAAATGAAATGAACCAAGCATTGCTGAGGCCCTACATTACTCAGGAGATTGAAGAAGCTTTGTTCCAAATGGATGACTTGAGCTCACCTGGACTTGATGGTTATCCAGTAGCCTTCTATCAACAAAACTGGGAAGTGGTGGGGAGGCAAGTCAGTGAATCAATTTTGTATGTGCTTAATTCAAAAGGCAACATGGATGTCATTAATAATACTTTTATTGCTTTAATTCCAAAAAAGAAGAACTGTTCTAAAGTTTCTGATTTCAGGCCAATATCTCTTTGCAATGTATTATATAAGATTATCTCAAAAGCCATAGCAAACAGGCTCAAGAAGATTCTTCCTAGCATCATTTCTCTGAACCAATCAGCTTTCATTCCTGGAAGACTTATCTCGGATAATGTAATAGTTGCTTTTGAGGCTTTGCATTCAATGAACTGTAAAATGACAGGAAGGGAAGAATATATGGCAATGAAGTTTGACATGAGCAAAGCATATGATAGGATTCAGTGGTCTTTTCTCAGAGCTACTCTCTGTAAAATGGGGTTTGATGTTGCTTGGGTAGAGTTGTTGATGTGGTGTGTTGAATCAGTGTCTTACTCCATTTTAGTCGATGGTGTCCCTCAAAGTGAATTCAGACTCTCAAGGGGCATTAGACAAGGTGATCCATTATCACATTATCTCTTCATAATGTGTGCTGAAGCTTTGAACTCTTTGATCACTAAAGGGGTAGAGGAGGGAGGCATCACAGGAGTGCCTTTCGCAAGGGGCAAAATAAGAATTTCCCCCTGTTTTTTGTTGATGATAGTTTGTTATTTTGCAAGGCAAATGCATTAGAATGGGGTAAGCTGTATAATATACTGAAAACTTATGAGGAAGCCTCAGGTCAAAGATTGAATCTTGAAAAAACTTCAATCCAGTTCAGTAGAAATACTGCTAAGGCAACACAGGATTTCATCCTTAGTATTGCAGGAGTGAGGTCCTCAATGACTTATGAGAAATATCTTGGTTTACCAACTGTTGTTGGCAAAGCAAGAGAGAAATCTTTCAGAGATATTCAGGATAGAGTCAGAATGAGGGTCAGCAGTCAAAGGGTAAAATTTTTATCTCAAGCAGGGAAGGAAATATTCATCAAGGTTGTTGTGCAAGCTCTCCCAACTTATAGCATGTCTGTTTTTATGCTCCCTGCCAAACTCCTTCGAAACTTAAATAGCATTATGCACAATTTTTGGTGGGGACAGCATGAGGCAGAAAGAAAGATTCATTCGGTGGCTTGGAGCAAAATGGGAAGATCTAAGGCTGATGGAGGTATGGGTTTTCGAGACTTGGAAGGTTTTAACCTTGCATTACTAGCAAAACAAGGTTGGAGAGTCATTCATAATCCATTTTCTCTAGTTTCACAGGTTCTAAAAGCCAAGTATTTCCAAGAGACTTCCTTTCTGAATGCAAAGTTGGGTTAGAAACCATCATATATATATGGAGGAGTATGCTTAAAGCAAGGAATTTGATTGAAGCTGACTCTTATTGGAGAATTGGGACTGGTGAAGAGGTCAGAATTTGGAGAGATATATGGTTACCTAAGACCATACCATCAGTAGTTAACAACCCAGTTTCTCAACTTGATGGCAATGCTAAAGTTCAAGAATTGATAAAGCCAGGAGAAAAGAGATGGAATATGGAGCTTGTGAAGCACATTTTTAACAAAGAAGATGTAGATATCATTGCTCAAATTCCAATCAGCTCATTTACTAGTCCTGACCAATTGATATGGAAAGGAACCTCTTCAGGATTTTTCACAGTCAAAAGTGCATATCATATGCATCATGAGATGATCCAAGCACTTAAAGGGCAACCCTCGAGCAGTCATAATTTTAAGGAGATTTGGAAAATTCTCTGGCATCTACAAGTCACACCAGGAGAAAAAGTTTTTTTGTGGCGAGTCTGCTTAAATGCACTTCCAACTTAGTCAAATTTGTTTAAGAGGAAGATTGTTGATCATCCAAAGTGCTCAATATGCGAGATAGAGGAAGAGACAGTAACACATGCATTATGGGAATGTGAGTCAGCAAGAGATGTTTGGAGCCAATGTTCCGAGAGCATTCAGAAAAGTCATTTCTCACATATGGATTTTTTGGAGATTTTTGAAGCGATTGCAGAAAGTATGAGTTCTGAGTGCATTCAGGAATTTGTTATGATAGCAAAGATTTGGTGGAGGAGAAATGAATTTATTTTTAACCAAGGGCTTAGACATCCTAATCAAGTTGTCATGGCTGCTAATCAAAACGTGAGAATGATGAAGGAATTGGAAATGCAGAAAAATGGCTCTTCAGCACATAGTAACAGCAACATTATTGTTTGCAGCCACCTCCTATGCATTTTTACAAGCTAAAGCTGGAATTGATATAGTAGTCAGAGATTGTGAAGGAAAAATAATGCAACAATGAGAAGAAACCAAAGCCTTCTTCCTCTTCCTTCTTTGGCTGAAGCATATGGGGCACTGCTAGCAGTGAATTTTGCACTGGACTTGGGTTTAACAAAGACTATATTTGAAGGGGATTCTCTACAAACAGTCCAAGCTTTGAAGAAAGAGGAGGATCAACTGTCCAGCTTTGGTATGTATGTCTCTGAAGTCAAGATGAAACTTAAAAATTTTGTTACTTGGAATGTCACTCATGTCAAGAGAAGTGACAATGTGATGGCTCATGCATTGGCACAAGATACCTTAATCATTTCTGATGTAATGGGTAATGGTTACTATGGAGGATTTTCCCCCATGTATTTCAGATCTAATTTAATGGAACAAGCTTTAATGCTTCCTTTCAAAAAAAAAAAAATTAAGATCTTCAATGTGTCTAGCTTCTCCTCTTATTTTTTTATTTTTTTTTATAACCTCTTCTCCTCTTATTTTTGAGAGCACTATGTGCTTTATTTTATTGGAAGTTAGTTTATTTCCACCAACCTTATCCGGAAATGCATCAAATGTGGGATGATTTAAGGCAATATGTTACTTTTAAGAGAGTAATCCGGGTGGTTTTCCTATCTAGACGTAATAACAGTAGCATGAATCTCACTAGGAACTAAACAATAGGGGCTTAGACAGTAGAAAGCCGCAGAGACTCCCTCAAGTTGTATTTAAGTCATAGTTTAGACCCCAACTCTATTAAGCATTGAGAACTGGACAATTGGGGCGTAGGTAGGAAGCCATAAGATGCTTCCTAAAGTTGGGTTTAAGCTAAGGAGAGGTTTAGATTAAGAGATGAGTTGAGATGGGTTGAGATGGTTTGTGAATAGTTGAATAAAAGTTGAATTATTTATTATATTTTGTGTGAGAATTTGGAAAAGTTGTTTTGGGATTTGAAAAAGTTAAATTGTTTATTATATTTTGTGTGAGAATTTGAGAAAATTGTAATGATGAGATGAGATGAATTTAGATGAATTGAGGTGGGTTTAGATCCCAACTCCCACTGTAGAATTTAAAGTGTTCATTCAATTTAAAACGTACATACTGTACTTACCAGACCACTTAAAAATAATTTAAAAAATATTAAATTACAGTCTCGTTTATTTTTAGAGATGAGATAAGATAAATTGAGATTAAAGTTAAAAAGTTGAATAAAATATTATTATAATATATTTTTTAATATTATTTTTGTTTTGAAATTTGAAAATTTTGAATTGTTTATTTTATTTTGTATAAAGATTTAAGAAAGTTATAATGATGAGATGAGATGTTTTCAAAATTTTAAATTTTAGTCTTGAAAGCAAATAAGGCCTTAAAGCAATCTAAGAATTATTGAACCACCATCCTTAGAAAACTCATGTTTTTATAAAATTTGAAGGAAATAGTTCAAAATAGCAAATCCATGATCCAACGGATTATGTATTTTACTATTAATATCCAGTCTATTATAGTACCACCTCTACATTTATAGGATACTGTACACATTTGTATAAATATTTAATTTATTTTTCTTTCTAAATTCTACTTACTATTTTTTTTCACTAAATACACTTTATTCATTTTTCACTCTACTTTTTATAACTTTCTATTTTATTTAAAATGAATAAAATATATTAAAAAGTGTAATATTTAAATAATATAAAAAAAATAGATAAACTGATTTACGTTATATTGTAAAATTTAATATGTAAAATAAAAAAGAAATGAATTTTAATAGTGTATTTTAGAGGATACGCCGAACAACTATTGAGAAAGAAGTGACGAACAATATGTTGTTTGGATTGCACCAACTATCGTTATGAAAGACGACCGACTAATCATCTCGGACCAATTAGTTGATGTTCTTGCATTGTATTAAATGCCATCATGCACCATGCAAAAAAGCTCGGCATGGTCATTTGCAGTGTTATCGATCGCGCACTCGAGGGAACTTAGATCCCGCCGTCAAAACGGAGTTTCCCTCGTTTTCTCGGCACAGACTTCCACAATGTTACTTGATTTATACACGAGTGGGTCGACTCACATGTTATATCTCCGAGCTGTCGTCCTGGTTGAGAGTGGCGGGCTTTGACGGCTATTAAAGTCGCTTGCTTTTTAGTAACCCATAATATTAACAGGGACAGCCATTGGGCTTTATCTTTATAAACGAGCTCAGATCTTCGTGTACCACACCAACAATCGGACGTTGCAATACCTTTCTTTGATTTGATTAAGCCTTTTCTATTATTTGTTTGAAGGTAATAACTCCGACTTCTTCTGTGACCATGGTGGTCTGGAAATGCTAGGGTTTTTTTTTTTTTTTGCCTCTTTCTGTAATTTAAATCATGATATCTGCTTGCTTATGCTTTTGTGGGGTTAAAGTTTTTTCTGATATTAATGGGTTTTATTCAAAATTTTAGCTTTCCTTGCTCTGGGTCAATAATTTTAGAGCCTAATTGAAATTGGTTTTCAATTTCTTCCATTCTTCCGTGTTTGTGAAGTTTCTTTTGAGTTTTGATTCAGAGGATAGCTTTTATATGACGCTGAAATTATCATGTTTCTCGTACATCGTTTATGACCCCATGTGTTTGTGCGAGACTGCAAGTGAAATCGGATTGCGGGTTTTTATTTTTTTATTGCTTGTTTTTCTTCTGGTTTGACCTGAAAATTCCTGTAGGCATTTTGCAATGGACGTAACAGATGGACTGGAAGTTCCCCAAGAAACACTGGATGCAGAAATCAAGTCATTCTTCGAATCCGCTCCATCACTTAAAAACGGCGACGACATTAGTGAAAAACTGAAGGAATTTATCGGGAGGAATTCGTTACCCTCAGGCAAGATTCACTCTATCTAATCAGCAATTTTCGCTGCCCACTTTCGAAATGGTGCCTCAAATATTGAACGGGGTAAATTTGATGTGCGTTGCTAATGCTATGAAATCAGGAAACGGAAGTGCTAGGAGGGTTGTGTGCGTGACATCTGGAGGTACCACGGTTCCTTTGGAGCGACGGTGTGTTCGCTACATTGATAACTTCAGCTCGGGCCACAGAGGAGCAGCATCCACGGAGTCAGTCACTTTCCACCTTATCAAACATGAACTCTTTTTCTTTAGTTTATTTCTTTAATGCAATGTTAACAATATTGACGTGCTTATTATCTTGCAGGTATTTTATTAAGGCCGGATATGCAGTTATCTTTTTACATCGCAGGTGAATGCTCGTCCTAACATGATAATCTTGTAGAAAGAGAACAATTTTAATATTATTTTAAATATGGTGGATCTTGTATCCATTATTCAGGGGAACCTGCCAGCCACACTGCAGATCTCTTCCTGAGGATCCGTTACTTGAATGTTTCGAAGTCACTGACGAGCCAAATATTCGAGGTTTGTAGTTTCTTTAGGCCTCATTAAGTGAGAAAGATATATTGAGATATCAACTTTCCTCCACCCTCACTTTAGCCACATCATTCTTACAGCCTATGATAATAGGTTTCACACGAGTGGTTAAAAAAACTGGATTTTTGTAAACTACTTTGTAGGGCTAATTGTATAGTGACAATTTTGGGGGGGAGGGGGAGAGGCTGTGGTGTGAATTCTCTCCTTAACTTTTCCTCCAGCCCTTTGAGAACGTTAAAAATTTCAATTTCTCACGATCAATGTTATATGAAGTACTGATGGTTCCTGCTAAGCTGAATGAATTTCGTTTTATACTTCAGTGCGCCAGTCAGATTCTGAAGCTGTGAAGAGGGCCATCACTGAGCATCATGCAGTATGGACTATTGATATTTATCTGTGCATGTTCTCTCCTCTGTCTCTGAAATTGATTTTCTTGGCTTTTTTGGTTATAATGCAAAGGCAGAAGATTGGCCCAACATAACAGGGGACCACTTTGTTTCGTTGTTGCAGGCAGTAGCAGAAGGCCTTCTGTTAAAACTTCCCTTTACCACCATATTTGAGTATCTTCAGGTTAGTCTCAGTTGATCATTTTTTATATTCATTGATATGTATATTTTTCATGCTTTTTTATTTTGTTTCAATACATGGGATTATGCTTTGTGTTCATCATGGAAATCAGTTTCATCCCCTCTCTCCCTACCTCCACACACAGCAGTTACCTCATAAGTTGCCTTTTGGGAGAGTCGTATTTGCTTCTGCGGGTCAAGTAAAAAATCTTTGCATCCAAGATCCAATACAGTAAATGCTATAAGTTGCCCAAGTGTAGAATAGGTTTTATTTAAATATTCAGGAATATTTATGTTTGCACGAGTTGCTTGTCATTGGTTGGTGTTCAATTATAACTGTTACTTGATCTAGGATACAAAGCCCCATATGAACAGTTGAGGGTTTATTTCTTTATATATTGTTATTCTTTTGGCACTGCATTGCATTTGGTGATCATATTGAGTGCTCAGGATGCAAACAGGTCCTTGTAAATGGTTACTCTTTCCCCGGTGTAACTTTACAGTTTCGCTTGGGTGTAAATTTTTTGTCAAAGTGCCTACACGATATATCTAGTTTATATTTCTTGATTCAGGGTAATTCTGCACCCTATGAACTTGTTTCTGCTGTATTTCATGCTACAAATGTGTATACTGGTTTTGGACATAATAGTCATTCTCATATGGATTTGACTACTGTTTTTGTATTATGAACAGATGCTGCAACTGATAGCCATTTCAATGAGGAGTCTTGGAGCACCTGCAATGTTTTATCTTGCTGCTGCAGTTTCTGACTTCTATGTTCCTTGGAGGAGCATGGTAATGTTTTCTGTCCTCCTGGCTGCGTTTTGTATTTATTTAAAAATAGATTTTGTAAGCCCTTCAAAACAATTTTAGATCATGTGTAGAGCACAGTTATCATATCTTTTCTGTTATTTAATCATCCCATATGGTTATTCTCCTTCTCTATGTCCCAGATTTTCTTTTGAAAAAATAAAAACTGGAATAAAATAACACTGAAGAATGATTAGTTGTTGGACTTCTTGTTCAAGTTATCTATTTTATATTGGTTAAGGCAGAGCGTTGGATTGTTTCTGGGATTCTCCCATTGCTATCATGAATAAGCAGATTGAAAATCAGTCCTTTCTTACTCATTATATGTTGGTCTGACTTGGAGTAAATTGACCAGCTTTTGATGGTAAGCTACATGTTTGAAAATGGGCTCTGTATAATACAGATTCCTCTCAAATTAGCATCTTGTTTACAGCACTAATGACATAAATATAAGAATACGACCTATCAAAAAAATATATATATATAACACAAGAAAGTTGCTTATGAATTCTCAACTGTAGCCAAGGAACTCAACTCATATTTATTTAACTTAGCCCTGTGGGTCCTGTTTCATTTGCTTGATCAGAGGTTTCCTATTCTAAGGAATGATAAATGCCCCGACAAGTTTAGACTGCTCTTCATGGAAATATTAAGATGTTCCTCTATTACATCATATTTATGCCTACTTTTCTTTACCCAAGGCATGGTTTAATTATGCAGGCAGAGCACAAGATACAGTCAGCATCTGGCCCTTTGGACATGCGACTAGTTCAAGTGCCAAAGATGCTCTCAGTACTGAGGAAGGACTGGGCCCCCATGGCCTTCTGCATATCTTTCAAGGTTAGATATATCTTGCTACCACAGGTTATTTGTACTTAGAAGACTATTAATATATTTGGCCATACCACAAAGCATTTGCCAATGAGTATAGCGGCCTCTACAATGATGACTCCCAGAGGGAGGGAGGGAATTTTTTTTTATTAACATCAACTATCTATGGGGGTCTTACATCGTCCAGGGCTTTCCTTGGGCAAAAATCTTATCTCCATGTTTCCATCTTCCCCGTATATAAAGGATTTGCAAGTAAAATATCATTTTTTTTAACATAAAGATTGTGGCTGGGTCATCTATGAGGGTCTTGCATCGGTCTGTTCATGACTTTCCCTGGGAAGAAATCTTATCTCCATTTTCCCCATCTTCCTAACTTTTATTGGTTATTTAAATCTAAGAATGGGAAATCTTTAATGATTTCAAAAAAAAAAAAAAAAAAAAGGAATGGGAAATGGTATCGAATACAGACTGGATAGTATGGTCTTTCATTATCTCAAAGAAAGTGGAGGCCCTCCTATCTCTTTTCTCCCAACAGATGATGATTTCATGAAACATGCAATTCCAGATCCCGTCCTTTTATAACTTAATTATTTGTCTTGCCCAATTAAGAAGTGCCAGTCAATAAATCAGGTTTTAGTATGTGGGACTGAAAAATTTTCCTGCCTGACTTTACAGCTAGAGACAGATAAAAAAATTCTTTTAGAGAAGGCTGATATGGCTCTTAAAAAGTACAAGATGCATATGGTTGTGGCGAATGAGCTTTTGAGCCGCAAAGAGGAGGTTGTAGTTGTTACAACTAATGACAAGCTATCAGTTCACCGAGACAAGACTCAGGTTGGCAATGATGTGGAGAATCCCCTGATAAGACTTATCGTGGAGAGACATTCAGCTTATCTTGAGAATCCTAACCTATGATCTTTAAGTGTTAACAGCATTAGAGAGATGATATATATCAGTTCACCAGGACTAGACTTGGGTCACTACTGGCAAAGCTTGTTTTGTATTATGGTGGATCTTCTCTGTGTCAGCTAAGCTTTCCTTTCTTTGCTTTAGTGTAGGTATTAACATTTTTGTTTGGTCTATCTGGTATACATGTTTTTTTTTTAGCAAGACGAGCAAAGCTTATTTTGCTCTTCAAGCAAAATAATTTTGGATGTTTTGTTAATGGGAGAGATCGAGGCAAAAATTGTAGTCTGCTCATTGTATGGAAACAATGAATAAATTTTCAATGGTTCTAGATGATGGTGTTAATCCTCGTGTCAAAGACTTGATTTCTTGAAATGAAAATATTTTGATCCATTGATGCAGTTTCAATGGAACATCATAAGTAGTTATCTTATGGTCACCATGTTGTAAACATGTATGTGATATCTGACATGTAGATGCTGTAAATGGAAAGGTTCGAATAGTTTTTCAGAGAATCGATGGTTGTTCATGGTGTGATATAGGCTAGAGACGACTCTGCTGTCTGTTTAAAATCCAGGTTCTTAGATGGCTGAATTGGCATGTAAATGCCATTTAGTTTTGCATCCCTTTGTTTTCCATTCAACTTAATTGTGTCTTAGCATTTCACGACACGACATCCCTAAAATCTGGGCTATGTATTTGGACTGAACACAGTAATCAGGAAATATCGATGCCTCCCTTGTAGAGATTTTAAACACACGACCTTAGAATAAAGATGCAAAATTATTGCCTTGCGATTGTCTTTTGTTTCTGTTCCAAGTTAACTCCAAAAAGGAATATTATAAGCAGAACTGATCATAAAAAGAAATGTTTCTGTTAGACTAATTTGTGGCCGAGGCACCTTGTTTACATACTGAGTAATGATACACGGACTTATAATTTTTTTTTTATAACAGTAGTTTCTTATAAATTATATCTTAGAATGAGGGTATTTATGCAAATTGATTTTACTTTTATAAGTTATTTTATAAAAATGCTCCTCACTTAAAACGTAATTGTATAAAGGATTGTAAAAATTATTATGCCTATAATTTTGTTACCTATAATAACTATACTATAAGGCCAGAGTGAGAGAGAGAGAGAGAGCACGTCCCTTTAATGGCAATCTCATTCATTTCTTTTCAACTATGAATGGAAAAATATATACAACTTTCTTCTTTCTTTCTTTTTGCACAATAAATGTATGTATAGCCAACATATATTCCAAAACGTATGCTGTAGTAAGATGTGGGATATCTGACAGTGAGGGAAGAAATTGTCTATGGTGCCTAGTTATCATCTGTGTCGAGCTCAAGACCTTCTGCAGCTAATAGCCGACTGAAAGCCTTTTTCTTCTCTTCCTCTGCTTTCTTTCGCATCAAATCCCTTTTCTTCAAGACAAGTGTATGGCGCCTAAGGGTGTTGGATAAATACTCCTCGGATGCCTTTTTTTCCTTGGCCAGGATTCTCCTCTCTTCTTCAGGATCAACCTGTAGTTATGGTATAATTTTTAAAGATAAATGCAGTAAACGGTGGCCAGGAAACATGGGTTCAATTAGTCAAAAGATAGATTCATTAAAGCTACTATTTCAACCGATAATCACTAATGGTTATTATTTTGGGATGTTGCCAAACTAATATGGTACCATATGATGCCTATAACTATATTTTCATCATCCACCAAAACTTTTAATGTTGCACCATGTAACAAGATTTATTAAAAGATTTCGTCTGAATTCTAGTTTCTATCCACTTGTGGATAAATTTCGTTATGTTGAATTGCCACAAATTTATCGAAGAGAGAGAGAGAGAGAGAGAGAACAAAGACCTAGGCAAATGAGCCATGAGAAGATAAATGTGAAGCCTCGATTTAAACACTTTCTGGACATATAGTTCAATTCAATACCTTTGAACGAGAAAGACGGCGAACACGAAGATTCAACTCACGCTGCTGCTGCTCAGCCCAAGCTTGAATGGCCATATCACCCCGTTGATCAAAAGCTCTTCTCTTTTTCATAAGCCACTCCATCCATGCTTGAGATGCCTGATATAAGAGTGAAATGAAAAACCATTACTAAAGCAGCTGAATTAAATGACAAAGACTGAATAATCAATTTTTTTTGTTTGAATAAAAGACAAAGTCCATTTGAAGACTGGAAATTCACAATATCTTGCAAGCTTAGTGGTGCACTGAATTGAAGCATAGCATTGAACAAGAACAGTTCAAGTTAAACTCGTTATGTTTTAGCACCAAAAAGAAAATTTCAATAATGTATTTATACATGGTTTATAGGACAAAATTCCAAATCATCTAACTCAATATTTCAACCGAGAGCTTAAAATCCTCAATCATTACCTTACAAGAATTTTCTGAAGCATAAAAGGGAAAAGTTATAAATATATGCATATATATTATATATATGCATGTATATGTACTGTTAAGAAACTAAATACCTTTGAACTCACCTGTTTCCTAATACTTCAAGCACAGAATGCAAACAAAAGCTTAAAAGAATCTTAATGAAATTTTTCGAAACCAAAGCAAAGGCTGAATAATTTAGACTAATTGTGTATCATGTGTGACAAAACTGCAAAATAATAATAATCAAAGAGTTTACTAATGTACTGATCATTCTTACCAAAACAAAAAACAAAAACAAAAGAGCAGCATGTGGATATTTGTTTTAAAAAGGGAAGTAAAATGTACGAGTCATATTAGTTAACAGTACCACAACGAGGGACGCATGATACAACAGCTCTATTGGATCTATACGCATGCTCCAGCTGACTTTACCGTGAAACTAGAAAATATATAATTCATAAGTCATTGGTTTTACCCATCATAATGGTTAAGTAATCGGTGGACCATCTCTTACTACACTGTGAGGTAACAAGGGTGTTGTGGGATGAGATCTTTCAAGGGTTGAGGTTGCTTGGGTTATGCCCATGAGGGTGGTGGATCTATTGGGTTGTTGGAGGAAGATGCAAGGCTGTCATCAAGTGGCAGCGGTGTGGAAGATGATTCCGTTGTGCATCATGTGGTGTATTTGGATGGAAACGAATGCGCACTGCTTTGAAGATAAGGAACGCACATTGGCTGAGTTGAAGAATTTTCTGTTCCACACTTTATTGTCTTGGCTTTCCGCTATTGTATTGCAGGGGGGCAATGTTCATGATTTCTTGTCTTTAATTTATCGCATGTAGATTGTATTTAGGTGTTCTTCTGTATACATGGGCTATGCCTATTTCATTCATATATATAATATTTATCTCTTACTTATCAAAAAAAAAAAAAGTAAAGGCGCATAACTCCTCTGGTACTGTTTCTTTCACAAAAGTTATTGTGGAGACTGAGAGATCCTCCTATGCCATTTCTTTCTTTATAGTAATTGATGCAATAGTTGCGAGTGTGTGCAGTTACTATATTCCATACAAGCTGGGAAGTAGTGTTATGCTATTCTAATTATAAATAGCACTTTTGCAAGGGATGGAAGTAGCAACATAAGATTCATAAGAAAGACAATCACCAAGTATATAAAATAATTAAACTCAATATAACAGTTTAAAAATTATGACAAGTATTTATAAAAAAAAATCTTGAAAAAGCAAGCTGAGCAATGACAAATATATATATATATATATATACACACACACACACACACTCACACTATTACACATATTATTCCTATAATACTGAAAATTTTAACCTTTTGAAGTCTGAAGTAAACTACGATCTGATACCGTGACAAAAATAGAAATTGCAAATCTTACCTTCATTGGATTGACTCGGTTATCCATATCATATTTACTCCGCTTCTCATCATCTATGAGCAACTCATAAGCAGCTTGAATCTTAATAAATCTAGCCTCAGCCGTTTCCCCCTCCTCAAGAGTCCCTCTACCGTCATAGACTTGAAACAGGAAGATAACTGGATCAATACAGTGCCCAAGAATGGGGGCCAACTTTTAAGCAAACACCAATACACAACATCTAACAGGAACTAAGCTTCAAAGAATAATCATGCTACATCCATAATACAATGACATAAGAAACCCAGATATAATGCATATGGAACTTCCGAATAAGTGAAATCATGATAAAGGACAAACCATCTGGATGATAAAATTTGGCCAAGCGCCTGTAAGCGAACTTTATCTGTTCTTCATCAGCATCTCTTTCTAACTCTGTTTTATAAAAAAAATTCAGGTAGAATTTGTCAACCACTCGTAAACATAATAATAGAATAGACAAGCCAAAAAGTGTAAATATTACCTAACAGCAGGTGAACTCATATAAAGGGCACATTCACAAAGTTTTCATCATATGTCTGTCTATACAGCTATACTTCTTAAACGGATGGAACTTAGTTTTGTTGAGTTTTTGCAATAATGTTATCCATCCTTGTCATCAAGTTTTCAAAATCTAATGATATAATAAGACATCCAAATTTCAGCAACTGATACATGCATATATATATATATATATATATCAAATCCATAAAAGATGTCAACACCTATGATCACGATCAGGAAACTTAAAACAGAGTAACAGACTATTCCTTCAAACTCCATTTCTCTATAATGAACGGAAGGAAGCACAATCAGTGCATTAAGATTTCATTTTTCTTGTCCTCTTTCAGATAAAAACCTTATCACATCTTTGAAAAGAACCCGCCATCTTGATAGGGTGGGGCTGTGTGTAGATATTCATAAACATGCATTCAAATCAGTATCAAATACGTATATATCTGTTATTTAAATATATGGGTATTAATTATTATTGTTATCTGATATCCAACGAAGCTCACTGAGTATATAAATAAAGCGCTGTTGTCTGTATAATTTCATCAAAAGAATCTGTTAAACAATTTTTTTTTTTTTTAAAAAAAAGATTTTCTTTTTAATAGGGTAAGCAGAAAACAAGATAATTAATTACCGAGAGTTTCGTACGGAGAGTTCTGATCGGTCCAATTCGAAGCCCTAACCAGGGTCCTCTGGCTAAGACGAAACCAGGGCTCAGTCCCTTTTGAACCCAAGGACTAGAACCAAGGAGAGAACGACAGCGGAGACGAGAATCGAGGCTTGTGATTAGGATTTCGAAACGAGGCCCTAGCTCGAGCTCGCTGTCTGCAACTTAAGAAGAAAGAGAAGACGACAGTGTGGGGCCGACAGATTGTTCTCAGATTGCTCATGTTTCTCACAGTCTTGAGCTCAGATATCACAGTGAAACGAGAGATTGAGAACCCACCCGGAATATAATAAATTAGGGTTTCGTTTTGGACATTTTGTTTACTACAGAAAGGTGATTATTTAGCATCCAAGGTTGAAGACATTCAGGAACTGAAGACATATATAAATATTTATATATAGACACACACACAGACGGCAGACGCATACTATTTTAGGACTTTTTTGTCGTCTTGTTCTTCTGAAATGTTTAATTTTTTTGTGGACGGTTTGGATTCCTTTGTAAGATACGCCTCAATATTACCGTTTTGCCCATTCCCTCATCCCACTGCAATAACAGAGCAGAACTCCCAACAAAGGATTGGTTGTGTACATATTGGGATGGATCTTCTTCATCTTTAAAAGAATTAACTCTTGGGTTTCTTCAAACCTCGTTTCGGTGTTTCTAATGCTTGCATGCAGTCCTCTCTCTCTCTCTCTCTCTCTCTCTCTTGATCCGATTTATTGCTCTTTCAGAATACTTATGGTGGGTGCTGTTTGAGCCAGAAATGGTGAATTCATTCCGCAATGGGTTACTGAGATATTAAGGACGGAGAAAGAATTGGAGAATGTTCCAAATTTGGAGGGGTTGACCAAACTCGTTTCTTGTGAGTGAGAGTTATCAGCCCAAGGTGCAGTGGGCACAGGCAAGAGTAGAAATCGAACCGATGCAGAGGCAATGCCGGCGTGATTCCGTTAAAGACAGATTTGAGCCTTCTAGGACTATACTCTTTTTAGTTGCGCCTATGATAGAGTGTTGATTAGTATATGTCTATTCCATGTTCTACTAAGAAAAATAGAAAAAAATCTTGTTCTGTTCAACAGTTTCTCTTCTATGTTTGGTGAATGACTAGCATGCTCGCAACTCTTGTTCTTGTTTTTCGTTTTATTCAATACTCACATTATAGCTTACAACATGCATTGTAGGGAAACTCGGATTTCCTATATTCTACTTGATACACAACCTTGAAAATTATATTTACAC
Organism: Juglans mandshurica; assembly: GCA_022457165.1. Classification (NCBI taxonomy): domain Eukaryota; kingdom Viridiplantae; phylum Streptophyta; class Magnoliopsida; order Fagales; family Juglandaceae; genus Juglans; species Juglans mandshurica. The sequence goes on along the minus strand of CM039629.1, from coordinate 3,425,348 downwards.
CCTATCAAGTTATAGAAACTGATTTGAAACAAAAGGTGCGATATTCATTCCCTTTGCAGCTGAGGGTGGCAACAACAACCTATATGTAGTGTTACCTAAATTAGGTGATTCTATAGGTGGTAGCTACACTATGCAGGTTCACGAGGACGAGCAGCCCAAAGTGAACTGAGAGCACGGAGACGATGAAAGTACTCCCCCAAGGCGAGCAAGCCTCGAGCTGTTTGGTGGGTTGTTAGGATGCGAGACATTTGCTGCAGAGTTTGTTGCCGAAGATGATCTGCCTGTTTTGTAGAAGGGTGATTAAGAGTCGAGTGAAAAAGTCAGTAATTCAATTCAAAAAGGTACTGCACATATAGAAATGGTAATCGTTACAGAAACTCTAGATACAGAAACCTTGATCCTAAACCTTGAATATCTGTTTCATCATAGTTAGATTCTCAACACAGGTTTTGCTTTCCCCGAATGATTAAACTTAATTGAGCTATAGTTTAACATTATTGGTGGATGAATATATAGAGTAGCTTAGGCCTCGTTTGGATATTTGAGATGAGAAACCTATGAATAGTAGTGAAATGATTTGAGTTAAGATGTTTTATGGGATTTTGGAAAAACAAAGAGAACAAGTTGAATAAAAATATTATAAAGTTAAAATATTGTTAGAATATAATTTTTGTTTTGGAATTTGAAAAAATTGAACTGTTTTTTGTATTTTGTTTGGAAGTTTGGAAAAATTGTAATGATTAGGTAATGATGAGATGAAAAATTGAATATTTGAAATTGAAAAGTGTTTATATTTGAGTGGCTTTTTGATGTTGAGATGAGATGAGATGGATCGGGACCATCTCAACATCCAAATGTGGCCTTAGTCTAAGAGCCCAAAGGTCTGGCAGTTCTGTATTCATTTAAAGACCCAATAGTGTCTCACATCTTCAAGAAACCAAGCTTGAATTTACGGAAGCTTTCTCGACATGGTGAGTTAGCTGTGCTATATGCAATTCAAATTTCTGAGGTAAACTAAAATTATTCAGCACTGCCATCTTTAATATTACCTGGTTCACAAATCCCTCTAGTGCTTCCAACTTCTCCATTTCGGCAGCCATCTGTGACCCATAATTACCTGCAATTACTGATTCAATTCCTATGCTCTGGGCCAGACTCTGCTGGAGTTTTTCCATTCCTTGTGAGAGGGCGTCTTCTGCTTGCTGAGATGACTGTCGGAGGTTGCATACATTCAGAACTTGTTGATCAGTCATAGGCTCGAGTTGTGGCCTGATAATCTGCCAAAAAAAAAATCAAGGTGATGTAATCATATCAGATGTGGTGAAGCAATTCAGCATAATATCAAACTGTTTCTACTTGGCTATTGTATATTCTGGAACATCAAATAGTCAATGATAACAAAACTAAACACTTGTTAAAAAGAATTGACAGGAAAAATAAAATAAAATAAAATAAACAGTATATATACAAAAAATATATGCACAACTCATGAAGCTACAAATTAAAGTGGCATGTCCTGCTATTTGATGGTGTAAAAATTATAAGGCACCACCAACATCCATAATGTCCAAAATGCGATGCTTTTCTGCACCATCTTAGATTCTTACTCTTACTAATTATCATTCAAGAGCATTGGACAGTAAACCCTTTCCCATAATATGCTAGATGTTGAAGAATATGTGACAACTTCTCCTTGCAAACTTCTTCTCAAAATGCTAGATGTGGTGTGCTGCATGAATTTTTTTACCCTTTCCCATATATGCTGGGTTAATGTTAGATTGTTGATACATACAGTCCTAGCACAGGTTTGGACATTAAGCCACCATGGTGATAATACAGATGATGGTTTGTAAATAGAGTCAATCAGAAATGTTAAAAAAAAGGTAGATGAAGGTGTGATTTGTTTAAACAGTAACACATAAGCATCCATCAAGCACTGAGATATTAAATGAACTACTTATTACGTTGAGAAGCTCCGATGGGCGGAATCCTCCAATCCAAAGAAAAAAGCGTTCTGTCGATGTTCTCCACACACCGGACATCAAATAAAATACATCAGCCTTTGCAGCATCTGCTTTCATACGAAAAAGACTATGATAATGGTTCAAGCCACTCTCTACAAGCATACGAAGTTCTATTTCAGTTATATGAGCTTGCAATGCACTTCTCAGTTCACAAATCTGTCTATTTTGCTCTTCAACCCAGTGTGCATATTCCATCTCAAATGCAGCAATGCCTGCAAGATCCATAGTTGAGACTATTTTCAGGGACAACAAATTAAAAAAAAAAAAAGGGTCAAGAAAAGTTGACTAAAAAGTAATAAAAAAGAACATATCACGAGCATGTCAAATTTCAAATGTTATGTTTGTGTTTTTGCGTAGGTTATGTCCTTAAATAAAAACATATATACATTTGTTTATTTATTTCACTTAATACACTCAGAATCACAAAGAGAGTTCTACACTAGGCACATTAGTATATATATATTTTTTTTGATAGGTAAAACAATTTGTGGCACATTAGTATATATTGCTATCAAGTTACTATTATTGTTATATAAACTCGACTTTGAAATCACTGCTTGAAACTCTCGAGCTAAAGTACTACTTGTACAATGCATACTATCTCATAATCAAAAACTTATTTTTCCACAGAATTTAGATTTTGAAAATGCATAAGAAATAAATACAACAAAATGACATGAAACAGTAAAGAATACCAGGACTTATAAGATAGGGCAAATCTAATACATATCATATAATGGTAATTACCAGTAGTTGGAATCACAAACCTGAGTTTACATTTCCAGAAAATCCTACATGACTGGTATCTAGTGCACTTTGTACGTACGTACCCTACAATCAGGCATTCGGTGACAATTAGATAAATACTGAATTTCAACTCATGGTCAATCAACAGAGATATTAGATGACAGGGAAAAACCAAAACTGGTGGGCTTCACCTAACCTGCTTCCTAGCTTTCTCAAGTTCCTGCTCCAGTTGTGCCAGCTTCAAACGACTTGTTTCTAACTGTTGCACATAGGCCTATGGCAAAAATAATTAAAATTTGGAACCTAATGAGCTGCCTAAGTCCCAACTATGAAGTTATTACACAAATGCATTTTTTTACCTTTTTCCGCAAACGACTTTTACGAGCTGCTTCACGATTTTGTGCCAAGCGTCTCTTTACCTGTACATAGATATGTACATTTACATTTTCCCACTTAAATAAGATATTAATTGCTCAACATCACAACGTGACACTGAGGTGCCCACAAGTACCCTTGTCAAAGTGAACACCACGTAATTAAATTATAATCAAGCGTAGTAACAAATTCTTGATAAGAAATCCATACAAGTAGCAAATTCTTGTTTAGCACTGGAAAAAGTACAACTTTTCTTTAATGTAATTCCATGCACAATCAAATGCTCTCCTAACTTGATGATAATATTGTGCACTTTGCTTGATAAGTATGAATATAGGCAGATATATGGTTTACTAACTATAAAGTTTGGGGCATGGAGAGAGAGAGAGAGAGAGATAACACATGGTGCAATTTCTTCACCTTATCAGCAGAATTGTTTCCTTCATCATTTCTGGAAGGTCCCATTGATTCTTGAGAAATAATTTCAGACTACCAGATCATTTCAGAAAATAGTTAAAAGTTCAGTAACAGATAAAAGAACTCTAAATCAAAAAACAAGGAGTTTCAGTTTCATGTTTCTTCACCTTGTTGTGCATTCCAGCATCCACCTGTAGAACTGTTGAAGCACCTGTATTTGGGCTACTATCACCTTTGAAGGTGTCTCCCCACACGCTAACCTGTTGGAACGGATTATATATGCCCATCCTTCTCGAGGTGAAAGGTTGAATTGATGCAGAGCTCATAACCTTTGATTAACAAGGAAAAGAAAAAAAGAAGTATGAAAACTTTTATTAACTCTCCTGCAGCAGCAAACATTGTTTCTAACTAATGAAATGAGTGATAAGAATATTTGTAACAGTTGTCTGTCAGTGTTTTCCAGAACATAAATGATGATTCAAGAGTTTGGCCATACATGGATAACTAGGCAGTATTTCTGATCGAAATTATCTCATTGAAACGCAGCATAAAAGTGCAAGTGATAAACCCAGCCTTGTTGAAGAGACTACATAATGAGTGAGTGTCTGCAGTCAATTTTATTAAATTGCCTACTGAGACACCAGGAGACTTGTAAATGAACTTACAAGTTTGTTATTTTCACAACTCACGAGACATTGATAAGCAGCATAAACATTTGAACTTTTAAAATTTTTACTGTCAAGACATGGAAAGTTTATGACAAAATTGAAACCAGAAGTGGAGAGCCTAAAGCATCCACTGATATAGATCATTGTTGCTTTTAGATTGTAAATTTCCTTATCTCAGGAAGCCAATTAAAGAATTGAGGATGAATCCCAAAGGTCCATACTTATTGCAATCATTAGAAAAAATAATGCTCGCAACAGAAAGATGTAAAGAAGATGATCTGCCCACAATACCCTATACCAGAACCTAACCTTGCATTTACAGTTGTACTTCATGCATTTCAGCATCTATCAAGATAATGGTGAAGTATCTCTTTTTTCAATCTTTAAAATATCCCTAATATAGGCTAAGAAATGCGGATCAAAATTGGTGAACATCAAATTTATAAAAGTGGTTTCAAATTTAAGGGGTACTGAGTGAAGTTAAGTGGATAATGTTTTGTATTTGAATATTTTCATCTAATGTGGCACAGAGGGAGTAAATCTTTGTCATGATTGTGCATTTGCCTCAGTTCAAATAGCTGTAAGATCTCCCTGAACAGTAGAAGCCAATTTAATATAATTAGTACCATTTAATAAACCCCAAAAATAATTATCAAAAAAAAAAAATTAATAAACCCCAAAAATCCATCAAATCCGTTGATTCCCTCACAATTTACATAAGGTTCTTCGATATACCTGGTTAAAGTATGTGCAAAATACGTGGCGGCAAGCATTAACATAATAGTCCAATACAGGCAGCGGGAAGCAAAGCAGCTCCTATGTGGATAAAATAATCCAAATCATACTTATTCTGCAGGAGGAATAGATGCAAGAGTTCACTGGTTATTTTCCAAAGGGAACAGTGGTTCTCCCATATTGGCAGTAATTATGGTTTAGTACTTCTCGTTAGGTGCCCTCCATACATGATTAAAATTTAAATGACTGAAAGCTGAAGGTTTTTGTGCCTGGAGATTTAAATCCATTCTTTGATCACATCTCTGTTCCTAGAAACCATATAACCTATCAATACATCCTATAGTTGGTAACAGTCAAGGCTAGGTACCAGACCCTGCTTTTCTTCTCCAATGCCAACCTATGAAAATCCCATTATAGCTTCCTAAGCCTCCACTGTCTTGCCTCAACATGAATCCCGAAAATGCAAAATGGAGATCGATATCTTTGATAAATCAGATTCAAAATAAGCCAAAAACTAATGATACTTCGCTAAGCTTTTTCCTATCTTCTCACACAAACTTCCTAACAATCTAACACAAAAGTTTCCTCCTTTAGAATATCCAATAAATGTAAAAACATATATTGATCTCACATAAACCAAACTTCCTAACAATCATTTGCTAAATTTCGAAAAAAGTGCCTCCTTTCAATAAATAAATGCACAAAGGCGCCCACAGCAAACTAGAATTGTTCTCCAATACGGGACTGAATCCCGTCATCTGTGTCAAATCATCGGACTGGATTTAGTAACTACGTCCTATTTGTTGGTTCATAGCCAATTCGACACTATTCTAGATTCTAAACATAGAGCAAAATGCGTGAGAAAGATTTGTTAGCTTCAGATTTCAATCAGCCCCAGGAAAGTCGATTAAGCACAGTCCGCGCGCGCACATCTACACATGCGAGCAAGACAGACTATTCTTATAAATCTGTAAATTGCAAAGCAAAAGAGTAGCTCAATTGGCACTCCCTCCACCATATAATCAAAGAAAAAAAAACTGAAAACATTTACACTACTCAGATACGATTCACAAGAACAAGTCACCAACGTGTGCTTACCCTTCAATGCATTCTCCAGATAACCTTTTGCAGCAAAATGGCGCCAAAATCTACATGCCCTTCACCAAAAACTGACCAAAAAACCAAACTTTTCAAATTAGCCACAATTCTACCGAGGAAAAAACATATTTTTCTTTTGAAAGGCCCAGTTTCAGTGTCAGGAGAGGGGGGGAGAACCAGAGCAAAAGCTGAATATGGTCGGTACACAACGAAGAAACAGACCTAGTTTTGATTGAAGTGGAAAGTTCCAAATCCAGCTCAGGAAGCCCTAATTTTGCACTTCAAACTGTATTTAAGCTCAGCTTCAGCGAATTTAATAACGTTTTTCCCCCGGAAACAAACAAGAACCAAAAGCTACACATAAGGACTACAGATTAAAGAAACCGAACCGAATTAACTATATGCACAAGGACAAAAAATATAAAATATGCATAACAAATATTTATAAGGAAGAAAAAGAATCCAAAAACATATGGTTCAGTATTTGAACGCCACAGTCAACCGTTAACGTCCCTCAGGTCGCTGTGTTCCCACTTAAAAGCAGAGGAACTCAGCGAAAGTCCCCTCACAAAGAGAGAGAGTAAATGATTGAAAATCAGTTAACCTTCGCACACCTCCGCTTAACGTGCGCCCACCATAATGTCACGCATGAGTCCATGACAGCCTTGGATGACATCATTAATCGATGGAAGGGCATCTCCCCCATTTCAATCATGCTATGATTTAGAACTTTTTTTTATTTTTCCTAATCAAGCACCTATTTTGAAATAAATAGGATATAAGTGGATCAATGTATAATAAGAAATCCCACTTAAACCACTATAATATTTAGAAAAAAGTTTTCATTTTTTTAAGAAAAAAGACGATACACGAATTTCTTGATAAATCTCACTTGTGACGAAAAAATACCTTATATAAGAGTGAATTTGGTGGTTATATTCATAATTCTAAAACCAAATTCCTAAAAATTATGCGAAAACGATTAAAAATAATAAAATATTCAGAATAAGAATTTATAAAAAAAATTAATTAATGTCTTAAGTTGGAAATATTTGCACGATCCAAATTAAAGAAAAAAAAATGATGAATGAATTATGGAACTCATATTTATCGAGATCGTATTGTAATATGAGAAGATCATACATTATAGCTGGCCATTTTGACTATATGAAAAGATATTTTTATTTTCATTGCTTCCAAATTCACATTTGGTAATGGTAGAACATAGATGAATTGCTTGTAGAATAAAAAAGACATGATCTTCGACAACTTCTAGGTGGTGCATGCGATTGTATCGCCACATGAAGAAAAGGGCAAGGAGATATTTTAAAGATTTGAAGTTTCTGATTCTAGTGATATTATGCGTATAATATTCGGAACTAAGAAATTAGTACGATTGTCACAATTCGAATATATATATATATATATATATAAGTTTTAAATGTATAAGTTTTGTGTAGTCTTTTAAAAAAAAAAAAAAAAAAAAAACTTTATTATGAAAAAGTGTGAAAAATTACTTAATTTTTTTTTTTGTGTGGTCAATTTTTTTATAAAAAAACTTGTGTAAGCCTTATGTCCTTCATTTTGCCTCCTCATTTGGACCGTTTATGTATTTATTTATTTTTAAAATTTTTTTTAATGATTGAGGAAGTGTAATGATTTTTTTTTCTTAAAAATATTTGAAGATGTAAAAAAAATAATTTAGTATAATTTATTGTAAATTATAATTACTTACGTGGATGGTCTTGATTGGTGGGAGAGCCCGACTTGGTAGATGATAATGCACAGGTAATTTTTGTACGCATGCATGCAAAGTAGACCCGAAGTATATAATGATGCAGAATGTACGTTGTTCATCAGTGTCCCACGAACTTTATGTAGGTAGGTACGTAAATAATTCTAAATTCAAAGTAGTTTTTCTTTCTCCTCTTCAAGCAAATTAATTAATATATTATAATGCTGCGAATATTCGAAAACTCCATTTTCAATAATAATAATAATAATTATGATTTAATGAAATAATAAATAAAAATATAACAAAACGTCCCTTGGGGTCTCTTAAAACTTGAAATTTGGATATTTGAGGGCTACTTAGAGCATTATCATTGGATTAGTTAAAAGTTAAATCCATTGAGAATTTAGCTATTAGGTCATAAAATCTCTCACACTGAATTAGCTATATTCCAAAATATAGCTACAGTAAAGTCTAAACTAATTTTCAAATTTGGAACATACTATTCATTCATCAAATTTCTTTTATATTATTTCTTTCTCTCTCCTTTTAATATCAATTATTTCTCTCTCCATTTTAAATGACAATTGAAAAAATATAATTAGAATGCAATTACTAATTAATATATAATATTATGAATAGTAAAATATGATAAAATAAAATAAATTCATAATTAAAAAAATTAAAAAATTTTCAAAATTATTAATTACTCATTACTATATAATAAATAAATGGATAATCCAATTTGGAGATTTGATGTGAATAGTCAAAGTTAAATTCATCTTATATTATTTTATTGTCATATAATAAAAAAAATGGCTATTCCAATGTAGAAATTTATGTGAATGTAATAGCTAAATGCTAAATTCATCTTGCATTCATCAAAAATGTATTTTAACTTAACTAATCCAATGAGAGTGCTCTTAATTCTCTAACTCAAGATCATGTACAAGCTATTGAGTTCATGAAATTAGCCATTGTTAAGTAAAGACTCAAAGAGTAATGTCTTCTTCTTTTTTAAAAAAGGGCATGTATAAGCCGTGTACGTTTTAGATCTGCACAAAATCATTTTCCTAAAGTAAAAAGTGAGTAAACATCAATTTCATGCAAGCAAAAATTGAGATAATTGGTTTAAAGGCGGTTTGGATAATGATATGAAATGAGAATGTTTTAAATGAAAGTTGAATGAAATATTGTTAGAATATTATTTTTTAATATTATTATTATTTTGAGATTTGAAAAAGTTAAATTGTTTATTATATTTTGTATAGAAATTTAAGAAAAATGTAATAATGAGATGGGATGAAATTATTTCTATATCTAAACGGAGCCTAAGACGCATGCATATGTGTGCGCGAATGAGTGGAATATATATTTATATATATATATATATATATAAGAAATGCTAAACCCATCGAAAATGTGTCTCGAAAGTGTGTCCCGAATCTTTTTTTTTTATTTAATGATTAAGGAAGTGTTTTTAAATGATGTTGTGAATTTTTTATTTTTTTGAAAAATGTTTATGATGATTAAAAAAATACATGGAAAAAAAAAAGAAAATAAAAATAAAAAAATGAAATGTACTTTTCGGTACACACATTCGGGACAAATTTTCGATGGATGTAGTGTTACTCTATATATATATATATATATATATATATGCCTTGCCGTAAGAAAACAAACCAGCTAAATTAGGTTTGGCTAGCTTTTGCTTTAGTGGTTATGGGTGGAAGATATATTGTGATCTTCTTTCGCCTTTTGCTCTCTGATAAGCTAATGGCCGCCACTTTTAACTCACCCAAGTTCCCACTTCCCACCACTTCAGGAGTCCCAAGTGATCATGCTTAATTGCTCGCCAAACAAATCTCAAGAAAATAGACCAAAAAATCTCATTTAAATGAAAATGGTAAAGAAAAAGGCATTAAGTTTGGACAAACCTGCTCACTTTTTCTTTTTTATTAATTTCTTATTTCTAGTACTTTAATTAAAAGAAGTATGTCTTTTTGTATTGGAAAATAATTGACATAAAGTACATGCAAAGTGTACCAAGGAAAGAAAAAAGGACTAGTAGATCAATGAATCTCATAAGAGAGAATATTTTACGAATACAAGTAAGTGCATAATGGAGAATGTTTACAATCGCAGTCGCTACGTGTCACTGGCTAAATCTATATAATTTGATTGAGAGACCCTTTTCTTTTCCAACAAGAACATAAACCCTAGTATACCAAGGTCCGATGTCAAAACCAACTTATGAATTGAAGTGATTTTGATTTTTAACTATAAGAAAAAGCAACTTTAGTGCTTATAATTGCTTATAGAAAGAACATGACTAAGAGATCATATACTCCATGAAACTTGCTTCTTGACTAAGGGTTCCTATAGTATTATGTAAAAAAATTAAAAGATGAGCAAACATAGAGAAATTACATAAAATAAACCCACAAACTGATGTGGTTTCATGGAATCCGTTAGATTTATTTTATAATAAAAAAATAACTTTACAATCTGACGTACTATATCAAGTCACATCAGTTTATGAGTTTACTTTTAATAATTCATTTATGGTTAAAGTATTTTTCAAATTAAAAATAATCCAAAATTTGTTACCTGAGTTTTGGTGCTCGTACCACTATTATTATTAAATTTCATGTTTGTTTTTGGTTGAACTCAGACCTTATCTCTAGTATGAAAAGAAAGGGCGCATGCCACCCATTCCACAGCCAAGAGTACTTACCGACACTACAGACACTAGGGGGATGACAAAAGGTAAGTTTTATGTGCTTTTCCTACCTAGTTTTCAACATATATATATATACTAGCAGTGGTAACGTCCAAGGGAGGTTTGTCTAATTTTTTTTTTAATTTTTTTTATCTAGTGAGTGAGGAAGTATTTTTTTAATGATGTTGTAAATTTTTTATTTTTTTAAAAATGTTTATGATGATTAAAAAAATACATGAAAAAAAAAGAAAAGAAAAATAAAAAAATGAAATACACATTCAGGACATATTTTCGGACTACTTTTTCGTTAGTTGTAGCAGTTTTCTTTAGTTAATTAAGAATATTATCATATTTAAATTATGTTAAAACTCTAATTATTTATATAGTTATACTTTTTTTAAAATATTTAACAAAATTTCATCATTTATTTAATGATGAAATATTAGTATTTTATAAATTAAATTTGATAATTTATTTATGATATGATATTTATATGTTAATTATCTATTTTAAATTAATTTAAATCAATATTTAAATTTTTACCATTTGAACAAATTTGAAGAGTTATGATGAAGGGTTAGATTTAAATTCTAAAAAATTTCATTTTTGTCTCGCTTTCTCTTTCTCCCTCTCTCACATTTTTTTTTACCTAGTGATTAAGGAATTGTTTTTTAATGATGTTGTGAATTTTTTATTTTTTTTAAAATGTTTATGATGATTAAAAAAATACATGAAAAAAATAAAAATAAAAAAGTGAAATACACATTTAGGACATATTTTCGGACTACTTTTTAGGTAGCAGGTCTCTTGTAATAATTTTTGTGATATTTTGTGGTGATTTTGTAAAGAGAATTGTTGTGAGGATGTAGAGATGGACGAAGAAGGGAAGCGTAAAATAAAAATACTGTTTATCATTGTTCATTACTGTTCATCTTACTATTTATCAGACGATACACACTTTTAAATATAAGGAGATATATATACGCACCCATATATAAAAGGTTAATTGGCATTCTAGTATAGTAAGGTCGGTAATGACAGAAGCGTTAGATCTGCCAGACGACAGTAATTAATTAGTTCATATTTTTTTTTACTGTACAGATCGGCCACATCTGTCAAATTGAAGAAAAAAATAAAGTGTAATTTTGGATATTAAAATAATCTAATGTATAAGAATAAAATTATTATTTATTTATGTTCATGATTTATTATGAAATTTAAATTATATTAAAAATTCAAATTAATTAGATAGTTTTTTCTCTTAAAAATGTACAGTAAAATTTCATCATTTATTTAATAATGAAAAATTAGTATTTTATAAATTAAAGTTGATTTTTAGTGTATGATATAATAAACAGTAATATGATATGCAAAAAAAACATGCGAAGAAAAAAAAATAGCTTTTTTATTGTTCATTTTAAACTCAAAAATCAATATTTTTTCCCACTTTTTCTTTTTTCCTCTCTCTCATTTCCTACGCACGATTGCGGTATTACATCGCACATTGGGATTCACACGGAGAAACCCAAAAAAAAGAGAAAAAAAAATATTGTTCATTACTGTTCATTATACTGTTGATGAACAGTAATAGGATATGCGAAAAAATATGCGAAGGAAAAAAAAACAGCTGCTTTACTGTTCATTACTATTGATGAACAGTATACGTATAGACGCTTTTAAGTAATAGGCAGATATAATTTTTCTCATCAGCCACTGTATATTTACCACTTCACATCACATACCTTATAAAAAATACCTCCACATCCTATGAAAAAATTATGAAAAAAGATATTTACAACCGTAACGTAATCGTTTTGAAAAAAAATAAATAAAACATGAGATCTATATGAAAAAAAAAAAAATTAATTTTTTAATAGTAGACCTACTCTTTTTCAAAGTGGTTATGCGGCGTTTACGCACTTTACGGTTGTACGTAAAATTACTGATATATATATGATATATATATATATATATATAGATACACAGCATACCAAATGGTAGGACAACTATCCGGAAATCTAAAAAGCTAATAGAAAAAGAGTTTAGAGTTTGCAAATTGCTCTTTGAAAAAAAGTAAACCCATCATAAAAAATAATAATAATCTTTTTGATGTCTTTTTTCAAAAGACTTGTATGTCATGGATCACTTGCACGAATAATTTTCCTATGAACAAGTGGTTAACAAATTATCCAATACACAAATATACAGAAAAAATGAAAAATCATGCTTGGTTGTCATATGAATAATCAAAGTAGTACCCGTTTTCCTCTGTTCTATGCTAGTTTTAGTACTTGTCCGAGAGGACAAACCATACGAACCATTTGTGGTGTGGCATAAAGTCTTGAAGCATTTTAAAAGTGGTAATACCAACAAGTGGGGAGTCAAACACACGTAGGGAATTTTCTAAAACCAAGGACGAAGGGGATTCTCAAAGTCCAGAAAAAAAAAAAAAGGACAGAAAACACAAAAAGAAGAAGGATTCTCAGTGTTTTGAGTGGTCATTGTGTTCTAAAAAACAAGTAGATCAGATGCTGAAAGGACCTGTTCATTATTTATAAACAAGGAATAAATATGAAAGAAAAAAGGGTAGGAAAAAATTTGACAAACAAGGAAGTTTAGAGGTAATGGGTGATCACATCACCCAAATAAATTTATCTGCACTGTACTTTTAGGCCTCGTTTGGATGCAGAAACAATTTTATTTCATTTCATTCTTATAATTTTTTTAAAATTTTTACATAAAATATAATAAACAATTCAACTTTTTTAAATCTCAAAATAATAATAATATTAAAAAATAATATTCTAATAATATTTTATTCAATTTTTAACTTTCATATAAAATTATCTCATCTCATCTCACTATCCAAACGAGACCTTAATAGACGGGGAGAGTTGCAAAGGTAAAGAAAAATTATACTTCATAATTTTTTAATAAAAAATAATATAATAATTTAAATTATTTTCTATTATAAAAAAAAATTTACACTTCTACCTGTAAAAACAACTTATCAAATCAAGGAAACCACAATTTTGCCATTTTTGTCGGCTGTCTCTTCCCCTTTAATTATTCGATCGGGGATTGAGCCCGGCCCACAAAAGTCCGATTTGCCGCTTGCATTGATCATCCTCATGTGATGTGGGGTTCACATGTTATATTTTATTAATTAAATAAAATAAATTATTTATTTTCTCCTATATGTGTGTGTGTGTGGTAGTATCATGTGCTTTGATGGATATGGTGAATTCATTTAAAGCAAATCCAAGATTATGGAGTCAAAATATTGAAATGTATGGAGGAAATATTAGTCCTACATTGATCAAATACAATGTAGACAAGCACTTTATATAAAATAATTCTCACTATAATATTATCTTAAGGTGAAGAGTTTCATATATAAGTCGCTTGCAAGTATACTCGGCACTTCATAGACAAGGATTTTCTCTCATCGATCCGAAAAGATGTTCTATATTACATTTATTTTTAAAAAAATCATTATGGTTTTCATTACAAGTAATTGTAGATACAGTTCTAAAGTATGTAAATCTTGTATATCCATTTTGAAAAGAAGTAGGATCTATTATTAAAAAATAATTTTCTCATATAGATTCCAGATTTATCTACTTTTTTTTTTTTTTTTAAATATACGACACTTACATACATAAGATTGTAAATATTATTTCTCTTTCGTTATCCATAGTCTCATCCACTAGTGCATGAGTTGATTTATTATACCTAATAATTATAAAGACAAAAAGTTATTGGATCAAACTTCTCTACCCAATTTGGAATAGATGGGCTAACAATTAGCTGTTGAGTGTACAGCTCGTGGTGCTTTCCAAATCCTATTTAGTAAAGGGATGGGCTAGATGGCCTTGCCTTATCTTACTCGTAGCCCATAGGGTTCTTCTTTTCTTTCTGGCGGCTCCGATTTCTTTTTTACATCAAAAGTGGATTTGACGATCACACTGATAGAGCCTGCATTGTCGATTTGTTGGAGAATGGTTTCCTTCCAAGTCTCCAACAATCTATGCAGATTTAGTGTTTGGGTGAATGGCTGAGAGAACGATGGTGTCTCCAAATAAAGCTCAGGAGCCACACTTTCCATCTCTTCTGGGCTTTTGATGATGTGCACTCAGGCAGCAGGGAAATATAGGCAATCCTTTTGAATAGTATGAATTTGGATGAGTTACCGAAGAATGTGATGAAACATGTATCCCACATTTATTTTCTCTCTCTTCCTGCAAATAATTCAAATTGTGCAATAAATCCCACATGGAGATGGAGTGATCCTGGGGCAAGCATTATATACTAGACGTTCTGGGTTTGAAACTCTGTATTTATACTTTCGGAGTCATCGGAGAACTATGTTTACATTTTTTAAACTATCAGATAATATTTATTTGAATTATCAGAAGTGCACTTACGAAAAACTCTAATCGAACCAAAGTTGACTTTGAAAAGGCTAAAATCATAGGATAATTAAAAGTGAATTTAAATTTAGAGTTGGGGGATGAACTTTGATAATCACAGAGTCAAGTCGGAAATTAGGAGATGAACATATTGTTGGGGTTGGTGGTGAAGCCTCAGGAAGAATCATAATATGGAATGACAAATTAAAGGTGACTTTAGAACAAATCACTTCCTATACATTCACCAAGTCTTTTTTTTTTTTTTTTTGTCACGCCTATTAGGAGCTAGTGTGAATGATATTCCTTTATTCTCATCTGTAAAGTGTAAAGGCACCCTAGTTCATTAAAGTGAGTCAATATTGCAAATACTGCAATGCATTGAATCGAATTATTCTTTCCTAAACCCCACTAATGAAAAAAAAGGAGGGGATTTTTAGCATACAAATGAAGAGAGTAATGCTAGATACAATTTTAGAGCCTGCAAATTCTGTGTACTCTTTTAAAAAAGTAGAATTTATTATTAAAAAATAACTTTTTTTTTTTATATATAGATTATAGATTTGCTCGCTTTTTTTTTAAAGACCTACACGAAATTTACGCACAAAAAGATTACAAATATCATTCTCAAAAAGTAATAGATACACGAAATTTTTTTCATGTGGCACTTAAGAAGCAAGTGGATCTCATGACCTCCTAGAATTACAATGAAGAAATATTTTAAACATAAGCCCCACATTTCTATTTTTAAAAGGGTAAAATCACATATTTTTAAGTGATATGTAAAGTATAGAACTTCTGTGTAGTACGACTCTAGGATGAATTACACATACTATATAGGATTTGAACAATGATACAATGATAACCTATCTACCATTTATTTACAACTTATTAATAAAAAAATACTTTTTTATAATTTAAATGCATCAAATCAAAATCAAAATATATATTTAAAAATATATTATTTTATTTTAAGATTGTAGACAAGTAGTAAAGTAGTAAGTATTTTATCATTACCGATAGGGTTTTACGTGTTTCAATTACCGCAAAACATCTTATTCGCTATGATAAAATAAAAGACATCTAATTCATTTGATCATATACTTATTTGCCTATCTTAATGTTGTGTTTGACCAAGACTAGAGATTATGCACTCCCTTTTTTTTGTTTTTAATCATTACTAACCTATATCAAATGCTTAGTAACATAAAACAAATGGGCATAAAGTCGGGTGTGATAAAAGAAGAAAAAGACTTTATAGTTATAAAAAGTTTGTACAAAAATAATTATAATCTGATATAAATTTATACGATACGTTTAAAATATTTTATAATTTTATAATCTTATAAGTCACTTTAATTTATGTTAGTTTATAAATCTGTAATCTCTTCATTGACTAAGGTTTAGTTTATTTTTATAAACTTTATCTTATTTAATTATTAATTGTTTTTAAACTTTTAGATAAAATATAAAAAATAATTTAAATAATTTTAAATTTTAAAATAAAAATAATATAAAATAATAATATTTTAATATAATTAATATTTTTTTTAATTTTTAATTTTTTGTTGGAGATCTCATCTCGTAAAACGAAACGAGACCTAAAAGGTATCCAACCAAAATTGGGGGTAGAATGGTCAAATGATGGTTAATTAAAGTGGCGATAATCTGGAATCGAATCCTCCTTTTCTCCCCAATCGACCTCTGTCATCTGCAGTCAATTGTTTTTTTTTTTTAGCTCTTTTTGATTTTGTAATGTTCCTTTCTGCTCTGCTTGTACTGTAGGTACCTCTCTCTCTCTCTCTCTCTCTCTCTCTCTACCATTATATCGGCCAACCGAAGCGTTGTAGTGTCCTCTGCTCTTGCCTTGTGTCCATCATTCGGCCTAAAACTGACCGATATTTTTCGGGCACTCTCTCTGTCTCTCTCAGGTCACAACACTTCTCGAATCAAGGTAGGTACGCTCCTTCTTCGTACGACGACGTTTTCTAAATAGAATTCGATTCCACCTTTCTTCTCCTTCGTCCTCTTCTTGAACTTTCACTCTCATGTTGCTTCTTTCTCCTCTCACTTTCTTTTTCTTTCTGCACCTTTTGGTGCTTTCCCACTGATTCTCAGCTTCTTGGCTCGTTTCCTTCCATTTTCCCGGAAAATCTCTCGTTTAAAACTGCGACGCTTCGCCTCAAACTCCTCAGGTAGTTTTTCAATGATTATGCTCCTTCATTCTTTGTATTCTCATTTATGAGAATTTTTTTTGGGAGGGAGGGTCGCATTGGTATTTGAAATTGAACTTTTTAAGGAGGAGATCGAACGGTGGGGGCCGAACAGAGAACAGATCTATTGTTTAGAGGATGATGTTTGTTTTGTTCGTGACAGGACGAGAGAGTTCCGTACAAATGGAGACCAAAAGCAGCTTTGTTGACGCTATGGTTACCGTTAACCAGGGCCTGTTGCTAACGTGCGCTTGGGAAACTGTAGCACCTCTACTTATCTGGATTTTTTTCACCGTGCCTCAGCTTCCTTCGGCTCGAGTGAGTTTTTCATTAATTACTACTATTTTGTTTTAATTTTTTTATTTTTCCACCAAAATTATGAAGGTTAAAAATAAGTTGGTAAATAAAAATTCTACATTTTCTGATTCTCATCGGAATTCCGAAGTTGGATTCCTTTTTTCTTTTAATAAAAAGCTAAATAATAGTTTTGGGGCTTTTGCTAACATACGCATCCAGCGGGTCGAGTATTAAAATCTCACTGGTTATAGTTGGTTCTGTGTGGGCCCTCTCGTCCAGGAAATATCGAACTAATATCAATTGAAAAGTCAAAGCTGGAGAAAAAAAAATCTCATGTTTTGGTTTTTTGTTGGAGGTAGATTTTTTTTTTTTTTTAATTTGTCTGTGACTAGCAATATTCAATTAAATTGGATAATTTATAATTTCAGTAGAGGTTTATAAAGATATATTATAAAATTAAATCTGATTAGATATAATATGTTAAATTTTCTTAAATAATTTTAGAATCTAATATATTAGAGTAAATTATATTGATTTGTAATTGTAATTATTTAAAATCTTCTTTGAATCAAATGTTTCTCATCCATTTTTGTCATGGACGGTCGGTGAGTGAGGCCTTATTTAGTAATCATTTCAGCTTATTTTATCTAATCATTAACTTATTTTATTTAATAATTATAATTTTTTTAAACTTTTAAATAAAATATAATAACCGATTTAATTTTTTTAAATTTAAAAATAAAAATAATATTAAAAAATAATATTCTAATAATATTTTATTCAATTTTTAACATTCATCTTATTCATTTCATCTCATCTGAACTCATGTCAAAACCTACTGCCGACCCATGGTGTAATGAATTTTTGGAGGTGACATAGTTGAATGCAAGTATTTTTGGAAAAAAAAAAAATCATTTTTATAATTTGTCAACTTCTCTATTTTAAATGTAATTTTTTTTAAATATTAAATAATGAAACTTTCTCTATATTTATTTAACGAAAAATGCTTTGATTTCAAACAGATCTAGTTATAACATAGTTGTATATATAAAGTTTTGCTAGTAAATTTTTTCAGGAAAAAAAACATATATTATACACCGTGCGTACGTAGCCTCTACTGCCGGCTGAAAACCTTTCAATGAGCATACATATAAGAGTAGTGGTAGGCTGTCCCCCAGCAATAACCTCTGGTGTGCCGCTTAGTACAAATTTTTATATATATATATTTTAACATATTTAAATATTTTTAAAAAATAAAAAAAATTATCAATACACTGAAAATTACTTTCTTAATTATTAAGTAAAAATAAAAAATTAAAAAAAAAATACATGAGCTGTCAAGGTACTCATGGAAATGCTTTCGACCTGCACACTGCCTGACATTGTGGTACGCATTTCTGCCTCATGCATGCTCTAATCCTCATATCTCAATCCATTCTTTGTCTAGGGTTCTGCTCCATTCCTTGCTATTATATCTGAGAGAATTTTTGAATACTGTGGAAATATCGTTGATATCGTAGATTGTCTTGACATGTTCTCTGTATCCCCTTCTGCGGGCACATTGTCTTATATGTTTGGAAAAAATAAATTAAGCTGTTTTACATACCGTTCATGTGGATCTTGATTTGACCAAGATTTGTGCGGGTGGGTGGATACAAATTAATTCTCAAAACCCTTTTTTTTAAAAAAACTTTTTCATGTATTTTGCTAGTGGTAATGGAGTAATTGTTGAGGAATTTCACCCCTTTCATTAAATGTACATTAATATAGTATTTGTTTAGGAAAAATATTAACATATTTCTCATCTTAATTTCATATTAACATGTTGTATTTCTGCCGCAACATTGAATAATTCTCGCCACAGTTCCGGTTTGGGTGTCAATTCCCCCACACTTCTTCACCATGGCAGTGATGGCACTCTTAACTAGACTTTTTCTAGCAACATAGGTACTAGGCATTTGGATCCATCACAATGCAAATCGACACCTATTTAAGCGAATTGAATCACATCCGCTCAAGTTTCATTGTGAAACCACCTAAAATATCTGAGTCTCTGAGATTTCACTACCATGATACCATTTCTTCTTAATTGTCATTGACGTGGCTATCAACACTGTGTTCATGGTTTTGATTTGGTTATATACCTTGGTAATTCCCCCAAGTACCAACATCTTTGGTCAAGTAGCTTTGTTTCTGTACCATTCAAGCATATTGCAATCAATCTACTTGCACATGCAATGATGCATGTTTGGTTGGTTATGTTTTTGTTCCTATTGCAAGTTTGTTTATGAATCATTTCAGGATCTTTCTGGGTTGTCACCAACTTCAAGATCCAAAAGTGAAGAAGTTGATGGCGGGGAAGATGGAGGTGAAGACAACAAGGGCAATGGTGATGATGATGGCGACAAAAGAGATGGTGACTTAGGAGAAGACGAAGAAGAACTCCCTGCAGAAGAGGGAGGAGGTAATGGAAATAATCCGAACAGCAACAGCGACAAATCTAAGAAGGGGCATGATGAAGGCCAGGCTGGTGGAGCTGGGAACGAGAATGCAGATGGGGAGGACGAGGAAAATGACAATGACCATAATGATGATGGAGATGGAGAAGAAGAAGAAGAAGAAGAAGAAGATAATGAAGAAGCTGAAGGTAATGAGGAAGATGAAGCTGGGGATGAGGAAGAGGAAGAAGTTGTGGAGGAAGAGGAGCAACCAGAGGAGGAAGCAGAAGAGGATGAGGAAGAAGAGGCTCTTCAGCCTCCGAAGAAGAGGAAGAAGTAGGAGGAAATTCAGGGTTTATGTGCATATTTCAAGCATGCAACATAGCTCTTAGGGGCAAATTAATTATGATGGTTGAAACTCGGGTACCTAATCATTAGGTTTTAGTTCTGAAAACTTTGGAAGTGTGATTCGAGGATATTGGTCTCCTGGACATGTTTTTTTTCAAATATTCTAATTTTAATTGACTCTTAGACCAATTATGTTTAAATTTCATGTCAAAATATTGCCTTCTAACAATTGAAAGTAAAAAAGTAAATTTATTTAATTTTAAAGGCACAAAAAATAAAAAAATATTTTCTTTTACCTTATAGAGGAAGTTTTTTTTTTTTTGAACAATCCTTTTTATTCATCGATTCTAATCTCCATTCTATTTTTTATTAAAATTATCTTCAGTTATATAATAAATATAAATATAAATTTTTCGTTTAGACAAAAAAAAAAAAACTTAGTTTATTCGAGGATTGTGTCAAATCTCTTACAAAACTTTGAGGTAATGAATGCCAACTAATCTTGAGGGAAAATAATATTTCTCGTATTTATAACTGTACGGAAGCTTGAAGGTATACTGTGCAAAACTTCGAAAATCCGACTCTGACCCCGACTCTGCTCTGCAGAGTCAGAGTCGGAAGTTTTTTCTCTAAAAAAGTCGGAGTTGGAGTCAGAGGTGGACTTTGACTCAGATTCCAACTTTGCCCTCTGACTCCACCTCCGCCTTTGATATTGTGCATGTGTTATAAAAAGTATATGTATTTTTCTATACATTCATCATATATATTTTATATGACTATAAGTTATATAGTTATTTAAATTCAATAATAGTAGGAGCTAATTATTGTTCCTAAATAATATACTTATACTATAATATAAGTAGACTAAATTGACTAATAATAGTGTATGACACATGTAAACATCTACTAATGTATAATAAACTAATGTAATAACTTGTAATACTAATGTATATTAACTAATTTATAATGACATTTAATACTAATGTACAAACACTAATCTATAAATTTATAATGACATGTAATACTATTATACTAATATATAATACTAGTTATTATACTTAAGCTATTAATAGGAATAAGTTAGACACTAGTTATAGTAAAAGTATAATGAGTTAATTAAACAGTATTTATAAAAACCATAGTATAAGTCTATAGACTATAACATGTAATACTATAGTATAATAATATGTAATTGTCAATAATCAATACTATAGTACAAGTATAAATACTAATAATTGTATTTAAACCCTATAGTACCAGTGCATTTATAATAGAAAAATGCTATTTGTAACCGGCTAGAGAAACTGCATCGGACGTGGCAAAAATGAAACGATCACGTTTCATTCAACTTGTCAAAACGTATGGTTTCTTCTTCATCTTGTTAGAACCAAGAAGCCCCTATCTCCATGAAGCCACATAAGTCTTCGTCTTCTCCACCCACATCTAAAATCTACGAACCCAAAAACCCATAGAGCTTTACATCAAGCCCCTTTGTCATCTCTTTGTCTTCCCAAGCACTCAGATCTGAAATTCCCTTCCCACGAATTGAGCATAGTTCATTGTTGTTGTTCTCTTACTTCTCTCCGCTCCTTTATGATGAACTCCACCTTGTTGTTTTCTCCAACGCCCCTACTTAAATAGGTAAACCCCAAAGACAAACACGCTCAAAGGCCAAACAAAAGAACCCAAAAAAGTGAAGCAATAGAAAAACAAAAGGAAAAGTTAGAAACAGAAGCAGCAAACAGAAGCCAAGATGTAGAATGAAGAGGGGGTTATAACCGAGCTTTACATTCCTAGAAATGTTCGGCTACAAAAAGGTTGATTACATCAAAGGACCATGCTTCTGTTCAGATCAATGTTGGGCATTTGGATGAGAATGGCATGTACAATGGCCATTGCTCCACCTTTGCTCTGTGTGGATTCGTTCGTGCTCAAGGAGATGGTGACAATGTGCTGGATCGTCTCTGGCAGAAAAAGAAAGTCGAAGCTCGAAAACAATAATGCAAAGGAGAGAGAATATAATTGATTTCTGTTTTTGAAGTTCTCCTTGAGGGTAGAAAATGTGGTTGAAGGATTTTGACTCCTTTTAGTTAGTTACTATGGAATATTGCGACCTCTTTGAACTGCCATGAATCAAAATATTTTATGTTTTTGTGCTAAAAAAACATGACACTTGAGAAGGAAAGGGAGAGAGCAAGGGAGATTGAGAGGGAAAGGCTAGAGGAAGGTGGATTTGGTGGCGTTGTTCTTGCTTTGGCATGGGTCATGGTTGGTATGTTGAGGAATTACAGGCCCTGAGTTGCTTGGATTGAGTGGAGGGTGAAGAAGATGAAAAGGGAGTGACATCACTGGCATGGGTCCTTTGCCTTTAATTTTTACTTTTTGTTTGCTTTTCTGCTTTTTGTTTTTTTTTTTAAATTCCATGTAAGGCATATTACCTCCTGATCGTCCCTAGCAACATTGTTTATAATAATGTATAATAACATTATAGACTTATAGTACATATTATCTTAATAACATTATAGACTTATAGTCTATATGTAATGGCAATGTATAATAACAATAGTATAATAATTATATTTAAATTTTAGTTAATATAGTACAAGTCAATTTAAATAATAATTTTCATTAATAAATACTAACAATTAAATTGGAGATTTGCTATAAATTAACAACTGTACACTCCCATACCCCACACTTGACATGGTTCCTCCCCTTTAAAAATGCACGGTTTGAAGACCTACCCAGCCATTTGAAAGGTTGACGCTCAACCTCCCATCCTTTTCAAACTACCCAGCGTAGAGAGACCTCCACTACATGATCCTCCATGTCCAAACCGAGAAGAAAGTTACAGTCGGCCAGTCACCAGCAATCCACTATTGAAACAAAAGCAGCTCTCACGGCAGCACCACACCCTTCTTCACAAACGATTTCCTCCCCTGCCACTCCACCCCTTGCATCGCCCATCATAGTTGTATCACACAACACGAAGTCTAGTAGCCCCACTAGACACCAATGCAACCTCTATTATTGCACCACAAAAACAGAGCACGACACTTCCACCAAGCACTGAAAACCAGAAAGCCACAACCCTCCACAACTATCCGTTGCTTCTCCATGGCAACAACCTCTCTCCTCCACCACGTGATGCTCCTTCAAGCAAACCTACAACCACTGTCATGCCAACTGCTCTACCACGGACAATATAGAGCAGCGACGAACCAACATGCCCACGGTTGCTGTGAACTAGCAAACCTCCATAGAAACTGCCGCAGGGAGCTTCCAGCCACCCTAGTTCTGTCACACGACATTCCCTCTCTTGGTAGGCCCACGGCGACTCACATCTCTTCCTCTGCTCCTTGCTTATCAGTATAATAACACTCATTAGCTTCTCTCTCTCTCTCTCTCAGTGCTCTGTCGCCGTGTTTGCCACCGCTGATCTCAACTCAGCCACCCACGTTGCCCTTGCCTTCTTCCGCACTGTGTACTCTGTTTTTGTTAGGGGAGCTTTCAGAAGGGAGGGAGAAGAGTGAAAGAAGAATTTTTGAAGGGAAGGGGAAATCGTGCGTGCTTGGGGCGTGGACTGAGAGAATCGATTCACTTTAGTTAGTGAACCTAGTTCACATGTAGGGTGTGGGGTGTGGGGTTTGGCACAGTGGCTGATGAGAAGATTTTCTCATTAAATTGAGTGTGAAAAAAATTATAAAAACCATAAATAGAATGATAAGTTGATAATATATAATTAGACACTATAATATGATAAAATGTTAAAAGTATAATATGAATCTATGATATGTGATAACATATAATTAATAATAATAATAATTAATACTAACAATTATAAAAACCATAAATAAAAAAACTTAGGGTTAAAAGGCTAAAACAAAGATTAAGATCAAAATTAAATTTATTGCTTTATAAAATAGGGTTTAGTTTAGGGTTTAGGGAAAAAAAACCCAAAATATAAGGAAAAAAAATTGGGTTTAGAAGCTCAAAAGAGGCAAAAATGGAAGCAGGCCAACCTAAAAGGCGAAACCCATCCCAATTTCAACCAAAACGGCGCCATTTTGGTTAGATTGTATGAGGCTTTATTCTTTCCCAGCAAAACTGCGTCGTTTTGTCAATGAAAACGACACCATTTTGACCAAATATCATCTAATTCTATTCTCCCCCACCCAACCTCGCGACCTCACCCTCATAATTTTCCAAGAGCTTATTAATATTCATGCAAACTTGAATATTTTTTGTGACAATAGTAATCGATGCTTGAGTTCAATGGCTTTTAGAATGAAGACAAAGTATGATAAATATTGGGGTGATCTTCAAAAGATAAACCGGTTGTTGTTTGTTGTTGTCATTCATGATCCATGGTAAAAATTAGTTACTCAAGGATATTGGTTCAACTAAATATTGGGCGATGAGAGGGGTGAGGAATTTGTTGCACTCCTTAAAAGGGATATGAAATATTTGTATGAACAATATGTTATGTTTGGTGGTGGGTGCGTAATTGGATGTAAGTCAACTACGTCTCACACTCATAGTGAAGGTAGTGCATTAATGGGGAGTACCTGTACAATTGATCCCTTGACCTTTTTGACAAACTTCTATAAAGAATGAAAATTAGCATTTTTGATGGATTGTAAGTCGGAGCTAGAATGCTATTGGTTGGAGGATGTTGATGTTCCTACAGAGAGTTTCGACATTTTAATTTGGTGGAAGGTCAACTCTATCAAATATCTGGTTCTTACTCTAATGTCAAGATATATCTTGGCTATTGCGATCGCCATTGTAGCATCTGAGTCGGCATTTAGCATAAGAGACAGTTTTCTGGATCCATTTAGGAGTTCTTTTGCTCCTAGAACTGTAGAGGCTCTTGTGTGCGCACAAAACTGGTTGAAGTCTACTTCTATATGCTTGAGTAAGAATTATTTGTATACTATTGATGATGCGAAGGGCTATAAGTTAGACTCAAGTAATATATTTAGAGATTTTTTTTAGTTGTTATATATGTTAATTTTGTCATTTTGTGATACTAACCTCCTATACTTTAACATCTTAATGTAGAATTAACCTCTAGTATGACGAGCTTACTTCGTGAAGATAATTGACAGATTGAGGTTTGAGTTACTCACTTGGTAATAACATTATTATATTTATTAGTGTAAATTATATATGCTACTATATTTTTGTCATTGAGTTGTGCTATTTTGTTTGAACTTCACTGAAGTAGTCACCTTTGACATACAATTTAATTAATTGATAGAAGTTTTGGTGAATGATGAATCTGTGTTGGAAAATGAATATGTGTAATGTGCAGAGGCTTTGGAAAATGTGAATGTGTTGGTGAAAATGAATCTGGTCATGAACTTTGTAATTTGGTCATAAATTTGTGCAACTTACTAACATTATGAAATGATGAACTTTGTAATCTGGTCATTAATATGTGTAACTTACTAACTTGGGATTGTTTTGAATGATTAATCTAGTCACCCTTTGACTTTGTAATTTTCCTTATTAATATGATGCAAAAGTTGCGGTTGTTTTGAAGGATTAAACTTTGATTATAAATTAAAGTTGGGGTTGTTTTCCTTACTAATCTTTTCATATTTTTTTAGGCACAACTTGGAAGTTGGAACATTTGGAAGTTTGTAACATTTAATTTATTTTGGTTCATTTGTTGGGCATTTAGAATTTTGTAATTTGATTTATTTTGGTGCATTTGGAAGTTTGTAATTTGTTGTTGTTGGAAACATTTAATTTAGTTGGCACTTAGAAAATGTTAGATTTCTTTTGTTGTTAGAATGAAAACTTAGAAAATGTTTGTTGTAGTAGTGGTAAGTAAATATTATTATGATGGGTGCGGATGATTTTGGATGTGGATGATGGATGGTGGGTGTAGATGTTTATTGTAGTGATTAGTTGGATGTAGATAATGGATGATGGGAGTACTTGTAACAATAGGAATTTCTTTTTAATTTTTCTTTTTAGTTTTTGGAAGCATGTTAATATGTTACTTGTTTTTATTTACTTGTATTTTTTTTTTATAATCAAAAGCAAATTATTTAGTTTAGATTGTAATTTTTGAAAAAACTGAAATTTGAAAGCCCACACAAAATTATTATTTTTTTAAATAAAAAAGGGTCAAATATGAAGTTAAAAAAAAAAAAAAACAAAGCCCAAAATCTGACTCTGCTCCTACAAGTCGGAGTCGGAGTTGGAGTTGAGGATGTACATCTCGGAGTCTGAGTTGGAGGTCAAATTCGACCTCTGACAAAGGCCCAACCCATGTACATCCAACTTTTCAAGTTTTTAGGGTAAGCAATAATTTTACATAGTATTAGAGAAGGGTTTTAAGTTTGAACTCTATTTTATACTCCATTAACTCAATATTTCACGCATTGAGCTCACTTATTGAGAAGAATTTAGACCTACATGTGATTGAGAGTGTTAATAATATAATAAACTAGATCTACATTTTCTCACTAGTTTAATATTTTTCTATGTATATTGACCAAGTCAATGAGCACTAGCTCCATACATGATGCAAAACGAATCCTTTAGAGTAATGTTGTTGATGCTATGCACCTCTCCTACCAGCTAGGGGTGAAGAAGTTTCGGTCCAAACTGGAAAAACTGATTGGACCGGATCGAAATTGTAAGTGGATGATTTCGGTCCCATAAATGGTGGATTGAATGAGTTTCGGTCTGGTCCAGGGGTCTGTAATTTTTGGACCAGACCAAACCGAAACCAATCGAACTATATTTATTTTTTCAAAAATATTTTTATATATATATATATATAATATTTTTTTATATAATAAATTGTATTAGTTAATTATGTGATTTTCATCTAATCTATTATCATTAACCATATAAAATGTTAAATAATATATGCTATCAATTAATAATATATCATAAATAACTTATGTCATTATATGTAGATACATTCATACATACTCTACTATTTACACTTAATTAAAGTAATACTAATTAGGTATTTTTTTTAAATACCTAAGTTGCAAGCAAGTATGAATAATCTATATATATTGTATATTGAAATTATTTGATATTTATTAACCTTGTATAAAATGTAGGACATTATTAATAATTATGCATACTAAAAAGTAAAGTCTAAGTTAGTAAGTAGTAACTATTAACATCATAAATATAATTATAGTGAAATATTTTTTTTAATGATTTAGTTACATAATCCACATTAATAACTCACTTAATTTTAATTTTACTAATTTAAATAATTTTTTTATTAATTTGTTAGTAAAAAAAAAATAGATAAAACAAAATAAACAAAATAACTGGGCCGAACCAACCGGATTGGACCGATTTCTACTGGTCTGAAAAAATGAAGGGTACATAATGCCCCGGACCAACCGGACCGATTTACACCCCTCCTACCAGCAGAGTAGGAAAAAGCAAATTATGCTTATGTCAAGTGTATGTAGTGCAGAATATAAAGGGGAGAAAACACACAGGATCTTGTTCCATGTTATATTATTATGTTGGAAATTTTTAGGTGTGTTTTGTTAAGGAAAGAGTTGGAAAGAAGTTCCGGGGCCTCTTTGTTTGGTTAGAGTTTAGTTTCTTGATAGGGAGTTTGATTTCTTCATGTCCATTTTTATTCTTTTGCACGTATCAGTTGGCTCTTCCTTATCCGGAGCCTCTTATAACCTTTCCACTTGTTTGTTTTACATGATCTGGGCCTGCATTACGATGCTATTCTCCGGGGAACATTGAGGAAAAGTTGGAGGTAGCTGCCTGTTGATTTTTGAGAAATGGAGGAAGTGTCGTTGATCTGAATGTCAAGGTTGCATTGAATATGTGATTAGTCTTTGAATAGAGCACAAAAATGAGAACTTTTTGCTTTAATTCTATATACTAATCTCTAAACATATTAGAGAAGTGTTAAAGTCTACAAAGAGAATAACAAAAGACTATCTTTCAAGCCATGGTCTGAAATTACCTCTTAGCAGCATATGCATACACACCTGCACATACTTTCTCCAAGTATAGAGCCCTGTCCTCAGAATGGCACAAATGCAATTCACCTGTTATATCATCCTGAGGTTGGTCATGACAAGTTGTGCATTTTGTTATTAAATTACTGTTAGCTGAATCAATGCTAAGGTATACTGCAGATTTTGGCAAGAATGAGGTTGAGGTACTGTACTGAAACATTTGCCAATTCTCAGTTGAAGGTCATGGATCAGCCTTACAACTGGGATTTTGTACTGCTAGTGTTAATCTTAGTTTTTGTTGAATGGCTTGTCTTCCTTTCACAAATCACATGAGGAAGTAATTGCTTTCTTTGAAGACATTAAATGCATGCCTTATTTTTCAACCATATAGACAAACCTCTGGCTCTGGTTACCAGGTCATGTGAAATTTCATTTGTCTATCAAATTTAATGCTTGCCATGCTTTGTCTCTCCTAGAGTCTCGAATGTGTAGCTCTTATTTATTGAAGTTGAGGGGAGAAGAGCAGAGAACAATATATATACAATGAAGAGATAATTGTTCTCAATAGTTTCCTTTCTGTTGTGTGTTCTCTGCCATAAGAGTGTGAGGCTTAGGTGTATTGTGCTTTGGATTTATCAGTTCTTTTTTTCCGGAAAATTGTTAAAAGCCATCCGAAAATATATTCCCATTATATGAAGTACTCCGTTTTAAGATGTATTTGAGAGTATAGAGGATGGTAATATGGAGTGATCATAATTTTTTTTTTTTCTTTCGAACAGTTTCTTACACCATGACCATTGGGTGCACGGCGAGAATGGAGGGCAAGGTGGAGCCGCAGGAAATTGTGTGGCGGAGAGTAAAATACTGGACTGCTTGGGTAGCTTTGAAGCTAAAGGGTACCAATAGCTTTTCTAAAGCTGATGAATTTATTTTGAAAGAACTGAATGTGCCTGTGAAACCGAGAAAACCAAGCAAAGCTCGAGTGGTGCTGTGGAATTACCCGCCCAGAGGATGTTACAAGCTGAACACAGATGGCTGCTGTTTGGGGAATCCAGGTGTCTAGGGTGCGGGTGGGGTTGTTCGGAATGATCGTGGGGGAAAGTAGTGGTGGCGTTTGCAGAGAAAATTCCTGATGGAACTAATAATTCGGCTTGAGTTATAAGCTCTGTTACATGGACTTCGGAGATGCAAGATGATGGGAATTGTAAGGTTGGAAGTGGAACTGGACTCACTGATCATTGTTAATTGGCTAAAGAAGAAAAAATGTGGGCTATGGTACTTGGAAGAATTTTGGGAGGAGATTCAGCAGATTCTTTTTAATATTTCTTTCTCGGTGCAGCATGTTTTTCGCGAAGGGAATTCGGTAGCTGATAGACTCTCCAAGATGGGTGCAGCAGGGACTTCTATGTCCTGGTTTGAGAGAAATTCTCTTCCTCTGCAGGTGAAAGGGTTGCTGAGAATGGATAAATTGAGGATGCCGGTGTTAAGTTGTTGAAAGTGGGTTACGGTAGTGCAGCATGTTTTTTTTAACAGGTTCTTTGGGCATTATTTGTTCTTTGACAGGTTGTAGATAATGGTTTCCTCCACCAAAAGTGAGGCCAATAATCAATAGAGTATCGGCTAAGTCGTTTAAAAAAAAAGAAAAAAAAAACCATTGGGTCTATCTGCACTTCCAAATGATGCTTTGAACAATAGAGCTGTCAAAAGTTTAGCACTCTAATACGCTTGCTTTTGCTGGAGAAATAAAAAGTGAAATTGAGAGAGGGAGAGCAAATCTGGCCGCAGTGGCTGTACTCTTATTTCATACAGTTCCAGACAATATAAGAGGTTACCCATTTTCTTTTACTGCATCTTTCCCTGCTGGATGCGATTATTGTGCCCATATAAATAATTTTTACAGCAAATAAAGAAAAAACAAAGCATGTTTTTGCAACTTCTGTTCATGGTCCTTTACGACCCTGAACTATTCCTTCATTACCTGCTAAGATCATATACTTGTCTTTTCTAGTAAGACTGGTGCATTCGAACCCTGAAGCTCTGGCTATCTCCTTTTGCACGTGATTGGCTACATCAAACTTGGATATCCCACCAACCTTACACGTGTGTGAGCCCGGCAACTTCTCAAGAATTCTCAAAGTGTAGGAAGAAAATGGATTCATCAGGTAAAACACAGGGTCTAAGAATTTAAACCCACTGGCTGTTGTTCCATAAAACATACTTACCTGCGAATCTATGGCTACAGGAACTATGTCATCTGTCAGCTCTGCAAATAAAGGGCTAAACCTTAGTAAATAAGGTTCCCTGCAAGTGGTTCCTTCAGGGCAAACCACAAGGTCACCTTGGCTTAGCAACTTTTGCATTGCAGCTCTATCTTTTTCCCGGTCTCTTGTTAAGTTGACGTTCTTGATAGGAGAAACTGCTGCATAAAACTTGCTTATGCTGTATGTGACCGCAGAGGGTGAATTATTCAAAACAAGATCAAGAAAAAGTGGATCGAGCAGAGTTCTGTGGTTGCAGGCATAGAGTACGCCATTGGGTGTTTTTTCATTAATATTGGTTGAAGGAGTAGGGGAATTGGGTCTTGAAACAGTCGTTCTTATCCCAGTGAAGGCCAGTATTGGATTCAACATACAGTTTGGTAATGATCTGCCAGAGTTGAATCTGATGAGGAAAATGAAAATCCCAAAAGGAATCCACATCAACATAGCTAAGGTGTCCAGTTGGGTTGGCCTGAATGCCAATCTTCCATCATGGAAGATCAATGGCTTTGGATATTTCACCCTTGGAAGGATATGACAGTTCCTCTTCTCAGCTCTACTCACCACGTAAACCTCCTGGTGAAACACATGCACATGATTGTTAAGAACACAAGTATCTACTAGGACTATAAGAGATTTCTAAATTGAGAAGGCTCAACGTGATAGAGAGTACCTTGCAATGAGTAAAGGGATGCTGATCAAGAACCTTTCTGTGGCGAACACTACCAATAATACCGGAACATGTTTTCTCCTCACCAAGAATCTCATTTAAAAGAGTCCCATCTGCCCTCTTGTCTTCCATTAACCCTACAAAATACCCACAAACCACCTTTAACTCTCTTCCCACAACAGCGTCAACCCCTAAATAGTCTTTCAAAAACCCTTCAACCATGACTGTAGGTAAGTTACTCACTGCAACCTTTCTCCCAAAACTCATCACCATTTCAAAGCCTTCACACCCAACATCTTCTAAGAAGAACTTGGGCAAAACAGATGTTCCGATCCTGAAGCTCTCTTTTCTGATCCCAAAGAAGCACAAGAAAACCTTAATCTTCAGCCCCAGCTCTTCACCAAACAAACAAACCAGAGGGTACAAAAGAAAGAAAACGATAGCTCTCAAGAGTCCTCCAGCTTCAAAGGCCACCAGCATGAAGTACGGAAAAAACGAAGATGATCTCAGCAGCGTACCCTCTGAGTCAAAAACCAATGTTTTGTTTGAAAGATCCTCTGCTCTAAGGACAGGAGAGGCGTACGTATGATATTTTAACTTGGGAAAGACCCGATTCAGTGGCCCTCTCAGAAGTCCAAACAAGAACTGGGCTTTTTGTGGCAATGGTTTTCCAGCCATTCTTTCTTTATTTTGGCACCTGGCTACGATGAACCTTTATCCATATCAGTTCGCAATTTAAGTGAGACTTGTGAACAGAGGAAACAAAAGTGGGGCATGTACAAAATCATTAGATGGACCACCTGGTGGGTCTAGAAGAATGTTATGTCCCATTTCTTAAAACAGTTGAATATATTTACAAGAAATCGATTGAATTTTA
Organism: Juglans mandshurica; assembly: GCA_022457165.1. NCBI lineage: Eukaryota > Viridiplantae > Streptophyta > Magnoliopsida > Fagales > Juglandaceae > Juglans > Juglans mandshurica. The sequence goes on along the minus strand of CM039629.1, from coordinate 3,393,347 downwards.
TATTAAATGGAACACACAGTTAGGCTTGCAATCAACCCTAAATGGGTGATGATTTGAATCCTTGCCCAACCAACCGTTGGGGTCCCCCTTCTGTTCAACTAAACACAATAACTTCAATCACAAATAAACCACTTTGAAGATGATGCATAGAGACCACCAACAACTATATGCATGGGTCTTCAATGTCGTAGGTCTCAATCTTCATAACTGAACCCACAGCTGCGCCATAAGTCTCTGATCGTTAGAGACCCAATGTCGTGGATAAAAACTCTTAAAGAGAACCATGACCGCATCGTGGGTCTTAGTGTGTATATATATATATATATATAATTTTTAAAATATGAGTTTTGCTCTTGTTGATGAGTCACATACACCATTAATGAGTTAAATGCTTATAAATTCGGTTACTTGTGCTTAAAAAATAATTTGAATGGATTTGAAAATAAATATTAGACAATTTAGAGTTAAAATGTCTAGAATATTTGCCTTCTTTCCTTTATCATATATATCATCTTCTTTCTTCCATAAGGCTATGCTAAAAAAAAAAAAAAAAACCAAGTTTCAAAATATAAACGCTTAAATAAAAATTTGATCATTTTTTTTCTCAAAATTAAAATTTTAATTGAAATTTTATTTTTAATGTTTTTAGTTACTTCGAGATATGAAATGGAACAATGAGTTCATGGAAAACACTTGTTGAAATAAGAAATATTGTTTTTCATTATAAATTTTTTCATCCTTAATCACACGTGTTGATTTGGAATATTTTAAGTGATTATCTTTTTAAATGATCAATATAGAAAATCACTTAAAATGTATCGAATTAATAAGTATAACTGAGTATTTGGTGAGATTTGAATCGGATGTAATTAAAGCCCATTTCAAGAAATGCCTGCGATTTCACTCCACTAAGGCTTGGTTTGGATATATAGCAAGATATTCTCATCTCATTTCATCTCATCTCAATATTCAAATATCATAAACATAAACACTTTTCAATTTCAAATTTTTAATTTTTTTATCTAATTATTACCTAATCATTACAACTTCCCTAAACTTCTAAACAAAACATAAAAAACAATTTAATTTTTTCAAATCCCAAAATAAAAATTATATTAAAAAATTATATTCTAACAATATTTTAATTTTATAATATATTTTTATTCAATTTCTTCTCTCTCATTTCTCAAAACTTCATAAACATCTTAACTCAAATTATTTCACTACTATTCACAGACAATTTAATTACTATTTACAAATTATCTCATCTCATCTCGCTATCCAAATGATCATAAGGCCTAAGTCTCTTCTTGCAAGATAATCCAAAATGCAAGATGCTAGCATGATCATGACTATTATCGTTCTGTGATCTTTTTTTCTTAGAAGATATACTTGGATCGTTCTCTTATTGAAAGATCATAACAAATAAAAATTCCTAATAGATGATGAGACACCAACCAACTATTGCAAATAACTAAGGGCCTAGACTTTTGGTTGGGGGTTAGGTTTCCAAATCATAAAGATAGCAGTCATGTTCTTCGAACATGTAGATCCTGATCATCCTCGTGATAAAGATGATGTTATTTTCATTTAACGAACTCTTCAAGACCGACTCTCACCGACCTCTTTTATTTGGGGAGCTTCTTCTTCAAGATAGGATCTTCTGTTACTGTTAGAAAATAATTAAATAATTAAATTTCACTTCGTACCAAATCTACCTATTGTTGAACATCGCTTTATTTTTCTGTTGCAATAGAATTGTGTGTTTGATTACTTAATTTATTGCCTTGTGTTTTTAAACATTCACATGAAAGAAAAGAGGAGAAGAAATGATTGATTCTGTACATACTACATCATCCAATCTAAAAAAATTCCAATTGTTTCAGATTTTCTATTTTTGGAATTGTTTTTCTCAATATGGAACAAAATCAAAAGTTTTTGAAGTGTATTTGAAAAATACATTACCTATATATATCATTTGAACGCAATCCCCAACTAGTTAGTGCTACTTAATTGGTGTTGTAAAAGACACCTCTCAACCCCTCTAGTTCTTCAATATTGCTTGATTTCATAATTTCTTTTTTTAGAATTTGTAAATAATTTTTAGAAAATGACATATATACAATTATTTTTATAATTATTTATACAGTTATATTTTAAGAGTAATCTTAGGTACAAGCCCCATAGAAGCCCTTTGTAAAAAAATGTCTCACTAATAAAAAATAATTTGTTTACACTTTTTTAATGTGGAGTTCACTTTTTTACAAGGATTTGCATGATGCTTGTCTATTTAGAGCTTGTACAAATCATTTCTTTTACAAAAAGTTGGTAAAATAGATCGCACGCGTGTTAAGAGTATCTTAACTCTTAAAACTATGTTTAGATGCTAAGGTGATCTTATATGATCTGAATTGATTTGTGAATAATAGTATCTTATGAGTTCGATTGAAACACTTCACAACCTAAATCATATAGGAAAAATCTACTCATAGTCCAGTCTATGATCACATGGCACACGAAATCAAATGGCAAACCGGTTCCACTTTTCTTCCTCCAGTCCATCTCAACTCTACCTCCCCAAAAACAGATTTCCCTCTCTCGACCATAAATCAAATGACTGACTCTCTCTCAGGCCTCTCCCTCCCTGAACACAGAAATCAACCACTCCCTCTATCAAGCCTCTCCCTCCCTGAATCTCGATAAAATGATGGCCTCTCTTCAGAAATAAATTCAGACTCTTGACTACCACTAACACGATGGCAAATCGACCCCTCGAGCTAGGTGTAAGACGGAGCTCGACCCCCAAAGCTTCGACAGACTAAGTTTGACCTCCAGAAAAGAGACGGATCTCGACCTCGAGAGAGAGAGAGCTTTTTGCCGGCGCTTTTCACAAAGGCGATTTGGGTAATTTTTCTCCTACACCTAGGACATTGTCTGGGCCAAGAGCCATAGTTGATGTTGATTCCATTATCTGTACTCCTACACCTACGTAAAGCTGTTTCCATTTGGATGCTGTATTTTTTTCTTGTTGTTGATATCGGCAAGACCTAGCCAGATGATGTCTACTGGTTGGTAGTGATAGGAGTCTTAGTACCTTGCATAACCAAAAGGGGGTGCCGATTAAAAAACAATCTTTTGATTTTGTTTCAAATGCCGTGTAATGTAATCTCATTGTTATGGTGAATGTAATCTAGGCTATGGAAATATGTAGGGATATGGATTGATAACGCCATTTTGAGAAATGAATAGCAAGTGTTTGTAAAAAAAACTCAAAGAAAACATTTAGCCCCAATACTCACGGTGCCCCTTAATTTGGTACCCTTGAAATATCTTATGTAGAAGGTATTTTTTTGGTAATGTTGTTTGCCTACTGAATTTTGCATGGGATCTATGACCACTTTCTTTTGGCAAATCTGTTGATGAAGTTCTTTGTTGTTCTTTGTTGATGGAGTTCTTTTGGCAAATCTGTTGATGGAGTTCTTTGCTGTTGATGGAGTCCTTTTGACAAAATGACCACTTTATTTGACAACGTGTACTCTTCTCCTTATTTTATCATGGAGTTATTTGATGTTCTTAGACATATTCGTGAACCATTTCTCCTCAAAGGCATATATTTGTGGTAAAGTGTTTATAACAGCTCTCATATACTGGATGTTGGGTGTTTTGGTGACCATTATAAATTAGTTTCTGAAATCAATAAGTGCTAATGTAGAAAGTAGACCTGTTTTCCATATGTTGTAACAACTTAATGCATATGTTAATTATATTTTCAAATAGATTCATTGGAAAATGCATGTAAGAGCATATGATAGTTTGTTTTGGTGATAATGTATTTATTGTTGGCTGCTGTGTACTGGGTGTTTTTAGCTTTATGCTGTGAGTTGTAAAATGATAGTTTAATGTGTTAGTTGGTTCTGTTTGGTAATGAGGTTTATTGGGTTTTGGTTTCTGGCCACAAAACATAATTTAACCAATATATTGATATGATTTTAAATTGTGCATTTCAAATACCAAACAAAGCATTTCCTGCCTGATCATAACGGCATGTGCTTGACTACTATCTTTGATTGCATCATTCTTAAAGGTACTAAAGATACTAGAAGCATTAAGGTCCAAAAAAATTTTGCACAGTTTATTTGTATAAAAAACATGACATGTTAATGATATTGAAAATTCAAAATAACATTTTGAACAATTTATAATGTTATTACTTTTATAGTGGTAGATAGACTTTGAATTCTTGAATTCCCATCTATTTTGCAATGTGCACCCAAATTATCCATTTACCAATGACACATCAGCCTAACTAGTTGCTTCGTTTTCTTTATTGTGGACTGTGTTTATCTATTTACTAATTACAATGTTTATATATTTTCCAGCAAATGACAAGTTCAAGTACCAATACCGGTTCAAGTACGTGGACTTCAAGAGGGAAAAACAAAGCAAGTTTGGACAGGCCACTTTGCTAATCTGGCATTCCATCGAAACTGCGAATCTCTAGAAAGTATAAGGGAACCTTGAAAGCGTTGTTGATATCGTGGTTATTTTTTATTGCAATTTTTGCTGCAATTTTTATGTATCCCAAAAACATTTCTGTATGTTCGGCAGTGTTTCGACTCATGTAATTTTTATTAGTTTTGAACAAATGATTGTAATGAACATGTGATGTAATTAGTCGTGTTTAGTGAATTTAATGAACATGTAATGTAATGAGTTGGGTTTTGTCAATATTTTGGAATGTTTTAGACACATCTTGGACAGGTTTTGATAGGTGGCCTTCTCTCTCTCTCTCTCTCTGGGTAGTGCAAAATGCTCAAAATGTACATGCATGCAAATAAGCGTATTAATTAAGAATATACAACAAATTAATTAAGAAGAATCCTAAAAATGCTGCAATGAGAGACTATATATATACATGTAGCAATCTGTGCATTCAAGATACTCCAATCTGTACATGTAGCAACTTTTTTTTTTTATTTATCAATGGGCACGCTAATGATACAACCACAACCTCCAACAAAAATTGAAATAAATTTTCACAAAATACTTCAAGATTTCTATGATTTATAGAATAATAATTTTTATACAAGTAGAGCACCAACAAACCAGTATATTCTTTACAATCATAACCTAGTGCAAAAAGGCTCCAGATTTTCACAAAATACTTCAAGGAACCCATCAAAAATAGAATAATTATTTTCATACATGTTGAACACCCACAAATCTATACATTCTTTACAACCACAACCTCAAAAAAAAAAAAAAAAAGATCTAGATTTTCACAAAATACTTCAAGAAACCCATAACCCATACTTCACAAATTCTCATCATAGGTTAATGGTGTTTGTTGTGTGACAGTACTATATTGGGTTCCAACAACAACATCCTCAATGTTAGCACCAATTTGGGGGGCCGAGATCTCACAAACTCTAACTTGTTCGTCATCAAATATTTTCCTACAAATATTTTTTTTCCAAAATGAAGAAAATACACATATATTAGAAATGAAACAAACACTAGTCCAAACTTTATATACAATTACTAGAAAACAAACCTAGTACCTGTTTCTTCTTTATCTTGGTTGTAGCCTTCTCCACAGGCAGAACCTTTCTCTTCGTTGGGGGTCTTCCCTCGAACAACGTAAAGGCTTAATACTTTCTTACCCTTATCCACGGCGTCACTCTCGTATACCTTGGTTGAACCGCACTCAAGTGTCAATCCTTTACAATTATGCTCAAACTCATCCAAAACCCGCATGAATGCATTGACATCGTCATCACTTGGGGATACACTCGTCGCTAATTTCAGACATATTTTAACAACAACCTCGTACCTTCGTGCGTCCGCATTATCCCGCAAGTCATCATAGCTACTTTTGATAAGTGTGTATCTCCTCTTTAAGTCTTTCCTCCACCGATCCAAGACGTACCCCTCTGGCAACACATGAATCTTCTTTATTTGACAAACTTTAAATACATGCCTACAAATAATGGCCCTCATCTCAAATAGTGCACACGTGCATTTGATATCACATTCCTCCTCGTAGTAAACTACGTACTGGACGGTTTTGACATGGTCATCCGTGAAAATTTCATCCAAGACATCGAAGGTGGAAATACAACCTTGTTTGCTAACAAGTATGCAATTACAACAAATCATTCCCCACACCTCCCTTTGGACTTCTTTAAACTTGGTATTTGTATACACCGCTTGAAACTGCTTCTCAATGTGGAATGAGGATACACATGGGATGGTCTAGTTGCACGGATTGAAATCAGTTGTCGTTTCTACTTCCACCTTCTTCCTCAGAGTTTTGTCAAATTGATCGATAAATTGCTTCAACGTTGTACCATAATGCACATATCTGTCGAAAAAAATATTCATGCTTTCAGACCACTGTGTAGTGCTCATACCAGCCCAAAATACACCATTCAAGTAAGCTGGTACCCAAAATGATCTCTCAGTATACAACCCTTGCAGCCACGCATTATCACCAAGGTTGTATTTCTGAATTAGTTCCCCCCACTTGGCATCAAATTCTGCACAGGTATGCGAATCATATTGGGCACTCTGAATGGCAGTCTTCAACCCTGCCTTGAATTGGGAGTGGGATGGGATCCCAATTTCTCGGACAGTTTCCGCATGATATGCCATAGACAATATCTATGATGAGTTTCTGGGAATACCATAGCAATGGCACTCTTCATTGCCCGGCCTTGGTTTGTTATAATTGCTTTTGGAGCCTGACTATTCATGCAGTCCAACCATGCTTGGAACAACTACACAAAAGCACTTGTATCCTCGCTTGAAATCAAACCAGCCTCTAACAGTATGGACTGCCCGTGATGGTTTACCCCAACAAAGGGAGCAAAAGGCATACCATACCTATTTGTTAGGTACGTCGTATCGAAGGTGATCACATCTCCGAAATACTCATATGCAGCTCGACTACATGCGTCAACCTAGAACACATTTCTGAGTCGCAACTCGTTATCCACATCCATCATAGAAATAAATCCATCATTCATCTTCCTCATCCTCTTAAAGTAATCATTAAGTGTTTCGTCACTTCCTTTACTCAGTCTCAAGTGTCTGGCTTTGTCAATAACGACAATCTTTCTTTTGAAATTCAAGATTCTCAAAACCCCCCGCATCAACAACAAATGTTCCAAAATTTTTGTTCATTTGAATACATGCTCTATCATTCAGATCAAGCATTCTTTGACTGTATTCATCTAAACACTTGTGACTTCTAAAAAATCTAGATTTATGTGGGCTGACAGTACCATGATTGTGAGTATTCTCAGCAGTGGTCAAGACCCATACACCCTTTTGTCCAAGTGAGCGTTTACCTTCACCTTACAGTCCGTTTTAATTGTTGGTCGCGACTTCGAGATATTACTGTGACTCAGGTGGTACTTGCTGCCACGTGCACACCCAATTGTCACATACTTCGATTTCCCAGATGCATCTCTCTTTGTCCTTTGTGTGATAACACTAAAACCTTGTTGCTTGGCATATAACTTATAATATGCAAAAAGCTCTTTATCAGTGGCGAACTCCATACCAGGTTTTGGCTCTTCAACTCTTTCATCATCATCCGATACTTCATTAGTTCCCTTGGCCTCTGCCTCTGCCTCTTTATTTACGTCTGACAAAATTTTTGAAAATGAAAATGTATGTTTCGTATTAGAATTTATATTATAACATTGGATGTTTACTAATTGAGTTAAAAGTCTAATATCGTTAGTCAGGTGACAGCTCTGATCAGTCGTGTGTGATGTACTTCCAAAATTCTTTTAAGTTTCAGCACCCAATGGCAATGGCACAGTTGATGATTCACTTTCTAGTTGGGGTGTCTTTTTAGATCTTGTTGACTCCTTCAGATTACTCGATGGAGGCTATAATGAGGCACGATGTTCAAATAAATTCAATGCATAGAAGAAAAAAAAATTAAAAAATTTTAGAAGGAATATACCTGGTAGGTATGTTGAACTGTGTGAACTCTTCCGGATTATTTGACGGAGGGTAAGGCATCGTTGGTGCAAAACAAAAAAACATGGTTACTCAACTCAAACTAATATCTATATACGTCTCTAATCATTCAATTTTGGACTCTAATCCAAAACAAACAAAAATTAGTTCCCACTCTTATACAACGCATAAAAAAAAAAATTACCCTGCACTAACATCCCAAGTCCCAAGTTCCCAAACAAATTGAGAGATGAAACCTTTCAAATATATATATAAAAAAAAAGAGTAAAAAGATTAATGTAATAAACTTGCGATAGCCAATTTTAATGCTTACATTTTACATGATGATTGTATAGCCAAGTCACAATTAAGAAGTAGACAAAAAAAAAAATAATAATAATAAAAGCAAAGAAAAATCAACTTTATCTACTGGGATTTTTGGTACTTTTAAGAAAAAATCAAACTATAATCCAAACTTTCCACGTTGAACTGAAATAACAACCTAACGATTGAAAATCCATAACGTCATTAAAGATTTTTCAAGAAAGAAGAAAATTTGACAATAAAACCCTAGAAAATAATTAGTTGCTAATTGGAAAACTAACTATAGTGTTCTCTACTTCTTCAGGCCCAAATAAAGTTAAGAAAGGCTTTGCAAGATTCTCATATGAAAACCCATAACATGAGTAACGAAAATCACCGAAAATTTTATCTACTTCATCTGAAAAAATTATCTTAAAAGGCAAAGAAAAACCATAACTTGAGCAAAGAAAATAAACCTGTAAACTTCCTTAAATATTTTGCCTCCCAAAGATTATAAAACAAAGAGAAAAAAAAAAAAAAAAAAACCTATAGGAGAAGATTCACGAGTACAATGCGGTGGCTCGGTTGTGGCTTCGGAGGTCCCAGGCGGTGGTGGACGTGAAGAGGCCGCTGGCAAAGGAAGAATGCGGGAGGAGGAAGAAAGCGCCACTAGGGGAATTCAAAAATATCCCTATGTATTTTATAATATATCTAAATGCCCGTCGTTTAACAAGAATTAAAAAAAAGAAGTAAAAGCTACTTCAGACTTCGTGTGCCGTATATCGGAAACAGGCAGATGTGTAGATAACTCAATTACTCAATCATATATTGTTTGTCTTAGTTGAATTTGACCCCACCACACGTGGTGAAGATTCATCATCTAGCTTCATGACAAAAAGGCCTTTTCACAGTAAAATCAACATCGCCCACACTCAACCACACAAACTAAATAATTGCCAAAAACAAATAAATGGTAAAAATAAAATTTTCACACTTTCTATGATAAGATCCATTTTTTAAAAAATATTGTCATAAAATTTCTGCATTTGAGATTTATATGTGTTATTTCTGCCAAAAATTAGATTAAACTCCACGTCACTCGGCATCAGTCACCACTTTAAGAGTATGGTCATTGGCTCAATTAAAAAATATGCCTCATTTCCCCTTAAAACTATGCATTGGACTAGTTAAAACTTAAAAGGAAGAAGTTGAACCGTTGAGTTACAATAAATTCAAAGGGAAAGTCATATTTGGCATTACATTGTTCATAGGCAAATAATTATTTTATTCCACCAACTGCTCCAATTTCATTTTCCTCGTGAATCTGCTCCCGAGTTCTGACAAATTATTAATTATTAATAAAAAAAAATTATTAATTAACATATAATTAGTATAATTACAACATATGAACAAAAAACTTATAAAAATATATTATTATTATTAAAAAAATTAATATTTTATCTAATAGATAGATAATCTAATGTGAGGTTATATCTTGAATGATAAAGGCAAAAGGCAAATCATGTGGTTTTAGACAAATTTTTCAGATGCATTTGACAAGACCATTGCCAATACTCTGAAAAAGTAGCTTGACATATCTACTACTACTACGTGTTCCAATATTTTTCACCACGTGTACTAGGCCCTACTTATAGAATCTTGGTCTGTGAATTCTACAAATAAAAATTCTGTACAATCACTCTTGTGTACTCTTTGCTCACTCTACTAATGTGATTGGCCGCATTATTTTTTTTAATATAAAATAACTATTTTTGTCAATTACATCAATGAAGTGTACAAATAATATACAAAAATAATTATATATAGCAGAACTCTTAGACAGAGTGTCAAGACACATCCAAACTTTCGAGCTTACTTAGGATACGAATAATGGAGTAGTTATTACTTGAGATGGGAAATGGATTGGAAGTTGGATTGTTCCATGATTGCTACTGCTAAATTACGACAATAAAGACATGTCATAGGCCATATTGTTGTTCGTACGAGTCCTTGTTCATGTCACCTCACCTAAATACAGGTAAGTTGAGTTTATTTGCAACTTCCAACTGAAATTCTGTTGGAAAACAGCTACATTACTCTACACGTTTCAAGTTTCTAAACGTATATTTTACTTGATGTTTTCAGCATTGATATTGGTATTGCACAAAATGTTGGCCTACTATAATTGCATGTTTTGAAGTTTCCTTCTATGCTGTAACTTTTTTTCTTCAAGATAAAATAGCAGCCCAAGTCTTATAAAACATGTTTCTTGCTTGGTTGGAAGTAGTTGATTGTTGCCTTTATACTTTTGCTCTTTTGCACCGAGCTTGAAGTTGATTTTATACTTAATTTTGATGCGTTGTGTTTGGAAATGAAGTTAATTTAGGTTGATGGACGTGTTTTATGTATTTTAGTGTATATGTTGTTGGAAATCATAAAGCAAAAGATGAGAAAGAATTTAAAAAATAAATAGAAATAATATGCATTAAAAAAGTATATTAAAAAAAGAAAATATATTATTATTATAGTGATTAAGATTACTGATCCAATGTGAGACTCAAGTTTTAAATTGGTAGTTAAAAGCTAAATTGGGTATTTTTAGGTATTATGAGAATATCTCACTATTATTAATTATTTTATTATTACTTTTTACTACTATTCAATATTCTATCATTATCTTTTAATTACTTTTTCACAATTATTCACAGAATATTTCAAAATATCTCATTACCTAATGCAAACTCTGTCTAAACCAATGCTGATGCTCTTAAGTTTGGTTGAGAGATGGAATAATCTTGAGGTTTTTAAAAGTATATTTAAAAAAAAAAAAGGAATTTTTAAGTTGTGAATGAAACTATAGACGAATCTCGACTTGCAGCTTATTTGGGGATTCTTCGTTCATTGCATTCTAATTTGTCATACTGCGAATGTTCTTCTTTTGTATTAATACTAACCAATTGACATGCCGAGGGGAAAAAGAAATAGCATATTGATATTCGATGGATGTCTCGACAGAAGAAGAGAAATTTGATCCAGTGGTTGATTACTACTACATATGCATACATAGCAGGATCTTATTACAATTTCTTTTCTTTCTTTCTAGGCCTCATAGCAGCACCTTTAAAAACATCCCTAGCTTAAACAATGCATGGTTAAAATACATTGAATTACCCAAACTCCCCATGTAATGGTAAAATACATCCCTTTGAATACCAATGCTTAATAACCTCCAGTTCAGGGTGCTCCCTCTGTCAAAAACAAAAAGAAAAAATAGAAACAACAAACAAAAACAAACCCTCAACTACATATCACATATATAAGACTTTAGTGTTGCCCCAACTCCAAAATGGGACCAAGCCTTCACCACTTGCAGCCCATCCCTTTGCATAAAAGATCAACCGTCTATCGTATATATAATTCCATTTGTCTCAGCAAGATATCAAGTTTGATTTGTCATAGAATTTTCTCAAGAATGATACACCAGTTTGATTTGTCATAAAACCGATCAACAATGACTACATTGTCCATACCAGATACTAACCTGCAGAAAGGAACATCAAACAAGAAGGAAGAAAACATCATCAATCATGCAATAAAACGCATGTCAAGGCAATGATGAACAGAGGGAAGAGTAAAATGAGACTATAAAATCATATAAAAGCAAAATAGTTAATACATTCTATCCATAAATCTCAGAATAGCACTACAAAAAGCCGGGGAAAACAATGGAGGATTATGGCCAGTTGCATACTTCAAAATAGTTAAGAACACCAAGTGTTAACTGGAACTTCCTAGGATTTGTTTAAAGTTTCTTCAACACTGATATCAATGGGACTCTTCTCATGTTAGGACTTTCAGTTAGCACAATTGGCCCCCTCCCTGTGCAGTAAATAGTCTTAATGGAACAAAGTTGCATAGACATAAGCATTCATGTTATGTGATCGTGGAAGGGAAATCTGACTTTCAGCCACACATTCCTAATCATATAAAATGCATCTTAATCTCCCACACGCAAAGACCAGTTCATAAAATCGGCTGATGAGTACTAACTAAGCATAGTAAAACTGAATTCATCACTAAAATCTCTTTTATACATGTCCTCTTACGTTGCTCCCCATATCTTGCCTGCTTCACTCTCCATAAGCAGGTCAATGTTATCCCAATATATTCTAGCGATATGTTAAATCAGTAAGTATGGAGCAGACAATACATTGTGATCAGGGATCTATATTATACATCAAAATCAAGTCCCAGCGGGCACATATTCTATACCACCTAGCAACATATGAGACAATTCGAGCAAGAGGAGACAATAGGCCAGAAATCCCTTTTTAAGTGATTCAGAATCAATTGATAGAAAATCAACATAACAAGTATTTATACGAAAAATGACTAATGTTAAAAAAAAAAAAAAAAAAAAAAAGTTCAAGTCCTAATGAAAACAGATAAAAGAAAGTAATAAGCCACCTTTCAAGCTCGCCTTCACTGAAAACATGATAATATCTGTTGTAGACTACAGCACCCTTCTTATCATCTTTCTTAGCCAGACCATTTGCAAGAGCAGAAGCAGAAACACCACTTACTTCAGCACGATGATAGGGTAGGTGCCAAGGAACAAAATACTCCTGTTGACTGTTGGTATTCTTTTCATGTTTAAAGGTAACTGAATCATTGTTACTTTGAGATGTAAGATGAATGATTTCATGCATCTTCTCCATTGAACTCTCCTTGGAATCTTTCACATTCTCTCCTGAACCATTCTCCTCACTTTCAGGGATGCTTTGTAACAGTAAGGACGAAGGGCTACGAGCATGAGGACTACCTGGTCCTATCCACTCTTCAGCATACTTTTCTGTAAGTGGAGTCCATTTGGCAACCAATGATCTATCCTCTTGTTCTGCAGCCCAAACAGTTATCAGAACCAGGCCTCCCTTTTTGACAACTCTAACTAATTCTTCAATTGCTTTTTTTCTCCTAGTCTCTGTACTTAGATGATGTAATACAGCAATAGAGATTGCTGCATCACCAAAATTAGTTCTGTATGGAAGATTTACTGCATCTGCAACCAGAACCTCATGCCCTCTATCCGCACAAATTTTGATAAGGGGAGCACTTATATCATTTCCTATGAAAAAGCAATCAGGATTCAGACCCAAGTATTTACCATTACCACATCCTGCATCGAGAACGAGGGATCCTGAAGGCAAAGATGATAAAAAGGTGGCCACTTTTGGCCACTTCGCAAACCGGGTTGAACTGAAATGGGGAGCAATAGCATCATACACATGATGCACAAACCTCTTTTCGATTTCAGGGGTGGATTGTACATTTAAGGGTGACTTTCCCGTATTCTGACCAACAGATACAATTTGTGGGATTTCAGATTTTCCATCAGATACAACGCTACACAAACTAGAAGCACCTTTTGGATCAACGTCTCTCATAGTGCTGAAGATTCCTGAATGAGGGAGCCTATGAACAGAAATGAGTACACTAATGGCCTCCCGGGATCGATAAAAGCATCTAATCACACTTAAATTCTTATGAAGCATGAAATAGAAAATCTTAATGCAATCAGAAATGACCCTGCCAAAGACCAAGGATAATAAGTGACATTCATGTCACAAATTTGAAGAAATGAAGTTTCAGGGACCTAGAAAACAGACAATAGAGGCATTTTAAGTAAATATGGAATAACTGTATCTTCAACAAAACAGTATTTGAATCCTGTTGCATAAATTAAATGCAAAAGTAGATGTCTGGTAAAACTGGGGAAAAGCAGAAAAATCATTATAGGACTTAAAAACCATAACATTCCTATTCTTAAGTGAGCAGCATTGCAAAAAATATGAGGGGAAGGCAAAAAGTGATTAGCACCTTAGCCATCCCCAAGTACGATCACTCATTTCAAAGTACGCCCATCACATGATTTAGTAGTGAAGTAATCAAGGACCATACAGTTGTCAAAAAAGGCTTCATTCTTCAATACTGTAACCCCCCACATGCTACACTCATAAAACATCATTACCCAAGCTGCTGTGAGGATTGCAAGGTTAATCATAGTTGAGGAAGTGTTTTATTATGTTCTCAATTTCCGACCATGTGAATACGAGATAGCTATTTTATTTTATTTATTTTTTTGCTAAAATGAATAAGTTTCCCAAAGTTGTTCCTTGTCAAAACCGAGATTACGAATATCTGAATTCACAATGTTTTATTTCAATGAAGTGCAGGTTTCCATTTCTTCACCTGGACGAAAAATACAAAGATCGAATTTTTTGCTCAAAAAAGAAAGAAGGTAAAATTCAGAACAGTTATCTAATTTTTTCCAGCAAGGCCTCTCAGACCTCAGCAACCATTAAAAGCTTTACAAACATCAAGAAATCCATAACATGAGAACAAATTAATCATCCTAAATCTTATTCCCTCCATTGTAGTGAAATTATAAACGCAATATCTTCACATACGCACACATTTACGAGATACAATTTCAAATTTCACAGCAGGAGAGAGTAGAAAATTCAGCTGAGCGCTAATTGAAGATGAGAGAATTCAAGCATACAATCAATTAACACCCATATATGTATAAATCGAGAGAGCAGACTCTGACCTGATCGAATAGCCATAGAATCTGTGGTACAAAGGGTTAGGGTTTTGAGAGAGAGAGAGATTCAACTTGTTCGGAGGAAGTAGTAAGATGAGGAAAGGCTTATGTTAAACAACATGAGCTTCTTCCTTCTTACTTATTGCGTGACTGCTTCTAGTTGATTGTTCTTAAAACTCACTTGGGGAGATGTGTGGTCTAGATGATGCCACATCATGTGTGCAAAATGGATGCTTCCAATAGTAGCTTCTATCTATATTTATTCTTTGCTAAATATTTGAAGAGGTTAATCTATATTAGAGTAACTATTTTAAAGTTAAAATAAAAATATAATATTATATATTCTAATAATTGTTTTTATATTTTATAAATATACTTTATATATTAATTAATAATTTAAATTTTACTGTTTAAACAAATTATTTAACACGATAACTTAATTTTTACTATCCAAACAAAGGAAGAAGAAAGGAAGAGAAAGGGAAGGAAGAGAGATAGAAGAGGTAGGAGTGAGTGAGAAAAGTGGCAATACTTTTTAATAAAATATTCTTTCTGTTGGTGAACAGTAACTCACCAAATATGGCTTTGATTTTTCATTTACTGTAGCTCATAACTTGACTTGAAGTGATTTTGCTAGTCTAATGTAGTTAATTTTGAAAAAATTTAGTCAAAATTTGGATTTGGCTGACATTTGGCTAGTCCAATGCCAGTACTCTTAGCCCTGTCTATTTTTTAAGGTAATGTTTGGATAGCGAGATGAGATGAAAGTTAAAAGTTGAATGAAATATTGTTATAATATTATTTTTTAACGTTATTATTGTTTTGAAATTTGAAAAAAGTTGAATTGTTTATTGTATTTTATGTGAAGATTTTAGAAAATTGTAATAATTAGATGAAATGAGTTAAGATGAGGTAAAATCATTTTTATATCCAAACCTAGCCTAAGATATTAATGGAAATACTCTGGAAGTGGTATCGATGTTGTAGCACACAAATACTCTGAAAGCATTTTATAAAGACACATCACCTGAGATTTTAATGGAAATGGTTTGGTTTCCCTTGTCCGTCATCTATACATTTCTTTTCATGCTATTCCGCAACCTCCACACACCGATTGACGTGTCATTTTTTTTTTTTTTATCGAAACGTGCATTTTAAATTTGGGATACAAAATCTCCCACCCCGCATTCTCCCTCCTTTCTTTCCCCTGCGTTCTCTCTCACCCTTTCCCCTCTCCTAGCTCGTTGTCATTCTCCACGACCTCGCCCCTTTGCCCGATTGCTTGTGCTTCCGACATCATCATTGGCCGTCTTCTACTTCCGTCGGCAAAAAGGTACTATTTTCTATTTCACTTTTTCTCTAATTTTTTTTTATTTCTAGGGTTCCAGTTGATTGAGAATCGAGAATCTCTGCCACTTTTACAAAATCTGTTGTGTTGTTGGTGCCTGGTGGTAGTGCTCCTTTTATTTTTCTTTTGCTTTATCTGTTGACTTGTTGGGTTTGTTTAAAAGTCAATCAAGTCTAAGATTTGTCATATTTTGAGGGAGTGGTTTTGTTTTACATGTATTTCTCTTCTTTATCTTTTCTATTGCTATTTTTTATTGGAGATCATCATTTGATGCTTTCCCAAGCGAATGGGAATGGAAAACACTTTTTCATCTCATCTATAGTATACTCTGCAATAGATTTGTTGAAGAATTGGCAGCTTCTTCTACAGACATGTAAAACCCATGTCCTATGAGTTTTATCTTTTATTTTGGTTTTCCAAACGTCAAAATAGTAACAAGAATTTTTATCCATCGGTGTTTCTAATAACTAAATTCAAGATGTATCAGAAACTTTAGAATGTGGGTGACTTCTGAATTAGAGAATCTGCATGAAAATTCTTTGGACTGTTTGATGGCCAATAGGCAAATTCTGGACAAGTTCAGATGTGAGGGATCCATGCCATGGGAAAAAATAGAAGTGTTTTTAGTAACTAAGTTCAGATGTAATGAATCGAGATCGTCATGATGAAAAGTTATCAAAACAGGACTGGACCTACTTTGGAAACAAAACTAATCATCTCTGAATATTTATCTTTGGACTGTTTGAGAAGAGTGTAGTTGAAGTGAAGTTGTCAACTCCAAAGGAGATGAATGATATACTAGTTAATTTCCAAATCATTAGTTGGACTAGTTGTTGATTTTTTTTTCATTCGTTTTTTAATACACTGTGATTGAGATCTAATTTGAGTCTTTTGTTGAATTCGACATTAGTTGTGTTCTCCCACACGTATGAGTTGGTTTGTTACTGATATTAATTGTTGTTTTCAAATAAATGGTTAGTTAGTTCTATGTATTAAATGGTTCAAGTATTAAAGCAATGTGCATTTACATAGCTGTTAGTTAGTTTGACTTATGTTCAGTTAGCATTTTATTTTTAATTTGTTCGTATAGTTATAAATACCAACATTTTATTTGATTTTCTCAAGTTGTTAGTTAGTGTTATGTTTAGTTATTTGAAGTTTGAATTGTTGGTACATGTATAAACCATATATTGGGCGTGCATTATGTGTATGTGTTGGTCAAATCAAATATGGGCGTGTAGAGGATTGATGCCTTCAGCATACAGAAAGGAAGATTGAGCACACATTATGTATATATGTGTTTGTGAAATCAGTTGACTTGGTGTTCCTATGACTTGTGTTTGTTTTTTTAATGTAATTTCATCATTCGGTTTGTAAAGGAGATAAACGATAATGGATGTGTAATATTTTCTTCAAGTGTAATGCATTCAAGAAGTGTAATATGATATGTACATAGGTTAATATTTTCTTGAAGTGTAAAGGGGATAAACCAAATATTGTCACACAAGGTTTATTTTCTTGAAGTGTAATATTTTCTTTAAGTGTAAAGGGGGTAAACCATATATGTAATATGATTGTAAATATGATTTAGTTGATCATTTATGCAAGTTGATCAATCTTACAGGTTATGGTTATGAAGGAGCCCTGATGGGTGTTAATTTTTTTCCCACTAAGATTACAGGTTATGCTTTTTTTAGTTGAGGAAATTACGCTTTTTCATATATAGGAGCCCTGCAACTTAATGGATGCTGCCGAGGGGCTTATGGATATTTCAAAGGACATGATTGGCCAAGTCCAGCTTGTTCAATTTAATCGAAATGGTTCAATTCAACGAGAAATTGAAATGAAGACTAAGCTTCAAGATTGCATTAAACAACTTAAGGAAAGATATATTCTACGATTTGAGATATGGAAACTCTGATTGAGGATCTAAATCCAAGGTTGCAAAAGCTGAAATATCCATAAGCACCTCAGCTTTATGGCATTCCTGCACTTTAAGCCATTTTCAATTAAGAGTTATTGGCAAACACAACTAAAAGACTTCCTACATGCAAACCTTAGCATGCTCATGTGTGCAAGAGTATATACAGCTTAGAAGAAACTAGATTAGATTAGATTACTCAAAATGTTTCATGCAAACCTTACAATATTTCATGCCCATCTAAAAAACGAGAGCTACTTACTCAAAATAGATTAGATTACATTTGAAACTATCCTCTTACCTTCTATAGCCCGATCTAACAAAAAACTATTACAAGAGATATGATCCTGAACAAACACAACAATATACGTGCACCCTATTCTCTGCGCTCCGCCTTTGAAGTTCGTCTTCTTGCTTGTGAAGCTCATTCTCTCTCTATTAGTTTATCTATGGTTTTTTTAACTTCATACTCACTTAACAATAAATTTCCTTCCAGGATTTCTGTGAAAACGCTTTTGTCCTATGCATAATATCCCCTTGAAACAACAACAAATGTGAAGAATTGCCGACAAACTATCTTACCGCTATCAAAGCACTCAAAGCCCGAAACATAGCGTAATCCTAGAGATAGGTAAAAATTCTATCTTCAAGTTAAACAAATGAAGGCATTTTTATTTTCATTTTCCCTCCATGCCTTATAAAGTAAAATGCGATCCTTTTTAAACTTTTAAAGCTCTAGTAAGACCATGCTAAGCTTCCATGTAGGTAATCTAAAATTAGGAGAAAACTTTGATTTTCTGTCTTTAAATGTGAAAACAAAAACCTTGTTATTAAATTGCAGATAATATTAGGCAACTAAACCATGAAGCTAAAAATATACATGACAACATGTCAAATGAAACAAAAAGAGGTCACTGACAGGTAGCCGTGACAAAAGTGAAAAGTCTCATATAAGCGATAGATGAATGCAAGGAAAAAAAAAACAAACCCATAATAACATTAGAGGAAAAGGTCCCTTGGCTGATCAACTTCAAAGATATCATCCTCCAAAATGGACATGCCAGTCTTATAGCATTTTGCCAACAAACAGAGTAGAAGAAACTCTGGATGCAAAGTAGTCAAATGTTGTCCATATTGCAGAAACCATATGAAAAAAATACATTACAGTCCAATATGTAGTGGGATATAAGTAATTTTTCTAGGTTTTATAAGTAGGGTATGAATAATTGCTTATATACCTGTTAGATGTTAAAATAAAGTTGATTCTATTTATTCACAAAGCCATAAAGAGACAAAGAGATGGACCTCAAAAAGTTCAATAGAACTCCTCTAAAAATTTATTTAGTCTCATAAATAAAGAAAAAAAAAATAAAGATGAGGGTCCTATAAATGAAAATAAATCAATCAATCAATTTCTAGTCAAAAGCACTTCTCTTTTAGGATTAGGCAGGTTCATTGCTCTTGAAAAGCACTTCTCTTTTAGGATTAGGCAGGTTCAATGCATTTTTTCATCTTCTGTGTATGAAGTTCAAATAGCTACTTTTCACTTTTTCTTTGTTATATGCTTCACTTCAATTCAGGGGAAGGTCTTTCAAGCCAGCTTATTCCCCAAAAGCAAGAGCTGATGAAATGGATGACTATTCTTCTTCAAATGCAAAGAGCTTTTATTCTACTATAGGAAAAACCCAAAGATCTCAAACACACAAAGGCAAAGAAATATTTGCAAACAACCCAATTATTTCTACAAACTTCGAAGATCTTTTAACTTTACTTAAAGGCCAGCATCACAAACGTAGATGATAATTAAAATAAAAAAGTAAAGATAAGAAAAAATTACAGGAAGCAGTTAAAGGAGATTTCTCACCTTGATAGGACTGCCGGGGCTTGGTCTAAAACTTGTAACCCAAATGAAATGGCGAAATGGGTGTGACTGAGTGAGTATCATCTTCAACGAAAGAAGGGTTTTTTAGGGTTCGAGGTACAGATTGGGACTCAAGGGCTCGGGAGAGTGATGGTGAGAAAGATTGGGATTGAAGGGGGTGAGGGAGATGGGGTCTTCGTTGAGGACGAAAAATAGCTTTTCTAGGTTTTCAGGGGTGAGGGGCCTCGAGGTGATGGGTGAGGGAAGAGTACGATAGGGGGGTTGAGGGAGAAGAGATAGGCACTGGCGTAAGAGAAGAGATGGGTTGAGGGAGAAGACTTCGGTGCTGGGGGTTAGAAACGAAGAAGGCTGGGTTGAGGGAGAAGATATGGGTGCTGGGCGAGGGAGAAGAGATGGGTTGAGGGAGAAGACTTCAGCGCTAGGGATGAGAAACTAAGAAGGCTAGAGGCTGAGGAGAACAGGATGACTGGGGATGGCTTGGGGGAGTGATGGGTGAGAGGGAAGAACCGTGATGTGGGGTAGTAGACCGGGTTTGCGGTGTGTGGTGTGCAATAACCGACCAGTAGTTGAGTAGAATTTTTCTTATTTCTAAACTATTTTTTTTTCCACAAAGATTCTACTTTTTTTCTCAGGAAAATAACTTGCATTAATAAATAGATATACTATTACAGACATATCAAACATAGAAGTAAAGACATAAATAAAGGTAAACAAAGCTAAAACTAAGATATTACAACTGGTGGATCTTTCCTACTATGAAAATCTAACAGACATTGAGGAATTCTAATCAGACAGATGCTTCCAATAATTCTACTAGATGCTGCCCATTACGCAATATTATGCATGCATCGCTTCTGAGATCAATTTATTTTCTTGACTTCCCAATCTTTAAACTTGTCCAACATTATTCTTGTGTCTCTTATGACTCATTCTGCTATCCAATCTTGAATATGATTTGGCTCTGTTAATGTTGATATTGTTCTCTGATAATCCCCTTCTATTATAATGCTCTTGATCTGATTGGAAAGTGCTTCTTTGACTCCAATAAAAGCTGTCATTGCTTCTCCTAGATTTGGGTTGCAACTCTCAAGGTGGTCGGCCACAATGAAAATGATATCTCCATTATGTGATCTGCATATCGCAACTGGTGTACTTCCATTTGGACTTAAAGACACATCAAAATAAATTGAAACTTTTCCAGCTGGTGGAAGGTTCCAATTTCTTTCTAGAATATCAATTTTTTCTTTTCAAACCCATGCTTTACAATGGTCACTATATGATCTTTCAACTTTACTAACAAATTGTTCTATAGAAAGATGATGAGACTCATGCACCACTTCAATATTATTCTGGGAAATGACAACCGCATATGCAGATTTAACCGAGAACTTCCTTGAAGAATGACGTACCCATTTCAGGCTATCCCTGATATTAAAAAAATTGAACTGGGCAAGAGGGATCTTTTCAATCTCATTGGTTGTTTCTTGAGAAAAAAGTATTTGTATAAGAATGGTATAACATCTCATTGATTCCTTAAGAATCAGCTCGAAGACACTCATAAATGGGTCTTGTTGCAAGGGGATGGCAGAAGGTGTTGGAATTGGGGGAGATAAAGTAGGGATCCATGGGTCCTTCCAGACTCGGGCATTGAATCCTTTATTAATCTGCATACAGAGACTGGTGGACAAAAATTTTCTCTGATTAAGCAAGCTTTTCTAGAATTTAGAGTCAGAGGATTTGATTTGTACTGACCACCATGAGGAATGCTCCAAATATTTACTAGTAATGAGATCCTTCCATATGCTGGTGGAATTCGAAGCCAGGTGCCAAGCCAATTTGCATAGCAAAGCTTTATTGAAATGGGCGGTTAATCTCATACTTAATCCTCTCATGAACTTTGGTTTACAAATAGATTTGAGATTTCCAAGATTTTGGGGTAAATTTGTGGGTTTTTTGGAGTCAAAACCCCACCCGAATCTCATGAGGGATTTATCAATTTTTTTTTAGATTGTTTTGGGTAAGAGAGTGTTGGACATTATGTAGGTAGAGATGGAACTTGCTACCGATTTAATGAGAGTAGTTCTGTCAGCTTGAGATAGAAGTTTCATTTTCCAACCAAAAAGTTTAGTCTGTACCTTATCCAGAAAATCATTATAGATATTGCTAGTGGGTCTGTCAAAGCTAAAAGGTAGTCCAAGGTATTTGATTCTAGTTAATGGAGTTTTGAAGTCCAAAATTTTTTTTATGGAACTGATGTTGGAGATAGAGGTATTCTTGCTAAATTGAATAGAAGATTTAGCACTGTTAATCTTCTGCCCCTGACCATGAAGCATAGGTATCCAGACACTTGGATATGAAATTTGCATTGCGAATTGATGCTTGACCAAAAAGAATCAGGTTGTCAAAAAAAGGAGATGATAAATTGAGGGACCATTTCTGCTGATTTTAATACCTTGGATGTTACCCAGATTCTCCTCTCTATTAATGAGCCTAGAGAGAGCTTCACTACCTATGATGAACAAAAAAGGGAAAATGGGGTCCCTTTGTCTCAGGCCTCTAGAAGGGTTGAAAAACCTATTGGCTCACCATTAACAACAAATCAGGAAACCGTAGAAATGCACTCACGAATCCAGCTAATCCATTTAGGATGAAAACCTAAGCAATTCATCACTTTCAGAATAAAATTCCATTCCATATAATCGAAAGCCTTTTCTATGTTAATCTTGACAGCCAGTAGCTCTTTGCATCCCCTATTCTTTTTAATATGATGAAAAACGTCCCCTGCCACGATGGTATTCTCTTGAATTATTTTTGATGGGATGACAGCAGATTGATTCGGAGAAATAATTTTGTGTAGAACCCTTTTGAGTCGATTTGCAAGAATTTTGGCAATCATCTTATAGCACACATTAGATGGACTGATTGGTCTAAAGTGATGGACCATACTGGGGGGGTCATTTTTTGGAATAAGAACTATGTTCGTGTGGTTTAGTTCATTTAAGCCTTTTCCATCAGTGAAGAAATTTTGGATGGCTCTTATGAAGTCAACCTTGATGATATCCCAGTAGTATTTATAAAAGAGACCCGTTAATCCATCAGGACTTGGTGCTTTAGAGGCAGGTGTTTGCTTGATAGTTAGGAGGGTTTCCTCCTCATTTGGGATTTTGCAAATATCCACATTATCCAAATAAGAGATTTGAGCTGGAAATAAGTTTTCTAGATCATTCAGAAAATTAGGATCAGTAGAGTTATAAATATTCTGAAAGTGGTCTAAAAACATATTCTGGATTTTGGAGTTATCTTGGGTCCACTGGTTGTTTTGATCCTTTAGACAATGGATACTGTTTCTTCTTCTCCTTATGGTTGAAGTCATATGAAAGAATCTAGTATTGAGGTTGGTGGTTGTGAGCCAATGCAATCTAGATTTTTGTTTCCACATTATCTCTTCCCTTTTCAGATTCTCATTGAGACAATGGATGATATTCTCCTCAATAGAAAGGGTCTTGTTAGATGGAGGCTGATTTTGAACTGCAATAAGATGCTGGTTAAGCTCTCTAATCCTGGTTTGAATATGACCAAAATGGTTTCTATTCCAAATTTTTAGAGCTTTTTTGACAGCATTGAGTTTTTGGGAAAAAATAGTGAAATGTGAGTCATTAAAAAAGATGTCCCAAGCTTTAGCAACTATTTCCACACTATTCGGATCTCTATGATTGGCTATCAGGGAAAAGGGTAGTCCACCTATGATTGGTTATTTATTCACCTATCAATCATTTTTCTAATGTAGGAAATGCCATGTCTTTTATTAGTCGAAGTGAATTTTGGACCAATCCACAAAGATTCTACTTACAATTCGGCATGGAAGACACACCCGCTACATTATTAATTCATCATATTGAAAAAATAAATAAATTTTTTAATTTTTAATTTTTTTTAAGTAGTGTTAAAGTCGCAATATGGAAGTATTATCTCGCCCTCAAGCATCGAGAACTTGAAGGGTTTGAATTCATCCTTATGAACCCAACGGGCTATAGCCTGCTTTGAATCCAAAAAACTTCATGTGACTAACTAACATATATAGCTACTTTTAGGGTATGTTTGAACACTACAAGAATTTTCAGAATTTTAAAAAATTTCATAATTTAATCCCAAACGTGATCATAAAACGTTTTTTAATTTCAAATTTTTAATTTTTTTCGCTTAATTATTGTTTGATCATTATTTGAACACAAAAATGATACCAACTTTTACAAATTTTAAAATAAAAATAATATCTAAGCAATTTTTAACTTTATAATAATTATTTTATTCAATTTTTTTTTCTCATTTTTTAAAACTTAATAAAGTATTATTATTCAAAATATTTTACTATTATTTACAAAATTGTGAGATACTCCAAGAGTCGAAACATGTTTTTTAAGTCGGTGTGGATGAATTACTCTTCTTATTAAGGCTCTTAATTACTGCAGGTACAATTTATACATGAATTAGCTCAAGCTCTTTTGTTTGGTTCTTAATTTGTATTCTAGTACTCACAGCCATCCACTCATCAAGTCAAATATAAAATACCCATATACTTGGCAAAAAAATACGATCTGATCACCTCATTGCTGACATCGTTCCCAAATTGTTTTCATTTGATATGAATATTGATATTATATTGATTCAAAACAATAAATTCTTTTTTTTTAAACAAATTAATTTCATTAAACAGAAAATGTGATACATGAGACAAGGGTGGGATTTATTTGGGACCAATATTTTGGTCCCTACCCCTGTCCTACAAGAGGACGTCGTCTTATATAAAAATAAAAAAGTGTTCGTAAAAAAATAAACAATAGAACTACCGATTGAAAATGTTATTTTAAAATTTAAATTTTATATAATTACTCTCTATTTAACATAATTATAAAAATTAGTGATAAAATGATGTAATCGGTATACTAGTAATGCTGCCCGTCCTGAATCTTTTCAATAATAGACACATTTATTGATGTGATACATTAGTATCAATTGTGTTTATAGAGAAGATAATGTATTAGCTAACAGTTTAGTCAATTATGGTGTCATGGACATGCGGAAAGTTTTTTTACCTCTTCTTCAACTCTCTAAACATATGATTGCCCTTTTTTTAATGGATAGTTGAGGTCTTCCTTCTATTTAGCACTAATATATCTACATTACCGTCATTTTCTTTTAAAAAAATATGTTAAATGACTTCATATATATTTCAATATTTTAAAGAAAAATTTTACATAAAAACCTTACATCACATACTTTCATACTAATCAATATATAATTTGTTATTTTTATCATTCTATTTTAATATGTAAATATGTGTATATTTAAATAAAATGATAAAAATGATAACTTATATGTTGATTAAATAAAAGCATGTGGTGTAAGACTTTCTTATATGATTTTTATCTTTTAAATAGATAATTAATTACTTAAAATATAGTGTGTATCAACCATTGTTTTAAATACCGTATCGTACTGGCTGGTATGATAGGTATATGCCCTATCGGCCACTGGTCCGGTACAAGTATTATATATATTTCGTATCGGCCCAAATACCGATTGTATTGGCCGATACTTTGACCTATATCAGCCTGTATTTCGGCCCATACCGGCCGATATTTCGGCCTTTAATTTTTTTTTCATTTTTTCAAATTACATGCTCATTTTTTTACCCCCAATTTAGATTAGGCTATTTATAATTTATATATATATATTTATATATAATTTATTTATATATAAACTATTATTTTGAAATATAATTTATATATATAATTTATCAATATATCGATTATTTCAAAACAGTACATAAAATAGTATTAATATTGAAATATTTCGTTCCGATGTTTAAACGGTTCGGAATAAGGCATTCAAAACTTTGATATTAGGTGGGTTTGGATGTTGAAGTGAGTTGAGTTGAGATGATAAAATATTATTAGAATATTAGTGTTTATTATTATTATTATTTTGGGATTTGAAAAAGTTGAATTGTTTATTATATTTTTTGTTGGAATTTGAAAAAGTTGTAATGATGAATTGAGATGAGTTGAGATAATCTCAACTTCCAAACGAAGCCTAAGGGTAAGGGAAAAGCTTTCAAGATGGGTTTAAAATCCAATTTCACACCTAGCCAATAGATAGACGACGCGTAGGTACTCCAAGAAAATAAAAGCTGAAGCCGCGTACACCCAATTTTGCTCTCCATCCCTCCGGATGTCTCTCCCTCTCCCATCTCTGCACTTGAGCTTCACCCAGAAAAACAAAAAAACCCCTCCATGACTCGCGACGATGTCATATAATTGAGTCGTCTTGTTCCTCTGGAAAGCAGCAAACTCAAACACGGAATCAAATTAAACAGGTGCAGAAGTCATCTTGGTGAATTTGGTGTTTTTCTTCCTCAGCCACCATCACTTTACTTCACTTCCAATCCAGCATCGGCACGAACGAAACATATCCGAATCGATTTTAACTTCGTCTGTGATAGATCAGTTGCTTCTAAACTGCCGCTTGTGCACAACCATTCTATGAAAGACTAGCTTGCAGATGTCCTTACGAAACCTTTGCATTCTCCTTGTTTTGTCCTCCTACGTACAGTCCAACCTCACCATCACTACCCTGCCGTTGAGTTTGCAGGGGTGCACGTGTTGAGTGAGACATCCTTTTATAAGAGACTCAATTCAATCTTCATCAAAAGTTCAATGTATTCCTTTTAGAACAGTAGTAATAAACTAACAATCTCTTTATAAATGGTTCGTCGTCGTGAGTCGTGGGGGTTTTTTTAATTTTCCTGAGAGAAGCTCGAGTGCAGAGATGGGGGGAGGGAGAGACATTCGGAGGGAGGAAGGGAGAGCGAAATTGGATGTAGGCGGGTTCAACTTTCATTTTCTTGTAGTGCTTATGTGTCGTCCATTTATTAGTTAGGTGTGGAATTGGGTTTTAAATCCATCCGTGTGAAGCTTTTCCCTAAGGGTAATAATCATCGGAGAAGGCTTTTGAGATAAAAAATAATAATAATAATAATAATTTTCTCTAAACCTCACACGTGGTACGCTACGTGACCATCAACGTGTTTGTAGACCCGGTTGATGCCTTGGTCACCAAGTTCCATCCAAAAGCAGCTGCCAAACTGCCCAAGCAATTCCTTGCATGGACCCCACCAATTCTGTCTTTGTCTGCAGAACATCCAATCCGCCATGAAAACATTCAACTAATTATATATTATAATAGAAGGATTCCAAAGCGCAAGGCCCTTCACTCATACATTATTCATGGATGAGTACTGCTTGCTTGCTCCCCACCCCAATCCCCCTGTATAAAAATCACCCTCTCTCAAGGCCAGAGCTACACATCGAAATACCACAAGCTTGGCAACAATGGCAGCGGGATACAGTCTCGCTGAAATCCACGTGTTGAGAAATCTGCACAAGGAGAAAATGAAGACGATCCAAGCTGGGGAAGAAAGATCAGCAAAAAGGCAGGATGCAAATGATCAGGTCATGATCAAGGAGGAAAAATCCAGCGGATGTTTCTTCTGGGTGTATAAGAAAGTCCATCCCAGCAATTCTCGGGCAGTGGCTTTTGCTGAGAAAGAAGCTGCCATGGAGACTTGGGATAATAAAGGTTGATATCTGCATGCATGCATGCATGCATCATATGGGTACTTGTATTGTCTAAATTAGCATTATCCAGTACTTTGTGATCAAGATCAAGGGTTGCAGATCATTATGTATTAATTACGATCGAGCTTTTAATTTCTAAACTTCTTGTAATTTTATTTTTTAATAGTAGTAAACTTCTTGTAGTTCATGATGTCTTCAGGAAAAAGTTCTATCGATCCCCTTATACTCCTTTGTTTTTAGAAAAGTTATTTTATAAAATATGTTGTGAAATATATTACTCTTAATTAGAATTATCATCAATTGGCTACTAATTAATTATAAAAGCATGTATATATATGCTGAGAAAAATAAATTTCCATAGAAAATTTCAACAACGTCTATAGTTTTAATTAAAGTAGTGATTTGGTTAGAGGTGTGTCATGTATGATGAAACTAACACAAGCACAGCAGGTGTTTCTAAAATATCCTCAAAGAGTAGTCGGTTTTGAATAAACCTACTTGATTCAATGTATTTCCTCTATTATATTTCCAATATATCCCAGTACAATATATAGACTTTTCCACAACAGAATTGTCAGAGAATAACCATTTAAATGGTGACATCTGTCTAGCCTAGTCACACTAATTTGTTACAAGAAGGTGCTGCAGCAGTGGCTTCCAATATTCCCGATTCCACCTTCGGTGCCAACGTTTCTGATGACTTAACATCCCCCCGCGATTCAAGCGGCACTATGGTAAGAGTAAGGCTTGATCAGAGTTGCAAGAAACGATTAGTAGAAAGGGGTTTTGTAAAAATATTAGTAAGCTGTTCCTTGCCGGAGACAAATGATATTTGGAGTGATTTTGAAGCCACCCTCTCACGAACAAAGTGATAATCGAGCTCCACATGTTTGGTGCGAGAGTGCATAACGGGATTCATGGACAAGTAGGTAGCTCCAAGATTGTCACACCACAGCGTAGGAGGAGATGAAAGTGAAATGTGAAGTTCACCCAAGAGGGACTGCAACCAAAGAAGCTCACAAGCAGTGTTAGCCAAAGATTTATACTCAGCCTCCGTAGAAGACCGAGCAACAGTAGGTTGTTTCTTGGATCCCCAAGAAATCAAATGGTTCCCAAAGTAAACACAAAACCCACCTGTGGACTGGCGATCATCAGGGCATCCAGCCCAATCGGTATTAGAGAAAGCAGATAAAAAAGGAGGAGATTTTGCTGAAAGAAAGAGACCCAAGTGCCGAGTGTTGTTGAGGTAACGGGGAATTCTTTTAACGGCAGTCCAGTGGGAAGCCGAGGGGAATGCATAAATTGGCATACACGGTTTACAGCAAAAGAGATATCCGGATGAGTAAATGAAAGATATTGTAAACTCCCAACAACACTTCGA
This sequence comes from Juglans mandshurica, assembly GCA_022457165.1. Taxonomy (NCBI): domain Eukaryota; kingdom Viridiplantae; phylum Streptophyta; class Magnoliopsida; order Fagales; family Juglandaceae; genus Juglans; species Juglans mandshurica. Next base: position 3,364,297 of record CM039629.1, on the reverse strand, counting down.
TACAGATGAGGATCTTCAAAAGTATGACCATCTAACATAGACAATTTTTCAGATAAAGACATTGGAGTAGAGACAGACTTAGAGTTATGCATGTTGGTTTTATGCAGTAAATTAGTAGTGTATTTGGATTGAGATAAGAAAATACCAGAGGAAGTTCTGTGCACTTGAATACCAAGAAAATAATGTAGATGTCCGAGATCCTTAACAGGGAAGGAATCTCGCAAGGCAGCAATGAAATCAGTAATTAACACAGAACGAGACCCAGTGACAATTATATCATCAACATAGACTAAAACAAACAAGCACCAGTATGCATGATAAACAATGATAAATCTGAAGCAGAACTACGAAAACCTAAGGATAATAATTTGGCACTAAGCTTGGCAAACCAGGCTCTAGGCGCCTATTTTAACCCATAAAGAGATTTTTGTAACTTACAAACATGATGAGGATAATCAGGATTGATGAACCCGAAAGGCTGTTTCATGTACACCGCTTCTTCAAGATCGCTGTGAAGAAAGGCGTTCTGTATATCCAGTTGGTGAAGTGCCCAATTTGAGGAAGCTGCAAGAGAAAGAAGGAGACGGACGCTGGTTGATTTTACTACAGGACTGTACGTCTCAGTAAAATCAATACCGGGTTTCTGATGAAACCCCTGAGCCACAAGTCGAGCTTTACGTTGCTCAAGTGTTCCATCAGATCTCCGTTTGGTTTTTAGGACCCATTTAGAACCAAGAAGATTATAGGTAGGAGAGAAGGGAACAAGAGACCAGGTTTGATTTCGAAGAAGAGCATCGAACTCGGTGGTCATGTCTGTTCTCCATTCAAGATGTTTGGAAGCCTCAGTGAAACAAGAGGGTTCCTCAGGGACCATAGAAGAGGGATGCGAAATATTTGAAGAGAGGGAAGAGAGAGATGCCGAAGGTTTAGAGAGAGGATATGGGATAGTGCCATCGGTGTGTTTGAGAGGATGAAGATTATCTGTTTGAGAAAATGTAACCATGGAGTGTTTAGAGGTGTGGGAGCTCGACGGCTGAGAGGAGCTAGAGGGAATAGAGACAAGTGTATCGGCAAGGCTAGGGTTTCTGTGAGAGGAAGATGATGAAGACGAATGGTTGATGGGTCAGGGCTCGATTGAGAGGAAGTGTATGGATCTGGTAAGGAAGAAGAGAGAATGGGTGATGTGGGTTCAGTTGAATCGTGCGTGGACGAAGGATGTATGGGCTGAGAGAGAGTAGGTAGAATAGTTAAGGAAAGTGGGAAATTACGGGTGGAGGACGTGTTCAATGCTGGGCCAGAGAAGTTAGTGGGCTGCGAGAATGGAAAAATAGTTTCAGTGAAGAGAACATCCCTGGAGATATATGTACGGCCCGACCCAATATGATAACAAAAATATCCCTTATGATCCGAACTGTAGCCCAAGAAAACAAATTGTTTGGAGTGGTAGTCAAGTTTATGGTGATTATAAGGCCTTAAATTAGGCCAACATGCTGACCCAAATACCCGAAGAAAAGAGTAATCTGGTTTTGTACCCAATAAAATTTCAAAAGGAGACCGATTTTGAAACACAGGAGTGGGCATACGATTTATTAAATATGTGGCGGTTTGAAAAGCTTCGGCCCAAAAAACTTGAGGGATCGAAGCATGAGAGAGTAGTGACAAGCCCGTTTTAATTATATGGCGATGACTCCGTTCAACACTTCAATTTTTTTGGTGGGAATAAGGACAACTTAAATGATGATTAATGCCAAAGTGCTGAAAAATGGGATGGAGAGGTCGAAATTCGCCCCCTCTATCAGTTTGGACAGCCAAAATTTTTGTAGAAAATTGAGTATGAACATAGTTGAGAAAGGCCGAGAAGATAGTTGTAACATTTGATTTAAGTTGCATAGGAAAAAGCCAGATGAACTTAGAGTAATCATCTACTATAGAAAGAAAATAACGAGACCCTTTTGTAGAGATAACAGAAGCTGGACCCCATACATCCATGAACAACAACTTAAAAGGTAAATTAGAACAAGAAGAAGATGGTGAATGTGGTAGAGCATGAGCTTTAGCCATGGAGCAGGTCGAACAAGGAGGTAGCGCAAGACTTGTAGTGAGAGGAAGCCATGTGATCAAGGAAGTGGTACGGGAGGAAGGATGACCCAGTCGAGAGTGCCACAACTGAGTTGAAGTCAGCACACTTGAAAAGGCTTGAGGTGGAGTCAAAGAGGGCACAACGACTGTCTGAAATACGTACAAGCCATCCTTAACGCGCCCTTGAAGAAGTGTTTCCCGGGAACAAGCATCCTTCACAAAAAACAGAGAAGAATGAAACTCAAAAAAGGCATTATTATCATGACAAAATTGTTGGACTGAAAGAAGGTTGCGAGAAATAACAGGAACATAGAAGATTTTTAAGAAGAAATTTGCCATTATCGGTGTGGAAATGTGCTGATCCAACATGTTGAATAGGGAGACTAGAACCATCCTCAATGCACACTTGATCTGATCCTTGATAAACACTTGAGTCCACATTAAGATTCTGAACATCAGAGATGAAATGGTGTGTAGCACCTGTGTCTGGAAACCAAGTAGTCGTGGAGGGAGGAGTCGAGGTAAGAGCCGAGTAATTGGCAGTAAATGGGGGTGGAGGAGGAGTGGGATAAGCATGGTCAAATCTATGGTAACAGGCAAAGGCTAAATGACCTGGTTTATAACAGACTTGACACATAGGACGAATGTCTGGACGGGGAGAAAAAGGGTATGATTGCTGAGGGGGGCAAGGGAGAATGCCTCTGCCATTACCCCGACCTCGTTTTCCACCACGAAAAGAATTATCACGACCTCGAGAAGGATTAGCAGAGGGGGTATATTTGAATGTATTATTGGCAGCAATTGTAGTGCCCGAGAGAAGTGTTTGGGTCTGATGAGAAAGCCTGGATTCATTATTTAAGAGATAATTGAAGATTTGAGGAGGGGAGAGAGACTCTGGGCGAGTAGTGAGAGAAGTGACTAGACTTTCATATTCAGTACTAAGACCAACAAGGAGATAAATCGAGAGCTCATCATCGCATACAGGATGGCCCGAAGCACTCAAGGTGGAAGCGAGTGATCTGACTTTATTGTAATAGTCAGTCATTGATTCGGGCCCTTTCTTGATGGAGGCCAACTTAAATTTTGTATGAATAAGATGTGCAGAAGACTTGGCAGCAAACAGGTTTTGTAGAGTTGTCCAGACCTCACAAGAAGTAGAACAATCCAAAACTTGAGCTAGCACTGTGTCCGATAGTGAGGAATTAAGAGTAGATATGATGAGCTTATCCTGAAGGCACCATTGAGTATGCACAGGATTCGACAGATCATTGAGAGTTGCGGGGGGCTGAGGAAAGGAGCCATCAACAAACCGAAAGAGCTGATGGCCCTCCAAGAAAGGAACAATTTGGGCTTTCCAAAGTAAATAATTTTCAATGGTAAGTTTGATGTTGATAAAATGAGATGCAGTGTTGAGTAGAGAGGGATTAAACGAAATAGCTGCCATGGATGAGAAGAAGAAGAATGTTAAAAAAAAAAAAAATCGGACGTTGGTCCTTTCTGGCTCAAGATACCATGATAAAACTTACACGAGCACAGCAGGTGTTTGTAAAATATCCTCAAAGAGTAGTCGGTTTTGAATAAACCTGATTGATTCAATGTATTTCCTCTATTATATTTCCAATATATCCCAGTAAAATATATAGACTTTTCCATAACATAATTGTCAGATAATAACCATTTAAATGGTGACATCTATCTAGCCTAGTCACACTAATTTGTTACAAGAAGGTGCTGCAGCAGTGGCTTCCAATATTCCCGATTCCACCTTCGGTGCCAATGTTTATGATGCCTTAACAATGTGTATATATATATATATATATATATATATATATATATATATATATATATATATATATATATATCTTCATTTAACTTTCATTTGCTTGTGTAATGAGAAGTACCAAAAGCTTCACAAATTAAGCAATCCTGATCATTAAGAGTACTTGTAACTTCTAGACTCTTAATTTTTTTTTTTAAAAAAAAATCAATGACATTTATGAATCCATTTTTCATAAAAGCTAAAAGTATTTAGTTTAGAAGATATGTGACAACGAGTTGATAGTTTGTGGTATTGAGTTATATTGTAGTTCATAGGGACCCTTAATTTTGTGCTATAATGATGATTGGAAATTTGGAAAAACCATTAAAGAGAAAAAAAAAAAGGATCGTGCTACAGCTCCCACTGAGGGCTCCCGCTGGGGGCTGTAGCATGTATTTGTATGTGTTTTTTTTAAAGTTATTTTTTATATAATTTTTTTAATATTTTTTAATATTTTTAAAAAATAAAATAAATTTAGAACATCATTAAAAACACTTTCTTAATCAAGAAGTAAAAAAAAAGTTAAAAAATACTTCCTTAATCACGAAGTAAAATAAAAAATCTTAAAAAAATATTTTATATTTTACTTTGCGATTAAGAAAGTATTATTTAATAATATTATAAATTTTTTTATTTTTTAAAATTATTAAAAATTATTAAAAACATCTATATAAAAAAATAATTAAAAAATACACATGATAAAATACACTAGAGCTCCCAGCTCTAGCATTTTCCAAAAAAAAAAAATATTGTCTCTGCTATCTGGCACTTTGCTGCAAGAGTTTTCCGGCACGACAAGAAAAAATACGGTGCGGCCACCGGGAAGTGACCCAAATAAGGGTGACCCAAATCATGCCAGGGCGGTACTCCAACTCTTGATCAAGATTCAAGACCCTTTCAGGTACTCTATATTTGTTTTTAAGATTATTTATTATTTGAACAATGATAATAATATATATATTTTTATTTTAATCTCATTCTTCTTAAAAAATAGATTTTCTTAATTGTAATTTTTTTTAATAGATTACTTATAAGGGTTTTTTATTTTTATTTTTTTCAAATAGAAATAGAAAACTTTTATTAGAAAGCACGTACCCTTAGAAGGGAATGAATAAAACTAGATAATCATCAAAATGAATAATATCTTTTTTGCTAATTCATGGGCTATTGTGGTTGCTTCCCTTGGAACATGTTGGTACAAACCCAAATATCAAATTGATGTGGGTATCAGTTATTTTCCTCCAAATCACTTCAAAATAATATCAATTATTTTTTTCCAAATCATATATTTATGATATCAGTTATTTTCCCCTAAATTATATATTTATGTTCATTCTTACCTTATTAGTAAATATTTGGTTTCAAATTTTGGAAGTAATTCTGATTTCAATTTTGGCTAGATTTCTTGTAGGATTCTTGTTTATTTATGTATTTAATTTTCATACAATAATTTAAATTTTTTCATTTTTGGAAAAATCATCATAATTTTGAATTTTATAGCCATTTAAGTCCGGCTTGTGGGCTTCATAAAATAATTTTTGAATTTTACTATTAATCAATATTATTCAAAGTTTTATCTATGTTTTGGGTAAATCTCTTGTCTAGCCATCAGAATTAATTTCAATTCTGTCCGGCGTCAATTGGCATAAGAGCTTAAGCATCTTTCTTGGGATTATATCTCATCAATTTCATGGCTAGTGGCCGTGGCCATCGTGGGCAGGTTTCGAATGAGGAAGTCTTACACCGTGATCGTAGCATTCAAGATGTTGATTGAGGATTTGCAGAGACAGGTTGCAGAGTTAACCCGGCATCTAACAATGCAGGATATCAATGATCGTGAGATGGAAGATCACGATTCATATTCCATTTTTGAGAACCCATATCACAATCGTGCTCTATTTTGGGAGTATCGTGGTGGGGAGGAGCGTCATGGAAACCTTGGTTTCATAATTGGTTTACCAAAATTTCCTAGTACTCTTCAAGCTGAAGGTTTCGTTGATTTATTGCAAAAGATTGAGTGAATTTACTATTTTGAGGGAAAAGAGTTTGAGGATAGATATTTTTCCATAAGGTGAAACTCTATACTAATCTACGATACTTATCCTGATGAAGATAACCTATTGAATGAGGTAATTATTTTTATTGAAAACATAGAAAATTTGAAAAAACAAAATGGTGGTGAAGTTTTGAAGTTTGAAGATCATGGAACAAGTTTTGAGACAATTTACTATGTTGATTTCCTTGGAGTTGAGGATTGTTTTTCAAATTCTCCTATGCAATTTTTTTTATATATTTGAGATGTGGGAAAAAAATTTAATTTTGTAGTATAAGATGTTCAATATTATTTTATTTCAAACCGATCAAATCAATTTTAGTTTTTCTATGATTATCGGAACGATACAACATAAGGAAACAAAGATTGGTCTAATTGGACATCCAAAAGATCAAGGCAAGAATGTTTAGAATTTGAGGGTGGATTCTCTCTAACCCGGTGAGAATGGTGCAAACCCAAATTGATATGAGATATCAGTTATTTTCCCTCAAATCACTTCAGAATAATATCAGTTATTTTCCCCTAAATCATATATTTATGCTCATTCTTGCCTTATTAGTAAATATTTGGTTTCAAGTTTTGGAAGTAATTTTGATTTCGATTTTGGCCAAATTTCTTGTAGGACTCTTGTTTATTTATATATATATATATTTAATTTTCATACAATAATTTAGATTTTTTTCATTTTTGGAAAAATTATCATAATTTCAAATTTTACAGTTATTTAAGTCCGGCTTGTGGGCTTCATAAAATAATTTTTGGATTTTACTATTAATCAATATTATTCAGAGTTTTCTCTATGTTTTGGACAAATCTTTTGTCTTCTCTATTTCGATTATCTGTTGAAACTAACTGTCAGAATTAATCTCAATTCTGTCCAACATCACATGTTGGATCGACCCACTCATCAATCTTTCCAAGCATTTTTTTTTTGTATCAACTATAAGCATGCCAACGTTGCTCCATTACTCCTCATTGCCTGAAATAGCGTTAACCACTCTTACAGCATCAATCTCTAGTATGATTCGTCTTAAACCCAGTTTTGTGCATAGTATTTCAGCTTGATGTGCAGGAAGGGTCTCAACTAGATATGCATATGGGAAAAGATCCCTCTTAGCTCTTAAAGTTGTTAACACATGCCCCTTCCAATCACAAACCACAACTCTAATGCAAAATTGGTGGCGAGTTTTGTCTCAACTACATTCCAATTTATTTTTAATATGCTTTGGAGGTGCTATCCTGTTCTGGTTGGGATTTGTTGTCTTGGCCACTGGGGTTGGGCTCTTGTGAAGCAAATCTTTGAAATCATCTAGTGTCTTTTTGGAATAGATCTTCACAAAAAACATAGGCATTCCTTCTTTTCCAAAGCTTCCAAGCTACTACTGCAACCTCTTTAGCTTCCTCCACTGTCATGCACTTGACAAAATTGTCTAGCACCTCCATAAAAGAACTCTTTTCAATTTTGCTCTTTTGTATTCTCCTAGAATATTGTCTCCAAACATCTTGAGCAGAGCTACAACTCCATTGAGCATGCTCGAATAGTTTTTGAACTCTTAACACAAATATAATAGTTGGGTTGTCAACTACCTTCTTCTTCAATAGATCCACTTATGCTAGAATAGCTTCAAGACAAGCTCTCCACAAAAAAGTTTCTCCTGCGTTTGCAATCCTATGTTTCAAATCTTTGACCAGATTAAGTTCTTATTGAGATGCTTGATGATTGTCCCTTAACTATGTCTTATAGTTCTCCCTGTAAATGATACGCACTTCTTATTGAGGATTTCCCATTTGCAGTACATCTGACTATTACAAATACTTATTAGAATTTGGAAAATTTCCTCAAACTCAAAGGTTGAGAAAATTGACTTCACCAAAGGAACATTTCATTGTTTTGTGTCACTATCTATCAAGGTATTAACTTTTGCATCTTCATGAAGTACCCTTACAAAGGATTGGATTTTGAAAGATACCGGTCGAGGAATCCACTTATCTTTCCATATTTTTACTAATTTTGCATTTCCAATTCTCCATAACAAACCTTCTTCAATAAGGGGTTTTGCTGCCATAAAACTTCACCATATAAAATAAGGATTACACCCCATCTTTGCTACAAGAAAATTTCCGTTGAGGTAGTATTTTGTTTTAAACATCTTGGCTGCCAATGACTGTAGATTCTGTAGTACTGCAGAATCGTACTGCAGAATCCACAGTCATAGCAAGGTTGAAGTTTTCCATTGGGGTAGTAGACTCCATCCTTGCTTTGCTAATATAGCAAGGTTGAAGTTTTCTAGGTCTCTAAATCCAAGACTACCTACATTCTTTGCCTTCCCCATTTGCCTTCAATTTAAGCAATGTATCTTGTGTTTCTCCTCTCTTTGGCTTCTCCAAAATTACTACAGTATTATTTTAATCTCCCTCAGTAGGTTCTTTGAAAGCTTAAAAACATCCATGTTGTAAGTTGAAAGAGCTTGTATGACATATTTGATAGAGGAATTTCACTTTCCAATTGCTAATCTTTTTACTAACATTATCTAGAATACTCTTGAAATGGTTTGATCTATACTTACCAACAATAGTAAGCAAGCCTAGATAATTTTCATAGGATACTAAGGATTGGAGGTTTTTTCCTTGTTGAGCTTTTGGATTGAAGCTTTCTCATAGATATTCAAGAATCTCATTAGTATGTCCCACTCCAAAGAATTTACCTTGCAAAACAGTAAATTGTCATATGTAAAAAATAGATGATTAATATGGAATTCCCATGACGCGGCTTTGAGATTCTACATTGTTAAGCATGGAGTTAAGGGCATCTAAGCAGATAATAAAGACATAGGGTGATAAAGGATCACCCAGTCTAATTTCTCTTAGATATCTGAATACTTATTGGGGTGCATCATTGTGCAAATACATCTCATAATAAGATCAATGCATTTTCCATGAAGACCTAGCTTGTGCATCACTGCTTTTAAAAGAATCACCGTCCACCATGTCATAAGCCTTGCTCATATTGAGTTTTAAAGCCATAAATCCAAACTTATTCCTTCTCATTCTGCTATGCATTGCGTGGTTAGTTTCATAGGCAACAACGATGTTGTTCAAGATCAGTCTACCAATGACAAACGCAGTTTGGGTTGGCAAAATAATCTCAAGGAGAATGAGCTTAGGCCTGTTAGCCAACACTTTTGTAATAATCTTATAGAATACATTACACAGACTTATAAGACTGAAATCTGACACTTGCACATGGATTTTTTTCTTGGGGATAAGTTCTACGTTTGTATCATTGAAACCTTCGATCTGTACATTGACCATAGTTAAGAATTTCAAATATGTTTGATGCATCTGCTTTTCTCAATCAATTAATGAGGTAAAGTTGCCACCTTTGACATTAGCTAGCTAGCTCTATCTCTTAAATGTCCCTTGAAAGACTTGAATTCTTTTTATATGATTAGTTTTATAAGTTTTAAGTTGTCACTACGATCGACTAGAGAGATAGCTCTTTCACGATTGAAACAGCAAGAGGGGGTGGGAGCTTTGGCTCCCTTCCCCCTCCCTCCCTCCCTCCCTCCCCCTCCATACAGTGTTCCTTTTTTTTTTTTGTGTTTTTTCAGGTCAAATAAAGGAGAATCGTAGATTTGGAACCTCCGGCGTTCATTGACCCGTACGTGCCCCTCCACGGTGTAGCCCAGCCACCGATCTTCAAGTCCACCAAATGCGGCGCCAAACGGAGCAACGAGTAACCTGCACGCGTGGGACGAAATTCCAGGAGACGTTCGGCGCGTGGCTCTCATGCGCCACCGGGAAGCCCTCTGCCGACTACACGCGCGGCGTTTCTGGGGCCTATTAGTCCGGGACTTCCAAAATCGACCGTCGATTTTCCTCCTAGAGTGGTGCATGTACTGCACGTGCCACATGAGCCTCTTGGAGCACTGTTTTTAAATTTTTGCAGTGTTTTCCCATTGCATTTTTTTTATATTTACTTTTTAGAAAAATAAAAATCTAAAAAATAGTTCCTTCGGACCTTAGTCCGAATGGAGTGGTCCCCCCCCCTCCGCTTAGGTAGTGCTTATGGTGGTTGGTGCACCCTACTCCACTTAGGTGGGGTATGGGGTTTTATCACCTGGTTACTATTAACTCTGTTACGGACAGAATTGTGATATCTCTTAGACTTAGGTCTTTAGAGATTTGCCGTCTGAACTAGACCATGTCAGTCACGGAAGTGTGCTGGGAAGCTATTAACGTTTGTAACTAACTTGCTTTTAAGTCAACTTTGTATGTCCCCTTTTATGAATGGAAATTGGTCTGTTATTATCAAAAAAAAAAAAAAGTTGTCACTTTTAAATTAATGCTTATAATTAATTACAATCGAATCCTTTTTTGGTAGTTTTCTTTATAAAGAAATGACATGTTTTTACATGATTTTCTATGATTAATGTTACAAGGAACTCTACAAGTACTCTCAAGTATGTTTTACCATATAGATAAATTATTAATTCATAACGTACGGCCATTTTTTTCAAATAAAAACATTTTTTTAAAATCAACGTAATTACAAGAAAAACCAGAATTTATAATTATAATACTTTCAATTTTAACATATTTTAGAATTATCATTGCTAAGATGATAAAATCTTGGATTGAGAGTTCTTAGCTTAATCTACCTAGCTACCAGTTAGATTTTATCAAATCTCAAGCATTGCTTTCAAATTGATCAATTGTATGTATTTTATCTTTTATCACTTTGAAATCCATATTCATGATTGCACCAAATATAGTACGTAGGTAATATTAAAAGAGTAGTAATGCTACATACCATATTATTATAATACTTTTATCTCATCTTATAAACGTGACATTTTCCATCACATTTTGATCAATATCTGATCTTAGAATTTTAAAAAGAAATTCAAATTAAGGTTAACGGATAATGCCACACTTCGTTATAGTGGAATAAGATCTAGTGATCAGATCATGTTGGTGTAGATTGAAAAAATTTTCATATTGATAAGTACTATTTGAAGAGATTAGTACCGATATAATAAAACCTTATCATTGAATTTGAAAGTATATGAGATTTAGTGGAATATAACGAGTAGATTGGCATAATAGCTCTAAAAGATCTTTAAAAAAACGCTAGTGATTTAAGTAACTTTTCACTAGTGATGAGTATTTAATGTTGTGTTGAGGTAGGGTGTTCCCTGTACTTGGAAAATGCGTCTACAACCACTATGTTAAGAAAAAGAAGAGAAATTAAGAAACAGAGTTGCTAACCAAAATGCATTCGGCAATAATCCATAATTAATTCATAATTAAGAATTAAATTGTTACATTCAAACTAATTTGTATTGGCTTCTAGATTCCCCAATATCAATGATTTTTAGACTAAAATTATATAGGGAGCTATCATCAACAATGTATGATCCATTCTCGCAAGGAACTAGCTCAAACACGGATCCTCGTAGCATGATCAGTACAAAAGAGGATGAGACTTAGGACAACAAGACACACATTCTATCAATTAATTCAATGAATAATCACCACCTTTATATTTTTTACACATAATATTGCATTTTGCCTATAAATAATTAAGCTCTCTAACTAGTACAACTATCTTTATCTTCATTATTTTCTTGTTCTCCTTCTAAATTTTTATACATACATTTACTTGTATGTCCTAGTAAAGATATTTAATCTTGTTCATCTTCGAGTTTCACTAGCTAATGTTCCCATAAAGTTCAAACCCATTATTTGTTCATATAATCTCTTTCTTTTTTCATTCTGATGATGTGCTGGTCTGATTCATGCTTTCGTGTATATGTTATATATCTTTGTGAAGGATTTACAGGTAAATGAACTTAGGAAAAGAATAACATTCATGTTAATTACTTTGATTGTTAACAAAGAGTGTTTTGTGCAGTTCAATGTGTGTTGTTAGTCTTAGATTCTCTTCCTCTCTCAATCTCTCTATTCTATCTCTTTTCTTTTTTTTGGCATATAGTTTCATTTTTTTCTTGTAATTTCTTGAGACAAAGATATTGTAACAGGCATGTTGATTTCTTTTTGTACTTCTCGATCTAGAAGGATTACTATTATAGAGACGACGATTTGTCCTTCCTAAATCTAGTTTTCTCATTTCGTTTCTTTGGTAGGAAAACAACACTTAGCACTCTATTTAATAATTATATTTGATCGAACTAAACTTCTCTTAATATTTTGCATCTTTTTAGACCCTAATCATTTTTCATTTTGCATCTTTTTAGACCCTAATCATTGCATCAATGAACAACCTGATAACATATTCTGCATATAAAATTATGTTTGTTTGCTTTTTGTGTATATACTAGAAATATATATATATATATATATATATATATATATATATATATATATTAGGTCAAATAAATAAGAAATTGATCATCCTAGTACTTATTGCAGCTGCAGGCTTGTAGCCCACAAAGTTTCTTGCACCATCAAGTCCATGTCCCTACACCTCCTATCGTTTATGGTCCACAAGGTTATACCTTAATGGAGCAGCAAGATTTTCCTATCCCGGACAGATGAGTTTAATTAACTATTCAGCTGCCTACTGTCCGTCCATCCTCCGCACTCCATCCGACGTGTAATTTATTTATTTTTTTAAGAGAAAACGTGCGTTTTCTTTAGTTTTATTTCAATTTTCCCCCCTCCCCCCGCATTCTTCTTCGTTTCTACTCTCAGAAATCCTTCCCCCTCCTTCCCCCGCGTTCTCTCCTCCACTACCCCAGCTCGTGTCCTTTGGCCGCCGGCCTCACCCTCTGCCCACCCCATGCGTCTCCACCACTCCAGAACTGTGTGGCTCCATCACGCTGGCACTAAGTGACAAATATTCTCCATTGGGTTTGCCATTTACATACAGCTTGTCCAGCTTCACCATTTCCGCACGCTTCTGTCCTCCGTTGGTATTGTAGCTGCCGAGAGCCACCGTATGTCGTCTTGCAAGGATAAGAAATTAAAGAAAATGGGTTTTTATTTTTCTCTTTTCGTTGCATCTCTCCGATCGTCTTACAAATCCATTCCTGTTTGTTTCATCTGTGTTTTGTTGGGTTTTTGGGTTGTTGATGTTGTATGTATGCCACTGTTTTTGTTGTTGTTGATAACATCTGAAATGAGATGATTTGATGTTTGTTTGATTTGTGTTTTGTGGAGCTTTTGGGTTGTTGATAACATCTGAAGATATTTATGGAGACACCATCGATATTGCAAGCAGTGGTCAACTAGTTGTGAATGCTAAATATTTGGCCCTTATTTTCTCTAGTAAAAATAAACTATCTTTAGAAGTTATGGAATATTTTACTTAAAAAAAAAAGTTATGGAAACAATTTGGTCCCATTAAGCCATCCTTATTGGTATGTATGAGGCTATATATGCTGTACAATAGTTTGTGTGAAACAAATTAATCCACTAATGTTTAGTTGGATGGGGTTGTTTGTTGCCTTTGTGCAAGTAAATGGAAAACTAGTTTATAAATCAGAAAAACTATAGGCGAGTAAGTAAGGCAAGATGACTTAAAATCACATCATCAAAGAAATAATTCTTTAAAGGTACACAAACCAAAGTGATAATAAATCTGCGTTGAAAAAATGGTGTTATTCTCACCGAACCAATTATTAGAAGCATTTCTTGGGCCCTTTGATGGAAGCAGCTTCCAATTTTAAACAATCACAAAACACTTTGGAGTCAATTCAGTTGCACCAGAATTTTGGCAGCATTAACTTATGTTACACACCATGGTGCCATTCCATGCTTATTTTAAGTATAACTAGAAGTTTAAATGAGTAGAGTTACAGCAAATACTGCATCCTTGTCTAATTAATTTTTATTTGAACATGAATCACCAATCGCATTGCAAAAAGGCGACATCCACATAAACAAATGTGGGACAGTCTAGACAAATAATTTAGCATAGGATTCATTTTAGAATACCACAGTCTCAAGTCTCTAATTTTTTCACTGTCCTCTATTATGCTGCTTCCAAGAATTATAGGAACTTCTTATAATTCTTTAATAAGTGAGAATTATAGGAACTCTAACAAAGACAAACATGTTACGTACAAACTCTCAGTTTTCTTGGTAACCAAACAGGGGTTAATAATGATGCTGTATTGGTGGACTGATGCTTTATTTTCTCTTTAATTGATAATCATTCATATATTGTGTGTAATTCTAATGAATTCATATATTATGTGTAATCCTTTGTAAATTCTTGTAGTTGCTGCAATTTTACTGTGAAGTGCATGGTTTGCGTATTTTCCTCTAATTTTGCTGCTGCTATTTGTGGTTCTTTAGTTCTTTCTTAACACCATACACTAGCAATGCTGTCATGGCATATTTGTGGGGGCAAATAGGTGCATGAACTCATTATCTGAAAAATAATAAAATGTATTATTAGAAGTTAAGACCCCTTTCTTTCAAGTTGGGGATTCAAAGCAATAAATGAATGAAAATAATGCTGGGTGGAACTTGGTTGAACCCAATCTATACTGATAAGGTATGATTCAAATGAAAATTGGAATAAAATGGAGGTTTGGCTGCAACAGGATAGTCAAGGTGACTTAGAAAAAAAAAAGGGATAGTCAAGGTGGGTTATACCTTGCCAACGTTATAAATTGCAATGGTCTTGGTGAAAGCCAAGCTCTGATTTAACCAATAGTGTAAAGTTTTTCTCATGCTATTATTTATAATAATTTGTGATTTGTTGTCTTTAGGCTAAAGTTTGATGATGAGTGAGTGACAGAAGAAAATGGAAAGAGGGCATTAAAGGAGCAGCATGGGTGAGGAAGAGGTAATATCTATCTGCCTGTTGGTTCTATGTAATTTCTTAGTAAGTTAATTTTTATTTATGGTTAATTGATGCCTTCTTGTTATGCAATAAGTAGGACATTGCATAACACCTTAGGGTAAGATGTTTAATATCTCATTAGTTTGATGTTCTCACACTGCACTCTGATTTGAAAGGTAATCTGCTTCAAGGATCACTTCCTGAGCTACTGCTTGCAGTAGGATAGATGGGAGCAGAATTTCAGGGAAAATACCCGATTATGTTGGGAATTGGATGAATCTTACAACTCTGTGAATCTTGTACTTCTATTACTTTTATCTGCCATCTTTCCCTTCTTGCAATCATAAAAGTTTAGTTTTTTTCTGTCCTATCTGAGGATTTTTATGGATGTAGGTTCTTAACCAACAACTAATTAAGTGGGGAAGTACCTCAGTGGGTATTGGACAGCAAAAAGAACTTGTGAGTCTACTTTAAGCAAACTCCCTCTTCATTTCATTTGGCTGTGAAATTTTCTATACAGTGGTAGATTTCTTGTTGCTATTACTTTTTTGTTTTTTAAATTTTTGTTTCCTGGGTCGTTTGATTGTGAGACTCATAAGAGCTTAAATTGTGACATTTTATTCGATTTTCATTTTTTCTTTGTTGAAGAGGTACTGCATGTGTTGTTTCATCATATTTTGGGTGTGAGTTGGGAAGTTCAAGTATTTTATGTATTCTGTTTTTGTACTTTTTTTTAAATTTTATTTTGTGAAAAACCTTTTCCGTCGAGTAAAATTGGCTATAAATATTTTTTGTTCAATAAACTTATTTGCGTCAATCACATATCGCCACAAAACTCTATTCCGGCGAAAATTATCCCGTTGGGAATATATTAGGGACACAATAAATAATAAGTTGGAAAAAAAACTAGTCAATTGCGGCGATTTCAAGTGACTAGCTAGCAACCAAATAATTCTAGAAATTCACACATGTAGTAGGCCATCATGTCCATTTGAAATCTCAAACGTAGAGCAAGATATTTGGATGGGCTTTTAGCAGCATCATTCTCATTCAATAGATATTCGGGCATGAAGTTTCCTAGTAGTTGTCTGTCCAGCATATTCCGTGGGGCATCATATTTTATAATCCTTCAGACCAAAAATGAACAATATATGCATGAAGTCCAATATATCACAACCAGATATTCATTTAGCCATCCACAATCACATAACCACCATAAATATAATTAGCCATCCACAATCATATAACAGTGCAACCATCCTAATTTGCTGGTGTCAAGAATGTGCAAGAGTTGACACAATAAAATGGGCCAACTTCTAGCATCAACCAAATGTAAAAAAATTACAGTACAACATCCCTACAAAGAAACAAGTGTTTGCACACCAACGTCCAAACTCCTAGCCTAGAATCTACACAAGCAACACCAATTGCATCTCCACATGTCTTCACCATCTCTATGACTTTGCAAAATCTCCATCGAGTTACATAACATCAATATGGGCACATATATGAGACAACATAAATAAAATTTAAATAACGCTTGTATTTTTCATTTGAATGAAGAACTGGAATGGACAAGAAACAGTTAACCAAAAAACTTGATGAAACTTGCGAATGAATGGGGCATGGAGAGCACTAAGTTTTACTTATATCCATATAAGCTGTCATAATTAGACTTCATAGATAATATATCATATATGTTAGGATCCGATCATTCTATTTACATTTAAAACTAACATGATACATCTACATTCAGAACCAGCCAAAAACTATTACAAGAGATACAATCCAATATAGACACAACAATATACGTACAACCCTATTCTCTACTAGCCTTCTTCGAAATTCGTCCTCTTGCTTCTTCAGCATTTTCTCTCTCTATTAGTTTGTCCTTTTCTTTTTGAGCTTCATACTCACGCAACAATGAAGCATCCTCCCTCTTCCGAATTTCATTCTCTCTCATTAGGTTTTTCTCAGATACTACTGATTGAAGTATAGATGAGAGCAGAATTTCAGGGAAAATACCCGATTATGTTGGGAATTGGATGAATCTTACAACTCTGTGAGTTTTGTACTTCCATTCCTTTTATCTGCCATCTTTCCCTTCTTAGAGATATAAAAGTTTAGTTTTTTTTCTGTCCTATCTGAGGATTTTTATGGATGTAGGTTCTTAACCAACAACTATTTAAGTGGGGAAGTACCTCAGTGGGTATTGGACAGCAAAAAGAACTTGTGAGTCTACTTTAAGCCAACTCCCTCTTCATTTCATTTGACTGTGAAATTTTCTATACACTGGTAGATTTCTTGCTACTATTACTTTTTTGTTTTTTTAATTTTTGTTTCCTAGGTCATTTGATTGTGAGACTCATAAGAACTTAAATTATGACATTTTATTCGATTTTAATTTTTTCTCTGTTGAAGAGGTACTGCATGTGTTGTTTCATCATATTTTGGGTGTGAGTTGGGAAGTTCAAGTATTTTATGTATTCTGTTTTTGTACTTTTTTTTAAAAAATTTATTTTGTGAAAAACCTTTTCCGTCGAGTAAAATTGGCCGGAAATATTTTTGTTCAATAAACTTATTTTCGTCAATCACATAGCGCCGCAAAACTCTATTCCGGCGAAAATTATCCCGTTGGGAATACATTAAGGCAACAATAAATAATAAGTTGGAAAAAAAACTAGTCAATTGCGGCGATTTCAAGTGACTAGCTAGCAACCAAATAATTCTAGAAATTCACACATGTAGTAGGCCATCATGTCCATTTGAAATCTCAAACGTAGAGCAAGATATTTGGATGGGCTTTTAGCAGCATCATTCTCATTCAATAGATATTCGGGCATGAAGTTTCCTAGTAGTTGTCTGTCCAGCATACTCCGTGGGGCATCATATTTTATAATCCTTCAGACCAAAAATGAACAATATATGCATGTAGTCCAATATATCACAACCAGATATTCATTTAGCCATCCACAATCACATAACCACCTTAAATATAATTAGCCATCCACAATCATATAACAGCGCAACCACCCTAATTTGCTGGTGTCAAGAATGTGCAAGAGTTGACACAATAAAATGGTCCAACTTCTAGCATCAACCAAATGTAAAAAAATTACAGTTCAACATCCCTACAAAGAGACAAGTGTTTGCACACCAACGTCCAAACTCCTAGCCTAGAATCTACACAAGCAACACCAATTGCATCTCCACATCAATATGGGCACATATATGAGACAACATAAATAAAATTTAAATAACGCTTGTATTTTTCATTTGAATGAAGAACTGGAATGGACAAGAAACAGTTAACCAAAAAACTTGATGAAACTTGCGAATGAATGGGGCATGAAGAGCACTAAGTTTTACTTATATCCATATAAGCTGTCATAATTAGACTTCATAGATAATATATCATACATGTTAGGATCCAATCATTCTATTTATATTTAAAACTAACATAATACATCTACATTCAGAACCAACCAAAAACTATTACAAGAGATACAATCCAATATAGACACAACAATATACATAAAAGCCTACTCTCTACTAGCCTTCTTCAAAGTTCGTCCTCTTGCTTCTTTAGCATTTTCTCTCTCTCTATTAGTTTGTCCTTTTCTTTTTTAGCTTCATACTCACACACGCAACAATAAAGCATCCTCCCTCTTCCGAATCTCATTCTCTCTCATTAGGTTTTTCTCAGATACTACTAATTGAAGTATATCTGCCCAAATGAAGAATTGACATCTTGTTTCTTCCTGTGTACAATTCAAGAATTTCAATCTTCATGTATAAATAATTTTGTACATGCATTAAAGCAATACAAAAGTTGGCAAATTATTTACCGTTCCATAATTCGGACAAGCATAAAGTTTCCTTCCAGGATTTTGTGGGTGTGGTAGATACTTAATGGCGCTTTCAAACCACACCAACAACTCGGTGATTCCATTTCAAGATCATTAACTACACATGATGATGATTGACTCGATGCCATAGTTGATCTACGTGATGATTGACGTAAAAATACTTTAAGTGCAACCCTGAATTATTACCCACACGCTTCATTATCAGAATTATTAGACAGTAGGAGCAGAATATCAAACATCATATAAAATCTGGGTGCATCTATTGTTCACATCAATTTGACATTATTTTTTTTTCAAACCAAGTAAAAATCTATCTAAAACCAAATAAAATGAATGCTAAAATGCTAACAAGCAAAAGCAGTTAAAATGCTAACAACAAGCGAATTGTATTGCATTATGGCAATCAAAGCATGACACCAAAAACTATCTAAAGTCTCGATTCCTATTAAAAGTCTCTGTCTTTCAAAACAGAACAAGGCATAGTACTTGAGACAATTCCCAAAACGATTATATGAACCTACCCATCACCTCATTCTCTAGATAAACCTAAGTTGACTTAAAATTACAGAAATTTAAAGATCCAACCCCACAATCCTGATTTCAACAGGATCTGGTTTGATATCCTATCTAAACTCCACAACTGAGGAAATAAATAAAATACTGATCCAACCTTACTTCCATTCCTGCTTTATCATACCAAAAATAAAAAAATAAATAAATAAAAGAAAATTTTAAGTGATAAAGAACTGAACAACAAAAATATCAGGAAAATTCAAGTAAAATATGGACGATTTTTCCTGCTTTAGCAATACAAAGATTAAGCAATATATAATACAACAGCAAAGCAATATTTTCAACGATGTCCATGTTTTTCAGACTACTTTAATTTAGTGGAACATGGATTTGTTCTTGTAAAAAATGAAAAAAATCTCGAAATGATTTTCTTCTAGAATACTCAATTATTACATTACATTAGATGTGGACATGAATTTTGACAAATTCTTTCTAAACAAAATAATAACATGAGAAAATAAAGAGAAAATAAACAACCATACGCTAAAGCATCTTCCAAAATTTTCAATGACGAGAGAGAAAAGCTTGAGACAGAATTTGAACAAAAGTTCATTTACCAAAAAGAAAGGAGCAGTCTTACTTAGAATAAATCAACAATGATGTATTGCAAAATGACATGCAAGTGGGTCGTGAAGCACTGCAGAAGTTTCTAACTAATTTAGGATTACTTTAGGATCAACTTAAACGAACTTGGGTGAAATCCTTCCGAAAGTAATTCAAGGTTATGACTGTGAAGCTTCATAGTGACACAATATTCAGGCTAGAAGAATGAGGAATTATTGGTTGTTGATGTTGTTGCTGTATGTAGGAACGAGCTTTGTTTCCTCAGCATGATATTGGTTGTCGACTATTGTAAGTGTGCGCGCTGGTTTTGTATTTCTTCTACAGTTAGGATGGTCTTATTCATACCGCTATATCTTTGCAGTTTTGCAAATTGAACTGACTATAACTATTTGTTGGGAACCCAAGATTAGTTGTGAATGTCAATATATGTAGCTATGAATATCTGTAAAGTTCTATGGATGTGATATATATTAAATATAAAGTGTATGGAAGCACAAATCTTTGCTTCTGTTAATACATATCATCTTTTTCTTGAGTATATTTGATAACCGTCAAACTTTCCAAAAGTTATTAGGCTTCTAATTTCCTAATGCATGCCTTTTGATTTTTTAAACTTCAAGTTTTTTTTATATAGTTTTCTAACCAAAAGGTTCATAAGGGTTATTGAATTAAAAAAAAAAAAAAAAGGTTATACAACTTATACTACTTGCAAGTTGTTACTGTTGATAGATAGAGTTGTTTTGGCACACCATGAAAAAGCTTCTTATTTTTTTCTCTCTATTCATGAAATTGTTATAGGGTTTCTCATCACTAACATATGAACATAAGATAAATGGGAGGGCTCAGAGAGAGGCAAACCTTCAGGCGCATCAAGTTGCAAAATGGAAAGCAACACCGGATACAAGTAAAAGCAGAAAAGGAATTGAGATTCCAGGCCTCGTATTGTAAAATGTGAGAAGAAAACTTCATAGTTTCTGTGTTTTCAGGACATTTGATTTTTTTTTTTTTTTTTGGTTTTTGGTTTTTTGGATTTCTGGATTGCAAGGTGAGAGTAAACTTGACATAAGAAATAGAGAGTATCCATTTAAACAGAAAATAACATATGGAAAACGAGAGTGGGAGGACTGAGGGAGAAGAGTGACAAGAGGATCTCATGTAGCCAGAGCAAATAGCAATGCACATCAAGAAAGGAAGAGTGTAAACAATCTAAATGAGAAATTGGTGGATGTAAACTCAATCAAAATTTTTTTTTGCTCGCATAATTAATAATAAATAACTTAATAATTTACCAAATTTTGTTGGTACTCAATTCTCACCACAAATTTTTTACAAAGGAAAAACAAAAATAAAGTCCATTTCTAGGGCATCACATTATTCTCATGGAACAAAATTTTTAATGCTTTTCTTAAAACTCATTGATCAAAATAGTTGAAATTCATCAGCATATAATTATAAATAATGAAAATATTAGAGATATTAATAAGTAGTGTTCAAAGGAAAAACAAAATAAAATGAAAAAAAAAATTGCCCTACTTCGTGCTACATAGGATATATCCACATTTAGAGGTATAAGATATTCCTAATCCGCCACCAGAATATGTCTTGGCAGTCGCCCAAACAGATCCATATTCGAACATCGCGGATGAGTCATGAGAGGAACTCCTTGGCTTAGAGCTCCGAGAGTTCCAAATTTCTTCTGACAAATATTCATTCCCTCCAGCCAACGTGCCCAATTAGCTAGAACAAAGATTTTGTGTAATAAACAATCTAAAGGGTTTTTTATTTGGAGTAAAAAAAAAATACTAGGGTTTTCAATCGGCTTTTGATTTTGTGCATTGTACCATAGAAATGATAAATGGCCCGTAACAATTGAATTCAGAGCTTCCCAAAATTTGAAGAAAGGAAAGGGACACTGATACAGACTTGCAGTTACAGTAACTATGTTGAGGGACTTTCCTGAATTTAATGGGTAAATATCTACGACTGAGAAGTGAGTCCCATTAAAGTGTGTCTCCACAAAAAATGCTGAAACACTGAGAGAGAGAGAGAGATGCAACATTGTAACAAAGGTAGACATTTAAAACGAATTGGGGGAAAAAAAAACTTACCTGTGTCCAGAGGGAGAGTACTGCGTTGAGTGAGAGGAGGGAGAGAATGGCTTCGAGTTAGATCTTCCAGTAAATCCAGACGGAGAGTACTGTGTCGAGTGAGAGGATGAATTTTTCTAGGGTTTGGGACTTAATGGGGTGAGGGCATCGGGGTGAGAAAGAAGGCGTGAGAGAGAAGTGTCTGAGGTTCGAGAGGGAGAAAAGGGAGAGTTGAGAGGTCTGAGTGAGAACGAGCGAGGGTGAGAGGTCTCTGAAAAACCGAGGGTGAGAGAGGACTGAGGGAGAATGAGGGTGAGAGGACTGAGGGAGAAGAGGAAGTCGAGAATGAGGCAGCTCGTGGGTAAACAGTGACGTGGAGAAGAATAGAGAAGAACTGGGTTCGGCCACGTCAGGAGTGTGGCGTGCGATTTCAGAACCGAAGGTTGAGTAGATTTTTTGCGGACAGATATTCCTTCACCGAGATCTATTAGATACTCTCGGAATAAACATGAACAGATTCTCTCATCGACCTATCAATAGAATGTTATGCTTTGTGATAGAATAAGAGTACCACACATCAATACTTCAATATCACCGAATAATTAATCCTTCTTTAACTCACTATAAATAATTATACGGAGGAGTTTTATGAACGCTAAGCTAATCTAGTACTTTTTTCCCCATTTCTAGCTCTGTATACGTAAGGAGTTTTATGTTTTTTTCCCAATGTAGGTCTTCTCAACTTGCAAATTATCAACAACTCAACCAAGATTTGACGACCCAAAACTTACTACTGGCCAAATCTTCAATGAATTCCAGGTCCTGATTTTAATATCATTTTTTCTATATTTCGCTTGAGCGGAATGTCGAGCGCGACTCGAGCGAACAGCCAAATGAACATTGGCTCGAGCGTAGTGTCGAGCGAGTGTCGAGCTAACACTAGGGTTTCTGTCTAGCTCGAGCGAAGTGTCGAGCGGGATCGAGCGAACTCTCGGACTTGAGATTCGCTCGAGAGGTATGTCGAGCGACGTCGAGCGAACTTTGGCTCAAGCCAACTTTCAGGAAATATTTTTTCAGCTCCAAAACCAGTCTCCACATGCCAGCCACTGTTTCCAGCCAAGCCCTATCATCTCTACAGCTCACAGCTCCCGTCTTCAAGCTAGAAGACGCATTGAAGTCAAGCCCGACTTCAGTCTTCCACATATATCGCCCTTACTCAGCACATCCACAGGGCGACTCACAACTCTCACTACACTAGGAGTATCCGGTCTCGAACCGATCTTAGCAACCTTAGCCAACTTTCCCAGGCTTTCATGAGGAACGACAAAGCTGACTCCCTTTGGCTTCCTCACATGTTTTGTGTGATCAAGCCTGCCTTTTTGCACTTTTGTATTTCCCTGCACATCACTGGATCTTGATGTCAAATACAAAGAATTAGATCGCTTACCATGTGCTAGGACCAGCGCACTCTTAGTGATTTTCCAAGCTATTCCAGAGAACGCTACTGCAAAATCGCTGTCATCAAGTTGTCCCACAGAGATCAGGATTTTCTTCAGATTTGGAACATGTCTGACTTGCTGTAAAGTCCACACGCTCTTGTTTGGAAGTGTGATGTACACATCACCCACTCCTACTACATCTAATGCCTCTCCATCAGCCGCATATATCTTTCCAAAATCACCAACAACATAATTCTGCATGATTTCTCGATGTGAAGTGCTATGAAACGAAGACCCTGAATCCAATACCCAATCATCAATCGGACTGTGCATTGCAAGAAGTAAGGCATCATGAATTTCTTCTGCCACTATGTTCACAGCATCATCATCAAAACTTTCTTGATTCTTGCAGTTTCTCTTGATGTGGCCCGGCTTGCCACAACTCCAGCACGTGATCTGCTGCCCAGATCTCGTCTTGCTTTTCCCTCCGTTCTTGGAGTTTGACCTGTCATATCCTCTACCCCTATTGTCAACAATCAGGGCAGATCCTGAACCTGAGTCTCTCTCACATACCTCTTCAGCAAGCACCATGTCACGTATATCATCGTAGTTCAATTTTGCCTTATCGGCTGAACTACTCACAGCCATTCTCATGGCCTCCCAATTATTTGGCAGCGATGCCAACAGAATCAATGCTCTAATCTCATCATCAAACTCAATCTCTACAGAAGACAGTTGATTTGTAATCGTATTGAATTCATTCAAGTGTTGGGCTACAGACATACCTTCCGACATCATCAAATTGAACAATTTCTTCATCAAGTGCACCTTATTATTCGCAGATGGCTTTTTATACATACCTGACAAATTCGTCGTGAGATCCATTGTGGTTATCTCCTTACTGACATTGTGTGCCACTGTTCTAGACAAAGTCAGCTGAACAAGACCTAGAACCTGTCGATCTAACAGGGTCCGCCAAGCGCTCCGACTTCTTTCCCAATAGTGGAAGGTGGAGCCTCTTCCCATAGAGATAATCCTCAATCTGCATCTTCCAGTACCTAAAATCAGTGCCGTCAAACTTCTCGATCCCGGGTGCGTTCACTTATCTCTAGCCATCATTCTTCTTTAGATCCGACCTTGGCTCTTGATACCAGTTGTTGTGGAATGTTATGCAAACACACACACCAACGATGGCAAATAAAGTAAAAGCAACACAATTAAACACACGACGCACAATATACGTCGTTCGGCAAAATGTCTACGTCCATAGGAGCTGCAGAAATCTTATTAATCAGAGGAGATTACAATCACTTAATCTCAACTCACACTCTCCTGGGCTTTTTGCTCTCTCACACAATATGCACTTACTAGACAATTGTTCTCTCTCAAAATATGCTTGAGGCCGTCCAACACAAGTCTAATATGATGTATTTATAGTGAGTGGCACTGGAAACCCTAATCTGGCTAAAACTGCATATTTCGCTCGAGCGAAATGTCGAGCGTGACTCGAGCGAACAACCAAATGAATATTGGCTCGAGCGAGTGTCGAGCGAACACTAGGGTTTTTGGATCGCTCAAGCGAAGTGTCGAGGGGGATCGAGAGAACTCTCGAACTTGAGATTCGCTCGAGCAGTATGTCGAGCGATGTCGAGCGAACTTTGGCTCGAGCCAACTGTCAAGCCAACTTTCAGCAAACACTTTTTCAGCTCCAAAATCAGTCTCCACATATACCTCAACACTCATTGTTATCTAAATTTGATTTTAGGCTCCAAGAGTTGTATGGAAATTAACAACTTAATCAATTAGGTTAGTTTAATGCTTAATCAATATCCACAACCTGGCAAACGCATACTATCAGAAAATATTTATAGGTAGGTAAACTTCACATTGCATGCTATCAAAGCTTTGGCCTTCCAAACAACAGCCGAGGATTCTGCCATTGACGCAGTATGCATGTTCATTCAAGTAGCCAGAAAAAAGAGAAGTGGAGATTGATGGAGATGAACACGTATCAGCCTTTAGAGCTGCAATGTGACAATTAGCATCTAATTTTGTGGTGACATGGAGCTTTCTATGAAAACTAGCACGTTAATGTGGAGACTCCGTTGAGAGGTTTGGATAGTGAGTTGAAATGAGATAAGTTTAAATGATCTGTCAATAATAGTAAGATTGTTGATTGAGATGAGATGAGTTGGTTTATAAAAATTTATGTGTTTGGATTTAGAAGTGAGATGAGATAGTTTTAACTTTTTGAGAAATTTGATAGTTGTTGGTCCCACTAATTATTGCATAGATTTTATAATGATTGAGTATTATTTATAAATATATTTAAATATATTCAATGGGATGAAGAGAGGTGGAGCTTCAGGAGGGGGGCTGGATGAGAAAGTGAGGGTTCTGCTCATGTAAGGATGAGGCTTGCTTTTCAGGCCATGTTGCTTTTGCTAGTGTACCAAACGTTTGCTTTATGCACAATATTACTTGAGATGGGTTGCGTTCAGTCAGATGAGATTAATCAAATTGTGTTTTGTGCGTTTGGATTGTGGAATGCCTTCACAGTACTAGATAAATTGAAAAGCTTTTGTCTCAACTCTTAGCTCATTAACCAAACCTTTCCAGAATCTGCAAAATCATAAATGGAGACTTTTCCAAACACAACTTTCCAAGTATCTTCTCTTTGATCATATAGCTTCATTTTACCACTATCCAAGGAACTAGAAGGATCAAATGCGTACAATTCACCATCTACCACTACACTCAATTATTAATTCACCATCTAGTCTTACAATAAGCTAGCTCTACCATTAGACATGGAAGTGACTTCCCTCCACCCATTTTGAGTTGGATCATATTTGGATCCAAACACATTTCAAGGTCAAAGATCTAGATAATCCACCAAGCTCATAGAGGCATCCATCAACAGCTCCAATAGCATACCCACAAAATGGCATTTGATTCAACGATTCATGCACCCATATAACTTTAGCATGTGCTAATACTTGGACCAGCCATATATTTACAGCATCCAAAGCCAGAGAAACACTTCCTAGACTCATCTTCATATACAACATTGGGCATCATTGAGCTCATTCAAATTTATAAACTCTATTTTGATATCATGTGAAATCACTACTTATCCCATGAGCTTAAATTGATAGGAAGATGAAAAAATAGATTGTATTATTTAACTTGTATCTTAACAATCAATCATAGGCATCCTTTGCCATTTTCTTGACAAAAGATCAACTAAAGCATGCCTTGAGAGTATTAAGGAAGATTGCACAGATCAAGGCCAAGTCACAAAGGAGGATCCCTAGCCGAGAATCATGTCCATAATTTTTGTAATTCATGATTATTTGTAACTCTGTTGTATATTCATTATCATAATGTATGTATATTACTTAAAATAGAACTATAGACTTTGTATATAATTCCTATGAAGGATCAATGAAACTGTGGGAAAAGTTTTCATTGAAAATACTAGCAGTGTCTTTTTTCTACATGGTATCAGAGAACCCAATCTCTAACGAGACAACGATCCCTATTTCTGAAATGTCCTCCTTCACAAATCCAAATACACAACCCTTCTCCTCCACCGAAACATCACTCATTACTCTTAATATCACTGCTCAAATCAATGATAAATTAACACCCTCCACATTCCCACAATGGCATGCCCAATTTGAAACCCTTCTAATTGGTTATGATCTCTTGGATTATGTCAATGGTGTTTCGATGTGCCCCCCCCCCCCCCCCCTTTTATGGCACTTCATTCTCTGCCTTAAACAAAACTCACTCGGTTCGGCAGGACAAACTCATCCTTAGTGCCATCCTAGCATCCACCTCTTCCAACATTATCCACCTAATCGCAACTGCTAAAACTTCTCATGAGGCATGGAAGAAACTTAATACTATGCATGCTAGCATATTGCATACACAAGCTATCCAACTCAAGGAAGAACTCACCTTGATCCAGCGTGAGAATTGGTCGATTCCAGATCACTTGCATGTTGTCAAAGCTTTGGCTGATGAAATCGCGCTCATCAATCACCCCATCTCTGACGATGACCTAACTCTCTATGTTCTCAATGGATTAGGTCCCGATTTTAGGGAGATAGCTACACCAACTCGAGTAAGGGAGAAATCCCTAGCTTTTGAAGAACTTCATGACCTTCTTGTAGGGCATGAGAGTTATTTGCGCCAGATGGAGGCTGCTACCCAGCAGCTTGTTGCTGCTGCTGCAAATTACACAACCAGAAAATCTGGTTTACTTGGAGAACAACAGCCAAAAGGGTTTAATAGCCAAATGGGCCTCAGCGCACTCAGGGCCTAAACCGCATTTCCACTGGAGCCAATAAAGATGCCCGTCGCTCCAACAATTGTTTTGGCCAGCCCAATTCAAAACAGAGGCATTATCAGCCCAAGTGCCAATACTGTGACCAATTGGGCCACACAGCAAAGTCATACCCTCAGTTGCATTCCAATGATGTAACTATAAATTGTGTTGCCACTTCTAATGCCAAAGAAAACAAATGGCTCATTGATTCGGCAGCTTCTCATAACATCACTGATGATCTTACAAATTTGTCTATTTATTCTGAATATGATGGCACTGATGAAGTTGTTCTTAGTGATGGTATATGTTTGGCTGTCTCACACATTGATTCTTTGGCCTACACTCACCCAAAAAGACTTTTATCCTGCGTGATACACTTTGTGCTCCAAATATTCACAAAAATTTAATTTATGTTCATCAATTCACAAAATAAAATAATTTTTTTGTTGAGTTTCATTCTTCTTATTTTCTTGTGAAGGAATTAGACCACAGAGATGATACTACTAAGAGGTGCATGTGAAAACGGCGTCTACATTTTTCTGGATTTACTAGTGGCTTCTCTTCCAAAAATGGTTGCTAATGTGCATGAACGAACCTCAATTGATGGGTGGCACAAGTGTCTTGGACATCCATCACTCAAAATTGTTCAAAATCTTGTTAATCATTTTTCTCTTCCGCTTACAATAAATAAATTGTCATCTTCATATACCTCTTGTTCTATTAATAAAGCACATCAACAACCTTTTTTATTCCACTAGTTTCCAAAGTCACAGTCCCCTTGAAATTATTTAGACTGATGTTTGGAGACCTACTCATTATAATGGTCTTGATAGTTCTTGGTATTATTTTATTTTTGTTGATCACTACACAAAATACATGTGGTTTTATCATATGGCTACCAAATCTGGTGTGTCTAGTATTTTTCCACACTTCAAAGTTCCTGTTGAAACACGCTTCCACTCAAAAATAAAAAATTTATATTCTGATAATGGTGGTTAATTTATAAGTCTCAAACCATATTTGTCTCTTCATGGCATTAGTCACTACACTACCGCTCCTCACATTCCCTAACGAAATGGTATCTCTAAACGTTGTCATCTACATCTTGTGGAAACAGGCCTAACCTTGCTTCATGATACTTACTTATCACTCTCATTTTGGCATCATACTTTTTAAACTGCCACGTATCTCATAAATCGACAGCCCACTCCACTTCTCAAAAAAAAAAAAAAAAAAACCTTTTAGGCTCTTTTTGGCCAAAAACTCAATTACCTCAAATTAAAAAAATTTGGATGCCTTTGCTACCAACTCACCGGGCCTTACAACACTCATAAATTAAAGCCCAAGTCCATTTCGTTTCTCTTTCTCGGATACTCACAAACCCAAAATGCGTACAAATGCTTGGACCCAAAAACTCAAAGGATTTACATCTCTAGGCATGTCACGTTCGACGAAACCAAAAGCCCACTCTCACCCATGCCATCTTCTTCTTCCTTGGAACTGTGCCCTCAGCCTTTCAATGTCGCACTAACTACACTAGTATCGACGCCACCATCAACTCGACATTTGTCGCCACCAGTGACTTCAAAAGTTGTTCCCGTCACTGCCACATCACTTCCATGTAACATCTCTTCCTCTTCCTCTCAAGAAATTGCACATTCAAATGTTAACCTAGGTTCCTCTGAATTGAATCCAAGTCTATCCTCACCAAACTCAAATGCAAATCTCATACCCAGGAATCCTTCATCCTCGATTCCAAACAATTTACTCCAAACTTCTGCTCCCAACAGTCTAGGTCAGCCCGAAATACACTTTCCCAAACTCATCGTCTCCACCGAATGACTACACGGTCCATGAACAAAATCTTTAAACCCAAACAACTTCACACAGTCACCAAACATCCCCTTCTCCAGACCCTTGAACCAACATGTGTGAGTCAGGCCATATCACAACCTCAATGGCATGATGCCATGTCCAGTGAGCTCACTGCTCTTATGAGGCATGGCACTTGGGACATGGTTCCCCCTCCCACAAACTGTAATCTCGTGGGCTGTAAGTGGGTGTTTAGAGTTAAGAGAAAAGCTAATGGCTTTGTAGATTGGTTAAAAGCTAGACTTGTTGCAAATGGGTATAATCAACGTCCTGGACTTGATTACAAAAAAAACTTTTAGCCCAATGGTAAAACCAGCCACTATTCGGTCCGTGTTAACCATTACTGTTATGAATGGATGAGAATTGAGATAAATGGATGTTAATAATGCTTTATTGCATGGGGAACTCACTGAAACTATATAGATGATGCAACCTCCTGGCTTTAGAGATATGTCTAAACCTGATCATGTGTGCAGGTTGAGAAAAGCTATTTATGGGATTAAACAAGCCCCTAAGGCATGGTACTCGGCTTTGAAGCATGTTCTAATGGAGCTTGGCTTTCATAATTCCAAAGCTGATTCATCATTGTTTATATATCGAATTGGCTCCATAACATGCTATTTTCTAGTCTATGTTGATGACCTTGAAATTACAAGAAATGATTACAGTTTTGTGGCCTCTTTTATTAAGCAATTGGATGACAAATTTTAATTAAAGGATATGGGCTCTCTTCATTTCTTTTTAGGAGTGGAAGTATTTCTCTCTCGTGCAGGTCTCTTTTTATCACAACATAAATATGTTCGTGATCTACTGTCCAACACAAATATGCTCGGTGTAAAGGATATTTCTACTCCTCGTTCAACTAGCACCTCTCTTCATTTGGTTGATGGCACTGTTGCGGTTGACAGCACTAAATTTTGCCGTGTTATGGGCAACCTACAATATCTCTCATTGACTCGTTCCGACATTTCATTTGCGGTTGACAAGCTGTTTCAATTCATGCACAAGCCAACAAGCACACACTGGACAACAACCAAGAGGTTCCTTCGTTACCTACAGCAAACAATCTTTCATGGCATCCAACTTACTAAATTTGCAGCCTCCTATTTAACAACCTACTCTGATGCCGACTGGGCTAGAGCTCTAAGAAACAAAGAGTTGTTGCACGTTCCTCTACGGAAGCTGAATACCGAGCCCTTGCAAATGCAACATCTGAAACTATGTGGCTTCTTGCTCTTCTTCATGAACTTGGGTTTCCACTCAAGGCACCACCCTCTCTCTTATGTGATAATCTTGAGCCACCCACCTCAGCTTCAATCCTGTCCAACACTCAAAGATGAAACACATTTAAATTAATCTTCATTTTGTGCGTGATCTAGTTCAACGAGAAACACTTCATGTCCGTCACGTTCACACTCAGGATCAACTTGCAGATTTATTAACAAAGTCGTTGTCACGGCAACACACAGAACTTCTTCGTTACAAGATTGGTCTTGCCAATGGAAGCACAATCTTGCGGGGGCGTATTAAGGAAGATTGTACAAATGAAGGCCAAGTCACAAAGGAGGATCCCTAGCCAAGAATCATGTCCATAATTTTTGTAATTCCTGATTATTTGTAACTGTTGTGTATTCATTATCATAATGTCTGTATATTAGTTAAAATAGAACTATAGACTTTGTATATGACTCCTATGAAGGATCAAAAAAATTGTGGAAAAAATTTCATTGAAAATATATTCTAGCAGTGTCTTTTTTCTATTGAGAGTAATTTTTATTTCAAGATTGGGGCCCTTGACAGTTGCCATGGACCACTGTGATATATATATACCAACCCCACATTGAAATAGGATATTCTAGGGAGTCTAGCAATAATCTGTATTATTGACAGCTCATCATCAGGAAGGCCTGGAATCTGCCCCGTGCTCTCCTCGTTAAAGCTCAGTGACATTCTTTGCCTCTTGCAAGTCTTGTCGTGAGAGGCGTTGATGATGGAGCTGTCACTCGCCCTACACTTCTTGGACCAGCCAAACCCAAAAATTGCCCCATGATTAAGAAACTTGAAAGAATAAACTCCCGACTTTGAGTTTAGTACTCCAAGTACGGCCAAGTACTAATGCCAGTATATATGCTTTCCCTTCATCAATGCAAAAGCAATAGAAACAATAATTGAGAGAGAGAGAGGGAGAGAGAACCACATGCATCAATATCACGAAAGAAGCCTTTCATGGAGGCATGCATGCAGCTCATGTTTCTTAAAATTTCAGAAATTTTCATGATCGCTCTTACACGCGTGTGGCGCCCAGAATGTTTAAATCTTCAAATTAAACTCGCTCTTCAGTCATATGAAATAATCAAGAACAGAACACAAGTATTTCTTAACAAAAAAAAAACCTTAGCAAATATATACAAGTCTTTCCACTAACCAAATCGGGCATAACTTAGATATATAGTGCCGGCCATAATTAGCTATACAAAGGATTAACACAAAATACAAACTTCATGAGTACCACTGTCATGGTACTTCTCCAAATTGAACTAAATTAATGGCTCCGATCCTCCTATAGATAATTTCATCACTAAAATACACAATATCTTCAAAGCATGCATGCTTTTGTTTAGATATTTGGAGTGGACGGAATACATTGAGCAATGCAAATTATTTTTGAGTCGGAGTATATATAAACAGCTCTACAACATTTGAAAAGTTACTTCGCTTTGAAAAATTGTTTGTGCATGCAATATTAGAATAAGACGTTTTACATCGTCTATTTGAAAAAAAGTAAAGAGCATGTAAAGTTAGAGTAAAAAAGAGGAGCGGAGCGGGGGTTGGCGTTGGTACACGTGTTGCTCCGTCGGGTAGAGAGGAAAAAAGAATTGAATTACGTACTTACAAGTGCATGAGAAGTGGTTAAAAGTAGAGGCAGCCCAATCATGAGTATCTGACAAAATTGGTCGATATTGGGAGGTAGCTGTACTACAGTACATTACATGATCGTCATCATTTCTTCGATCTTCCCAACAACAACAACAACAAAGTTCAAAACCAGAAACCACCTCGGAAATTGTCCCTCATATATAAAATAGTAGTTTTACTTCTGGCAGTGCCAAAGATGATGACAGAACTCTCTCTAGCTAAATGCTCGATGGAAAAACCATTTTCAGTCGGAATCCTGTCTGAGCAATTTCTGCAGACATGCTGGATCGATCGATCGATCGATCATTCCTATCAATAAGTTAACTTCAGGGTTTTGGAGTACTACATGCACACAGTACATGCATGCAACCCTCCACCCACCACCGTGGAAATATCTCTGCTTTCTTTTCACCTGTATACAGATCAGACATGATCATGAATATTGGTGATCATCCGAGAATTAGTTAATTTAAATATTATTCTGTTGAATTGGTTTGAGTTGATCTCTTTCATTGATGGTGGTAACAAAACGCGTATTTTTAAAATATATTTTACTAGCGGACATTTTTATAAAATAATATTATTTTTATAACATAATGTTATTTTTATAAAATATTTAATGGAAATATCTATCGTTTAAAATATATATAATTTTTTAAATTATTGTGAAAATTATTGCATATAAATCATTTATATATATATATATATATATATATATATCATGCACAGGCTGCATTTTCCAACCTTTAAGAGAAGGCAAGAGTGCTCATTTGATGTAGTTAAAAAGAGAGAGAATTAATTAATCGCTTTGAAAAAGAGTGGGGTCTATTATTAAAAAATTAATTTTTTTCATGTGGGTCCCATGTTTTATTCATTTTTTTCAAAACGATTACGCGACGGTTACGCAATTCACGGTTGTAAGTATATTTTCTTGAAAAATAAAATGGTACGTCTTGACATTAGGAGAAGGTCTAGGAATGGGCGGGAGACGGAATCGACGGCAAAAATGTGCCCTTATACACAGGCATAGAATATATCAAAGAAACTTCTACCCTTATACATAGCGAGTAGAGAGTATTGTCTTCAACTTAAAACAATTAGTTTCAGACTTACTTCTACGTTTTCCTGAACTCTTGACGAAAGAACCCGATAAGGTATTCGAAGCCAAACCCTTCAATCTAACACAACATTATTTACAATAATAGTATGTTGCTAAAGTACAAATCAACATTTTTTACCGTCAAAAGAAAGTAGCTTAAATTACAATATATTCTTTTCCAATTTTCCATGGTTGTAATAAATCTTCCTGCTCTCTTATGTGGGGATGCTTTTCTCCCCTCATAGATTTCTGCGGAGAAATACTCCATGAACTCTAGACCAGTAAACTAGGAAAATCCCAGATCCCACAAACAGACCACGCTATCTTGAATTTGCGGGAGTCATCATATTCAAATTCAATCAACAAATGAACCCAAGAAAACTAAAACTTTATAATCTCGACCAAAAACATAAGTGGGTGTAGAGTTTGGGTGTAATTGGTATGTTTAAGATTTAAAAAGAGGACAGGTCCGGAGAGGAGTAGAATTTTTTTTTTTACTTTTTTTTTAATATAAAACAACTGCTAACGTGGCGTGACCAGCAAAGTACGCAGGTTCGTCTGCGAATTCGCTTATACTTAGAAGAACTGTTATCAAATTGATACATCTTCTTATTTCTTCATTAATTAGAGAATTAATCATTTTGTCACATTATAAATATATTATTTATTTTAAAAAGTAATTTGTCACATTTTACTAATAAATCGATAACGAGTAACTTTTCTTCTAAACATATTAGTAAGTGTGATTAAGGATGACAAAATTTACAATAGAGAATATACTTAAATTGAAAAATATGTTAACAGAATTTTTCTATTAGATATTGCGTTAATAATATCATTTTTATATCAATAATAAAACGAATGTCATTTAGATATATATATAATTATAACTACGATTATTTATTATGATATTAGTATCCAACTCTATCTATCTCCGTCACTACTTATATATGTGTCGCAATTGTAGGATATATACTATATACGGATATCAATAATTCCGCTATATAATTATTTGACAACTTTTACACAACTCTTGATTGTTATTTTTAGAATTCAAATCCATCAAATTTAAATAAATTCAACAAGGAAAAATATTTCATTGAAAAAAAGAATTGTTTCTATCTATTTCATTGAAAAAATGTGACATTGACACTACAAGAAAATCGAGTTTTTGTGACCAATTTATTACAACCAAAAGACTATTCAAGACCAATTTTAGTTGCAAATAATCATTTCGCTAGAATTAACTGGTCGTAAATAAGCAATTTTCTTGTAGTGTGTTCAACACCAAACATTCGAATCTATACATAAACCAATATAATTGGAAGTTTGTAATAAGCCCATTTTTCTTTCTTTTACTAAAAAAATGAAAAGATAGCTCCAAACAAAATCAATTTCAGGGTTGTTTGTTTTTGTAAATGAGATGAGTTGAGATTAAAGTTAAAAAGTTGAATAAAATATTGTTAAAATATATATTTTTAATATTATTTTTGTTTTAGAATTTGAAAAAGTTGAATTGTTTATTTTATTTTATATTAAAAATTAAAAAAATTATAATAATTAGATAAAATGAGAAGTTTTTTAAAAACAAGCCAGACTCATTAGTCATTAATTTCCTGCTAGTCATCCCTAAGAAAGCATATATAAGCCAATTTAAATCCATTAATGCTAGCTAGCCTTGAACACGCACACTCTCTCTCTCTCTCTGATGAGTCTGATCTCTCTCTCTAAATTAACGACGATTTGACAATGAGATTAAACAAAAGGCAAAGAGTACCTAAAACTCTACTGCTACGTACAAAAAGACACAGATCGACTCACCTACTCCCGCATAATTAGTAAAGATTGAAAAAAAAAAAAAAAGAGTACTGGTGCATGCATATATATGCATGGACGCTAGCTCTGAACCGTACTGATTGCAGTCACTGGCACCCCGAATATACATGACGACGATGACGGCGACGACGACCCTGCAGATCCCACAATATTGTTGTAGTTCAAGCACTTTGCTACCCCGTTAACACTACTTCCCATTCCACTACTCCCATTTGTCGTCGTCGTCGGTTCATTGTTAATCACAGCACTACTAGTACTCCTCCAATCCTCGTGATGATGAAGAACAATCTCCTTCTCATGAAACTCATGATTCCCGGCCTCCCCAAGGCTCACGTCGCCACCAATATCACCATTTTTGTTGATGTTGTTGTCAATATCAAGAATGGCCTTTTCTTCTTCCTCATGATCAGAAATATCGCTCTGTGGCTGATCTTCCTGATTATCATCAGCAGACGGATTAATATCATTAATCCAAGCGTCGTCGTCGTCCAAGGGCACAAGCTGCAACGTGAGACGCCCATTAGCCCTGTGTGCCCGGAAGTACTCGTGGTGCCTCACCTTCTCCTCGGTGAGAATCAACCGTCCGTCACTGGTGTAGTGTCTCCTCAGCACCCACGGCATGTGAGAATGCAGATTCCCCGTACGAGCCAGCAATGGTATCGGCGGTGGGAACTCTTTCTTCTCCCTCGCCAGCCTCCAATCTCGGTTGCCACGGCTGTACTTTCTATAAGCGTCCTGACGATCATGGTTAGACGCAGTCTTTTTCTCCGACTCACCCCCTGTACTGTTCAACGCAATTAACATATCGACGTTGTGTTCGAGATCAAGGCAGCTCTCGGTGCCAATGTAGTCCCCAATTACAGAGGACGCCGCCTCTGTGGGGTCGAACATGTTAAAGGCAGTAGGGCTATATCTGAGTTGGTGTTCTTCAGTGGAGAGTTTCAGGTAGTCGAGACGACCCACTTCTAGTTCCAGATGGTGGGTGTGGGATGTTTGGGGGGACTGCATATTATATATATAGATGGAAGATATATATATGGTTTTTTGTGTATATCTAGAAGTTCATGGGTGGAAACAGTGTTGGCAGTCTGTCTATCTGGCTGGCTGTAATTACGGTGTTTCAGCTTTCAAAATCAAAGCCAGAGAGAGAGAGGGTTGGTCGCATTGAAGGTAGGAAAAGATAGAGCAGAGACAGCTAATCTCTGGGACTGTCAAGATTGGGTTTATCTGCAATCAATAATCTGAATTTATTCTCTGATACGAACCTGTAAAATTCACAAGAAAAATAAAAATAAAAATTACATATATGTATATGGTTATAAATAAATAATTAAATTCATGAGCTTATTAATTCTATGAAATCTTAAGTTATTGTAGCTGAATAACGCTATTCTTTATCTTTGATTTTATCATTAATTTAGTCATATAAACAGAAGACGTTTTAAGTAACTATAACTTAACCACTTGAATGATAGAGTTTTAATATATAGTTACAATTTACAAGTCGGCTACTTATTGTAGAATCCATTACAGTATCTTGTTGATATGAAAAGTTTTCACATATGTAGTACGTACTATATTTGATGCCATAATAAATAAGCTTGTAAATACATTTTTCTAATTAAAAATCAGTTTAATATATAACATCAATCAATGTCTTCCGGCAAATGTATAGAAACTAAAAGAATAATTCTTCTCATCCGCTATTATTTACTATCTCACACATCTATTCTATGAAAAAAAAAATTGTCAAATATGAAGTGTGGGGATAAATAGTGATTGATATATCTCAAATGATCGTTATAAATAGTATTTATAAATAATAACGAAATAATTTTTTGGTTGTCTTCGAACCGTACACGTGGGCTGATATATGGCACCACGTGTTGGTAATATTCAATACAATGAATCCTAAACAGTTGCAAATTGTAGCCCATATGGTTAGGAATAATGCCTACATATATAATTAAAAATAATACTATATATAATTTTAAGATGTATAAATATTACCTTTAAAAAATAGTGAAATTTACTATCGGCCAATTAATGATTATATAATTCTAATTATGAGTAATGATATGATATAAGATATATAATAATGATAATTTTCATGGAAGTAAATAAGGAAATAGTGGAGTAGTTTAGACTAATATGTTGCTGTATATTCTTCTACGTACGTCCACAATATTTAAAGAACGTCCTGCATGCAGCTGGCCGCTTAATTTCCCTGATCTTCCTTTAATTTTACTCCCACAAGAAATTTAAAAAGTAATGATTAATAACTTAAATATATATAGGTTTTATTTCTTAATACAAATTCACCATAAAACAAATAAAACGCTACATTTTCTTCAGTTTTTTTTATAATTAATTTCTTATGTTACTATATATATACATTTACGGTATTTTTGGATAACATGCATTTAGATGGAAATAATATTAAGAGATATATTAACAAATTACACAGAAAAATAGGAAAAAGGAGGCGTGTGCACGTCTAAAACGCTTGGCAGTAAAGAGTGTAGATCTGGCATGCAAACCTGGAAGCCAGAAATACAGATAACAGACAACATCATCTTTTCTTTTTCCAACAAATTAAGTCATTATATATATATATATATGTGTGTGTGTGTGTGTGTGTGTGTGTATATATGGAAACTTGAAAAAGTCATTCCTTCTTAATCTGATCTAGCGATATATACTGATCACGATGATCAACTGAATCCAGAAACGCAAAACAGACAAATTAAGATCAATGAATTCCATTAACAAGTTTGATTATAATTTACGAGCTGATGATGATTTTATAAAAGAGAAAGGAACCCCCAGAACGAAAAGACAGACAGACACCATGACCAAAAACAATGAAAGCATTAATAACGTACCTTTAGTTTCAATTAAGATGCATGAAAAAAAAAAAAAGAATGTAGATCATCGAGCACTATACGAAAGTAACGATCTGAAACGATCACTGATACATATATATATATATATATATATATGTCGGTTTTCAGTATCCTCGCAAAGTGGGAATTGGGTAACGTATGTATGTTTATCAGTCAAAAAGAAGAGATATATAAGGGAGAGATTGATAAACTTACAAGCATGGGATCATCATCATCATCATCTTCTTCTTCCGGGGGCTTCTTAGTTCTTTCTCTGTCTCTGGTCATCTGGTGCATTGGTTACTATAAGAGAGGGTGAGTGGAAGATATATATATATACACGAAGAGGACAACTCGCAATTTAAGCGAGCGAGAGAGAGAGAGAGAGAGAGCGATTCTCCTCTCTTTACTTTTTTGACAGGTAGATAGATTGTCGTACGTAGGAGTGTAAAATGTCGTCGTTTTCGAGCTTCTTCGCTGTCTCGTTTTTGTATCACGCAATATTACTTATATCTGGCGGAGTTTTGAGGATTAGGGTGAATATTAATTTAAACGACACAAATTATTATGTTTTATCCATTTCTAAAATTACTCCTTTAAATCTGGAGTAATTGAACCGTATACAGCATACTAATCCTTGATTCCTTGCAACAATCTTATCTCAACATTACAGATAAGATGATATGGCATTCACTTTAAAGATTTTCGAATTGATTATTGCTATTTTAACAATTAACTATATAAGTACTTCCTGATGTGGATGATAATAAAATAATACATAATGAAAAGATTTATAAATAAAAATCACGTTTGCAAAATTTAATGTGATCATACCTCAGATTTAATTTATGAATATTTAATTCTATTTGAACTAAAAAGTGCATAATGACATGAATTTATAAGCTTATTTTAGTTTTAAAAAAAAAAAATTATAGGCCAAGTATTTCAGCCGACCAATAATGTTATATACAATTGTAAAATGAGTAAACGCCGTACATTCAATTTAAAAAAAAGTAAAATCTACTTTTAAAAAATTATTTATTTATTTTTATATGGATCTCGTTTTTATTCATTTTTTTCAAAGTAATTGTATCGCTTCTATACACTCACGACTGTAACTATCATTTCTATTTTTTTTTTTTTAATAAAAGGTGAGGTCGTAGATTCTAATTCCCGTAGTCCTCTTGGGGGAAAAAAAGAATTCTGTAGGAGAAATATAATTAATTAAACGTGAACAGAATCTCGAATGGAAATCTCAACAAAAATAGGAGGGTCTCCGCAGGTTCGTTAACACAACAACAGCTTTGAATAATAGAAGTTGCAATGGTGTATTTTAATAACAGCAAACGTTGGGAACTCTACCAAAAGGGTAAACGAGTTGAAAACATCTGTCAGTGATCTCCAGGTAGCGACTTGATAATATCTGAATCACCTGAGGAGAGTAGCAAAAGGGCATAAGAGTTGTAAGGAAGTTGCCCGGAATCAGTCACGACGACGACTATTATACACTCAAACAATTGAGAACACAAAATATCTGAGATACCTGGATCAACAATGCTAAGGCACGACACACGAAAATACTTTCCACAAGCAGTTCCCAGATCAACATTGTCTGAAAGCACACAAAAGCCACAATGGAAAAAAGGCCATTTAAGTACCATGAATCATATATACTAGTTATGTTATCAAATTGTGCAATGAATTGAAATATAACTGGTAGTGAATTTACTTCCTGCCATGTAAGTAAAAATCAATCTCTGTTTGGTTAGTGAGACTACCTCCCTACTATTCACTACATTTTACTACTATTCATTACTTTTTCACTACTATTCATAGATAATCTGAGATCACCTCAACATCCAAACGTAACTTAGCCTTCAGCAATTTTTTTTTTTATAAGTAAGAACTCTTTATTGATAAGCACAAAGCCACAACCCAAGCAGACAGGGAGACCTTCAGCAACTAAGGAACAAAGGAAAATTCTTATTAAAATACTTGAGAGATGAATCAATTATTCTCTTGTACTAGCCAAGAACTAAAAGCGATCTCAAAGACTCTTGAAAGTAGACCGATTACCCCTTGTGATTTTTTTAAAGCAGGATATGCACATAATTCTTAAGCAACAATAGAGAGATTGACAAAAAATGGCCCTCCCAATTTTGGGATTCAAGTATATAACTATATCAATCAATAAAAAAAAAGAAATAAAACAAAAACTCTGATTGGCACCGGGTGTCAAGAACAGCCTCCCGACTAATCCCGGGGGTGCATAGGCCCTCGGCACGGAGTTTCCCGCAAGTGCACCTCAGGTAATTCAAGGAAAAAAACCAACAGTCCAATGGCCCCTAGAGATTGTTTGCACTCAAGAGGATTTGAACCTTAGACCAAGGAGGAGCATACCTCCAAGCCCAAAGCCTTTACCACTTGAGTCAACCCCTAGGGGTTAAGAAAGAAAGAAATAAAAAAATGATCCAAGATTAGAGAAGAAATTAAAAATTATCAGAGTTCAAGCATACCAGAGACTTACCAAAAAAAAAAAAAGAGACTCAAAACAGACCTAACATTCATTGAAAACAAAAGAAAGACAATTCAAAATAAAGAAACATTTTCTTATATTTGAAAGGAAGAGGCTAACGGAGTAAAGTAGCATATTTGAGATGAAAGATCAATGGGGGCAGTCAAATCAAATCTGAAAAGGTTTGAATTGAAATTACAAAACAAAAAGAAGATCACAAATAACATAATAAAGAGCCCTGAAGCATTTTTTTTTATTATTATTAGTAATAGCCCTGAAGCAAAATTACCACAGTCACCAGAATTCAATCAAATTTCATCACATTTCAGGCAGGAACACGAATTCCATAAAAAATTAACAGAACATACTGGAAGGACTGCAACGGACTGAAATTTAAAGCAAAATAGAATATGGAGGTAAAGTGTACCAGTTACTATGCCAATACTGCAAATTCCGACCGGAATGGAGCATAATCTACAACATTATTTCGAAAACCAATTTTAACTAATTGTGAGGACTTTCGCAATGATCATATGAACACCACCCACAAGGCTAATAGGTTGAAAGTCCTCGATGTCAACCACCACCACCCCTGGCTTCTTAAGAATAAGGGCAACAAATGCAATAAGGCTTCTTACAAATTTGCCTTCCTATGAAACTCGTGGAAAATACTCTTGATAGCTTCTTTCACCCCATCCCAATATACTTGAAAAAGTTAAAGCTTTCACCACCTTCAAAACCCTGGTTTCCTCAAGGGATCTTTCCAACCAAAGGACCTCCACGTCCCCAGTGAGACAAAAGAAAGTTGCTCCAGCTTATGCCTCTAGCTGAATTGTTCAATGTAGTAAACACTGAAGGATCAGTAAATACTACACCACCAACAATTTTTTTTTTTTTATAGGTACTACACCACCAACAATTAAGGAGTCTTTAGAATATTTCATTTTATTCAAAGTAATCTCTCGATGAAAGAAATCTACATTTATTCCCCTCTACTAGCCACGAGTCCCTTAATTTTTGCCTCCAACATACTTGCAATAAGGGTAGTCCTTTTCCAACTATCGACAATCATTGCACCATAAGTGTAGTCCTTTTCTAAATGCTAATAGAAAAAGTAATTTAGAACTGTTTTTTCTATATAGCACGGCTCTTTTTAAACTGAGTGCAAACACATTTCAATAAAGGAGACCAACAATCATTATAGAATTTTTTAAAAACAAAAATGAATCACTTCTAAAGCAACACACGGAGAGAGCATCTGTCAACTTACTCTAGTTATACTAGTATTCTCATAAGTAACTTTCAATTAGAAAACTAATTAGCAGTTCGATAGGAGTGGCAAAGTTATGTCCATTCTGGAGCAATTGCAAAACCATGTTATTTGCGTAAGCTAAAACACTCAACCTCAGACGAGACCTAGTACAGGAGGACTCTAGGGGAAGGCCGAAAAGGGCATCATCACAAGCACACAGACATCTACGTCCAATAAAAATGATCACGATTTTGCGACCATTCTAACAGGAAACTTAATAAAGTCCAACACCCAAAAGACACACAAAACGCACAAAGGGAAAAAAGTAAAACGAAACGGTCTAACACTTACTTCCATTGTAATGGTGGACGCCAATCTTAGCAAGCATCGCGTAGTATTCAATCTCGGACTTGCGCAGCGGGGGGCAATTGTTGGAGAGGATGATCAGCTTCCCTGTAATTCCACACCCAACAAATTATATTTTTTTTTTAATGAAAAAAGCAAGGCAATCGACGCCATTAGACGCATCGAGAAACTTTATAAAGAAAGAACCTTTGGAGCTGCGGAGAGAGCGAAGGACGGTTTTGTAACCGAGAGTATATTTGCCGCTCTTCATAACGAGGGCAAGCCTGTTGTTGATGCTCTCATGGGTCTTCTTCTGCATTATTGTACAAAGTCTTTAGCTAAAACCCTAAAGCCAAAAATCAAGACAAAAACATCATCGTTTCCAGGATAAGTATGGAGTTACCGTCTTCTTCGCCGTCACCATTTTCTGCGGTAGGTGCTCGAATACAAAGGAGCCAAAGTGCGGTCGGCGTCTGCGACGAAGAGCGGGGGCGAATGTTGTGGACAGAGCAGGTGAAGTAGGACTACAACTCTTAGGGTTTTTAATAGAATATGGGTCAGCCCATGATGCAATTTCCGTAGGTATGGACTTCATGTTCCATTTTCGACGGGCCGAGACATAAGCCCAATCACGCTATTGGAAAAATGCTAGTCCACCTCCATTTTGGATGGACCATAAAAAATTATCTAATAATAATAAATGTATTACATCTTATATAATAAGATGAAAGAGAAATGATAATGTGGTATATAAAAATTTTTAATATTAATTAGAAAAAATCTGGAAGAATATCGAGCCCTTGAATTTTATTTAAGACCTTCTAGCAGTTTGTTAGAATATTCTGTAAATATTTTAAGTTGAAATATTTTGTATTTAGATAGCAATTGAATTTTTAGATAGCAATTACATTTTCTTTATAATTACACAGGTCTTGTTACACTATAAATAGGTCAGTACTCTTCACTGTCAATACATATTGAATATTTAGATTTTTCTTCTTGTCATATTGAATTATTTAAAAATCTAGCTCAATCTATATTCATCATGAGTACTGCTACCTCGTACGAACCTTTGAATATTCTTATTATGTTTTATTTTGTAATTCGTGTAAGGCCAAAAATGTTGTGTTATATATCAAAACACAAAAATACGTAATAATAAAAATAAATTTATAATTTAATATACTATATCTACGTACTCAATTTATAAATTTATGATTAAAATATTTTTCAAACATAAAATTATAAAATTATAAGTAATTCTACGTACAATTGTAAAATGTGTAAACGTCGCGTAACTGTTTTGAAAAAGAATGGGATCCACTATTAAAAAATTAATTTTTTTCATGTGGATCTCATATTTTATTCACTTTTTTTAAAACGATTACATGGCGATGGTTGCACAATTTATAGTTATAAATATATTTTCTTTTCTCATTTTTATTTTATTACACTAATTATTGGCGTGACGATGAATGTTAATTCCTTGTAGACTTACAGCTAGGATAAGCTCATGTAGTCAAAACTGCCCGCACTGATTATTATTTGTTTGATTGAAACGGCCTCTTAAATATTTTGTCACAATCACTAAACCTAATTCCAATAATTAATCATATTATATTTAATATGTTAGGTGGTGATGTGTATATACACCATTGGTTTTCATATTTGGACAATAAATTAACCTTGACTTTTTCTAAAGTTAGGATCACTACTATAGAAAACGTATTACTATAGAAAACGTCTAAAGGCTATGTTTGGATGTCAAATAATGTGATTCACTATTTTTTGAACTTTTCATAAAAAGTGAAACTCATCTCAACTTATTTCGTATATATACATTCAGGTTGTGTTTGGTAAGTGAAGTAGTCTCAACTAGCTATTTCACTACTATTTACAAACAGTTCATTATTATTCACAAATTATTCATTAGTATTCACAGATCATCTGAGATAAACTCAACATCCAAACATAGCCCTGAACTGAAAAAGTAGTAAATAGGATCACAAAACATTACTATTCACAGATCAACTCAGGTAATCGATCTAAGATTACATTAGCATCCTAACGCAGCCTAAATGATGATTTTTAGAATTATTTCCTCGAAATTTAGGTTGATTTCAAAACATAATTAATATCACACATAGGCCCTATATTAAATAATTAACGAGTCTTTAGTATATGTCGCTTATAATGCAAATGTTATTTAATAACAAATGTTGTGGAATCTAGCTCTACGCGCTTTTATCTATTCAAAATTAATCATCCATATATATATGGAATCGGAAATCCTTTTCGAATCAGATTGAAAACACTGAAAAATCTCAATCCACCGATATTGGATCTGATCACATGCATGCATGCAGCTTGTTGCATTATAAAACAGAATTGATATAGATATAAAGTAAAGATGCCCGCAAC
This sequence comes from Juglans mandshurica, assembly GCA_022457165.1. Taxonomy (NCBI): domain Eukaryota; kingdom Viridiplantae; phylum Streptophyta; class Magnoliopsida; order Fagales; family Juglandaceae; genus Juglans; species Juglans mandshurica. Next base: position 3,319,519 of record CM039629.1, on the reverse strand, counting down.
GTCATTGCTAACTCCGAATGCTTTGCTCCCAAGTCTTTTCACCGTGTTGCGAGTTGCTTCCTGTGTTTCCTACTTTCTTTGTTCTTTGGTGAACAATAATTTGAGTGCCCAACACTTTATACATATATATATATATAAAATGTTGTCCTTTTTTTGGCAGTGGCCGGGGGGCCTCCTTCCCTCAACATATTGCCACCCCTCTACATGCCTATAAAAAGCATATATGCTTTACAAAATATCTAATGAGGAAAACAGTATTCGAGCTGACATGACGGCTTGTTAATTGTTGAGTTAGAGCCATTGATAAATATTGTCTATCATTTCAGTTTTTGATCGTCAATCACTATCAGTTCATCAAAAGAAAGATCGAAAAAAGAAATTTAAACAAAATTTTGATTCTTAATTAGTCTGAAGATCATTAATAAACAGCTTGTTTTGATTTTTCCATTTGGCCATCTATGTTAGCGGCCAATGACATAAATATTTATAATAAAGATGTCTCCTGATCATGAGGTTGGATCCATGCATCCAGCTGCATGCATGGGGTCCCTGAGAAAGTTGAGAAACTTGATATGGCGATGTCAGTGGTAGATTGCTAACTAGTGATAATGGGGAAAGATCGATACATGACACATCATGTCTACCTTAAAGGCACCGCATGCATATTGCCAAATTAAAGATAGTACTGTTGGCTGGGGCCTTCGACGTTGCATATATATAACGTGCTTTTTTTTTTTTTTTTTGTACAGTATTGTCTGTGTTATGGATGTGTTTCACTGCCACCACCTCACAATCATCTGCAACCAAAGAGTAGAGAGTTTGGGGGTTCGAGAGAATGCCTCTGATACCTAAGTCAGTGACTAAAGATAATAATAATAATAATACCAATGAATCTGATTCCTTTTACGTACCTGAGTTATCTTCTTATATAGAATTTATAAATCATTATGTTGCTTAAGTGATAATAGATATATCTATTATTCAAATTCAAACTTGGGGATGAAGGTTCTTGCTCTAATGGATTGTTACAATAATTGCCCTTCCTTTATTGCCGCTGGGTGGTTACTTAGTCGGCAATGAGAAGTGGGTTGGGCCCTTCTCGACTTTAATGGGCCCCTTTCGGTATTGAAACTCAAATCATGAGTAGGTGAAGGCCCATACCCGTACTATATGGGCGAGAGGAATGTCCTTTCCAGTCTGGCTTGCTCAAATCAAACTAGCTAGTCCCTACTAAATTTAACAATGTCCTCCACTTTCTAGATTGATGAATCAATTTATTGTTTATAAATTAGGTTAATGGCAAAATTTATATTTGAGTTTTTACTTTTTTGCTATTTGAGACCTCAATTTCCAATTTTAGCAAAATTAATAAATAAATTTAATTCAAGAAATTTGCAATTACATAACTCCAGGCTCCATCAATCTCCAATTAGAAACTAATTAACGGAAGGTATCAACGTCCTTTGATTGGCTGGTGTGGATGTTGCCGCTACATTTAAGCCAATCAAAGACTAGCTAACACGTGACCTCCTCATTAGTTTTCCAAAAGAAAAATTAACGGAAGTGCTTAATTGCGAGTATTTTGAAATGGCAAAATCTTCTTGCAAGCAATTTTATATACCAAACCGTGCACTAATATTAAATATAAGATATTTTATTTATTTATTTTTATAATAAAAAAATTATGTGAATATTGGTACACTTGGTGCACTAAACTGCTTGTATCTAGTAAATCCCGAAATGATATTCATAAGTTTTGTGAAAATTAAAAATCAAGGTCTTGAATTGTAAAAATAGTGTGAAAAGTCAGGCCGTACTGATTTTGTAATTAACCCTTAAAGATTTATGTGATAATAACTGTATAGATACCTTTACCAACCATGATCAATATGTTCTATTAGGTCTATATGATCAATGAATACATTTTCTTTCATTTCACTTAAATCATATTATGTTGATCTTGTTATCAACTATTATATGAGTTTTTATTTTTTGAAATTATAAATTTGAGGGTTGATAGATATAGTACGTGCATGCATGTCACCTCAATACAGCGGGATGTGACTATATGAATTAATTATGACAATGTAATATATGTATAATATTTTTCTAAAAGATATGTGATGGTAACAATTGGGTACACCAGCATCAAGTAATGCCTAAATGATATCGGACATTTCAACCAAACACCTTACACACCCCGGAATTAAGGGATTGACTTAGACATTGATGTTGCATTGACCTAGTGAAAGTGATTATTGTGATTACCAAGAAATGCATCAGAGTATTATATATATAGCTTTACATCTAAATCAGGTAGTTCGAACGTAGTAATCACATTGACTATACCTCCTGTTCATGAAGATCCAGTGGCATTTTTTTCTTTTTTATGGCACATCAAATCCGTGTTAAGGCGGTCTTCCACACGTTATTCCAAGGACTCTCTTCCCATCTCATCTATTCTTCTTCCTTATTATATATATATATATATATATATATATACTAGCAGTAGGTAACGTCCAAGGGACGTTTGCCTATTTTTTTTTTTTTAATTTTTTTTATCTAGTGATTGAAGAAGTGTTTTTTTAATAATTTTGTGAATTTTTTATTTTTTTTTAAATGTTTATGATGATTAAAAAAATACATGACAAAAGAAAAATAAAAATAAAAAAATGAAATACACATTCAAGACATATTTTTAGGCTACTTCTTCATCAGTTGTAGCAGTTTTTTTTAGTTAATTAAGAATATTATCATATTTAAATTATGTTAAAACTCTAATTATTTATATTGTTATATTTTTTTAAAAATATTTAACAAAATTTCATCATTTATTTAATATTCAGTAAAACTTTATCTTTTATTTAATGATGAAAAATTAGTATTTTATAAATTGAAGTTAATTTTAAGTGTATGATATAATATTTAAAATTTAATTATCTATTTTATGTTAGTTTAAATCAATATTTAAACTTCTACTGTTAGATTAAATCTGAAGATCAAAGATGAAGGGTTGGAATTTAAAACTCAAAAACTAATATTTTTTCCTACTTTTACAAAAAAAAAAAAAAAAAAAAAAAAAAAAAAAACGATTCATTACTGTTCATAAACAGTAGCAACGGCAAAAAAACTATGCGAAAAACAAAACTTTTTACTATTCATTACTGTTTATCTCTATAGCCGCTTTTAAGTATAGGCCGTGATATATATATTGGAAAAAACTACTTTATCTTTTAATTTGGCCGCTCAAGTTCAGCGCTTGATATATTTTTTAATTTAGTGATTAAGAAAGTGATTTTAAATATATTAGATTTTTTTATTTTTATTTTTATTTTTTAAATATTTAAATATATTAAAAATGAATATATTAAAAAATATGAAAAGAAAAATAAAAAATTACACCAAAAAGTGAAAAGCGATCAAGTTGAGCGGACTACTCTAATGCTGGACTCTTTTTTTTTTTTTTTTCTTTGGTTCAAGTTATGAGATAAAAATGAAAACTCCCAACACAACAGCATCCAAGTGTCGTGTATTCTTTTAGAAAGAGAAATTCTATTTGCAATTCTCAAGTAGGGAGCACATTATTAAATGAGAAAAAATATAATTTTAAGATGGATAATTTTGTAATTTTAAAAAATTTTAAAGTTAAAATAGCTTAAACTTGCATTGCAGTTCCCATTTAGAAACTGTACCTAGCAAGTAATGTTTATTATATATCAATATTTTTTTTATGTTAATAAAGAAATTTGATAGCTATTTTTTTAATTGACCATAGATGGTGTTGTAAAAAAAAAAAAAAAACACATCTTTTAGCTTTAAGCCATCTGGCATAGCAGCCAACTTAATTTCTGGCTTTTGTTTATTATTATTTTTTGTCCTCTCTGTTTCTCCTACTGTCCCACAGCCCAATAATTCCTTTTTTTATTTAATTTATTTAGTAAATATAATCATAAAAAATACTTTGAGTTCCGACAATGGCAATCTCTGCTGAACACTTTTTTCGACAGGTCGAAGCAATCACCGGCTTCATTTTAGTATTTGTCGACACGTGCCTACGCTTTAGACATTGATGAATTTCCTAGCCACGTGTCACGTGGATCATTAACGACATGGCATGGCGGTCGATAATACCATCCATATATATATCCATACCGGCCCCACAATTATTCCTTTAACCATAAATTTAAGTCTCGTTTTTTAAAATAAAATGAAGTGAGAAAAGATAAAAGGAGATAAATTAAAATAAAAATTAAAAGTTAAATAAAATATTATTAAAATATATATTTTTAATATTATATTTAATTTGAAATTTGAATTAAAAAGTTGAATTATTTATTTTATTTTATATATAAATTTAAAAAAATTATAATAATTAGATAAAATAAGATGAAATAAAAAGTTTTGTGAAAGTGAACGAGACCTTAGTTGTTCTATTTTTTTATTTATTTTTTTTATCATCAGCGATTTCTTTCCGCAAGCTAAACCCGCAACAAGAAAATTATATATTTGTAATCAGTTATTTTTTTTATTAAAATAAGTTTATTCTTGTAAAAAATTTCTACTTGGTTTTTTTTTGTTTTAATAGTAACCAATAATAAAAGGAAATTAAGATGTTTCACATTTTTGTTTGAGTTTGAGGATTTTAAGGGGTAAAAAATAAAAATATGAAGTTTATCTTTTTAGCTCTCCATACATCTATTTCTCTTGCACTAGCTAGTTAAAATCATCAAATTCGAACAAAAAGTACTTGAAAGAACTCTACTTCCAGCAGACTCACAAGTCATCGTGTTTACTTTCATCTTTCGCATACATAAACCATTAATTAAACACTTCATCTAAGCACAATAAATCTGCACGAGTCAAGGCAAAACTAATTTAGGTTCGGTTTGGATACAGATAATCTCAACACATCTCATCTCATATCATTTTTATCTTATCATTATAATTTTCACAAATTTTTACATAAAATACAATAAACAATTCAACTTTTTTAATTTTCAGAATAATAATAATATTAAAAAATAATATTATAACAATATCTTATTCAATTTTCATCTTAACTCATCTTATCTCATCTCATCTCAACTCACTATCCAAATCTAACTACTTTACTAAATATCATCAATATTTTAGTGTAAAATATGAGATATTTTATATATTTTACTTAAGGAGGTGAGAATGGAATCCACAAGTACTGAGAACTGTACATATTTGAAAGTTTCTCCTCAATTATTAATTTGATCTTTCAAGCATATTATATATAGATTGTATATATTAATGTTAATTTTATGGAAAAACCTGTCGCATGGACGGGGCAGTTGCTATAAATCTATATTAGTCAAGCCATTAAGACACGAGTACTGCTGGAGCAGCCCTGTCCACACGTCTCTTATTACTAAGCCGTTTATAGATATTCTCCTGTATTTGGTTCCTGGCCGTTTAAACAAAGACTTAGGTTTGGACAAGCAAGCCATGACTGCAAGTCTGCATGCATGTCAACTGTTTAAACTTTAAACTATTCCTTCTCCTAGATCTAATTGCTTTGTTTCTTATATATATTTTACCTCCCTGATCATCTACCAAGATCTCAGGCTTCTTATCTCTTTAACCTTTCGCAGTTCTGAAGCTTGTCCAAGACAAAGTAAAACCCTGGCCTAATATAATTAAAGTGCTTGCAGGTTTGATCAAGAAGAAACCAGAAAATGGGAGTTGAAGGCACTTTGGAATACTTTTCCGGTCTGCTAAGCAGTGCCAGAAAGGGCAAGAAGAAGAAGAAGCAAATCCAAACAGTGGCGCTCAAAGTCAGGATGGACTGTGAAGGGTGTGTGCAGAAGGTCAAGAAAGTTGTCTCTGGTGTAAAAGGTATACGTGCGTGTGTGTGTGTATACAATTTTTCTATTATATTCATCTCATCATGATCTGCATATAAATTCTCAAATATAATTTCTAGCTAGCTAGAGCTTGTTCTTGATAATTCGTCGTGCTTGTTTGTTGGCAGGGGTAAAATCTGTGGAAGTGGACATGAAACAGCAGAAGGTGACGGCGACGGGATATATGGAGGCAAAGAAGGTGTTGGAAGCAGCAAAATCAACGAAGAAAAAGGTGGAACTATGGCCATATGTTCCATACACACTGGTGGCTCATCCATATGTATCTCAGGCTTACGACAAGAAGGCTCCTCCTAATATGGTCAGGAAGATTCCCAACACTGCCACCATTAACGAGACCACCATCGATGACAAGTACACCATTTTGTTCAGTGATGAGAACCCAAATTCCTGCTCCATCATGTAGCTAGCTCTATAGCTACACTACGTACCACAAAATCAGTACTGCATGAATATTGTATATAAAAAGTTGTACGTAGGCCGCTTATAATCTCTGGGTGTTTTTTTTTTTTGTAATAGGGTATCATCATAATGCAAGTATTAATATTTGAATATAATATCTTTGATTATCTGATTTTTTTTTTCTTTTGTGGAGATTATGTTCTTGAATGAGATCTTGAGGTGGATTTATAATCCTCGTACGTCGTGTACGTCGTCATCATAGACGCAAATACATGATATATATATATATATATATATATATAGCGTCTTCTCACAACTGATTATCATGACCTAATTTACACGATGGTGTTGATAATTTCCTTACACGTTTGGCAGGATTACTGCTCTTAATTAATTTCCAGGTTAGAATATATATATATATATATATATATATATATATAATATGTACGGAAAGCTGCAAATTACAGCATAGCCATATAAGAGAGAGTTTTGCTATACAACCTCTACCACATTCCACACTCTACACTTTTTTAAATTTTTTAAATTTTTAATATTTTTTAAATTTTTTTTTTTGAGTATACTCTTTTTAAATTATTTCAAATTTTTTATTCATATAATAAATATTTAATAAAAGAAAAAAAATAATAAAAATTAAAAATAATGTGAACTGTGAGCTGTTAGGAGGTTGTAAAGATTTTTTGTATAAGAAAATATTCGGGCAACACTTCATTGTTGCTTACTTCATTGCCGATCGATGAAAAAATCTAAACTTTATTGAACTAAAAAATTCAACTATGATATATATATACCACGTAAAAATTACCATTAATTATAATTTGTCCCACAATAATTATAGGAAGAAACTGATTGTATTATTTATATTATATTTGAATAAAAGAAAAACAATGACACGATAGATCATTATGTTACATGCATCGATTGTGCTTGACAACTAAGATCAGTAACGTACATGTTAAAAAATTGGGAAAAACCTAACCCTTTTGACAACTAGAATAAGGAGACGTACTAGATTAAATATTTGTGACATTATTAATTAGGACCCTCCATGTGACTCAAATGATTATTAAATAATGAAGTTTTATTAAATTCAATTAAATGATTAAATTTACAGTAGAAAGCAAATCCCAATGGTGGGCTGTTTAGATGGTTGGGTACTGTAATTGTTTTGAGGACGAGGACTGCCAGTACTCCTCCTAATTCGATCGACAGGGCCGAGATGTGTACAATGCAATCATTCATTGGGCCTTCGCATGATGATCTTCCTGAACAAACATACTTGGCAAAATGATGTCGTTCACCACAATTGAGATCCAAAAATATTTAAACACACCGGGGATCATCTTGTTTGTCTTGTAGATAAATATTCAATTAAATATAGGATAAAATATAGTGTCGGTTCAAATTCGAACGAGAAAAGATTGTAGTTAGTATTCATCAGATTCGATGTTGCACTAAGGGCCCAAGGTTCTATAATAGCAACCATATGTTAGAATGATTTAGGAGAAGCTATCTATGCAATTACTGATTTCATAGACAGTGTGAGTTCAAACTTAGGAGAAGCCAAAGCAACCTTGATGGTAGTTACTGAAGCAAAAAAATTGGGCCTGCAAAAAATTTTATTGGAAGGGGATTCAAGCACCACCATAGAGGTAATATCCAACCCTGCTGTCGTACAAGATTGGACCATGATTCCAACCATAGGTGACTCAAGCATCATTTCATTTCTTTTAAAGAATGGAAAGTTAAGAAAATACATCTTTCAATGAACCGATGCACACACAATTTGGTGCAATGGGCAGAGGTGATGTTAGCCTACAGCAACATCTCTCTAATCCAAATTCCTCATTCTCTGTTGTTATTTCATAGTGGAAATGATCCACTTCTTTCATCTTGATAAATAAGTTTCTTGGTCTTTAGACAATCTCTAATGTACTGAGTTTCTTTTTCATATATAAAAATAGTAGTCTACTTTAGCAAAAAAGAAAAAAAAAATACTTTCGCAACAAGTTATCTAGTATGAAATCATCACTTTTTGACTTAAGTTAATATGAATAGATAGATTTTATTATATATATATATATATATATTTAACACGTAGCTAGCTAGCAACGTACAATGATTGTTCGAACTTCGAAGAGTCCAAAACCGACTTTAAATCTCACGGGCCGTTTCCTTTTTTTCTTCAATAATTTGGCATCAAGATATACATATCTGTGTGTGTTATACACTTGTTGAGACAAAAATGGAACAGAAGAGCAAAGTTGGCATGTAGCTGGATATTTGGGTCATAGATATCCGAACCTGGAAGCCGGAAGGTAACGTCTCAGAAAGAAGATGATCAAAGGTAACAAATTTCGGCTTTGCTCTCGTTGGAAACAAAAATATGGAACAAGAAAAGAAGACAAATCGGGGTTGGGTCTTGGAACTTGGCAAAAGCCATATATATGCATGCACACGACGACAAAGTTTGTTTCCTGGCCTGTTGAGAAACATTCTTAATTAATTTAAACTTCGAAATAATTTTTATATGATATTTCAGAAAGTTGGTAAAGTATCTATACATGAGTTATATTATTGTGAAAAACGATGACAATAAAGCAAATATAAGCAATAAATAATCAAGCAATCAATCACACGACATAAATTAACGTGCTTCGACAACGTACCTGCATCCACGGAACTACAAAGGATTTTATTATATTGAGAAATCATAAGGTACACTATTTAAGGCGATTTTACTAGTGCAACACGTCTAGCCATAATGTTCAAAAACATATTTATTAGGTTACACGGCAGAGACTGGTACAAACACTACATCACCATCTCCCTCAAAAAAACTGATATCATCCACCTTTACAACTCATAGCCCCTGTCTTCAAGCTAAAAGACCAACTAAAGTGTAATATCCTTTGTCAACATATCAACGGAGTTCTTGCTTCCACAATTCTCAAGTGTCAATTGGCCATCATCAAGTAGGGATTGGATGAAATGATACATGATCTGAATATATTTAGTCATGGAATGAAATGCAGGACTTTTGACAAGGAATATGACACTTTGACTATCGTTGTAGAGAGTGTCCTTCTGATTTTTCTTACCCAACTCCTCCAAGAAACTCTATAGTCAAATCATCTCCTTTGAAGTTTCAGTAGTAGACAAAGAGACTGTCTTCTGCAAGTTAAATCCTCAAGACACTAAAGTACCATCAAGAGTGTTTACAAAACCTGTAGTACTCTTTCTACTATCGATGTCTCCAGCCAAATCAGCATCGACATAACCCTATACCTCTAGACTCTTTCCAGTGAAACACAAGCACGCTTCTGAGGAGCCTTTCAGTTACCTTAGAATCCATTTCACAGCCTCTCAATGTTGTCTTCCTGAATTGCTCATTATCTACTCACAACTCCCACTGCATGGACAATATCTGGTCTTGTGCAAACCATAACATACAAAAGTGAATCAATAGCTGAGGCATAAGGAACCTTACTCATGTAGTCATGTTCCTCTTTTGACTTGGGTGACTGATCCTTGCTAAGTTTGAAGTGATTGCCCAAGGGTGTGCCAACTGGTTTGGCCTTGTCCATATTGAATATGCTAAGTACCTTTTTTACATATTCTGCCTCTAAAAGTCTCAATGTGCCCTTAACTCTGTCTGTGACAATTCTCATGCCAAGGATTTGTTTTGCAGCTCCCAAATCCTTCATTGCAAACTGCTTTAACATCTACTTCTTCAAATTATTGATCTCTTCAATGCTGGACCCTGCAATGAGCATATAATCCACATATAGTAGTAGAATAATATAGGAGTTATCAAAGTGTTTGACATAGCAACAACGGTCTGCCCGACATCTTATGTATCCTGAACTGCACATGAAACTGTCAAACTTCTTGTACCACTGTCTAGAAGCTTGTTTCAAGCCATACAAGCTCTTCTTCAATTTGCAAACTGAATTCTCCATGCCCTGTACTATGAACCCCTAAGGCTGGCGCATATAGATATCTTCTTCTAAATCCCCATGAAGAAAAGTTGTTTTCACATCTACCTGCTCAAGATGCAAATCCTTTGTAGCCACCATTGCCAGTACTAACATGATGGTCGTAATCTTCACCACAGGAGAGAAGATCTCAGAGTAGTCAATGCCATTTTCTACTGAAAACCTTTTACAACAAGTCTTGCCTTGTATTTTGTATTGTCATCATGCTCAATCTTCACTTGGTACACCAACTTATTGTGCAACGCCTTCTTCCCTGATGGAAGTTCTGTTAACTCCCATGTTTGATTTCCTAACAATGAATCAATCTCATCCTTCTTGGCTAACTCTAATTTACTTGAATTTTCATCTTGCAAGGTTTTCTCATAGTTATGCGGTTCCCCACCATCTGTGAACATAATATAGTTCAAGGTGGGTGAGAATCGTTGCGGGGGTCGAATAGTCCTGGTAGACCTACGAACTGCAACTGCAGGTGTGGACGGCTCTGGATCTGACTTCGAAATAATAGAAATGGATACACTGAGCCCACTTTCTCCATTACTCACGTCTTTGCACTGCACTGTAACCTCTAGTAGGTCATCCAGACTCACGAACTTAGATTCCTGAGGAGTTGTATCAGCTACTATACTGGACTTGTTCTTGTACATAACTTTCTCATTAAATATCACGTTCATGCTCCTGATGATTTTTCAACTCTACTTATCCCAAAGCAATAGCCAAATGCCTCATCTCCATAGCCAATAAAACAATATTGTTTTGACATTACCTCAAGCTTGCTACGAGCATCAAAGTCAACATGAACATAAGAAAAATAACCAAAGATTTTTAGATGAGAAAGTTTAACCTCTTTTCCGCTCCAAGCCTCCTTAGGCAGTCCACACTTTAATGGGACTAATGGCCCTAGATTTATCAGGTAAACAATAGTGTTAACTGCGTCTGCCCAGAATGTAGGTGGTAGCCTAGCATACAGCCTCATGCTTCTAGCATGCTCATTGATGGTTCTGTTCATGCGTTCAACAACACCATTCTATTGTGGGGTCCCGGGAATGGTCTTCTCCATTCTGATACCGTGAACTACTCTATACTCCTTCAACCCTCCATCAATGTATTCTCCACCGTTGTTAGACCTCAAGCATTTCAGCTTTAGATCTGTCTATGTCTCAACTAGAGCTTTCCACTTTTTGAACACATCAGACATGTCAGATTTTAATTTAAAAAAATAGACCCATATCTTCATGATGTGGTCGTCGAAGAACGTGACGTAGTATCGAGAGCCTCCAAGAGATGACATTGGAGAAGGCCTCCCACAAGTTTGTGTGTACGAGTTTTAGCTTTCTTGGTCTTAGTGCTCAACCACTCTTTAAGAAACTGACGTTTTCCTGCTTCCCCAATATACAGCTCTCACACATGCTCAAATCAACTGACTTTAGTTCTAGTAGCTTGCCTTTTGACAATAGTTATTTCATGCATTTCTGACTCATATGACCAAGCCTGCAGTGCCACAACTTTGGGGTGCTCTCTACAATGGTGGTAGCAATAGTGTCACTCAAACTAGTTGTCATGTACAGAGTATCAATCTTCTTACCCCGACCAAGCACCATTGCTCCTCTAGTAACCTTCCAGGTGCTATCTGAGAACATTACTGAATGGTCACAATCGTCAAGATGTCCTACAGAGATGAGATTTTTCTTCAACTCGGGAATGTATCTGACTTTTTGCAAGGTCCATGCGTTTTTATTAGCAAGTACAATGTCAACGTCTCCCATTTCCACCATGTTCAGTGCCTCTCCATCAGCCAAGTACATCTTCCCGAAGTCACCAGCAATGGAGTTCTGTATGATCTCTCAATGCGAAGAAATGTGAAAGGAAGCCCCTGAATCCGGTATCCAGTCATCGATCAAACAGTGAACTGCAAGTAGTAGTGCATCCTGTACTTTTTCAGTTACCATGTTTGCACTGTCATTCTCCGTCTTTTTCATATTTTTACAGTTCCTTTTTTAGTGACTAGTCTTGCCGCAGTTCCAGCAAGTTGTTTGTTGTCCAGGCCTTGGCTTGCTCTTGACCATATTCTTTAATTTTGAATCTTTGATCTATCTCTGTTTGAGCTCTTGTCATGTGGTCTCCCCCAAGCATCAACATTTAGTGCAGAACTCGACCCCGAGGTCTCGCTAGAATCCCTCTTATGCACTTTCTTAGCCAAAATCAAATTACGAATATCATCATATTTTAATTTCATCTTTTCGGCAGAATTACTAATAGCCATTCTCATGGCTTCCCAACTGTTTGGTAGTGACGGCAGCAGTACCAATGCACGAATCTCATCATTAAACTCAATTTCAACTGAAGATAATTGGTTGGTGATAATATTGAACTCATTTAGATGTTGGGCAACAAATGTACCTTCTACCATCTTCAGATTGAATAACTTTTTCATTAAATGCACATTGTTATTAGCAGACAGTTTTTCATACATACCTGACAAAGCCATCATGGAATCTGCTGTAGTATTCTTTTTCATAACATTATGTGCAACAGATCTCGATAGGGTTAGTTGAATAACTCCTAAAACCTGTCGATTTAATAGGCTCCAATCAGCATCTTCCATGCTGTTAGGCTTCTTTCCCAATAGTGGAAGATGGAGTTTATTCCCATAAAAGTAGTCCTCTATTTGCATCCTCTAGTATCCGAAGTTTGTGCCATCAAACTTCTCAATCCCGGATACCTTCACTTCTTTCCCAGCCATTGCTTTCTCTTAGACCCGAACCTGACTCTGATACCGATTGTTGTGAAAAATAATGACAACAAAGTAAATATAAGCAAGAAATAATCAATCAATCAATCACACGACACGAATTTACGCGGTTTGACAACATACGACCATAATGTTCAAAAACATATTTATAGGGTTACACGGTGAAAACCCTAATTTCTAATTTCCTGCAATATTCGTTCAAGTGACGTGTCGAGCACGCATCGAGTGAACTCTCTGTCTGGCCTTCGCTCGAGCCATTTGTCGAGCGACTAACAAGCGAACTCTCTATCTGGCCTTCGCTCTAGCCATCTGTCGAGCGACTAACAAGTGAACTCTCTGTTTGGCCTTCGCTCAAGCCATCTGTTGAGCGAGGCTCGAGCGAACTGAGCCAGGTTCCACAAACCCAACATATATATGGGGCAAACAACGATCGAACAATGAAGGAAGAGCTTACAAATTCTCCCTTTTAATACATACATACATATCTATGTGTGTATATATATTACAAGTTTCTAATTCTTGGCTTGTACTTGCAACAAAATTGATCATGATGAAACATGTTTGAGATTCTAATGCTCAATTCAATCCATTACAATCATTTAACTTAAAGCTGCAATCTATCATTGGATTGCTTTAAAATGATATTATGCCAAATACAACAAAAATAAATAAATAAATAAAATAGTAGACTGGTTTTATGAAAGATTAATTATGAACTTACAACTTTTTTAAAACTCCATATAATATATGAAATAGGGGACGGTTTTGTGAAATTGAAATTCAGTTTTAATGAAAGGACATGATTATATGTGCGCATTATTAGTTAATTGTAATATATAATATAGTTGTAAAAGATTATTCAGTTTGAATACAAGTTGTTAGATCCTCTCTCCTAGTATTCTATGTAACATTATTTTTACCTATTATTAATTGATACATTATCATCATTGGCTTGAAAAAAGAAATTAAAACCATTTAAATAAACATATATAATTGATCATCTAAATAATAATAATAATAATAATAGTACTAATGCCAAAGATCTTTTTTTTTTTTTAAAAAAAATAATAATAATAATTTGACACACTAGGCAGCTCTAGCTAGCCGGAAACACTCAAAAAGAAGGAAAAGAAGAAGGGATAACCATCAAATCCCTCCTGTGACCCTTTCTTTTGTATACATCCTTGAATCTCTCTGTCCTATCTCTCCTCTCACCCATTTATAACCATCTCTCTCAGTCTCTCTCATCAACCCCTTCCTTAAAAGGTTCATGTCCATGCGTTGTGTATTATAGGGCATTGCATGCATATTTATATTTTGTTCCCCAAAAAAAAAACATTGTTTGTTTGTTTTCTCCAAAAAAGAGTCATCGCCTTTTTTTTGGTGCATATAAGATATAGGTGACAGATCGATATTCAAGATATGGGTCGTGTAAAACTGGAGATAAAGAGAATAGAAAACAACACAAATCGTCAAGTTACTTTCTCAAAACGTAGAAATGGCCTCATTAAGAAGGCTTATGAGCTCTCAATCCTCTGTGACATTGATATTGCTCTTATCATGTTCTCTCCTTCCGGTCGTCTTAGCCATTTCTCTGGCAAAAGAAGGTAAAAACAAAAAACCAAAATCATTCTTGATCAGCGCAGGCATATATATATATATATATATATATATATATATATATATATATATATATGTATGTATGTATATGCTGCATGCACCTCCTTTTCTCATGTTCTCATGTTTTTGCATGCTTTTTCTTTTCGTTTTCATTGGCCTTAATTCATATTATATTAATTGTTTATCAACTTAATTTCTTACACCAAATAATTTATATTCACAAAATATAGTTTTAGCTTGGAAAACATGTATACCTAAGGGACTAGAACCCTAAAACCTGTATACCTTGTCCTACCCAATGGATTATATATAAACCCCTATATTGTAATCTGATTTTTTTTGATAATTTTTTAATTAACCATGATTTTAAGCCATGGATGCATGCATGTCTGTGTGAATTTCTGGAGTTCTCTAATAAAAGATGCATGGATATGCATGTGCCATGATGATCAATATTTAATTATTTCTCATTTGTCTTGGAAATCAGGATCGAAGATGTTTTCACTCGTTTCATCAATCTTCCTGACCAAGAAAGAGAACAGTATGCTCCTAGAAATTGTCTCATTTAACAATATTGAATTAATTTATTTATTTTTCCCTTAAATTGGCTTGTTAATTTGATTAGTTTATTGATTTATTTGTTTGTTGCAGAGCTGTGGTTGAGAAAGGCAGGCACTGGTACTCTGTCTCTGTCTCTGTCTCTGTCTCTGTGTTTTTGTGTGGCCGCAATTAAATATGTCGTAACTCATTTCTTTCCTTTTGCAGTGACCTCCAAAACAAAGAGGTGAGGCAACATTATTTTAAACTTTTCATGTTGATATTGGTAATTTTTTCTTCCCTTTTATGGGGCAGCGGGTAAGAGTGCCATGCACCTTCTTCTCCTACCCTATTTTACAAGCAAAAAATTAAAATAGAATAAATTATTGATGAAATTCTAGTGTTGCATTATTGCAGCAGTATTTGCTTAGGACCTTACAGAAACTAAGGAGTGAAAATGACATTGCTCTCCAAATTGCCAAGTTTGTCTTCCCCTCTCTTTCATCATGTCTTGATCTATTCTTTGTTTTTCTTTTTAGTCTTGATTAATTTGAGTTATCAAATCATGTTTCCAATTAATGTTTTTCCTCTTTTCTGGATCAATGCTTCAAAAAAAAAAAAAATGAAGTCCGGTGGCTGTTAACTCTGAGATTGAGGTAATTAAAAAGAGATATTGGTTATAGGTCTCTTTGTCATGATCATCTTAACGAAATTGGGTTTAATTTTTTGTTTTTTTCTTACTATGGTTAATCTTTCTCATTCCAGGACCTCCAGCAGGAAATTGGTAGGTTACAGCAACAACTTCAAATGGCTGAAGAACAGATAAGGTCCCTTAATATAATATGGGAAAAACTTTATAATTTCTTGGGGTTATTATTATTATTATTATTATTATTATTATTATTATTATTATTATTATTATATATATGTAGTATTAGTTCATGGAGGCTTAATATTTTGAACTTAGGTTATATGAGCCTGACCCACTAAAGATCACATCCATTGGAGAGCTGGAATCCAGTGAGAAAAATCTTCTGGACATCATGACACGAATCATGCAGAGAAAGGTTTACATGAATATTGTTTCTCTTACAACTCTTTTCAATGATTCTAACATTTGATCTTAACATCATAATAAAAAGTAAACATTTTCTGTTTGTAGGAATATCTGTTGAGCAATCATTCGTCTACTTATGATCCATCCGGTATACAGGTATAATATATGAAACAACAATTCTATTTACAAATCTGATAATAGGAGGGTGACAAAAAGCCTTCAGTATTTCCTTCTAGGTCTTCTGTTGCTCTCTGCTAGGGTTTCCTAGTTGTTGTTTTCGATGGCTATCATCGGGGGTTTGCTTGGCCCCTTGACGTTGGCAGGAAGACCTCGGTCTTTTGCGGATTTGGTATCGTAGTCCCCTCAAGCCATTCCTAAGGTGATTGTGTTGTTTAGACAACCGAAAGTTCTAGAGGGTGAAGTACTTGTTCAAATCTCTAAGGGGGAATTGGATAGATCGGCATAGCCCTTTCAGTTTGCTGTGATTTTGAAGTTTTTGAGGCAGAGGCCTTCACTGGATAGGATCAGGGCTTTTATCCATGGGGGTTGGGATTTATTGAATCAGCCAATGATTTCTGCGATGAGGAACGTTTTTGTTAGGTTTTCTAATGAGGAGGATTTCCTAAAAGCGATGACTCGGGAGAGTTATGACGTTGAAGGAGTTGTTTATCGTATTTTTCATTGGTCCACAGATTTCAGTGAGGAGTCAGAACCGGCTATGGTTCTAGTGTGGATTATGCTTTCTGGCCTTCAACTGAATCTCTATCATGAATATTTTCTTAAAAGTATTACGACACCTATAGGAACGTATTTGTGGAGGGATAATGCTACGAGATGTGCAACTCGCACTGATGATGCTAGGGTTTGCGTTTTGATGAATATTTCCCAGGAGCCGATTAAATCTTTTTGGATTGGTACGCCGAGGAAACCTACGAGTCTTTTTCAGGAAGTGGTGTACGAAACCCTGCTGGCTTTTTGTGGCCGGATTCAAGGGCATAATCATAAAACATGTAAATGTAATGGGCTTCAACAGTTTGAGCCTTTGAGGTGGACGGAAAAAAAGGATGTCAAGAAGTTGGGAGGTGTTTGGGTTAGGAAAAAATCAGAGGTTCCGTCCAATAAGTAAGTTCCTCATGGGGAGATAGCTGAAGATGTTTGTTTAGCAGAGGGTGAATTAGTGAATGATAAGGGTCTGTCTGTTGGGGGAGATAATGTGATCGCTCCAGTCGTGGGTGGTGTGAGGCATTTTATGGGTGCAAGTTAGAGTGCGGGGCCTGGGATCATGCATGATCAGTATGGTAGCCAGGAGGAGGAGAACATGGTTACGTGCGCAGATGGTGATCTGGTGCATGGGAATATTGGTGGGGCCCACAAGGAGGTGGTCTTGCTTAAAGGTGATGTTCTAGCACGTGAAGACTTGGAAAAAGGTGGGGCAGAGTCGGTTTGTTTGGTTTTGGTGGCCTAGGTTCCTATGGAGGGAGTTGTTTCGGGGGGTCGCGATGGTATAGGGGAGGCCACTCTTGTGAGGGTTGAAGCGGTAGGCGATCTTGAAGAGGGAATGCATGTTGTTGTTTTTTTCTGATGGGGGTGAGGAGAAAGCGGCTTCGAAGAATGATAGCAAATGGGGTCTTCCTCATTTGGGGAAGGAGAGGGATGGTTCTTCGGATTCAGAACTTGTGAATTGTAAGGACAGGAAAAATGGAAGAATATTACGTAGCTCTACCCGGGCTCCTAGCAAGCCCTCTCACCTGGACTTATGATAGATAAGATTATGTTCTGGAATATTTG
The DNA here is from genome assembly GCA_022457165.1 of Juglans mandshurica. Taxonomy (NCBI): domain Eukaryota; kingdom Viridiplantae; phylum Streptophyta; class Magnoliopsida; order Fagales; family Juglandaceae; genus Juglans; species Juglans mandshurica. The sequence continues at coordinate 3,301,462 of CM039629.1, read as the reverse complement.
AGGGCTTGGGACCTCGAAGAGTAGACTTCGATCTCTCCTGAAGAAGTTTAAACCCAAGGTTCTCATTGTGGCTGAGCATTTTAAGGAGGATAGTAAGATGTTAAGATGGCAAAATATGTTGAGGTTTGATGCCAGTTTTTCGAATGGTGCGCAGGAGGGTAAGTTGTGGATTTTCTGGGAAGCGAAGGTGCAAGTTAGTGTTCTTGGAGCTTCTAATCAACAGGTGACGATGCTGATTTTCGAGAAGAATTTATCTTTGGTGGTTTCAGTTGTGTATGCAAAATGTTTGTATTTGGAGAGACGGTCTCTATGGTCTGACTTGATAGGCTTTAGTTCGCTTGCTCTTCCATGGGTGGTTCTTAGGGATTTTAATATTATTTGGGAAGATAGTGAGAGAAGGGGTAGTAATCCGAGCTTGCCGAGTGCAATGGAGGATTTTTGTAGGTTTATGGATGCTGGGGGTCTGGTGGAAATTCTTTTTAGTGAGAACAAGTTTTCTTGGTGTAATGGTCATGGCGGGATGGCTAGAAGTTGGGCTCGTTTGGATAAAGCTCTATGTAACTCTAAATGTTTGGATTCTTTTCCAAACAGTTCTCTGAAATAATTGCCTTGTTTGACTTCGGACCACACACCAATGATTCTTGGTTTGTGATCTGAGTCTTCATTTTTCGAAGCTGAAAATTAAGGAGTGCATGGTTGATAATATTTGGGATGTAGATCTCTTGGTTCAGCTTGTGGGAAGGGAGTTAACAGATAGTATTATGTCTTCCATAGGGTGCACGAAGGAAGGCACGGGGTGTCTTAATTTGGATGGGAAACTCGGAAGGTGAGTTCACTACTCGAAGTGCTTGGGATTATGTTTGAGTAGTAGCCCCAAAAAATCATTGATCGGACTGGATATGGCATGCCGCTATACCAAAAAAAAATTATGTTGTAATGTGGAAGGGTTTTTCAAATAGTCTTAGTGTGGATGAGCGTTTAAGAAGGATTGGCATCCCTGTGGTATCAAAGTGTGAGTGTTGTGAGGAAGGTACTTTCGAAGACTTAGACCATGTTCTTTATCAGGGTAAAACTGTTGTAGCTATATGGAGAAAATGCTCAAACCTTCCAGGCATCCCTTACGTTGCTAATAGGACATGGCGAGAGATAGTGAAGGCTTGGTACAAGTGCACGTCAAAGTCTTCTCATGTGGGTAATATGGTCGGGATTATTCTAACGATTGTTACTTGAAGCTTTTGGTGCTGGCGTTGTATTGCTCGCATGGAAGGAAGGAGGGAATCGATTGATTCTTTGTGGAGATCAGTCAGATATTGGATTGTTTGGGTTAGAAGCAAGTTAAAGGAGGCTTCTCAATTAGCTTGGCGTGATATGGATATTTTGAGGGAGTTGCAGTTGCTGATTAAGCCTCTGAGGAAGAAGAAGATCAGTGTTGTGTCTTGGCAGAAATTGAATCAGGGATGGTTCAAGTTGAATGTCGACAGTAGTAGTTTGGGAAACCCAGGGGTTTCCGGTGCCGGTGGGGTGTTGCAGGATGATCAGGGGATATTGCAGTTCGCTTTTGCTGAATTCACTGGGATGGCTTTTAATAATAAAGCCGAGCTGATGGCTTTATTAATTGGTCTTCACAGATGTAAGGAAGTGGGTATTGCCAATGTTATTCTGGAGTTGGATTCATTACTGGTGGTAAATTGGTTGAGGGAGGGAAGATGTCGTATATAGTATTTGGCGGAGATATTGAGTATGCTGGAGGACATAAGCTTTTTGGTTCAACATATATATCAGGAAGGAAATGCGGTGGTGGATTTTCTTGCCAAGATGGGGAGTAGTGGCTGTGCTAATGTATGGTATTTGTAGATGGGTATTCCGTATTTTATGCACTGATAAAATTGGTTTGCCTTACTTACGAAAGACATAAGTTTTTGGGCTATCTTCGGGCTATAGAGGAGGTTTTTTTTGCTATTTGAGAGTTACATGAGTTGGGTTTCTTGGGTATATAGAGGAGTTTTTTTGCTATTTGATTGTAATAAGGTTGCTTTGCGCGTGTATTTTTATAAGGTATTTCTTGGCCAAAATTAGGGGATCATGAGATAGTTAGTATATAACAATATTTAACTTTTAAACTTTCTTTTGACTGTACTGAATCACAGTAGGTGATGTGTTAATATACTGACTTGCAAGAACCAAGATTTATTATTAAATTAGTATAATGACCGTTTTGATTTTTATGAACAACTAGCAAGGGATGCCAGCCTCTTTCGAGCATGAAGTTGTAAGTTGGTTGCCCGATGGTGGTCACAACCATGGACAAATGTTTGATGCATCTGCTTCTCTCAATCAATTAATGAGGTAAAGTTGCCACCTTTACACAAGCTAGCTAGCTCTCTATATATATATATGTTAAGGAAAAGAAAAGAGAGCTGTGAAAGAATTAATAGAGTTGCTAACCAAAATACATTTGGCAACTATCCATAATTAATTAATTAATTAACCTGTAATTAAGAATTCTTCCATTCTAACTAATTCGTATTGGCTTTTATGAATTATTTTTAGACTTACATATATAATACAGGGAGCTATCATCAACAGTGTATGATCCGTTCTCGCAAGGAACCAGCTCAAACACTGATCCTCGTAGCATGAGTACCGACGGAAACCTCACGGCATGGCCTCAAGCCTACAACACGACTGGGCACCACTCCGCCACCACTATCTTGCCACCAACTCCATTCCCTCCAATTCAGGTTTTCTCGCAATTATATAATATTTTCTACAACTTGAAAAGAGATAGACATACTTGTAGACTTAAATCATAAATATTATTACCTATAAATATATATGGTTTATATTTTGTATATACACGTATCTTTTTCAAATTAGAAAAAAATAAATAAATTGAAAAGTTGTAAGAAATTACTCAAAGTGTAAGAAAAGTTATTGCCCAAGGACTTTGAAATTAATTTATTTTGTAAGAAATCTATATCTTGGGCTTGTGATAGTTTGATTTTAAGTCCATTCACTCGTGATATTTATTTATTTTGTTAACATGTGGTGTAAGTGCAAATCTAATTAATGTTACTCGATATATAATTTTCATATATCATCAGCATGGAATGGTGGGATCAGAGGTGCCGGAGATGATGGCACATCATGATCAGCAAGTGGAGATCCAAATCAATGGTTCGCACGTTCATGTGGATGATGAAGTTGCAAATTTTGAGACCAAATTAAGTCCATCGGCTTGATGGGGAAATGTTCTTGTTCTTTGTGCTTTTTCCTTTCTTTTTTCTTTAACGAAGGTTTTGTATGATAATTGAGCAGATTTTTGGGTGTTCTTATTATGTGTTTAGCCAAACGTATGAAAATAGCTTTTACTGCTAACATAATTCCAATTTGTTTGATGAAATTTCAATTTTTATTCTCTTTTAGATCAATAGACTTATAGAAGTACTACAGGCACAAGAAGATTTTACATTTTTTTTTTAATAACCTCTATAAACTTTACTGATATAAACCAAGTCTTTCATTACAAGTTCTCTCTTTCTCAGTAATTTTCCTAATACAATTTGGTATCTCCTCTATCCAAACAAATTCTGTGTCTAAACGTAATGCTTCCTTTGCTAAAGTGTGTGCTGCTTCATTTGCATTTCTGTATACAAATTCAACACTCCAATCTTTCCATAAGCTAATTAAAATCTTGCTAGCTTCCACGATGCTCCCAAAAACAGACCTATCTTCATCTTGATTATTAATTGCCTTGACTATCAGTTGGGCATCACCTTCAAAAATCACTCTTTCCATGTTCAAGTCCATGCATACTTCCATTGCCTTCCATAATGCATAGCTTTCTGCAACTGCTGGATGGTCTACATTACTCTGTTGGCCCTCAACTACAACCAATACTTCTCCTTCTTCATCTCTAATAATAACACCTATTCCCATCTTCCTTTCTTTTTGGTCCAAAGAAGCGTCCCAGTTGGCCTTAACATACTCTCTCTCAGTTTCTTCCATACATGGTTCCTTAAATCTACATTGTTGCCAACTCTGTCAATACTTTTCACCTGAGCCAAAAGAAACTCATCGAGGCCTTCTTTTGCAATCCTTATAACTTGACTTGGGCTTTTGAATACTCCCTCAAAGATGAGTTCATTTCTCCTTTGCCATATACCTCTCATGACAGAAGCTATCTCTCCCAACTCTGCCTTACCCACCTTATTCGCCATCTTCTCCCACAAAGAAAGCAGGTCATCTTCATGTAAACTCCACTTCTGTAATGTCTTGTTGAATTCTGCCCAGACATCACTAGCAGCTGGGCACTGCCAAACAACATGCATGACAGTCTCCTCCATCTCTTTACATATAGGACATATTGAATCCTCAACTATTTTCCTCAGCTGCAGATTCCTTCTTGTGGGTAATATTTCATTCCCTGCTTTCCACATGAATAGCTTGACCTTCCCTGGAACTTTTAGTTCCCACATGTCCTTCCATCTTCTATCCCCTTCTCTTCCCCTAGAAGACTCACCTCTTTTTGCCCTTTTGCTGTCAAACTCCAGAATATAAGCACTCTTTACAGAAAACTGCCCTTTCTCTTCATAGTTCCAAACCAGTTTATCTTCAACTTCCATTCTGCTTAGAGGGATGCTAGAGATTATCTCAGCTTCTTCTTTGTTAAAAATATTTTTAATTAACAAGTCATTCCATTCTCCACATCCTTTCATGAGTTCACATACCTTAGCCTCTTTATCCAATAAGGAAACTGGTGACTGAATGCTAAGAGTTGAAGAAGAGGGTATCCATTTTTGTCCCCAAATCTTGATGTTCTTTCCATTGCCCACCCTCCACCTCAATCCCTTTCTCAGTAGCTCTGCTGCATTCCATACGCTTCTCCATATCAGTGATGGACAGTGACCCAATTTAGCTTCTAAGAAAGATGAAGATCTGAAATATTTCTCACGAAAAATCTTGGCTACCATACTACTTGGATTTTTGATTAACCTCCACCCTTGTTTGGCTAGTAAGGCCAGATTAAAACAATCAAAATCTCTAAATCCCAGACCTCCTCTATCTTTCTGATCTCCCATTTTCTCCCAACTGCACCAGTGAACACAGTTTGTTTTCTGACTATTCCCCCACCAAAATTTTGCTAACATCATGTTAAGCTCAATACAAAGTCTTTTTGGTAATTTGAAAACACTAATAGCATATGTAGGTAAAGCTTGGAGTACGGCCTTAACAAGGATTTCTTTCCCAGCTGCAGATAGAAAGATGTTTTTCCAGTTATTGATTTTCTTCCAAACCCTCTCTTTAATGCTTCTCAAAAGTATTATACTTGGACTTTCCAACTAAAGGGGGGAGCCCCAAATATTTTTCATAACTACCTCTCATAACTTCACCCCTTAGCTCCTTGATCCTCTTTTTAACCACCTCTCTCGTATTGGAACTAAAAAAAACTGATGTTTTATCTATGTTTAAATACTGACCTGAAGCCCTTTCATAGATCTTCAACATCCTTTGAAATCTAAACCATTCCTCCTCATTTGCCCTTCCAAATAAAAAACAATCATCAGCAAATAGTAAATGGTTCACACGAGTTCCTCCTCTTGCCACAGTTACACCCCTTGTTTCACCTCCAGAATCTGAACTATTGAGCAATGAGCTTAAACCTTCAGCACAGAGGATGAAAAGATAAGGAGACAGTAGATCTCCTTGTCTCAACCCTCTATGAGGAATTATTCTTTCACTTGGTCTTCCATTAATGAGCACTGAGTAACTCACTGTTTTAACACAACTCATAACCAAGTCTGTCCACTTTTTACACAATCCCAGTTTTATCATAACTTCCTCCAAGTAAATCCATTCAATTCTGTCATAAGCCTTCGACATGTCGAGCTTGATAGCCATACTCCCTTTTCTACCTTTCTGCCTTGCCTTCATAGTATGCAACACCTCATAAGCCACCATTATATTATCAGTAATTAACCTCCCCAGGACAAAAGCACTCTGGTTTGGAGATACCAAGTGTTCTAGAACTTTCTTTAATCTGTTTGCTAGGACTTTTGACATTATCTTATAAGCCACATTACATAAGCTTATAGGTCTAAAATCACTAGCTAATTTAGGATCCTTCACCTTGGGGATAAGAGCTATATAAGTGTAGTTCACCAAAGAGCTCAAGGAATTACCATTCAGCCATGTTAAAACAGTTTTACTCACATCATCTCCCACTATATGCCAATGTTTTTTATAGAAGCAAGCACCAAATCCGTCTGGGCCAGGAGATTTCAAAGGTGCCATCTGTTTTATTACTTCCTCAACCTCAACTCTTGTAAAAGGTCTTGTTAAATTTACATTCATCTCATCTGAAACTCTTGGTGCCAAGTTCTTCAAACAGTCTGTGACCTCTGCCTTACTAGGTCCTGTAGAAGTAAACAACTTCTGAAAATATCCATTGAAAACCCCTTCCAATTCAGTTGGACTCGATAAACTTCTATCCTCCTCATCAAATATAACTTTTATGGCATTCCCTCTTCTTCTTTGATTAGCACAACTGTGAAAAAACTTTGTATTTCTGTCACCTAGTTGATACCAGTTCAGTTTTGCTTTTTGTTTCCATTTCAAATCATCTTTCTCAAGCATCTCACCAATCTCACCTTGTAACCTTTTAATCTCTTCTATAGTATGCATCCCTTCCATTTCTTGTAAACTTTTTAATCTCTCTGATTTTTCTCTTATGGACTTCCCCTTCTCCCTATCTACCTGTATACTCCACCTCATCAATGCTCCCTTGCTTTCTTCCAACAAACAATTCAGCCTCTTGTCATTGCCCCCCTGCCATACCTTTTTAATCACATCCTCACAATCCTCTTCCAAAGCCCATTTTGCTTCATATCTGAAAATCCTCTGCCTCTTCCATTCTTTTTTCTCTATCTGGTTCATCATTAGCAGTATAGGTCTGTGGTCAGAGCTTCTATCTACAAGAACTTCAACCCAACCTTCCTTAAAAATTTCTTTCCAAGCTGAGTTAACTACTGCTCTGTCCAACCTTTCTTTAGTGAATATCTCATCCTCATGCTTATTACTCCACGTAAATTTGTCCCCTCTCCACCCTAAATCAAATAAACCTCCTTCCTCTAACACTTCTCTAAATCTTGACATTTGTTTTTCAGGTCTTGATCTACCTCCCAATTTTTCATCATGAGTTAGTATTTCATTAAAATCTCCCATTACACACCACCCGCAGCTAGCTAATGGCTTCAAAGAACCCAAAAGTTGCCAAGATTCTTCTCTCATACTGGTCTCTGGATTCCCATAAAAACCAGTTAATAACCATCTCTCCTTCTTACCCCCCTCATTTGTAATCCAAGCACTTATATGTCTTTGGGAATAATTCAGGATTTCAACCTCCATTGAAAAATCCCAAAGAAGCATTAAACCCCCCTTCCTTCCTACTGGTTCAACCACAAAACAACCATCACAATTCAATCTTCTTTTTATCCTTTCACTTTTACCACTCCTCATTTTTGTTTCCATCAGAAAAACCACATTGGGTCTCTTATCCTTCACCATTAGGCAAAGGTCTTGAACTGTCCGAGGGTTCCCAAGCCCTTGGCAGTTCCAGCTTAAGGTTTTCATAAGGATTGGTGGGGCTGCTTAGCAGCCTCTACCTCAATAAAAGAGTTCACACCCTCATCACCTTTGCTATTACCCCTCGCTTTCTTATAAAATTCCACCAGCTCTTCCTCACCATTCTCCTCTCTCTCATTTCTTTTTGCCAAACAACTCGTCTCTTTCAACTTGCCCCCATTTCCTTTCTCTCTAGCCCTTCCCTTCCAAGCCCCACTTAATTTCCTTCCACTCAGTGACTCTACCTCACAACCCCTCTCACTATCCACCCTCTCTAATACTTTTACCTTCCCTATATTTTCCCCATTTTTATTACCCCCAACTTCTTTTACCATCTCTTCTTTTTCCCTCCCATCTTCTTCTCCTCTCACACTTTCTACCACCTTCTCACCTTTCTCCCCCTCCTGCACTGTTATCTCAGGATCCCTTTGTTCCTCTCTAATTTCTTGTCTTGAGATAATTTTTAAAATGTTCTCCCTCCCTTCTCCATCTGTATTTTCCATCTTTTTCCTTTGAAATCCCAAAGAATTAATCCCTCCCTCTCTCTTTTTTCCTCTAAACCCTGCTCTCATCCAAACACCATATTGAGCCTCCCCCTCACCCTTCCCTATACACCCGTGTTCCCCGTGTAGGATACACCCACACCTAAAACAGATATGAGGCAACTTCTCATATTTAAATTGAGTCCATAAGTTCTTACCTCTAACTGTAATAGATCTCCCCCTCGCCAATGGCTTCTCTATATCAACTTCAATCAAAACCCTTAGGTATTCCCCCAGCCACATCCATCCTCTTGGGCATCCACTTCCTTGACTCTACCAATCGTGCCTCCTATGATCTCCCCTCTCACCTTATTCATACAAACCAATGGGAGTTCGTGCATCTGGATCCAAAAGCACTCACTTCTGAAATTTATTTTTGAAGGAGGAGTTAAACCATCGTACTGCTTTATCACAAACAGTTGGTTGTCAAAAAGCCAAGGTCTCCCCTCCATTATACGCTGCTTGTCTGCATGGTTTACAAAAACCATCACAGACATTGTCTCCTACCCCCTTAAACTTGACTCGTTTGCTGATTCTCCACACCTTTGCCATAGTTGATTCAACCACAGCTTGGTTGATGCTCCTTCCTGTCCATATCTTCCCTACCAAGCTTAGTTCTTCCTTACAGTGCAACCTTTCCAAGTTTTCATCCCCATTATCATCCCCAAAATCAATGTTCAATGCTTCTTCCTCCGTCAATCTGAGCTTTTCCCATTTGTTTTCCAAATCTTCCATTCTTTTCCACCACCGTAGTATCTCTTTCATGCCGTGTTTTCTAGACAAAACCACCTTGCTTCCGTACCAGCCACTATAACAAACGCTTTCCCCACCGTACCACCACCTCCAAAATTCAGTTAGAATCTAGGTGGACCCCACATCACCTCATTTCTCTAGAGAGAAAATGAGAGACGACTGAAAAATTAATAGAAAAATAATATTGTCTTTTACAAAAATAAACGTTCAAATTGATATATGATACATTAGATGTATTTTATAATAAAAATAAGTTTACAATTTAACATAACACATCAAACAAAATCAGTTTGTGAGTTTACTTTTATTCAATCTCTTTGTGGATAAAGTATTTTTCTAAAATTATCCCACCCCTAAGATACCAAAAATAGTTAAAACTTGCTCTTTGTTATTTTTCTCTCTCATTTAAGAGACCCAAATTTGCCGTGAGGGAGAGTGGCTGTAAAAAGTTTTGGTTTAGTCGGAAACTCACTTTTTCCACCAATTTGGTTGCTGACTGGGTCGTGGCAGATAATTCATGGCGAATACTATATTAGCCACCAACTTTTCATTTCATGGCAAAGGCATTGTTTTTCCCACGACAACAAATTGCGGCAAAACAAGTTGTTCTCCGTGGCAAAATGAGGACATTGTGGTGACAAATAGGCAATTTATCCATGAAAGAAATAGTCGGAAAATCTTTTTAGTCATGGATGAAAACTTTTGGTGACAAAATTACTTTTTTAACCTTGACCTCCGTCGTACGTAGCTAAAAATAATCTAATCATTACAACTTTCCCAACTTCCAATACAAAATAAAATAAACAATTCAACTTTTTCAAATCCCAAAACAAAAATAATATTAAAAAATATATTCTAACAATATTTTATTCAATTTTTTAACTTTAATCTCAACTCATCTCATCTCATCTCATCTCCGAAAACAAACGGGCCCTTAGTATCCACCATGAAGTATTTTGGGAAATACGTATTCTCCGTGACAAGTAATCGTAGCAAAATTCATTTATCCATGTCGGTTGTTGGTGACAGAAGACTAACCTAATTTTTACAGTCATCACAATAGCATTTATGTTGATGGCAAAAGTGGTGGGAATTAGTCCCTCCCATTATATTAATTTGGTGGGAAACTAGTGTTTCTGTTGAAGTTATACGATTGCAAAGGCTTCATTTAACATCAGTGTTGTTGGCCGGAAAAGAACCCATTTATTTTGGGAAGATTTATCCATGACTACAGGCCTGCAGGAAAAGACTTTTTTCCATGACAATTTCACGCCGGCTATAGTTATAGGAATTCCATTGGCATGTACCATTTTCCCACGAATCGATTATGTGAGCAGTACCATTCAGGGAAAATCAATTGTTGAAATTCTACTAAGTGCACCCACATTCCTTTTGCCAGGGAGTGGCTATGAGTGTATAAACTGTGTAACATATTTCCAACCAAATTAAATGCATCATCACATGATGCAAGAAATTTTACTCATGTTAGAATTACTATCAGATTTCCACAACCCAATTCTGAATGTAGAATCAAACCAAGATACAATACCCATTGGGATTCTTCTGGGAATTCAAGTTCAGTAGACTTTGTGTGTATCACTTTAAACTACTCATGCTCCAAACAACAAATTTCGTGCATCACCACACCTCTCTCTGGGATAGTAGAATAGAGTTACAAAACTTTTATTTTTCATGTACATTTTATCTCAACCAAGTCTAAAATATACACATTAGTATTATTAATATCACAAATGGTACTGACCAAGCACCATTGAGGAGTTTTCTGATTTGCACATATCCTAAGCAGTTAGGAAGTGGGTTTAACCTACTTCTAACTACTTAGTGTGTAGGTTATCTTAGCATATAAACTAATCAAAACGCAATTGTTTATTAATTCCTGCAACTTAAGGGGTTCCAATTGAGTGTGTGTGTGATATCATATATAATTGGAATTCATACGTGACTTGAAAAAAACAAGGCTGCATGTATTAATTCTGAAACAATTGAAGAAATACAGCCCCAGTGAATATCGTTTATCTGAAACTACTCTTCATCTCCACCAACTCCTGCTCTACATTGCATGATCCATATGGCTGAGCTGAGATTTGCTCCAACTTGTAAGTTTCCAAAACTGGTGATATTAGCCTACTTGGTCAGTTTTCAGCCTTATGCAAATCTCAAATCCATGCATTAAACCAGTGGAAGGTAACTGGTTTAGAGCTTACCCATTCATAAGAACTAGAACCTGTCCCTATCAAGCTAGAAAACCAAAAGGCATATCTTCTCCCCCAACAATTCAAGAGAGACTACCAACAACTCAAAAGTCAACTACACTTCCTACTGGCCGTATCCAATACTGGTTTATAGATATCCACCCTAACTATAATATGCAATTACCAAAATCTGTATTGAGGGACATAGGTCCATGGCCATTAGATTGTTACATATCCAATAAACAATCCACAAAAAAAACCCCACAAAAAACTCAAGCAAGTGAGATGCCTAAGCATCTTGGTGAGTCTCTCTATGAGACTCACTACCTCCCTTTAACTCAGTGATCCGATAGTTCATTAGGAGTTTGTCATGCTTAGAAAAATTCTTCCTCAACTCTTCAATATCACACATCATTTGGTCTAGTTTGCTCTTGTACATTTCCTCATCACTCTTATTCCATTAATTCTCTTCCGATAGATGAATAAATGCTCTACTCTTCTTCATGGAAGGAGAGGGGTCCGAAATGACCATGTGCCCCATCCCTATTGCGTACCCAGTTTTGTGTCCCAACACTTCTTTTAATATAGTATCAGCCACTTCTTCAACATCCTCTTCAGGCTCTTTTTCAGCTAACCTCTCCACCATTAGATTCTGAAAAAATTACATGAAAGGAAAATCAACATTGCTGTTAAACACCTATGCAACCTATAGTCTATTGTAAAATTAAATTAAACACAATCTTACATAATTGTGTTCAGTTGCTGCATTGATGAATTTACCATTTCATGTTGACCAGTCCTTATAGAATGCAACCATATTTGGCGCCATGCCCCGCTGAAACACACAAGGTTATGTTAAGTTATAGCTAATTTAACAGATTATAGGACTGATATATACCCATAATTATCACAAACATTCTCCTCTAATATCCGTACAAAGGATTTCCGCCCACTGGTATGTTTGACTTTTGTCTATTTGAACTGTTTCTTTTGGACTTCTCTTGCATTTGTTTCTAAGAAATTAAATCACATTTACAAATAGTGTAATAGTAGTTTAACATAATAAGCAAAAACGAAACCATTTTCATATATACTTCTATTTGTAAGGCACCTAACACTATGTAAAAAAATCAATTTTACTGAGCTTTAAACACTTAATGCTAATCTGACACTTAATTACAGTATACCTTGAATGTCGGACTTGCCCACCGTTCACATAGCTTTTTCCATACAAGTTTATCCACCATCTCTGTACCACCACATAGGGCCTCTTCATGTGATGCATATTTTAAATACACTTTGTGTAGTGCATATTGATATGCATTATACTTATCGCCCAAATGTGTTACAACCATCTCACAATGGTTGTCTCTTGTCCAATCTAGAACAAAATCTGCCTACTCAATATCAAATATGCACTTCATTACAAGATTGTTATCAAACATGTGATCATCCATATGAGTAAGCAGCCAACTTTTGCAACACGGTAGTAGAAAGTAACATGTCCTACCCTAACTCGGTCAATAAGCTCTTGCTTTTTGTCTTCAGGTACATAACTCCAACTAACATGCCTCATGTTAGCATGTACTTTAATAATGCTCGTCAGTCGACCAGTGAATATGGAGGCATTCTCGCCTCAATGACCATCTTGTATAACCAACAGTATCTTACCCACCTTCCTAAGTCGTTCAAATAGCGTGTCATTCGCTAGGCCTCGACCTCGTTTCTTACTAGGTGAATCTACATTAAGACATCAATTGCATGTAACCTAATCCCCTTATTTGCATCCATGAACCAGGAAATATTTAGTACTTGTCAAGATTGTCAAATTTTGACTACATCACATAATAATATCATGCAAACTCCTCAGAAAAAAATTAATGGCATACCTGTATTAGTCTGATCCTCTCCAACATGGCTCCACACATAGCCTCTTGTGCACCCGCACCTCCTACATCTTGCATCGATTCATTTGACTCTGGCTCGTCCCACAGCGTGGTTCTCGGCAGCATCGCTTCTGCTTCTGCTTCTGGAATGCTACCAATGAGAGCTCTATCCCCCCCCCCACGAAACTTTATAGATCTTACCATCCTTGGCTTTGCTAGAATTTCATACCCAACTCAGTTGTAACATGCAACCAATTTGTGAGAGAATAGATTACATGCTATTTAACGTACTAAATATCATGTAAACTAATATACCGACCTCTAATTTTTTTAGTTGGTGCCATTATAATGCTCTACTTGGTTGCATACTAAAGCCACATCTGAAAAAATAAAACCAATTTGGAGAGTTTTAAGTTTGAGCTCCTGCTATTAACCACATGTACTCTTTCATCCTCTATTTCCAACTGAAACAGGAACACTGTTCTGTATGCCCATTTTGTGAAACTTTTGTATTCTTTTTGTAAGAGAGTGGGGTGGTAGACTAACCAATTGGAACCCAACTTGGTTTTTAGCCAAAGCAAAGTAGTTTTTGTAATGTTCATTTAACATACTGCATACTCAAAGAACAAGAGCTATAACAATTGGCCACTTGAATTGATATTAGTACCTGATGAGTCATGTCAACTCAGTAACTGGAATGCTAAATTTATTTTAAAGTCAGAAATGCAATAATAAAATAATCGATATTTGTTCCTGCTATTGCATATGTTTACACTTTTATAAGTCTACTGAAATCTCCCAATGAGGGAAACATCTACCCTCATGACATCCAAATACTTTTTCTAGCTTTTATACTATGTATTTGAACCTTCACTGACCTGTTTTCTAGCATGTGCCAGATAACAGGGCAGTTCTGTGTTTTCTACATGCATTGACATGCAAAACAGTTGCCCACTGTAATAACTAAATATCAGGTGGTAGATAACAAAAAATAATTCCTATTATTGAGAAAAAAAGATAAACAACTATAATAGGATAAAAAAAAAAAGGCAAGTTAAAAAAAAACATATAAAGATGAAATGGTTGTAGGTGGCCTGTGTAAACTGCATCAGCAACTCAGTACAAAAAACCCAATCACAGAATAAGGATAAGGCAAGAGAGACAAAAGGCTAGTTAGAACCTAGCGGTGGGTCTGGCTTTCATGGCCGTAGGTGAATGAGAGAAAGCTTTATGTGTAGTTTATGTAATAGGTTTTAAACATTTGAAAATGCTGAAGTGGAAGAAAAGAAGCAACTCTATGGTTAGCAAGACAGAGGTGAATCAGATAATACTGAAGTGTAGTTTATGTGAAGAAGATAGTTTGAAAGAAGTTTAAGTGGAAGAAAATAAGCATGTGCATGCAAAATCATACTTTACCAAACCTGATGCTAGAGCTGGAACCACTTGACCTCGCTGGAACAAGAACAACAGCGAGAACCCCTTGGATATTTCTAGACTTCAGAGTGTGTCGTTCCTAATTGAACCAGAGAGAAGCAACTCTGTACAAAATACCACTTTTTGTCTAACATAGGATTGACCGCCACTTGTCCATTAGAAATACCTTCGTATCAACTAGGATTTGACCCATGGCGCCATTTCCCAATTGAAAAAAAAATTACTATCCCGCCCTTTACCTCATCTCCCGCCCCTTACATATTCCAATTACCAAAGTATTGTTATATATTATCATCACAAAAAATACTCAATTTTCAGGTGCAACAGTATTTTTATTTATATTCTAGAAATTGCTTACCATTTTTTTTACTACCATGTTCCGAAATTAAGCAACAAACTTAGGCAGGAGTTGTGAGAATACCATCAATAACAAACATGGTTAGTTGCATGAATTTTCAACTTATTTCACAATTTCTAAATTCCTCAACATAATCTAGAAATTGTAGACGTTATTTTTTATTCTCATGCTCATAAATTATACAACATACTTGGGCAGGAGTTGTTACATAGAAACAATAATATCTGATGTTTAGTTGGCAAAGCTAAAGGTTTTTTATTCCATTTTAAAATCCTCAACAAATTTTACTGCTTATGGTATACTGTGTATTTAAATTCCATGTTGCCAGCCACACCTCAGAGCTGTGGCTTTTTTTGTACAACCTTAAGTTCAAAATTAAGACCACCTAAATGCATAGTTGCTTCCAATTTTACTTTTTAGATGTGGGTTTGTTTGCATTTCCTGATTTGTTGGATATGGTGTTGTATTCATATTCTTTACCAAGTTTTTGAACTGGACAATACTCCCACATGGGTATTGTGCCACAACCATCATTCTCCATCTGGGGTGCAAACCGAGAGTTAAGGGTCTACCATGATCCCTTTGCAGCCCTCTAAGGGCTTGTGATCCTCCCCATGCATATACCTCCATTTTGGGCTAATAATTTGTGAGTGGTTGTTTATCTAGACGCCTATGCTCTGGCAACTCAAAGAACATGGGCATCATCCCACTGCCACAACCTTTGACGCACTTTACTAAGTAGCTTATAGGGGTTTGTAGCACGTTACCTTTAAATAATTTCTGAAATCTGCACACAACGTAAAAATTACTGGTCAATAACCTTTTACCCAATTTTACTAGCACACAAAAAATTGTGTTGTTTTCCTTTATTACAAAATAGCCAACTACCAAATTTCAGTCCTTAAATGTTAAAGACTGGCTTTTGCACATGGTTGGTAAGCAAGATTAGAAAACTATGTGTGCTAAGTATGAGTCCTACAACATGATAACCAACCAAAACCCTTATATAGTTATGAGAAACTCTTCCTACTAGTTTTCTTCTTATCTATGATGAAAAGTATAGAAAACTTGACGTCTTATGGCGCTACTGACTTCCACTTAAGTCAATCACATATATGAGTTAGTTGCATGAATACACTTTATTACTCAATACAATATAGCTACTAACTATATGCAACCAAGAAGGAAATACATCGAGCATGTATTTTGTAATATTTATGGAACCTATGAGTAACCTGGAGAAGAATGTAGTTAATAGAATATCAATCCTGCAGCTTGGCATGTAGTCCCTCTTACAACACATAAGAATTCATGACACCACAATGGGTGCGCATGGATTTATTTGTGTTAAAATCTCAACAATGCATGGAAAAGCAAACCCAATGTGTCATCTAACATATGGCGTATCTTATACAAGGATGTGAATTCAATATTAAGACCACCTATCGCAAATTTAAGGACTGAAACCCACAAAGTTAATTGTCAACCAAGTCACAAATACAAAGCCTAATATTTAAAAATATCATCATCCTCCTCATTCAACTGATTCTCAGCCTCGCTACTAGATTTATCATCGGCACATACGTCCTCCAGTCTCAATTCATCGTCAAGTACTTCATCATCAAAGAAGACATCATCATCAACTGATTGTATCGGATCTTGACGTGATACAATATCTGGATCAACAGGCAAATGCTCTGAATCATCTCGATTCAATAGCTCGGGCATGGCTGGTCCACTCTTGAGAACAAGGGGATAATTGTTAGTGTTATTGTCACCATCATCATCTGAATCACCATCCAATGTTTCGTCATCGTCCAACCCATCCTCAGCAGTATTAGTTGCTTGAATGTTGTAAACATTCCTACTTGTAATTTTATGGACGACTTGCCAACTTCCCCCCAATATCGGATCAGGGAGATAAAAGACTTGACTTGCTTGGGAGGCAAGGACGAAAGGCTCATCTTTATACCATTGCCTAACAGTATTGACTATTGTCAATTTGTCCCTGACATGTATCCCCCTTCTCGAGTTGCCAATGTCATACCACGCGCACTGAAAGAGATATACCTTACGCCAACCCATGTAGCGTAACTCTATAATATCATGCAACACACCATAGAAGTCAAAATGGGATCCCTGATGCTCGCCATGCACAACCATCCTGCTGTTTTGACTGCAGCGATACCTTTCACGCTCTTTCATATGAAACCGAACACCATTCATTATGCATCCGACATAAGATGCGACCCATGGATCTGGACCACATGCTAAGGCATATATCTCATCGGTTATCGAAGTAGGCCTAACTGAACACACCTCTCGAATCTACCACACAGAGAAGATTTAATATGAATTAGTTATATGTGTAATTTTAGAAGAATTTAGTTATATATGAAGCAGTTTTGTATCTTACGCATGATCTGAACCATGATGAGAATTGACTTTGGTGCCTACGGTCGATGTTTTGAGGGTCCTCTTCTTGGATCTTGTTATAGTGCTCCCTGTCAATATATGTGACCCGATCCATTACCAGGAGAAAAATAACGTTATATAACACATCATATGAAAAACTTCAAGTCATTGATAATGCACTTACTCAATGTATTGCTCAATCTTTGTGCAACTATGAAGTATATACCATCGGGCTTTAACCAATAGTGTGTCGGATAATTTATGGGAAGTTGTTCCTAATGGTTGGACCTTTTGTGAGAAAAAAAATAAACTTGGCTCATTTGCCAACTCAGTTGTCCCAATACGAATATCATTGTTTCGTTCCTCACGATTGTATCTATTTTCAATATCATGGAGGTACATAGAGCAAAATGTAAGACACTCGAGATATACATATGCCTCAACAATTGAGCCCTCTGGCCGAGCTCTGTTGCGGATGTACCGCTTGAACTTCCATAGATACCTTTCGAAAGGGTACATCTACCTATATTTCACGGGTCCTACCAGGAATGACTCATCTGGCAAGTGAATGGCAAGGTGCATCATGATATCAAAAAAAGCTAGAGGGAATATCATTTCTAGTTTACAGAGAATGATTGGGATATTACCTTGAAGACATGTCAACACTGATAAGTTCAAAGTTCGGGAACATAATTCTTTGAAGAACGAGCTTAAATCTATCAAGGCTTGACGCACATCAATTCGTAAGAACCCACCAATCACAACCGGCAACAGTGCTTGCAAGAAGACATGACTAGGGGTGAAAACTGACCCCTTCGGCGCAGTTTTTGGGCAAAACCGACGCCGACCGATGCTTAAATTTTGGGGGAGAAAACCGGCCGACACCGGTCGATGGGGAGGAGAAATGCCAACGCCGGTCGATGCTTCATTTCTGTGGCGGTTCATGGTCGGTTCTCAGACCGAGCTTCGTCTGAGAGAGTAGAGACTAGAGAGAAAGAGAGTTGTAGAGAAGAGAGAGAGAGCAAGGATGAGAACTGAGACTCGAGGAAGAAGACGGATTGATATCGAAACAACGCCGTTTGGTTTAAACCAAACGGCATCATTCTACTTATTTGTTTTTTAATACGTTATAAATAAAACGACGCCGTTTCATTTATTATCAAACGGAGTCGTTTCAGTTATGGTTGAAACACAACTATAGGAGTAAACGACGCCGTTCCACTTAAACTTAAGTAGAACGGCATCGTTTTAAGTACAGAGTATATAAAAAAAATTAATTTCTTTAGTCGGCCGATTCAGCGGTTTGAACCAGGTTCAAACCGATGCCAAACCGGCCGATATCGGTTTTCTCAATTTTGTACCGCACGCCGACCAGTTCTCCACCAGTTTCGGCCGGTTCCGAGCTCGGCCGGCTGGTCTGAGTCAGTTCCAGTCGGTTCTCCGATTTTCTGTACAGCCCTAGACATGACAGTCATGGCTTTTCATTCCACTGATCTTTCTGTCACTAGCATTCACACAACGGGCAATGTTCGATGCAAATCCATCAGGAAATTTCACTTTTGACAACCAATCACGAAAAAACCTTTGCTCATTTAAGTTTAACATGTAGCAACCAAGACTCAAAGTAATACGGTCCCCATCATGTGGTAAATGTAATTTTTTTCTTATTCCAAGGTTTGCCAAATCCCTACGGGCATTGGCGGAGTCCTTAATTTTTCCTTCAATATTCAGCAATGTTCCCAAAACGCAATCGCATATGTTTTTCTCAATATGCATGACATCAATGTTATGTCTCAAGCCCAAGTCTAACCAGTAGGGAAGCTTAAAGAAGATAGATTTTTTTTGTCCAATTTAGTTGATTGGGCATTTGTTTCCTCTTTGTGCAAGATTTACCAAACTAGAAATGTGAGACCTCACGTAATTGTTTTAGCAAATCCTCTCATTCAACCCTCGATGGTTGAATCCCACGCTCTTCGCACCCATTAAAAGCATTTTTTTTCCGTCTCCAACTATGATCTATTGGCAACCACCATCGATGCCCCATATAGCAATGCCCATATACCAACCACTGTGAATTTGTGTCGGATCTACATGAAGGACATGCCATATTGCCCTTTGTGCTCCACCCAGAAAGATTGGCATATGCAGGGAAGTCATTGATAGTCCAAAGTAGTGCTGCATGCAGTTTAAACATTTGCCCACTGTACGCGTTAAACGTCCGAATACCCTCTACCCATAAATATCATTCCCTGGTGACTTAGGGCCAGAGATTAGCAACGAAAACATGGTGTATGGATCTTTCATGCATGACCAAGGGGGAAAGTTGTAAGGCACGAGTAATACCGGCCAAATACTGCACGGCCTACTCAACACGTGCATCTTTATGCCATCTCATGGCTTGGGCTGTCTTCATTGACATAAATAGCCTCTACAAGCGCGGCTTCAGCGGGAAGTATCAAAGAACCTTTTGTGGTACTATTCGTTGTTCACTTGTGCTTTCAACCCACCTAGATGCTTTACATTTAGGGCATTCATTGTACGATGTATTCTCCTTCCAAAACAACGCACAATCATTTAGGCACACATATATCTTTTCATAACTAAAGCCCAAGCCACGCTCTAAGCGATGAGCATCGTTATATGAATCTGGGAATAGAGCGTCGGGAAATGCAGCATGCAAAAACTTGATTACCATGTCAAAGGATTTTACGGTCCAACCACCTATGCTCTTGATGTGAAGCAGCTTGACGATAAATGATAACTTTGAGAACTTAGCACATCCAGGATAAAGCGGTCGTCGTGCGTCGGCAACTAACTCGTCGAAATTATAGTTGGGTGGAGCATTAGAGGTGGATGATTGATAATTATCGTTGCCATTTCCCTCATTGATACCTGACTTATCCATAAATGACCCATGACGAATGTCATCTAACATCTCATCGACATCATCGATGTAGTCATTGTAAGAAGATGCATCATTATCTTCTTCGTCAGAGAATGTCGAATTTAGGATCGGATTATCTTCTCCATGGAAAATCCATTCTGTATAGGTTGGATCAATCCCTTGTAAAAACAAATGATCTTTCACGATACGAATAGAGTGGAAAGCTCTATTCTGGCATCTCCTACATGGACACCTAATCTGATCAGCTGTTGATGCATGAGCTTGGGCCATGGCTAAGAATTGTCTGACACCTTCATCATACTCAGTGGAAGGCAATATGTCTTCAATATGCATCCAAGTCTTATCCATCTTATGCAGCTGCCCAGCTAGTGGGAAAAGCTAATTAGGATAGCTTTGGCACAAAGTGCAATGACCTTCGAAGAGAAAAGTAATAAATATTAGTCTTCTATCATCTGGATACGAGCTTTGTATCTCAGTAACTCGGAACTAAATATGCATAGTTTTGCGTAATAAGAACATGGCCATAGTTACTTTTAATTGGTGACTAACATCTTAATATTTAGTACTTAAGTGAGTATTTGTTGCAGTGGATTTATTTGCAGGGATAACCCATATATATGTAGATAATTCAAATATCCAAAACAGTCAACTCTGAAATAGGTATAAAATCCAAATTGTGGGGTGTGGGTAGATAGAGGTCCTGAAAGATGTATAATTGGTGTTGTTTTTGAATTTGGACAGTGTGTTTCTTGTGTGATGCACTGTGAAGAACAAACATCTTAATTGAGAAACTCATAGGCATTAGTTTAACCCTAATAATGTATGCCTAAGGATGGCATAAACCTTAGGCCTATAGTAGGGTTTTGGTCTGAAACATGATCGCCCATCTAGCACCAGGTAGAATTTGAGGAACCTATCCAAATAAATATGGTCAGTCAAGTATTTTATTTGACTGAATGAGTATTAGTACGACAAATTAAATGAGGCATGCATTTGCATGGAAGTACATGATAGTGCAAAAAAAGTAATGTTATTAGTACTACCATTCAACCTGGACACACTTTCACTACCACCCCTTCATTATTTACATAACTCCAAAGCACATGTTCCCTCATTATGTAAGAGAACTCTAAAGCACATGTTGTGACAATAGGTTTAATGGGATTTGACAAGATTGAACATAGTAAACTTAAACCAACTTAGACTTCAATTTCGGCTCTAAATAAGCAAATTGAAATTATTCCACCTATAATAAGGGGAAAAGATAGCAAAAGGCATAGATGTATTCTTGGAATTCATACCAGCCTAGACGTAATTTACACACAAGTAAGGCGAAAATGAACATGAAAGCATCCACAGTTCACCCTCCACAAAGCATGAGAGTTTAAGAACATAATGAAAATCAAGCTCTGGACACAAACATTATAGCGAATAAACTCATTTGTCAATTTATTCAATGCATTAAATTAACTAGCAAGATTGTTATACGTGACGGGATTGGATTAAACTAAACAAACAACTTGCTACCCAATGAACAGCTTACTGCATGTTGCTGATCCATATGAGTCTCAACTTCCAATAGATTTTTGTGTACTAAACGTATATCAACAATCAAAACCTTATCTAATAGGTTCACACTAAATGCTGGAAGAAGATCATGGGACTTTTTTTGCCATGAGTAAAACTCCCATGGTGATTAAAGGACATAGTAGTATGCATTCAACACAAATTATGCAAAACACCTAGTTACCAAAAGCCCACACTTAGAAACACAGAATAGGTGGCCATATTAAGTAGGATTTTAAGACTTTTTTCCAGTTTAAGGAAGCCAACTATGCAGAAGTAACGTACATGAGGGAATTAAGTATTTTGTCAAGAAGCTATTATCTAATGCTCTAAATACAGTACATGAACATAACAGGGAGTGGCCATTAATATTCCTTAACATACACTTCAAGGTTTCCTACATTAATTATCAAGCACAGTTACATATTCCATAAATTGAATTTGTTGGAAGTTATAATGACAATAGCAATGTGATAAACACAGCTCATGTTGACATTCGACTTATTGTTATAAAAGTTTCATATACTTGTGGTAGAAATATATGAAACTAGATCCAAATATGACCCATGATAATTTACCATTGCACATATCACCTTGAAATGTACAATATGCTACATAAGGGGTTATTGATAATGTAGCCTTGAAAAGCAGTAAAGCATAGCAGTACATATCTATATATTCCTGAAGCTATTTCAATAGATAGTGTCATGTCATGAGGTGCCACCATTGTGGATAGTTTGAGAATGGTCAACAGTTTACAGACTATATTTTCATGTATATGAATTTTAAACACCATTGTAATTATTATTTAGTATTAATAATCAAGTATTTCAGTACCATAGCCTACTTTGTCCATGGTAGAGCTCCCTGTCAATACTGTCACCTAGGTTTTAAAGTATTGCAGAATTTTCTACATGTTTATGTGGACACTTTGAAACTAAGATTTGAAAATGACTTTCATAGATGTTTACATATTTCATAAGACTTAAGTGTTTCCCCATCCAGCCGATGAATATGTTGGATCAAGGCATAGGTTTGTTTTCAAATAAATAGTTATAACTAAGATAATTTTATCGAATTGGATAGATCAATATCTAGAGAGACACGCTGGATAAATAATTGGTACCGTCCGATTAGAATTGGATAATAAGCAAAAAACATTTGCCCAATAGTTTGGTCAAATGTATTTATCCATGTACAACACATTAAAGTGGATTTACAATTTAACATAACACATCAAATTAAATCAATTTATGAGTTTACTTTTATTTGATCTCTTTGTGGTTAAAGCATTTTTCTAAAATTATCCACCTCCCCACCCCTCCTCCGTATGGCGAGACAACTTACCCCGTCCGCCAAATGCGTGGGGCGGGTGGCCCCGCCCTTATCTGGTTCCTAAGGTAGGGACGGGGGCGAGATAGGGGTTACCCCCGCCCCGCCCCATATTATATATTATATATATAATAATATATATATATAAACATATAAGTATTTCTGTGTATATATATTAAAAAAAAAAAACCCAGACATGAAATGACATCATTTCATGCCTAGGTTTTTATACTTAATAACAAATGACGAAACGGCGCCATTTTGTCTATGCATTTCCGATTCTGGAATCTCCATCGTCGTCAAAGAACAAGCAAACTATGCCGTTGCCGTCGTGAGCACTATGCCGTCACCTTAGCCTTTTATCTTCATCTCCGTCGCTGAAGGTAAGAAACTCTAAATTAAAGTTTTATTTTTTGTGATTTATATTTTATGGATTGGAGATTGGAGGAATGATGTGGTTTAATCAGAAATGGAGGATGAGATTTTGTGAATTGTGTGCTGTGGAGACTTGATTGTGCATGTGGTCTGAATCGTTGATGATTGATGAACAATGTGTGACTGTGTGTGAATTTGTCCGTGTGATTTTTATTTTTTTGGGTTTGTATTATGTAATGTGAGTGAATTTTGATCATTGATGACTTGATTTGTGGCTTATTAATTCGGATTGGAACCCTAAATTAATTTAGGAGTTTCAATCTGTACATTAATTTAGGGTTTCAAAATACCCTAAGTTTAATTTGGATTAAGTTTGAAAAGTACTTTGCTTAAAAATAAAAATAAAAAGATTAACCATACAAGCTGGCTCTTATATATATATATATATATATATATATTGTCTAGTCGATATCCATTGCAGTCACAGCTCTAAAATTCATTTTTTTATATTTGATGTTTGAACTATTTTTTTCTATTTTTTTTATCACAAAGCTGATATATATATATATATATATATATATATATATATATATATATATATATATATATATATATATATGGTTCAAAATTTCAACTCAAAACATAGGATCAATATCATTAAATAAGTGACTTTCTGTTTTAAGTCAAATGTTTCGATACCATTTCCTCAATTTTCATAATCATTTCCCCCATCTTTCAACTTCCAATATATATGTTAATGCTTGGATGTTAATTTTCTTAATTGATGTTTAGATGTTAATGCTTGAATGTTAATTGTTTAGCATGTTATATGTTTGTTATAATTTCAGATTTCTTGTTTGCTTGAGTTCATGAATATACCGGCAGATTCTAGTGCAAGCTCCTCTTTCTAGGCCACGGGTACCCCTACCCCTACACCTACACCTATCCCTACTCCTCCTACTACTCCTACCCCTGGCCCAACACCTACCACTGCGGCACCTTGCCCCTCCCCTAAGCCTAGCAAGAAACCTGCTTCCATAGTTTGGGCTCATTTTACCAAACTAGAAGGTGGTGATCCTAATAACTCCAAGCCAAGTGTAACCACTGTGGAAAACTTTATGGATGTTACTATAGGAAACATGTCACCTCACAATTAAATGTGCACTTAGAAGAGCAATGCAAAAAAAGTCCAATATTAAGATCATTACAAGAGAAGAGCCAATCTAAGCTAGAAATTAGACTTCAAAAAATGATGGATGAGCCTAGTGGTGGTTCAACTTTGAGGGGGTATACTAAGTATGATCCCGATGAGTGTAGAAGACACTTAGCTCGTATGGTCATCATGGAAGAGCTACCGTTTCAAGTTGTTGATGGGAAATGGTTCCAAGCGTATTCTCGCTACTTGGAACCAAGGTTTAAAATTCATTCTTGCCACACAGTGGCAAATGATGTAAAAAAATATTTTTGGTCTAAAAAAGAGAAGTTGAGGGGTCAATTGGCAAGTCAATTTGTTTGCCTCACCACTAATACTTGGACATCAGTCCAAGATTTTAATTATGTCTTTGACTGTACATTTTGTTGATTTTCATTGGACATTGCATAAGAAAATTATAAAATTTTCAAATCACCAATCACAAGGATGAGACAATTAGGAAGGCCTTGGAGGCCGCAGTAAAGGAGTGGAGGTTAACCCGAGTTGTTACAATCACAGTTGATAATGCCTTGTCTAACGATGTCGCATTGGAACATCTGAAGACCTATCTTAGAGAGGTAAATAAAATAATCATGGGTGGTGAGTGTCTACGTGTGAGATGTACGGCACATATTTTAAATCTTATTGTCACTAATGGTTTGAGGGATCTTCATGACGCGATTGCTTGGATCAGGACTGCTGTGAGATGGGTGAGATCTTCTCCTTCGAGGTTGGAGAAATTCAAGGTTGTTAAGAGGTCTGCGGGCTAACATCCAAGAAGGGCCTTTGTACTGATATGCCTACACGATGGAACTCAACATTTTTTATGTTGGAGGCGGCCCAAGAATATAAGCTGGCATTTATATTATTGGGTGACGAAGACATCTAATATGTTAAATATTTTGATGATCACGGGGATTAGAGAAATCTGTAGATAATAATTGGGAAATTGTATATATTTTTGAAGAGTTTTTTAGGCTTTTTTATTAGGTCACCACGACGCTATCTAGAACTTTGTACCCTACATCCCATCAATTCTATCAACAAATATGTAGGGTAAAAGAAGAATTAGATGACATGGTCGCGGCTGGTCACATTAGGCTGTGGGAGATGACATTAGTTATGAGGACAAAGTACAACAAGTATGGGGGAGATTTTACTAGGGCTAATATTTTTTTATATGTAGCTGTTGTCTTTGACCTTCGAATTAAGGTGGATGGCATGGTATTTGGATTGAGACTTGCGTACGGGCAAGCATAGGCAGAGCTTATTGCAGCAAGGATTCGGGAAACCCTTAGTAGATTATTTGATGAGTTTACCGTCCTGCTGGGTGATAATATTGCGACACCTACACCTGCCCCCCACAAGTTCCAAAAGCCGAGGTTAGGAAAAGACGTAGATTGGACTGAGTTGAGAGGTTAGAGTAAACCCCCTTCATCTGGAGTTCTGTAAAGGCTCAGTCAGAGATAGATAAATACTTAGCAGTGGAGCTTCTACCATTTTCACGAGACTTCAATATATTAAGTTGGTGGAAGGTGAATGCCGTGAAGTATCCCGTCCTTGGAGAGATAGCCCGCAGTCTTTTGGCCATCCATGTTAGCACCATAGCCTTAGAGTCGGACTTTAGCACCGGAGGGCGTGTATTGGATTCATTTCGGAGTTCATTAGTTACTACCACTATGGAGGCTTTGATTTGCACGCAGAATTGGATCAAGGGAACTCCAATTCATGTTCCTAAATATGAGGAGGCCGACGTCGAGGAAGAGGGTGGTGATCAGCTTGGATCTGGTATTTTAATTTCATTTTCTAATTTCTTATTTTAATTAATTTATTTTCATTTAATCGGTATTCATTAATTTCATTTCAAATTTAATTGTTATAGTGATACATGAGACAGCATCTACGGCTACCTCCGATGCAGTATGACTTTGTGTGTATTGGACCCACCATTGCCATGGTTTGCACAATTTGTCTCTTTATTGTTTTTTGCATTTATAATTTTATATAATATTTTAGTATCTAATTATTTTTCTTGTATGTTTTTTAACTTTTATATTCTCAATATACATATGCTAAATCCTAATGACCGATCTATGCTCATCTGCCTCATTTTCATTCGAAATTACAATGGCCCAATCACAATCTCATCTTGGTTAATACTTTTAATATTTTGTATTTTAAATTTTTGTTTCATTTTTATAACTTTATAATTCTAATTTGTTTTATTTTTAACTTATTAATATTTTAGGTTTTATAACTTATTAACTATTATGATCTTGATTTTCAGTCTCACAGCAGTCGACACAACTCACCACTCAGTGAACTCACCGCCATGGCGCCACCCCAAATTGATCAAATTGAAATGTTATAATTTTGTTAATTTACAATTAATTGTAATGTTGCTACAATAGTTAATAGTACAATTTATAATATTTAATATTTTTAAAGGAGTTTGTAATATTGTAATAGTTTATTAATTCTCTTAATTTGTATAATTGTAAATTGTAATAGTTTAGTACTTTAATGATGATTATTAATTAGTTAATACTTAATAGTATTAGTTGAAACTTAGTATATAGTTAATAGTTCTATCTATATATTTTATTTTTTGTTTTCATTTTTTAAATATATTTATTTATTTTAGTTAAATTCCCAATAGGAGGGGGGTTGGATAGATGGAGGTCGACCCTGACACCCTGGGCAGCAGACGGGGTACAACGCCCCCTCATGGATGGGGCGGGGTACGGGAAAAAATATATATGAAAATAAATATAAAAAAATAAATGAACTTTTTACGAATATAAAATATATATAACTCGATAATAAGCTAGAACTCAAATTTTATTCTAATAAAAATGACCAATACTTACTAAATTCTTATCGTTTACGCATATGAAAAGCATTTATAATAGATGAGTTCTTCTATATAGCATCCACGGTAGCGGTGCACACAATGCACCCACTACGTGGATGCTTCTGGTCCATGTGTCTTTTTTTTTTTTTTTTTTTTGGTTTTGCACCAGACGGCTTCTCTCATCGTCTCTCTCTCATCAGCAGCGCTCTCTCTCTCATCAACTCTTTCTCTCTCATCGTCTCTCTCATCCCATCGTCTCTCTCTCTCTCGTCAAATCTCTCTCATCATCTCTCTCTCTCCTCGACTCTCTCGCTCTCTCATCTCGAGCTCTCTCACTCATCTCGGTCTCTCGCATCGTCTCTCTCTCTCTCATCTCAATCTCTCTCTCCTCGACTCTCTCTCTCATCCCTCATGCTCTCTCTCTCTCATCTCTACTCTCTCTCTCATCGTCACTCTCTATCTCTCATCATCTCTCTCATCTCGGTCTCTCTCTCATCGTCACTCTCTCTCTCATATCTGCTCTCTCATATCTGCTCTCTCTCATCAACTCTCTCAATCCATAATAATTTTGAATTTGGGAGATGAATGCTCTAGAGTGTTTTTCGTCATTTTACTTATACCACGTAGGGTGTGCAATGGCTGCTCTCACTACACTGGTTTCTCACCAGATTTTTTCATAATAGATTAATAAAAGAAATTCACTTTTTTGTTTGTTATAATTAAAATGTGTGCTGATCTTCTCTCTAATCCTCAAGATTCAGTTCAAATTAACATTTCATAATAATTTTGCAGGACGGCCATGCAATTATATATTGGAAGTAGAGTATTATAAATATCTTAAAAATTCAGAAACTTTTTCACCAACGACAAGCAAACGACACAAAGTCTTCTACGCATGATTGCATTGTCTTAATTTATTCTCGAAATTCAAAAGATCATTATATAATAGTTGTCTTCCCTTGCTCTCGCAATCTTGCGTGACTCGATTTTGCTATTTACAATTAATCATTCACAGTCAATTACGTACATAAACTTTGTTATGTTCCATTAATTGCATGTTCCATGTCATCAACATCACACCACACCACACCACTATAATATATATATATATATATATATACTAGCAGTTGTATAACGTGCAAACGTTTACCCATTTGCCTAATTGAAAATGATGTGTCCAAAAAAAATAAAATTGTTAAAAATAATGTTAAAGCTCTACGAAAGTTTCAGCTCTACAAATTAACCATATTTGATAGTAGAAACTAATGCATGCATACCATGTTACCTCCAACTATATAAGAGATGTAGTGAGCTCGTATGAAACTAATCCACCCTCTCTGTTCGTGCTCTCCCTTCTTCTTTTTTTTAGTTAATTAAGAATATTATGAGATTTAAATTATATTAAAAATTCTAATTATTTATATGGTTTTACTTTCTTAAAAATATTTAATAAAACTTCATGAAAGATTAATATTTTATAAATTAAAGTTGATTTTAAGTGTATGATATGGTATTTATATTTTAAATATCTATTTTAAGTTAGTTTAAATCAGTGTTTAAACCTCCACCGTTAGATCAAATCTGAGGATTCAATATGAAGGACTGTGATTTAAAACCCCAAACCTATAATTTTTCCCTCACTTTCCCTTTCTCCCTCTCTCTCCTTCCCAGCCGCACGTCTTCCCTCTCTCTCACCCGATCTCCTCCCTTAAGCAACCTAGTGCCGTCGTGCGCCACCCTGCGGCGTCACCGACCACCTAACTAGCTTCCCCTCACGCCGGCGACCAAACCCCACCGTTGAAGCCATCGGTAGCTGTGAGATCCATAAATTTTTGAGTTTTTAATTCAATGTATTTTTTTATTTGTTATTGTAATTTATTTTGATATGTTTTTGTTTTGGGTTATTATTTCCTTAATATTTATTTATATATTATTTGTGTTATTTTATTTTTGGGCTTGTTTATTGTAGTGTTTTATTTGTGGGTTGTGTGTGTGTTTGTTTTTGGGCCGTGTGTTGTGTGAAGCCCGAAGCCTAGCCTTGTGTTTTAACCCAACTCGAGTTGTTTTTGTTGAGCCGGCCCGTGAATCTTGAGCCCAGCCCGTGTGGTCTCTCAACCCAGCCCTTCATTTAACAAAAAGGGCGCCGTTTTGAAGAAACCATTAGGGTTTCATCTTGTTCTCCTTAGGCGTCGTCCCTCTCTTCTTCCTCGTCCTTCTTCTTTTCTTCCATTTTCTTCTGGTTTCTTCTTCTACTTGTTGCTGTCAATGACGAATGCTTCCTCCAATCATGGCTCGGCATCACGGAAAAAAATTGCTTTCCACCTCCATCTTGCTTTTCTTCCTCTCCGTGTCGTTCGGTAGAGGCTCCAAAGCTTGTTGTCGTGCATGCCACTCCCCACGGCCACCACCTCATTCTTCCGCGAGCATCTCGGTGGCGTTGGGCATGGGCTGCGAATGTGTTTTCCTTGCCGCCGTGCCACACGTCCGCGCCTTAGCCATTTCTCCTCCACAGCTTGAGCTGCCGATTTCACCTTTCTTCTACCATGTGACACACACAGCTCCTCAAAACCGCCTTGCTTAGTCTATATATAGTCCTCGGATTTCCTTAGTTTTATTACTTCCGAATTCCTCCTCCTCCTTTTTGTTTAAAGCTTTTTCATCTCTAAGTTTTAGTTTTAGTATTGTGAATTTTGGTGTTGAATCCGAGAGCTTGAGGAGTTGTGTTGTGCTCTTTGAGTTCTAAAATTGTGAAACTTTGCACTCGGATTCTTGGTGAAATTGTTAGTTTGAAGTGAGTTGATTTCCTACCCGTTTGCAAGTTAGCCAACCCGTATGATTAAACCTAACTTTTGGGCACTAGTCCGCCGTGTACCGTTGCTGAGCCACCACCTTGGGCAACGCCCATTTCGCGAGATCTTTCAGAATTTCTCCATCTTCAGTTGTATGTAATTTTCCAGTTTTAAAATAATATTGTTGTAATTGTCTTTCATAAACTGTTGATTGTGTTGGTCTGTTGGAATTGGGCCTTGGGCCGTTGAAGCGTTGGGTTGTAAATTGGAGTTGTTGGAATTGGGCATTGGACCAGATTGGAAATCGGGATTTTGCTTGTAATTGTGAATCAGTGATATTGTAAATGGAGGACTATTTTATGTAAATGAGTTATTTAAATGTGTATTCCAATTAATTGTTGAAATGTATATTTTTTATTAAAATTGTGCTGTGATGTCACGGGGTCTGTTTGCAATTGTGACTGAACATGTGGGTGCGTGTGTTTTCACGACCCCAAGCCGAGATGGGGCATTATCTCGGTGGAACTCCTCTGGTCACTCGGGAGCGTAACAGACTGACGTGACGTCCCCTGAGTTGTCGCAAGGCGATGACGGGAACGGACAAGACGGTAACACTCTCATACCAATTTCATGACCTTTTGGCTGGCGAGGTTAGAGGATGCTTGGCCATGTACGCGCTGGGCGTGGAACTGGGCATCGTTCGTTACGAAGTCTCATGCACGGACGTTACCCGTGGTGTGACGATGAAAGCCAGGTCGTGCGGACGGTCCATAGGGGAGACCATGGCCGTGGTGCATGCTTATTAATTAATGATTATGACTAGACCAAAAATCTCATTTGGCGTAAGTTATAAAAAAAAGGGTATTTTGGAAAAAAGGAAATGAGATGTTGTTTTTCTGTATATATGTTCGTATGGGGACGCGTGATTTCAATATTGTGCTATAAATCTCTTGGATGTTATTTTGGTTAATTACTTGCTGAGATGTCATAATCTCATTATGGTGTTTTACCCTACGGTTCTGTCTTATGGTGCCGTAGAGTCTGGATGACAGATAATCCTTGTAAAGTTACTTTACTGTTTTTGAACAATTCTGGTACATAATAAAGAAAGACATTTTATTTCTCCGCTGCGATTATTATTTTGTACACTTATTGCATGATATACACACTCTGAGCACTGGTCGTTGGGGTGCGTGATCCATGTGGTCATCATCCCAGTGTCACAAACTCCACAAAAATAACACATGGGGGTCGAGAGCGCCACAATAGCTCCTTCATCAGCCGCACGCGAGCAACCCAAAATGGGTCTCGACGCACGGGTTCTCCACCCTTACTCCACCGCAGCTCAGCCCCAGTTCCACCAAGCACCACCACTGAGTTCCCCTCACGCCGTGGATCACTTCCATGGAACCCACCACCCGTAGCTCTTCCCTAGCCCCACGCACGGGTTTCTTCCCGTAGTGCCGCCGTTAGCCACCCCCATGCCACCGCACCACCACCACCAGCCCTCCTTCACCGACGACCCCTCCGCTTTCTCCTTTCCTCCAGCTCCTCTCATGCCCTTTCTCTTCACGAGATCCTAGATCCACTGTCGTAGGACCACCACGATGTCGTTGTATGCGGCCTCTAGCAGCCACGACGCAACTCCCTTGCTCTGTTGTGTGGTGATTTTTGGATGATTTACGGTGATTTTGTGAGGAAGGTAATTGTTGTGAGGATGTAGAGGGACATAAGTGGAAGAGGAAAATGTAACTGTTTATTACTATTCATAAGTACTGTTCATAACGAGATAGACTCTTTTAAGTATAAGGGAGATATTTATGGTATATATCTCAAATTCCCAATCCCTCTTTTTCATGGCGAATATATATATATATAGGTTGCAAGTCTAATTATTTATTAAAAAAAATTTGAAGATTGTTTCATATTTATTTATAAGATATATATTATACGTAAAAAAGTAAAGTTTTAGAAATAGATTTTTTTTTTTTTTGTAATTATTAATATTCGATGTGAAAGTTATCTATATATAGAGATATATATATATATGTCATGTTGATTGTTAAGAGAGAGAGATCGACCATATAAGAATGGAATACGATGAGAGAAGGTGTAGATAGAAGTTCTTTTCTTATTCGAAATGAAGCGTAGAATTAATGGGAGGAGGTCCCTCGTTTAGTGGTCTTTTTCAGCCCTATAATTTATTTGATACCGATACCATTCTCAAGTTTGATTGGGACACGTACGTACATTAATTTCGAGTTTCATAGTGCATGATCTCCAAATTTAAAAGATTATTCAAAAGTATTAATGCAATTGGGGGCCGGAGATCTATTTATCAATATCATTTCATCAATTTCATGCTGTTAGAATTGAATTAGGAATATTTTCTTGCTTGATCTTGTATTTACCGGCGAAATTTTATAAGTTATTTTTGAGAAAATAATTTATAGTCATTATTCTTTGAGAAATGATACTTGCAGTCGTAAGCGTGCAGTCGCCGTGTAGTCGTTTTGAAAAAAGTGAATAAATATGGGACCCATATGAAAATAAATTAATTTTTTAATAGTAGACCCCACTCTTTTTCAAAGCGACTGCACGACGTTTGCGCATTTCACGACTGTATGTAGTATTACTCTTATTCTTTTATGTGATATTAAAAAATTCAAATTTTATTTATTATTTATTATTTATATACTAATCATTTGATATCACGTCGCAAATTAAGATAATTGTCTTAATATAACTTATTAGGCAGTAACTCATGATCTATATATATATTACAAAAGTCAAATGTATGTTATCTTTTTCAAGGATAAAGATATTTAATTATGACTAAATCCCAACCACCCGCCCCATATCCCCTCCTCCTCTCTCGAAAAATAAAAAGAAAGAAAAAAGAGAATTATTTAGTCTGACTATTTGACAAGAAATCGTCAACAATGCTATGTGCATATAATTAATATATATATATATATATATATAATCTGATAGGAATGCTTTGTCGGTTAATCCTTGACTATAGACTATATATAAAGGAGAGGCCAGCGAGAATAGGGAGAGTTGTGGATAAGCATTCACACGCAAGGAAATGGAAATGGAATAATAATAATATAAAGAACATATATGATACGTACAAGCGCAAGGAATCAAAGATCATATGGACGTTTTTGTTGACTGTGGGATAAATGCATGCTTGGATTGTGGACCATTTCGTTTATTTTTAGAGATTGAGTTGAAATTAAAATTAAAAAAATAAATAAAATATTATTAAAATATTTTATATAAGCCGTTGGATTGTGGACCATTTCCTTGACGTTGTGACACCTTTTTATATAAGCCGCACAAAACAACTTTATATCAACAAACAAGGTGGTCCCTTTCCCCTTTTGCAACAAAGAAATTCCACACTATCTTTGAAAGGCTCACTTTTGGATGAATTGAGACAATTTTATATTAATTTATTAAAATATTATTTTTAATATTATTATTATTATTTTAAAATTTAAGAATATTAAATTATTTATTATATTTTATATAAAAATTTAAAATAATTATAATAATAAATTAAAATAAATTTAAGTGACTTATTTTTCGAACTTGCTCCGAAACAAGTCCCGATTCTTTCTCTGCACCACGTGTGCAATTATGTCACACACTGCCACGTGTATATGTACACAAATTAAATCACGACAGAAATTAAAATAATAATAATAAACCTATAATTAATTCCTTATATATATATTAAGAAACGGTCTCGGGTGCGTTAGTTTCGGAATGCACTTGATATAATGATTTAAATAAATAAAAAGTTAGTAGTTTATTTATCTGGAAAAAGAAAATATAAGATTAAAAAAATATAAAAATTAAAAATTAAAAAAAAATCTAAACTTCAGTAAAATATCTAATCGCGGGATTACTAAAGGCTTTTTGATAAGGAAAAAAGATATTTTAAACCGTGAATTGTACGACTGCCGTGTAATCGATTTGAAATAAGTGAAGAAAACATGAAATTCATATAAAAATTAATTTTTTAATAATGGAGCTTATTTTTTTCAAAGCGATTATTTGGCGTTTATACATTTTACGGTTGTATGTAAAATTGCTCTTTGGTAAAACATAATCATTCATTAAATTCTATACGACAACTACACGTTAAATGGTCAAGGATCTTAAAGACTTTTTAATAAAACAGGATCTTTGGTTAAATTTTTCAAGGGAGCTGTCTGTTTAGCCAAACTAATGACCAATAATTCCTTCCATATAAGAAGACAAAATGGTGCTTATAATCATTTCCGTAGAGAGAAAAAACAAGATCAGTTGACTGCGGACTATCCAACCATTTTTTTTTTTTTTAAGGCAAAAGAAATAAACAGAGATTTTTTAGAATTTCTTGATCATTTTATATTCAATAGTGTCTTTAATCAAACCATCTCTGTTTCTTTCAACGATAAACGGTGTTTTGGATATAGAGATTACTCAATTATTATTTTATATTTTATTATCAATTTTTTATATTTTTTTATTACTATTCACAAATATATCTCACTGCCTAAACGAATGAATGAGCGTCTTCCAAAGACGATGACTTTAAAATAACCAGTTTTACGGAGAAATTGATGCATGTTTTGTTTTCCCTGCAAACAAGAAGTATCAGTATACAACTTCAATTTCGATTCACCCGGTTTTTTTTTTTTTTTTTGCCCTTTTTCTGTGACAGACTGCTACGTGAAGTTGTAAGAATTTAACGCAATTTCGGATTCATTGCACCTAGACAACTTCGATCTGGCCGGCCTCTTTTTGTTTGCTTTAATTTTCTTTCTTTCTTTCGTCGTCGTCTTCTTCTTCTTTTTCCCGGATTTTCTTTCGTATAAACTCATGATTGAACTTTTCGATCGGAATGAATAAACTTTTTCAGAAACATGAGGGCCATCTAATGTGGGGAACAAAAAGGGAAGGCGGTAACTGATCTTGGGTATTAACTTTTATGTATTATATGAATTAATTATAATAGCCAGTTCTTTTTGCCCTTTTCTTCTCCTCCTCAATTTCTTATTAGTGGTACTGGTCGTTCATTTTTCTTTTACTTGCCTACAGGAACTTAGGATATGAACTAAATTAAAGTGGAAGGGTGGGGAACTCTTTTGTCTTGGTGTAATCGAATCACCCACCATCAATGGCTTGCATGCAAAGCATATGAACGAAGGTGAGGGTCGACTCCGTTTTAACCTTTATTCTCATGCATTCTGGAAATTAGGACCAATCACCACAAAAGAAGGAAAAAAATCTCTCGGTTTTGATTCATGTCAACGACTGCTTAAGATTCTATGCCTCTGGATTGGTTGTATTCTTCTCCCAACGTGTAAAAGACAATCTTTCTCGTACAATGTAGGTGGAGACGTATGTATTTAGGTTTTATGAAATAGAGGGTTTGATGTTTGAGTATTATGAATATCATAGTGATCAAATTGATGGCCATGACTGGTGTTATGAGATTGGTCAATTTCGCTTTTAAGGTAGTCCCGGGGGGGCATTGATTCCTTCTTGAATTTGAAGGATCTAAATTTTTATCATTTTAATTCATTTCGGGAATATCATATTTTTTTTATGACACTTAAAAGTGAAGTTAAAAAGGCTTGGACGCTGTGTTTTTTTATGTCACCGTCAATCGAAATTAATAGTAATTCCAATATCTACTGTAGCAAGGTTTATTGCATTTTCCATACACTTTGTTGACTTCAAGTTTTCTTTATCAGCTGCACCGCTTGAAGGGAGCTCTTTCAGTTAAAGAACCAAACCTTCTCTTCCTTGAGAAAGGGGGCAAAATAAAAGGGGACCTTATGATCTAAAAAGGTGGATGTGCTTCTAGTTTTTCAATTGCTACCTCTGTGCTTGCAAGTCAATACCTTCTCAACCACCATATTTGAATCCATAAGCACTACAACTAGGGAAGAGATGATTATGTGCTTACATCAGTCACAAGGTGCTGAAAAATCCCATCTGTCGGCTGCCTGCAATTAACAATTTTGTTCACTTGGCTGTTTATCATGCATAATTTAATTTTAGGGGTCTCTCTTTCAGGCTGAGAAGTCTGACCAGAAATCCTAACAACTTAAATAAGAAAGAGCTCCCCAACATCCTTTGACATCAAGAAGGCTCTACGCTCTCAAACACTTTACTGTCCAACTCTTCTGCTTGCATCTATTTACTTCGTTCAGGTAAAATATCCTCAACCATTAATTCTTACTTATGACTCTGTCTTGATGTTATAGTAGGTGTGGGTTCCATGATTTCTGAGACCAATGTTATGGAACCATAAGCTATTGAGGATGCTCAATTGTTTATTTTCATAGTTTTGAAGTTAGGTGTTGTCATAAAATACATTTTGCATGTAAAAGAACCTATATTACTTGTAGTTTGGATTGCAGAATTTATAAGCGTTTGCTCCATTACTTTATTCTCCTTTAGATTGTTAGCATTCTGATATTTATGGTCATGAGGTCGCTATGCTTCTTGTGTTGCAGGTGGGCTAATTTTGTGTGCCTCTAATGGGTCATTCAACTAATGACGAACTTGAAACAAAAGATATAGACACCAGAAGTCTATCATCCTCACGCCATCAGTCACAAAACTTCCCACTCATTCACAAGGTGGGAGTTCCCCCCAAGCAAAATCTCATCAATGAATTCAAAGCCACCATGAAAGAAACACTCTTTTCAGACGATCCCTTACGTCCCTTTAAGGATCAACCTAGGTCTCGAAAGTTCATCTTAGGCATCCAAACAATTTTCCCCATATTTGAGTGGGGGAGAAGGTACAACCTAACTAAATTTAGAGGGGATCTTATCGCAGGACTCACTATTGCAAGTCTCTGCATTCCTCAGGTAAATTTTCTGCCTGGAAGATATATAGATAACTTAAAGAGGAAAGAAAAAGAACTAAAAAAACATAAGAACCCCCCCGCCACACGTACACTGTTCTAACAATTCATTTGACTGCCAAAATAGGACATTGGATATGCAAAGCTTGCAAATTTGGCCCCACAATATGGATTGTGTAAGTTTCTGTACCACGCATGAACAGAAAACATTTCCTATGAACTTCCCTCCTTGGACATATGACAAGGCTTCTATGTTTCTCGTTGTTCCAAACCAATACAGATTCCAGCTTTGTTCCACCATTGATTTATGCCTTCATGGGTAGTTCAAGAGATATTGCCATAGGACCTGTGGCTGTGGTGTCTCTCTTGCTGGGAACGCTTCTTCAGAATGAGATTGATGCCAGTACAGATCCAATAGGGTACCGGCGGCTTGCTTTCACAGCTACTTTTTTTGCAGGAGTCACTCAAGCCACCTTAGGATTATTCAGGTAATTCCTATTACTATTACCATCCCCACTCAGATAAAGTATTTTTATTCCTATTGGTTTTGCATTGCTTGTAATCTTCTTTCGGTCCCTCGAAGGCTTCTAGCTTTCTGTCAACTGTGATTA
Source organism: Juglans mandshurica (assembly GCA_022457165.1). Taxonomy (NCBI): domain Eukaryota; kingdom Viridiplantae; phylum Streptophyta; class Magnoliopsida; order Fagales; family Juglandaceae; genus Juglans; species Juglans mandshurica. The sequence goes on along the minus strand of CM039629.1, from coordinate 3,263,734 downwards.
TTATGGTGGTTTGGGTTTATTGGCAGGTTGGGTTTCTTGATTGACTTCCTATCCCATGCTGCCATTGTCGGTTTTATGGGTGGCGCCGCCATCACTATTGCACTCCAACAGCTTAAGGGTTTTCTGGGCATAAAAAAGTTCACAAAGAAAACTGATATTGTCTCTGTAATGCACTCAGTATGGGGCTCAGTTAATCATGGAGTAAGACCTCTCTTTTCTCTATCTTCCTCACTTATTTTTGGCTCCTTTATCCTTTTCAGAAGAAAAGGTTCTGCAATGACATTGAGAAGCTCAAAGTGCAAACAAACTTTAAGCCAGATTAATCTTATATCAAACATTTTGCAGTGGAACTGGCAGACTATACTTATTGGAGGCACCTTTTTGAGTTTTCTTCTATTCGCTAAATACATAGTAAGAGCTCCTAATCAATAACACTATTTACCTAAAATGTTTAAGGCTGTGAATTATTTCTCTGATTCTCTCATATTCTGCTGAGCAGGGAAAAAAGAACAAGAAGTTCTTCTGGGTACCTGCAATTGCTCCATTGGTATCTGTGATCCTGTCCACCTTTTTTGTGTATATAACCCATGCAGAAAAGAAAGGTGTTGAAATTGTAAGCACTTACTCATCATTCTCCTTTTTTTTTTTTTTTTTTGGACAAGATAGGTTGTAATGACAATCCTAATCATGGTAGGAACTGTAGTAGTAGTATTTGCTGCAGCATTGACACTAACAGTGTAATTGGTATGTAAAGGTGAGACATATAGAGAAAGGAATTAATCCCTCATCAGTGAATCAAATATATTTCAGTGGTGAATATCTTGGAAAAGGTTTTAGGATTGGTATCGTGGCTGGAATGATAGCATTGACGGTGAGCCTTGCACAATCCATTTCTAATCAAGCAAATCTGGTCACTGATTCTTGTATCTAAGGCAATTTTCTTACATATATTTTCTTGGGGAAATTCTATCAGGAAGCAATAGCAATCGGAAGAACATTTGCTTCCATGAAAGACTATCAACTTGATGGCAACAAAGAAATGGTGGCACTAGGATCAATGAATATCGTTGGTTCGATGACCTCCTGTTATGTGGCAACAGGTGGGAAGGAACCAAGACTCAAGTCATGTGAACCTACCTACTTCCAAATGATGATGCTAATTTAATGATAGGAACAAATATTCATGTCCAACAAAGAGTTCAATCCCATAATCCTTTGTTAGTGGCACAAGCTTAAATGTAGCTATCCTTCTGAGTGCAACCATTTAAAGATGGGTAAAATATATACTAAAAATCTGGCAAACGAATTTTAACAACCAGATATATGTGGAGTTCCCTGACACACAAAACCCTAAATAAGTAATGTTCAGAAATATGTGGCTGAGTAGCCTGAAAATGATTATTATTCGCCTATGACTGATTCTATCTGCTTAATACTCGCAGGTTCCTTTTCTCGGTCAGCTGTGAATTTCATGGCAGGCTGTGAAACTGCAGCCTCAAACATTGTGATGTCTTTTGTTGTTATCCTCACCTTGGAATTCATCACACCTCTTTTTAAGTACACACCGAATGCCATTCTTTCTGCCATCATCATATCTGCTGTGATCAATCTAATTGACTTCCAAGCAGCAATTCTGATATGGAAGATTGATAAATTTGATTTTGTTGCTTGTTTGGGAGCCTTCTTTGGTGTAATTTTTTCCTCTGTTGAGATAGGCCTCTTAATTGCGGTAAGAATTAAGATATCTACCACTCTTAAATTCCTCAGTACCAATTGCCAAATTAATGAGTTGCCTTAACTAATCTAAATCATCTTCACCGTCTCTTGTGGCAGGTCTCAATATCCTTTGCTAAAATCCTCTTACAAGTCACCAGACCAAGAACTGCAATCCTTGGGAATATTCCTAGAACGGCAGTGTACAGAAACATCCAACAATATCCAGATGCAACTAAAGTTCCAGGCATTCTGATTGTGAGAGTTGATTCAGCAATTTACTTTTCTAACTCCAATTATGTTAAGGAGAGGTAAATGTGATCTCTATCTTGTACTAAGCTCGTGCTGTTCTCCACTCTTGATGATATGCAGAAGATTATATGTTGCATCTAAATGAAGGAGAACATAAGAATTAGGGTTACTTTGAAGTTTTCAGAATATGCAAACTTGGTTAAAATTTAAGTAGCTTCGACGATGCTGAAGTCTTTTTTTTTTTTTGTAAACTTTATTTCAGGATATTAAGGTGGTTGACGGATGAGGAAGAACAGAAAAAAGGAGACTACCAACCTAGAATCCAATTTTTGATTGTTGAGATGTCCCGTAAGCATTTATTTCACCCAGTTCCCAAACTCCATATGCCAGCACAAACTCTTGTTTGCATCCAAACTCATTTTTCATGTTGTTTTCTGTTTATTCAGCTGTGACTGACATCGACACCAGTGGCATTCATGCCTTAGAAGAACTATTTAGGAGTCTCAAGAAGAGAGAAGTTCAGGTATATGCACAACCATGCTAAAACCACATTTTCTGTAATATAAACTACTTCAAAAATTTTGAATGTGCCAGCATCAAATACTTCCTTAAGAAACAATTCACACTACAAATCTGTATGAGTAACTTGCCTTACCAGAAGCTCCCATGTTGTTTCTCAGCTCATTCTGGCAAATCCTGGGCCTGTGGTGATTGACAAGCTCCACGCTTCCACGTTTGCAAACTTGATTGGTGAGGACAAAATCTTCCTCACAGTTGCAGAAGCTGTCTCATCCTGTTCTCCAAAGATGGTCGAAGAAGCTTGATAAGGAGGGAATGTGATTGTTGTATGAGATAAAATGAAAAGCAGAAGCTAGGAAGGATAGGAAAGCAGGTCTTGTTGAGTCGTAGTGGGTGGTGACGAGGTCATTATAAAAGTGGTTAAGTGGACTCTGTGATCATAATCCCAGAGAGAACAAAAGAAGAGAAAAAAAGGTGCATAATTGCGCACTCAAAAAGCGATGAGGTGTTTATTTAATGCTTTCAAATTTTCAGAAAGGTCAATAGAAATCTAACTACTTCAGACGCGTCTGTAGAGGAATGTTTTCTTCCAGTTTTTGAATGCTTTTTATCCTTTTCACGAGAAACAAAGCCTCAAGTGCCTATTGCTTGCTTGCTTGAAGTTTTTCTTATTGCTCTGGACAATTGAATTCATAGCAGTGGATAGCTTCAAACAGCTTGCATGGAAGCATTCTCCTTGTCCAATTCCACCCTATCTCCTCATTTGTTTTCACAACTCCTCTTAATTCATTTCATCTCATTTAATCATTACAACTTTTCTAAATTCCACACAAAATAAATTAAATAATTCAACTTTTTCAAATTTTAAAATAAAAATAATATTAAAAAAATATTTTTTTTAACTTTTAACTTTAATCTCAACTCATCTCATCTGCTGCGAAAACAAACAAGGCAGTTTATGATTGACCTCAGCTGGACATATTGGTCCATATTTTTTTTTCCTTTCAGTGTATGGGGTCCATTTTCCTGATTGAACGTATTGGTCCATAAAATTATAATTTTTCTTTCTTTCTTATTTAGGCCAAAAGACGAGCTTTCACAACATAAACTCATAATTAAAAGAACAATAAAAGGAAGTCTTTAGAAGATAAATGATTTGAAATCATCTATGCAAATCAGTTGGTTTGGCATCAAGTCAAATTACCTTAGAAGAAGTGCCTATGCCCTTGTTGAACAGCTTGTTCTGACCAAGCCTGGGCTGGTGGAGGAGCTTCATACCTCCAAACTTACAACTTTGATTGGCGAGGACATGTTCTTCCACACCTCAATGAGTGATAGTTTTTGCATGAGAGAAATGATAAGATGCATAAATAGTCAGCGGTTAAATATAATGGAATGGGGGAGGAAGAAAAGGTCTTGAGAAAGCATCGTGAAAATGGAAAGGGTGGGAGAAAGACTCATTTGAAAGTTGTGCACCTCACCTCAATGAGTGATATAGCTAGGGGAGTGGTTTTTTTTTTGAAAGAAAACGGTTATCATTCATTCATCAGAAAAACTTACATCCATGACCGAATACATTTGGTATGTCTCCATGTCAAATATCACATCATAAACTAAAATAATACATTTGGAGCTCCACCAGTACACTAATTTTTTTTTTTTTTTGTGACTGGTCTGGTCTTCACTATTGCTGATACTCTCTACGAACAAACATCCAGGAGACAAAACCTGTCTATAGAATCTAATAGTTAACTTATCTGTCTGCCCATTTGATTGCAGTGAACTTAGCATGTCTATCTCTTATATATCTTCAAGTCTTCTCTCCCATTCTATGAATGCATTCTACCAATTTAACGAGGAAAATGCTGTTTTTTATCCGGTATTAATTGTCATGCCTACTGAAATGGTAAGTTGTTGGTATAGATTCTGCCATCGAAAACTCTATTCCTACTGAGGATACCTATCGAATTTTTTTACCGATTTGTTTTTTATTTATTTTACTTAAGGAAGTATTTTTTAATGAGTTTGTAATTTTTTTAAAAAAATTTTAAAGGAGTTTAAAAAGTATTCAAAAATAAATTAAACTAACTGATAAAAAATTTGGATAAACTAATAGGTGGCCATAGTACCATTCTTGTGCCATATCAACTGATATAATTAAGGCCTCGTTTGTTTTCGTAAATGAGATGAGTTGAGATAACAGTTGAAGGTTGAATAAAATATTGTTAGAATATATTTTTTTAATATTTTTTTGTTTTGGAATTTAAAAAAGTTGAATTGTTTATTTTATTTTGTATGAAAATTTGAAAAAATTGTAATGATTAAATGAAATGAGTCGAGAAGTTTCCTAAAACCAAACAAGGCCTAAAGATGACAGATTCAAAATGAAAATTGAAAAGTAATATTGTTTTTTTCTTTTTTTGAGAAATGCTTTGGGTTCCGCATAGTTTTTTTTTTACTTAGTGATTAAGGATGTATTTTTTAATGATATTTAGAATTTTTTATTTTTTTTAAAATATTTATGATGATTAAAAAATATATATGAAAATAAAAATAAAATACAGGGACACAAATTCGGGCCACTTTTTCGGTGGCTGTAGTGCCCCTATATACTGAATTCTCCTGCTTTTGAAGATAGTGGACTTTGTGGGGCTTTTGTCGACGAAGTACATAAATTTGATTTCTCCATGGCCATGGTGGCAAATTTCAATGTGAAGCTCATCTTGAATATCTACTGCTATTAACCACGATATTGGAAAGATATTCCTAAGAATTAATATTCTGCGTTAATTCCTTGAAAAAAATATTTATTAATTACTAAATTGATTATTTAAAAAAAAAACAATATCTTAAAAGGAATGCGCGAAACTTGCATATCCTAAGACTGTATCTTACCTTTTTTTTTAAAAAAAAAAAAATCGTATCTAGCATTACTCGTCCTCTACACTTGGTATTTCATAAATAGATGCTCTATAATTGAATTTTGAGTTTTTGAGTTTTCTGTTTATCGGGAATAATGATTTCTTACACAGCTTTGGTTTTGGGGATTTATTAGTAATCTCTTCCAAGGTGTTAGATTGTTATCAGTGTCTTATGCTACAAGTGAGGATGAATTGATAAAAATATAACGGGGTATTGTCATTGAATAATTCTACTTATCATCCCTACACCATACACTATACATGATTTTTTATCTTTTTATTCACATAGTAAGGATGATGAGTAGAAGAAATCAATTAGTTTAGTAGGCAAACAGCAAAGTAACAGAACATGGTTTTGACACAAAAAGAAGGTTCAAACAACAAATCCAAATATGACCAAAATATATTTGATTTGAAGCCAAGAGGAAAAACCCTTGTGATAAATTATTTGGAAATGCTAACTATTATTTGATGAATTTGAGGAGAGATGCAATCTAACACATAAATGGTTAGTTATAGCATTTTTTTAAAAAAAAAAAAAGAGGAACTAGAATCTTAATTTTATTGATAATCCTCGTATATGACGGATGAAAATCCTATACAAAGCAAAAGTCACACTGATTACAAAGCTAAGGGTCTAAGGCCATGTAAAAACTACTATATGAACTGTAAGGTTGTGTTTGGTTGTTGAACCAAACTCAACGCATCTTAAACTAATAATTGATGAGATCCACTATTTTTTCAACTTCACATAAAAAAATTAAACTCATCTCAACCTATTTCATACATTTCAACTTAAAAAGTTAAACACATCTTAATCTAAAAAAGTTAAACACATCTCAATAGGATCTACAAAATACTACAATTCACAACTCAACTCATCTCAACATGTAGAAATCTTTTCAAACCTCAAAAGAAAACACAGTATTAATCACAAAACTACATTACATGCATATTCCATATTCCTAACTACAAGAAGTTGTATACTTTTTTTTGGTAATTAAAAGGAAAAAAAAAAAACTGATTTCTCTAATGAGTATAAATGTTGTGGCCAACTCATCCTCTCTATTTATGCATGGGAGTGCCACTGCCGGACGGCAATTGATTGATGACAAAAGAAAAGTTGAATGCTGGATACCGACAATAAGACGGCTTAATTTACCCTGCAAATCCAGCTCACAAATTACAAAATAAACCCACACTTTATATTTGGGTTCATTTTTTTCACACAGAGTAAAAAATGTGTTTCCAAATCAGAAGAGAAGTGAGCGGAGAAGGATTGAAGGAGAAAGAGAAGAGAAAGAAAGCAAAAGAAAAGGAGGAGAGAAAGAGGAGAGAAGAGAAGGAGAAGAAGCAACAGGCAAAAGACGAGATGAAACGGAAAAAAGAGAAGGAAAAGAAAAAACTTGAAGAGTTGAAAAGAAAGGAAAGAGAGAAGAAACAGAAACTCAAGCACAACATGTAGTAATGCCCAGAAGAAAGAGTGAGCAAGCTCTGAATATTGTTTTCCACCTTCCTTTTATTTTTCATTGAAACAATAAAGATGGATTCTTGCTTGGGCTCGGCTCAGAATATATATTTGTTCGAAGGGGTCAACATGGAGGACGAACCAGAATTTTTATTTTGGGGGTCAAATGGAGTTGAGATGTATAACTCATCACCTCATTTCGAATCCAAAAATAGAAGTATAAGGGAATATCAACTCATTTTTATTTTCCAATGAAAATGTTTTATCTTTTGAGACGAAATCAAACATATGATAGTTGCAAGTAAGCGTTGTGCAATCACTTTATAAAAAGTGAATAAATATAAGACTCACATGAAAAAAATAATTAATTTTTTAATAGTAGACCCTACTCTTTTTTAAAGCAACTGTACGGCTTTTGCATACTCCACGACTGTACATAGAATTACTCAAAATAAAATCAAAACTCCGGAGATGCGAGAAAGAAACTGATTGGTAATGTCAACACAGGTTGAGCTAACCCAGAGCTTGCTTTTTGGGCACAAAATATATTGACGGAGCTCTGCCCGAGTTCAGCCTCAACCAAAGAAAAACCAGTAAATGACCAAAGTTTATATAGCACCCAAACATTTTTCATGTTGCTCCAAAAATTCTTCTGAAATGGAATTTATAAGGAAAGTGGGAGGGTTTTTTGAGCCAAACATGGCCTGGCTTATACATCCAAATTGAGGGTTCCAAATCTTGAAAATTTCTGATTCCTAAACTTGTGTTAAGAATTAACGGACCAAAGAAACAACCCACGTGTAATATGATGAGCGAGGGCAGTAACTAAGATTCTCGTGTTCATGAGTCCTTAGTATTTGAAATGTAGAACAATGGATTGGATAATTACAAAAATATTTAAATATTAAGAAGCTAAGGCAGATCAGACATGCAGGAAACCAATTATACTGAACCTGCTAAGCTGGTCCTCCTCTAGCTATAGGAATATATGCTTGGCTACATTTAACAAAACAGACTTAACAAAATTTACACTGCCAACAAATGAAACTGGTACCTAGAGCTCTGCCATCTTCGATTTGTGGTGAAGTTCCATACAGCCAACAAAATCGTTTACCTGTAGGGTAGGAAAGTACCAGATAGATTCTAAAATCTAATAAAGGCTGACAATCAACACATCAAATAATCAAGATGTAACTGGGTTTGAAGCAGCAAAAGTGCAAGAACATAATAATCACCTGTAAAGCACAACTTTTTTAACCAAGGACCTTGCGAAGTTCATCAACTAATTGTGCTCGAGTTGTTGCCTCCACCTGCATATCATTCAAACAATCACCTCAGGTTCCATATATACGTGGATGCTTTGGAAACAAGAGACTTTTGTTTATTGGCTTACCTTGCTTAGAAGGGCAGCAAGACCTTGAGGTAGGGCTTGCAAATCTGAAATTGAATCGCCAATATTTGTTAATTGACGCGATACCCTCTGGACCCTTAGCAGCTTCAGTTTATCCTCATAATTACTTAGATCATCCTTCCATTTGAAGAAAGCTTCATCATTTACCCAAGCATCTTCTCTGCCTCCTGCATTATTAGAGTCCAAAAACCAGCTCTTGATCAAGTCCATTGCAGATTGATGTGACAGTTGGTCACCAGCAGCATCCGTTACAGTCTTGATCAGTGACTCTTCGGCAATTTTCCTACGCAATCTCCGGTAGAAGAAATATCGAGAATTAGCCCAGTCCACAACTTCTCTAATGACCCCTTTTGCAGCCATCCTTAGGGAAGTATCATGTAGTTCAGCAAATCTGGTGGCTATCTGGATGTACACAGGCAAAAGTTGCTTCTCACGGGCTCGTATCTGCTGCTGCAGAGTTTCAACCAACCCATGAGCTCCACTGCTACTGGCTTCCTGGATTTTTGCCTTCAGATTGATCAGCTGTTGATCAAGCCTACCCATGCACTCTAGCAACTCCTTAGTTCTGAACTTGATTTCAATCATTCCTTCAGGTTCGAGGACATTACCTTTAGCTGTTCGGTCAGCATACATTTCAATGTGGTCTGAATTGATCCGACTGTCCACAACCACCCATGCCCCACCACGGAGCTCGCCCATCATTGGGATATATACAAAAACAGGCTGCTTGTATGTTCTCAGATTCTCAACAATGGTTGATCCAGCCTGAAGGATTCCTTCAAAAAGATCCCTCTGCCCGCCTGAAAAGCCTCTCCAGTTGGCAAGAATGAAAAGTGGGAGCTCTTCTCTGTTGAAATCCAACAATGCTTGGGCTGTCTTGGTTGCAGAATCAGGAAACCATACCTGCCCCGCCTGAGGGACAACTCTCTCATGCGAATCAAGCTGGCCTGGGTCTGCAGGGATAACTTGCAAGACTGTCTGTGTCTCAACAGCAACTATCCCCACGGGGATTCCTCCAAGCTTCGCTCTTCCTGTAACAACTGTTCTTGCCCAGCCTTCTAGCGTCTCAACAAAGCTGCCCCTATCAAAAATACCTCCCATCCACTTTCCACTACTATCCAATGCACCACCAATGGCACCACGAGGATCGCACGAGTTTTCAGGGAGGTACTCAACAGATCTTTCTGGAGGATCTGAGGGATTAAGAATGGGAAGTGCACCACCTATATAGGGAGGGATATAGCTAAGCCACTTCAAGATAGCTGATATCCCTTCAAGATCATCTGAAACTGTTAGATGAACAACCCCATTAGTTGCCATAATTTTAGGTCCGCCAAGTTGCATGTGGGAGCTGTATACTTCCCGGCCAAGAAGCTTGTTTAGTGCAGAGAAACCAGTTAAAATTATGGGCTGATCAAGCCTCTGTATGCACCGCATCCCAAGCCGAGCTAGATAAGCACCTATCCCAACAGTTCTGCCAGTCACATATGTTAAGGTAAACGTTTCCTTGTATGCCCTTGAATATGCGCCAGCAATGGCCCCACTGCCAGTTAAGTTCTCAACCCCCAGGCCATCCTCCTTCCCTACAATGGTATCTATAACCCATCTGGTTTCCCCATTTACCAGCTTTATTTCATGTGCTATTACAGATGATCCAATCCGAGCATAATCATGAGGGGTTAAATATACATATTGAAAACCACGCTCTGGGCTTGATTCATCAGACCAACCAACTTTAAAGCAGGCTTTGACTTCATCAGCTACCCCAATACGGGCACCAGAGTTTGCTGCCAAATAAATTAATGGGAGTTTCTTACTGCAAGCAAGATCAGTTACTGCAAGGAAGAATGCATCCTCTTTTGGGCCAAAAGAACCAGCTTTGAAGGTCACATCATTTGTTACCACCAGAATCGTCCTTCCAGAAGGGAATTCAGGAGTAGACAGTTCCATGAACCAGGCTACCATGCCAACATCATTGAACGCAGGTGGACGCTGCACAGGAACAAGAGGAGTACCCCAGGCACTTTCTTGGTCGGCAAATTTGAGCTCCATGACTTTTAGAAGATCTTTATCCTCGGGCTTCCTAGTGCCTGGATATGTGACTGCCCATGACTGCTCCAAGGCCGTCTCAAATGCCTACAGAAAAACATCTCCTCGGGTAAAAATTTAAACTTCATCTCTATGTATTTGCAATAAGGAGAGAGAGAGAGAGATTGAAATTGTAGCATATTCATAGCATAGTCCTCACCAGTGGAAAATCATAGCAATAAGTGGTGTTGCTTCTCCTGGCCAAAAGACGTTTCCTATCAAGAACTCCCAAAGACTGATATTGTGCATTGACCGGCACCTCATGCAGCAGACCCAAACCAGAGATTGAATGGTAGACCACTCTGTGTGTGCTGGTATCCTCTAGTTCCCGATATGTCTAAATATTGTATCAAACAATAATATAATGATAATTTAGAAAGAACCCAACCTAGATATTAATTTATGGTAGGAAAACACGTCAAGTGCCATTAAAGTTACTAACACTGCAAACTTTGTACCTCTCCCATATGGGTGTTACTACACGAAATATTATTTCCTGGACCATTGACACTCAGGATAGACCCAAACTACCATTAACTACCTTTTATACACATCACTAAGTTCTGTCCCTCGTCTATCTTCATCTTTCATACTTGTCTTCAATTCATCCAAAAAGTAAACGGATTGATTGCCTGAGCCTTTAGGACAGACTTAAACCAGCTCTAGCATGACAAACATAAATTGAAAATGATGTACATCTGCACCATTCAGTTGATGATGAGACATCACCAATATACAATCTTAGAACATAAAAGACAACGTATTGGCATTTTCAAATTCTTGCTATTAGTGCCAACCCTAGATTTCTTCATTAATCACTTCTTAATACTTTGTAGATGGTTGACAAATCAGTAAGACTAAATATCTATGTTCAATCCGAGTTTGACCTCTGATGCTAATTACTGACACCTGTATGGGTAATGGGCCAATAGCTAGTTTACTTTCTAGCAATCTTGCAAAACAAACCTTTGCATATTTTATGCTGAAAATGTGTGGCTGTGTGGAAACATTGTTTATTTTAAAAAATAAAAATAAACTATAACTAATAAATACACTTACATGTACAGTGCACGTATGACCGGTCACATTTGTTACCACAACCCGCCAAGCACCATTTGCCAGTCCGGAAGATGCCATCCAAAGTTTCACTTCCCACTCACAAACACCTAATCTATGCATTCTTACACCAACAGATGCATGAATTTCATGTGCCAGTTCCTTCAAGATTGCCTCAACAGTACTCTCTTCCTCCTCAGCATCTATGTCAACCCTCCTGACAACCATATCTTATGGTAAGACCCCAGAAAGGAAACTCACTATCTTATGCTGAAAAAAAAAACCACTGAAAAGAAAATAATCACAATTACTTTGAATAAGGCACAAGATCATCCATTTGTTGCTCCCGTACAATATAAAGGTACATATGAGCATGGTCAGATTTGACTGTAGTATTGTGTGTATTAAGTTCCAACTCCTCAATTGCGGCCATTAAGGACCTTAAAATGCTCCTTGAAGTAAAAGACATATTCCATTGGCTACGTGTTGTTTCAGCATCCAGCCGTTGATATGCTGTAAGCCCTTCATTTGATGTGGATTGTCTTACAAGCGTTCTGAGGAACATCCTTGGGATTGGTAGTGGCTTGTCAATAACGGTATACAAGTGCCATTGACGGTCCCGGGAAGGGGTATACTGTATATTGTCGTAACCTTTAAGCTTATCCTGCCTCAAGAAAAATGTTGATAATTTATCAGATGAAAGATGCTTGTGAAATTATGTCTTTTCACTTTCATTTTTAATCATATACAGAGGACTCAACCATATATCTACTAACCAGTTCCAGGTAAATAGACAAAGGAGGTTCCAGATGACGCAATAGAGGCTCCTCCTCATAATATAACTTTTCTCCTGACCAGTGAAAGGAGTGCCTCATTGGGGCTCGTCCTTCATCCCTCTGTATGATACAGCTTATTACTCCAACACCTGCAGCATGTAAGCTAGAGCCTAGTTCTTTCTCTTTAAGTATTTTTGCCAACTTGTGAATTCTCTCTTGAGCCTGGTCTTCGTCACCACTGTAAAGCATCAAAGGATAACTCTGGTTTAGAAGGGGTGTTATTATAAATTAAGGTTCTGATCATTAGACTGACAATCTGAAACTTAAACAATCTGGCATACGTTTGATGTGGAGAAAGAAAGGGGAAGAATAAAGGGGGATAGAGAAGGAAGAAATCATAGAAGTAAAGGAAAACCAAAAAAGAAAATAACTTAAAGCCATTTCTTGTTATCCAAGATGGGGATGTCCAGTGGTTGAGATTACATATAAATTCAATTCCAATAAAATGAGATTACATAAGATTTTTACTGAACTCATTAATGCAAGCCGATAAATCCTAAATAAACTTTCAGCTTCTATATGACAAAAATAAATTGATTTTATCCTTTAACTTAACATATTTTAATGTGAGTATAGAGGGTGCTACACTACCTATCCTGAAGTAAACTCATTTGATTGTTGATTCCAACCAATGCAATATGCATCATATTCCCAAAGCTAGCTGGTTCTCCTGATCCATTTGGGACTGATTCGTGAAGGTTGTGGGTTGTTTCTCTCAGTGCAGCACTAATAATTGATGGAAGAAATTGAAGTGACTTAATAATGACCATGGCTCCCCATTTTCTCTCGCTGTGTTTCTCAACTAGTGGTTGTTCAGACAGTTGATCTTTGTTCCCATTTTTCCTCTCAATACGCTCTTCAAAAAACTCCCATGAAGCAATAAGACCAGATCTGTGCCACTGCATCCTTACGCTCCCCTTTACAAGATAGGGCTGATGACAGAGATAGAGTTAAAAAAACTAAATCATTAAAAAATTAAAAATAATCAGAAAATTACGAGATCTTGAGTCACACCTGGTATAGCCTACGAACATAAGTCTCCACAACCCGCCTTTGAAGGGTGTGATCACTGTGATCAAAGAGACCTACAAGGGCATCTTCAACTGCCAAAGGAGCACTCACAAGATCCTCCATTCTTTCATTAATGGCACTTTTCCTCTTGGGAGTATCGATACTTTCACCATCCTCAGTAAACATCTCCAATTCAGAAAGACTTCTAGCTATGCTGGAACGAAGTTCGCTCAATTTAGTTTGTTCCAGCAGTTGACTTGCCTTTAGTGCCAACTGCATAAATAAACTGGGTTTAAGGACTCTGTTTAGATGTTAATAATGAAATTACTTGAAAATGGAAATAAACATTATCACCGCAAAATGACGAAAGGGCAAGATAAAGCAAGAGAAAACAACATATCCTCTCCCAATGGCAGAGTAAGAGTAATTGTTCACCATCTAATAGGTAAAAAACATAGAAAAAAATCTTGGAGTTAACAGTTAATGCTTGAGTAACTCTATGCAAAGGCCAACCTCAGAATAATTTGTATGGTTTAGTACAGAGAATCGGATTAGTATATCCCGGTATGGAGCAGGATTAGGGTAAACCAGCTGTTCCATGAGTAGCAGTATCAGCTTATTTTTGCTCCTGATTCCCTGCAAGCAAAGAAATGCAGTCATATCACAAATATTTTTTGGGGAAAATTAAAATAGACAAGGACAAGCCAACTGAGTGTGTTATAATTAGTACCTGATGAGAAAGCACGATGTCCAAAACCTTCAAAAGATCTTTTTTATATTGAAGTCGAAGATGTTCAATTACATCAGCCTGGACAAGACATTTATAAAACAAACATTCATGTTTGTGCAATCATCCCAAAGTTCCTGAAACTTTTGGCTTTATGAGAATTAATTTTTAGTTTAAGGGTTATATGGCAAATTTATTAGGGGCAGAAAGAAAGGATCGATGGAAAAACAACAGCAACAACGTGTGAAGAACGTTGAATAATTGTCTTCTAGAAGCCACCTTCTTAAAGTGCCCCAGATGTGGAGGTGGATGATCCACCATTTCGTCAGCCACCTCTTTCTATTTTTCTTTTTTTTTCTTTTTTTTTCCATACCCCCTCTTTTCTTCTTCCTAATGGTCTTGAAAGCAACCTCATGGTTGGAATTTTATGTTTTTTAATCTTGAAACCCTTCTAAAGTTGGATTGAGGCACAGTAGTTAAGTTTGTCTTGAAGCACAAGAGTGCAGTGAAATATACATGGTGATGGAGTAATGCAAAAATAAAAATAAAAAAGAAAAAGCTGGGAAGAAAATAAGGGAGGGAATTGACACACATAGTATTCTAAATGGCCATTGAACATGTTTTGGTAGTCTAGCATAAATGATAAGATGGAGACAGCAATTTAGGGTTCTTTTTCAGGTATAGATGGAAAACCAGAATTCCATCAAAACAAAATTCATGTTGGGAAAAGATGTATAAGAAAGACACTAGAAGAGTAGAGGAAGAAAACAATTACAAGCATCAAAATTCTAATTCTAATCCATCAATTAAAGCCTGGAGTATTCATAGCAGGCCCTATAAGATTGGCATTGGCAATCCCCAATATGCAGCAAAGATAAATGCACTATTGGGCCAACATAGAAAAACAATTTGTGTTCCATGATGCAGACTTACCTGGATGTTGTCACTGAATAGTTCTTCAACTAACAAATACTCCTCAAAAAGTGACTGAACGATTACACGGGCATGACTCTCTCTTCCACCCTCATAGGACTTCACAAGACTCATCAATGGTTCAACAAGCCTTTCTTGGGCTCCCTTTTCTTTATCAGAACAGGAGGATAGATGGGCCTGCAGCAAAATAAGCATATAAATTTATTGTGTTGTAAGTTTGAGGAAAATAAAATTCACTTAAAATGAGAAACTTGAAATAGGAAACTCACCTCAAGAACATGCCGTAATAATTTTGCTGGAAAATCAACATTTTGGGAGCTTGAAATCCCCTCGAACTCCTTATATCTTGAATCCAGCTGAAAATTATACAAGGGTGAAGACAATTCAGATTGAAATATTATTTTAGAGTCACTAAGTGACCATAAAACTTTAGAGCAGATTTACAAGACATTTAATTACCTCATTCTTAAGATCTTTCGGGAGACGGTTTGCCAGAACTGCCAAGCACTCTTGCCATTGAAGGAAAGGTAGTTCAGGACTATCAAGGCAGTTGAGCAAGTTTTGCACCACCTGAGATGGTAAAACTTTTGATAAGACTGGTCTCCAGTCAAATTTAATAAGGTTCATAATATTGCTCAAAGCTCTCAAGTCATGAGGGGAATTGGTAATAGAGTACTTACTTCACCTATGTTGTGTTCATAGCCCGCAAGAATCATTTGGGCTGCATTTAGACTTGTAGCACACCTCTGATGAACCTTACCAGAAAATGCAGTTGGAGGCCCCAGAATTGGGAAGCTCCCATGGAAAGGTTCTGCTTTTCTTACAGCCGAGGGATCATCTAGATCAAGCCTAGCTATAAGTTCACCAGCCTACAAAAAAATTTGACTTCTTAACATATGTCAAAATCAAATATTTCACGCCTAATGTTGAAGATAATGTACCTGCATTGCTTGACCTTCTGACATTTTGAAGTGGATAACTCCAGAAGCTGGTGAAAGAAGAGGCATGCACATCTTCATAACCTCAACCTCTACATATGGTGTGTCAGCATCAATATGACTACCATCAACAACCAGATACCTCAGTAGCTTGCATGGTGTCTCTGCTACTAATTTGGATGGATCGTGATCATTCTGAATACAACCAATTTTGACAACTAGTCTCATCAAGCCGGGGAAAGAGAAAAGAGAGGTAGGACACGAGGAAAGACGAAAATCGGGGCAACCTGAAGTAAGCAAGTCCTTCCATCAATGAGAAGGCGAGTTCCAGCTGCTTCTTCCTCTGCATATATAACATGACTGTTTCCATCCAACTGTAACAAAATTGACACTACCAGTCACAGTTACATACACAATTCATAAACACTTAGCAAGCAACCACACTGATATTGTCGGATAATAATTTAAAGAGCCAAATTCTTAACCTGTAATGTTTATCTTCTTTCACCAAAGTATACTAGAATAACATAAAAGGTTCTAGGAACAATATCATAAGAGTTTCGGGATTTGCTAAGCATAAGAAACATACTTTTTCCTTCACGATATTAATGGGTTCACCCATGAACTTGATACATAGTGCCGCTCCTATACATAGTGATGAGTCTTTTCAAGTCAACATGGAATTTTCAATTATTGACACAAGAATGATAGATCTTTACGTATGGTACTCCTATAGAAACCTTGTTGACAAAATCTATAAGTCAATCATAAAACCTGCAAAAGTGCTATTGTTTGACACCTAATTAACTTATCTTTCTAAAATGCATCAGAACAGACAGTAGCTAGCATCCACTCTCATGATTTACATGAAAGTGATCGTTCTGAATAGAAACTAATATTTACAACTAATCAAAAAATGAACAGAATCAAATGAGCAACGAAACTTGAGAAAGATGTGTCATTTGTGGATGAGTTAGATTTACAGAAACTGACAAATGGCACGAACATTTTGTGCAAAAGCAACTGTGAATATAAATTTCAAGGCAAGTTATTAGGATCCACTCTAATGATTCACACAAGTTTAGACTAATATGTACGAGTAGTGATAGGGTAAAAACCCATTCACAACTTATAGACAACTTTAAAATAATAATATTTTTTTAAAATTTAAACAAATCAAATCAAAAGTAAAAGTCAAAATAAAATTTTAAAAAATATTATTTTATTACATAGTTGTATACAAGTTGTTATTTAGTTGTCACTTCACCATTTCTCAATATGTATGTATCCACTATCACATAAATAAATACAAGCACTCGCACAAGTGCAAACAAAGGCAAGCACACACACGTGTACTCAAACGCATGAGTGCACACATGCACGTTGATACACATAGTACAGCCTGGATATTTGACATAATAACCACACACAGTGACAGATACATGGTACAACTTTGATTGACAAAGTTTATAAGTTGTGACTACATTCAGAAATAATAAATGATAACAATTTACATACCTCATTGGCTTCATTTTTGCCTACCATATATATCATCTAAATATAAACAGCTAAAAGCAAGACTGCAACTATTAATATAGCAAAAACTACAAAAATTCTAGAGAAAAAACTTGCCTGCATTAATAAACCCCCATCACGTAGAGTATGTATCTCTGCTTCAATCTCTGACTCATTCATTCTCAACCTATAGCTTCCGGGTCCCCTCCTAACCATGTCAATCTAGAAACAGTTTTCCATCAGGTTGGTGAAATAAGGAGCCCTTTATATTGAATTGACATCGTTGGAATACATACCGTATATTTGCTTCCTTCAATGTTCAAGGACACTTGAGAGTGGACAAGTGATATATGCTGCAAGTATATGCAAACATTAACATGAAAAAGAATTAAATTAACAAGTCACCAAAATTAGGACCCAAAATAGGGTATTATTTATCTTAATACCTTGGGTGGGATTTGCCCCTTTTCAAGATAACCAACATAGTCTGAAACCACAGCCGCACTGGTAGCAGATGCTTTCTGAGTTGCACACGGTAGAAAATATAGGTGAGCTTATCCTATAACAAAACACCTCAAGAAAAGCAGAAAATAAGAAAGGAAACTAAGTGTGCTTATCCGAACTGGAAAATATAGCATTAATGGAGGAAATTTCGTGGAGGCAGAAATCTAGGGTGTTGTGGTTGAAGGAAGGAGATTGGTGCACTAAATTCTTTCATCAGATGGCAAACTCTCATAGAAGAAATAATGTGATTGAGGTTCTTCGAGATGGGGACAGGCTTATCACGGTTCAAAAAGACATTAAGGCTCACATAGTGAATTTTTAACAGCAGCTGTTTTCAGAAGATTTTTCTTGGAGACAAAACTGATCACTTGGTTTCGAATCTATAGATCAGGTCGAAGCAGATTGGTTGGAGAGATAGTTTGAAGAAGAAGTACTTAATGTGGTTAAAGGTATGAATAGGGATAAGGCTCCTGGTCTGGATGGATTCTCTTTAGCGTTTTTTCAACCATGCTGGGACATAGTTAGAGAAGATATTCTGAAGGTGTTTGCTGAGTTTCATCCATATATGAGGTTTGAGAAGAGTTTTAATGCGACTTTCATTGCACTTATTCCGAAAAAAGGTAGGGGCAGTAGAGATGAGAGATTTTCGGCCTATTAGACTGGTGAATGGAGTGTATAAAATCATTTCTAAGGTGCTGGCCAGCCGTTTGAGCAGGGTGATGGAGAGGATAATTTTAAAATCACAAAATGCCTTTGTGAGGGGAAGACAGATTTTAGACTCTGTTTTAATTGCAAATGAATGCTTGGAGAGTAGAATTAAAATGGAGAAAGCTGGTATTTTAATCAAATTGGACATGGAAAAGGCTTATGACCATGTGTGCTGGGATTTCCTTGATTATTTGCTGAGGAGATATGGTTTTGGTGATAAATGGTGTTTGTGGATGAAACATTGTGTGTCGACTTCGAAATTTTCTATTTTGGTGAATGGAGAATCGGTAGGTTTCTTTTGTAGTTCACGTGGTTTGAGGCAAGGTGATCTCATCTCCCCCTTGCTTTTTTTTATGATTATGGATGCATTGAGTAGAATGATTGAGAAGGCCGTGGATGGTAATTTTCTGTCCAGCTTTGTGGTGGGTAATGAGGTACGGAGTAGTTTAAAGGTCTCACACTTATTATTTGCTGATGATACTTTGATTTTTAGTGAGCCCGATTCTAACAATCTACGTGTTTTAAGAGCACTTTTGCTGTGTTTTGAAGCTGTTTCGGGGTTAAGAGTTAATTTATCGAAATCTGAAGTCATTCCTGTGGGTTCTGTTCAGACAATTTCTGACTTGGCAAATATTCTGGGGTGCAGAATTTCTTCACTCCCTATGAGGTACCTTGGGCTTCCTTTGGGGGCTTCTTTTAAATCTGTTAGTATTTGGGATGGGGTGATTGAGAAAATGGAAAGGAGGTTAGCTGGTTGGAAAATGATCTACTTGTCTAAGGGGGGAAGATTAACTCTAATAAAAAGTATTTTGTCTAACCTTCCCACTTATTTCTTATCTCTTTTTCCATTGCCAGCAAGAGTTGAAAGAAGAATTGAAAGTTTATTTCGGAATTTTTTATGGGGTGGTAAAGGAGTTGAAAAAAAGCTCCATTTGGTTAGTTGGAAGAAGGTTTGTCAACCGATTGATTGTAGTGGGTTGGGGATAAAAAATATAAGATTGTTTAAGAGAGCATTACTTGGGAAATGGCTTTGGAGATATCACTTGGAAAGTAATGCCTTGTGGAAAAATGTTATTGATGTAATATATGGTAATTTGTGGGGAGGTTGGTGTTCTAAAGATACTAGTGGTGCGTATGGGGTGAGTTTGTGGAAGTTCATTAGAAAGGATAGGGTTTTTTTTCAAAACATATTAGATTGAAGGTGGGAGATGGGAAGAGGATACTTTTCTGGCATGACCTGTGGTGTGGGGATTCTTCACTTAACCTGGACTTTCTCTCTCTTTTCAGAATTGCAAGGGATCAAAATGCAGCTGTAGGAAAGTCTTTCTGTTGTATTGACAATAATATTCAGTGGAATGTTATCTTTATCAGGGATGTTAATGACTGGGAAGTGGATGTTGTTAAGGCTTTTCTGGAAAGACTTTATAGTTCAAGGTTGATGCTAGGTAGGGAGGACAGCATGCTGTGGATTCCTGCAGGAAATTCTAAGTTCTCGGTCTCCTCTTTTTACAGAATATTAACCAGTCACTGGAGTTGTGAATTTCCCTGGAAAAACATATGGAAAGTGAAAGTTCCTTCCAAGGTTGCTTTTTGCTGTTGGGTAGTATCCTTGGGCAAAGTGTTGACAACTGAAAATCTTAGAAGCAGAGATATGTACATTGCTGATTGGTGTGTCATGTGAGGATGGGGAATCTGTTAATCACCTCTTTCTTCATTGTGAAGTGGCCAGGTTCTTGTGGAATGAGGTTTTGAATCGGACTGCTTTACTTAGGGTAATACCCAAGGAAGTGGTGGATTTATTGGTAGGGTGGAAGGGTTTGAAGGGTAGCAAGAATGCTATTCATGTTTGGAAGATGATTCCTTCTTGTCTCATGTGGTGCCTATGGCTTGAAAGCAATGGGAGATGCTTCGAAGACAAAGAACGTTCATTAGGAGAACTTAGGGATTTTTCTTTAATACTTTGAGTTTGTAGGCTAAAGCTTTTGTAATGGAAGATAATTTCCAGAATCTGTTTTAGTTTTCCTTTCATTTTTGGAAAGTAATAGATATTTCCTTTGTATACGTCCTGTGTACTTGGGCATATGCCTATTTCTTGGGAATAAAATCTTTTATTACTTGTCAAAAAAGAAAGTGTGCTTACAAACAAAGCCCCTCCAACAACGGAGAGATACCAAGGTGGCCTTTCTGCTCTAACTCGCATGGCAATTCTGCTGTCCAACCAGCCAGTGTGGATTTTATTCTCTCTGTAATCTGAAGCCTGCACAACATTTGTACATTGTCAGTTTGTATTTCTTTCTACCCCTGTTTTTTCCCTTTAGAAAATAGATAGGATTGGATAGTTAACAAGTGAGAGGTTTACATGCAAAAGATCAATTGTATAATCAACATTGGTATGAATCTCTCCTCGAATTTGGATCTCCTTCAGACCAAGCACCATATTTGCAATAGCTAGAGCTCTGGACTCTCCAAATGCGAAAACGTGTCCTGAGATATGACACAAATGATATCTTCGTTGGTTATAAGTTGATTCATTCCAAAATACAACAGTAATGAATCAAAATTAACACTGTTAAAAGATATCTAAGGAAACACTCATTTTGCAGGTATTTCATAAGCCATAGAACAGCTTTTGCAACATAATGGCCTTAAAGGGGGAGCAATTGCTCATGCAGAGTGGAGAATCAGATGCTGAGTAATTTAAATTAATTAGGAGATACTTTTTATTATTATTTGCCCAATCCAAGTTATCAAATTTGCAATATTCATTTCATAATACTTACCAAACTGAGAATCTGAGAATTCATGGATTCCTCCTCCAGACTGAAAATCAGGGTGTCTAGCACAATTCAGTCTTCAACTTCAAAGTTAAGTCCAAATAAAATCAGACAATTAATTACCTTAACAGAGAAGTATGCCCACACATTTGGCTTGCTTTTAAAACTCAGCTCCTGCACAAAGTGTGTAACTTCTTGATAAGTAATTTCATTTCACTAAAAAGATTAGAGGGGCACAATCCCAGTACAGAAAGCATAAAAGAGAACCCTTATTCAGAAGAAAGAGAAAAAAGATCAACTCAGCTCCTGCATAAAGCAGACTGTCGAGAGCTGCTATCCGTTTACAAAGGGAGTTGAGGACGTTCTTTTTCAGTTCTACCACGAGGCCCTATCTTAAAAGGTTTGTGCATTTTTCTCCCTCCAAATGCATCACATTAAACATAAAGGAGCCAATCTTCACACATCCAAAATATTACCATGTCCCTACTGTTCTCTTCAGCCTACCAACAATTCTCTCACCCTTTTGGGCATAACCCAATCAACATTAAATTAAACACCATATATCTCTTGCTACACAGTATAACTCAATATAGGTTTATAACATAAGGAAAAGAAACACCAAAAGTGAGACAGCTAATCCTTGTCGGCTAACCTGTACTTTCCCACTTGTAGGCTTAAAACCATCATCTGGGTCCTCACTTGTTACTCGAACAGCTACACAATGACCTTTTGGTCTTGTAGATTCTGCCTTATCAAAATCAAATGGGATGGCAAGAGTAGACGTTTTCCTCCAAGCATCATATCCTCCACCATATTCCATTCCATAAAATCGCCTGATCTCTAATCAAGGCAGGAAGGTAAAACACTAAAAGTTGATGGTGAAGATAAAGAGTTCATTTTTTTTTTTTTTTTTAACTTATCAAAAGGGAAAAAGAGCTTAAAAAAACTATGAAATACAGTAAGATCATACCAGGAATCTGCCAGAGAGGGATGCCCATCCCAACTGCAATTTGAGCTGCTGGTAGATTGATTTCAGCTATCCACTCAGTGACAGGGTGCTCCACCTATATCGGGATTAATCCATAGAACATTATGCTGTGCTTGTTAATTACAGTCACCAGTACATCCTGCCTGTGCTTTAAACATCTAGCTGAAACTCTTACTATGTTAAGAAACTTAAATCTTTTGTCAGAGGTTCTTCCGCCAAAGACTTTAAATTGTTTGCTAACTAACTGAAGGCACACAGTGCCTCTACATCTACTGCAGGTCCACACCCCAATGATCTTTTTCAGAATAGAACTCGAACAAACAAAATCAAAAGGAGCATATAAAGAATTCATAAGAATGACAGCTAAATGAGCATTGCAAAGACTAGAATTAAGGTTAGACCAAATATCACATACCTGCAACCGAGGGTTGAGCTCTAAGAAATAGTACTCGCCAGATTCCATACTGTAGAGATACTCAACTGTAGCTGCTCCAATATAGTTTACACATTTAGCTAACCTTCTAGCTGCCTGCTCAAGTTTTTTTACTGTTTCTAAAGGAGCCACAGTAATTGGACCCTCCTCAATAATCTGTTCAACATAGATGTCCAAATTAGATCTCAAGGATGATGCCACACATGAGAAAAGTTAGGAGAAAGAATATGAAGAGAGACATAAATTAACAGCAATTCATGAAAGTAGAATGGTTGTAATAAGGAAAAAAAGAAAGCCATTTGCTACCAAATAAGCAAGTCTAAATTTACGTAACAAATGAGCCTACCTTCTGATGCCGCCTCTGAACACTGCAATCGCGACTATGCAAAGCTGCAACATTTCCATACTGATCACAGAGTAACTGGACTTCTAAATGCCGGCTCTAATTACAAGTCACCAAATGGACTATCAGAATACAATCTAGAGTTTGCCATCTCTAGCCGGTAAAATCAAAATACAGTAGATGATCTAACCTGTGAAGCAACCTTCATTATGAATATGGGTGAGCCCGGAACTTCACCCTGTACTTGCTTGAATAATGCCCTAACTTCATCATCGTTATGAACCTAGAAAATTCATATGCACATATGATTTACTTTGTAAATAAGGCAACTAGGCAGTCCAAGCAATCTCCTTGATATGATCCATGACTAACTGACTTTACTTATACCATTTTATTACATTCACCATGTCAATATAGTCCATATATTATGACAGAATATTAACTACAGAGGATTATATAGATTGTTAGAATGATGCAACATCGGCATGCCTGAAGCGAACCTTTCTTATGCCTTTACCACCACCACCCCAAGATGCCTTTATCATTGCAGGGTAACCAACAACTTGGCAACTTGCAATTGCTTCCTCTGTTGTATAAACACATGCTTCCCTGTATATTTCATCTGGAATTGTCACCAAGCAACTTTCTGGTGGGATTTTCACCTGCATCACAAATTTTTTTATATTAGATGTATAATGACCTTGCACGTAAATAATAGGGCTTCCGTACTAAAGAGACATAGGTTTACATGGGAGCCACTCCATGCAAGGGTGGGCACTTCGGCTGCTTGAGCAATCAATGATGAACCAATCTTATCCCCCAATGCTGCCATAGATGTTGATGGAGGCCCAAGAAATATGATTCCCTTTGCATTCAATGCATCTGGTAGCTCAGGGTTCTCAGATGCATGGCCCCAACCAGGCCAAACTGCATCAACATGTGTTATCTCAGCCATCTGGGTAATGAAGAATTACAATTTATCAGGGAATAAATAAAAGGTTAATGTCAGTTCCAGAATTATTCAAATAATTGTAAGTATCAGGACGGCCAGGGTATATGAGTGACACCTCTACAATGAGCTGCACATTGGCATAGTTATTATTATTTGTCCCACCAGGAACTTCCACAAACTTATCGGCGATTCTTATATGCTCTGCATTTATTCTCATGTCCTCTGGAGTAGCCATGGCCACCAACAGGATTGCCTTCTCTGTGCCAAATGTTTCATAAGCCCATGTCCTAACACTACGCATAAACTTGACAGCAGCCATTCCATTGTTTGCAATTAAAATACTATGTATAGGCTTCTTTCCTCCAAGAGCATAGCAGAATTTGTCTACTTCAGATATTGTAGCAGGGCTCCTGATAGAAACTACCCCATTTATGTAACCGTTCCCATGCCCAGCACCAGCCATTGTGGGTATCCTTTGGGATTCAGACATGCTGCCCTGCCAGAGATTATATAAGCAACGGTTTAGGGGATTGAAAATTCAACATACAAATTGAGTTTATCTAGCTCACTTTATTCTTCAAGAAACCTATGCAAGTAACTTTGAAGAACGTTCAAAAGCCACTCCAATCCTTACTAGGCATTCCATAATTGCCTTATTTTAAATATGGGCTGATTAACTAAAATATTATTAGAATATTATTTTTTAATATTATTATTATTTTAGAATTTGAAAAAGTTGAATTGTTTATTATATTTTATATTGGAATTTGAAAAAGTTGTAATAATGAATTGAGATGGGTTTAGAAACGAAACGAAATCTGCGTTAGTGAATGAAGACTGCTTTTGGTTGCAGATAATTGACTGATGTGGAGTGTTCCAACTGATTACTGTTTTAAGTAAAATGGAAATATTCCTGATTGCGTCCGATCCAAATCCGTTGGTTCATGAATTGTACTATCCAGTTTCACTTGTCAGCAACCAAACACAGCCTTAAGAGTACAGTTTTTCAGATGCAGTAATATTGCATTGCTGCAAATACCACTTGCAACGAAAAGAGCACTGCCCAAAAGATAAAGCACGTATTTCGAACCACCTAAAACCTCAAAAAGGTGCAAATTAGATTCCCAAATTCACGCCAAACCAAGTACCCACAAAAGTACAACCTCCAAGCCTTCCATAACCAATTCAAAACTCCAATTAACTATCTTTTCTGCCCGAAACATTAATATTAGAAAAGAAAAAGCAAATACCCGAATCAGACAAAGACAATTCTTAGATAAGAGTCCAAGGCAAAGAAGAAACGAATCACAGACCTTGGATAAGAGGAACAGAAGCTGGAATTCGAGGGAGCTGGATCAAGTTGCTTCAAATTGCTTTCTGGGTATGAAGCATTGTGAACAAATACAAGCCAAGAATGAGTGGGTTTGTACGTTCATACAATGATCGGGGCAGTAGTGATAAAAGAAATGCAGAGAAAGAGAGGTAGGTTTGGTTTTGGACAGGAATGGGTGGGGATCGGAGGTCCTTTAAGCTATACCGAATTTAATGAGAGCTGCACGTGGTACCTGCCCACTGCTACTGCCACAACGCTCCTTTCATTTCTTCTGGCTGTAGTAGTTCCCAGCTACCAACTCTAGCTAAACATGCGCCTCTTCCTCAAAGACTTGAACGTCTTAAAATCACCATTGGGGGCATAAACCAAACCAAACCAAGCAAACACGAAATATTAAAAACCAGACATTACATCATGAATGAATCAATTTTCTAGGAGGTTGGCGTTGTCTTGACCGCGAGTTGGGTGGTGTTGTCGACCAACCCTTCGTCTTCGACGTATTAGACTAGTCACGTACCCAGCTCTATCCATCACAGTCAATTCCCTTTTGTTTAAAACAAAAAAAGCCTTTTTAAAAAGTGTTGCTTATTCTAATTTTAATAATTTTATAAACTAATCATATCACATCAATAAATATAACTAAAACAATAAAATCTATCGTAAAAAATAGCATTGATCTGATAATAATAAATTAATAATAATAAAACTTTTTTGACGAAAATTTTATCATTATTATTATCATGATTATTAAGTGGGCTCGAGAATTTATCTACGGATTGGGAATGTGTAGGTGGAAATTTGATTTGTAAAATAAGAAAATCAAATAAGAATATAAGAATATTTATTTTAGCATGGGGTTGGGACTGGTTATAGTTGGGGGTTAGGTTCATCTATGCCATCCTCACCTTTGTTATGGTCTATTTTTAAGCTCAATTCAATGAAAATAAAAAAAAATAAAAATAAAAAAAAAGATACTACAATAACCAACCATGTGGTAAAAGTTAAGATCTTTTTGGTTATACAAATGAGATGAAATGAGATAAAAGTTAAAAGTTGAATAAAATATTGTTAGAATATAACTTTTTAATATTATTTTTATTTTGAGATTTGAAAAAATTGAATTGTTTATTATAATTTTTGTGAGAATTTAAAAAATTTATAATGATTATATAAGATAAGATGAAACGAAATCATTTGATCCGTCTAACCAAACCATGCTTAAGGTGCAGTTTGGATAGTGAGATGAGATGAGATAGTTTTAGATTAAAGTTGAAAGTTGAATAAAATATTATTTTTTAAAACTATTATTATTTTGAGTTCAGAAATGCTAAAGGTACAAAAGTGTGTCCTGAAAGTGTATTCCGAAACTTTTTTTTTTTTACTTAGTGATAAAGGAAGTGTTTTTTTAATGATGTTATGAATTTTTTATTTTTTTAAAAAATATTTATGATGATTAAAAAAAATACATGAAAAAAAAAAGAAAAATAAAAAGATCTTTTAGGGACATACATTCGGGACAAATTTTTGGTGGGTGTGGTGTTTTTTTTTAAGATTTGAAAAAATTAAATTATTTATTATATTTTGTAAAAAATTTAAAAACTTATAATAATAAAATAAAATGAAACATTTTCAAATATTACGCGACAGTCGATGGCTGAGATTGGATGATGTTCGGAGATTTGGTCCCTTTTTCTTATGGTCCAGCAACAGTAGATGGCTGAGATTGGATGTGTTCGGAGACTGGTCCCTTTTTCTTATGGTACAGTTTAAAGTAATCATTACATAAATAGCATTAAATTTAGCCACCTTTACTGATATCATCGAGATTAGAGAAGACAGATGAGTTTTTTTTTTTTTTCTTTAAAGATTATGATTAGGTTGTAAGTTGAAATGTGGTAAATTGCGAATAAAATTTAAAATTGAATAAAATATTATTATAATATTATTTTTTAATATTATTATTATTTTGATATTTAAAAATTTTGAATTATTTATTATATTTTACGTAGAAATTTATGAAAGTTGTAATAATGAAATGAGCTGTGTTGAGATTAACTCTCAATTCTACTCATCATCTACATATCACACATAATTTTTTATTTTTTTATTTTTTTTTCTTTTACCAAATTTGTATTAGATAGATGATAAGTAGACGAAATCAATTAATTTAAGAAAAATAAACTAAAAAAATTTAAAAAAAAAAATGTAATGTGTAATGTATAGAGATGATGAGTATCATTTCATTACTTTTCGCCCCTCTCACACGAAAGCTCTTTGGTCACTTACAATTCCTCTTCCTCTCGGCCATCTTTCCTTAAGTTGAAATTCCTTAAGTTGAGGCATTTAACAAGAAAATTAAAATTCCATCTTTCCTTAAGCACAAGCTTTTGTATTTAAAACCCAAAAGCTAAAATGGCCCAGCGCGAGCTTTCTAACACTATGAAGAACCTGAAGGTAAAACAAAAATACAAATTTTGATGTTACCTTTATAAATAGTCCACTTCTCTATGTAAAATTTAGATAAATTCACTTTATATTGAAAATCTAATATCTAGATGAATTCCCTTGAGATTTGAAACAGGGTTTTTCTTATTTTCACCGGGAATGATTTGATTTTTCATATATTTAATCTCATGGGAGTATAAGCTAGTATTTTCTTTGTTCGAATAGTTCATGCAAAGGGCTACTGCGAAAGAAGAAAACACCAAGAAAGAGGAGGAATTCAAATCTGATGGGAATTTATGTTCCCTTGGTACCGTTAATCTAAATTCAGACCATAAAAATTAGAGAAAATTAGCAATGAGTGTTTTACATTATCACCTTCCCAGGTTTCGTCCACGCGATTTGTCATGAGAGAATCGCACGATTTTTCGACGGAAGAGTTCCAAGTCTCGCAGCAAGCAGTGATTGTGAGAGGTGGATTTCGGTTGAAACCTGTTGACGTCGGACTGGGAAGTGGCTGTGGAACGAGAACAACTATTGGGCGGCGGAGCAAAGAGATGGAAGAGATGAGTTTCGAATCGCGATGGTGAGGGCTGCTTTGATGAAAGCGATGGTGAGTTTGGAATCAAATCGAGATGGAAGGGAGGTGCTCTGGTGACCTAGGTTTGGGATTCATTGTGGGTGCATCTATTCTCTATTTGGTGTGATATCTGATGTGGCAACTCATAAGAGGAGGGCTGCTTCTCTAATAAAAACAGTCAGACAACTCTAAAGTGGCTTTGTTAGGGAATTATTTGGATGATGTTCGGAGATTTGGTCCCTTTTTCTTATGGTCCAGCAACAGTAGATGGCTGAGATTGGATGTGTTCGGAGACTGGTCCCTTTTTCTTATGGTACAGTTTAAAGTAATCATTACATAAATAGCATTAAATTTAGCCATCTTTACTGCTATCATCTAGATTAGAGAAGACAGATGAGTTTTTTTTTTTTTTTTTCTTTAAAGATTATGATTAGGTTGTAAGTTGAAATGAGGTAAATTGACGATAAAATTTAAAATTAAATAAAATATTATTATAATATTATTTTTTAATATTATTATTATTTTGATATTTAAAAATTTTGAATTATTTATTATATTTTATGTAGAAATTTACATATCACAATAATTTTTTATTTTTTATTTTTTTTTCTCTTACCAAATTTGTATTAGATAGATGATAAGTAGAAGAAATCAATTAATTTAAGAAAAATAAACTAAAAAAATAAAAATAAATGTAATGTGTAATGTATAGAGATGATGAGTATCATTTCATTACTTTCAAAATATTGATAAATAAAAAAAATTAAAAAAAAATTGTTAATGGTTAAACTAGACGGCGAATAATTTTTTAACTTTTATTTTTTAACTAAAATCATTTTATCTTATATCTAAATTTAAACCAGCGCTTAAACTTATAAATAACATAAACATATTCATATAGAAAATAAATGATCACATTGAGTCAAGAATGGATGGATTTGTACGGTGAGCTCCCCCCTCGAGAGAATGGCCATATTCAAGGTTAGAAAAATCAATTTGGTTCAAGAAGTATTTGATTATTTAAATTATATTCTCTAACTTTCTTTTTTATCGGCAAGATCAAAGAGGGCATAGATCCACCTATTAGGGAATGAGAAAACTTTAGAACCGGTTGAACTTATAACCTACAAATAACAGTCTTCTAATAGTTAGTTACCACGTAGGAAATAACAGCCCTCTAATAATTAGTTGCCACGTAGGCTTTACAAGTTAGTGATGGTGTGACTACACTTCACTCGATTCCGTGCTATCCATTTCGCCCCTCTCACACGAAAGCTCTTTGGTCACTTACAATTCCGCTTCCTCTCGGCCATCTTTCCTTAAGTTGAAATTCCTTAAGTTGAGGCATTTAACAAGAAAATTAAAATTCCATCTTTCCTTAAGCACAAGCTTTTGTATTTAAAACCCAAAAGCAAAAATGGCCAAGCGCGAGCTTTCTAACACTATGAAGAACCTGAAGGTAAAACTAAAATACAAATTTTGGTGTTACCTTTATAAATAGTCCACTTCTCTATGTAAAATTTAGATAAATTCACTTTATATTGAAAATCTAATATCTAGATGAATTCCCTTGAGATTTGAAACAGGGTTTTTCTTATTTTCACCTAGAATGATTTGATTTTTCATATATTTAATCTCATGGGAGTATAAGCTAGTATTTTCTTTGTTCGAATAGTTCATGCAAAGGGCTACTGCGAAAGAAGAAAACACCAAGAAAGATGAGGAATTCAAATCCGATGGGAATTTCTGTTCCCTTGGTACCGTTAATCTAAATTCAGACCATAAAAATTAGAGAAAATTAGCAATGAGTGCTTTACATTATCACCTTCCCAGGTTTTGTCCACGCGATTTGTCATGAGAGAATCGCACGATTTTTCGACGGAAGAGTTCCAAGTCTCGCAGCAAGCAGTGATTGTGAGAGGTGGATTTCGGTTGAAACCTGTTGACGTCGGACTGGGAAGTGTCTGTGGAACGAGAACAACTATTGGGCGGCAGAGCAAAGAGATGGAAGAGATGAGTTTCGAATCGCGATGGTGAGGGCTGCTTTGATGAAAGCGATGGTGAGTTTGGAATCAAATCGAGATGGAAGGGAGGGGCTCTGGTGACCTAGGTTTGGGATTCATTGTGGGTGCATCTATTCTCTATTTGGTGTGATATCTGATGTGGCAACTCATAAGAGGAGGGCTGCTTCTCTAATAAAAACAGTCAGACAACTCTAAAGTGGCTTTGTTAGGGAATTATTTGGATATGTTTCAAATAAGGCCTCGTTTGGAAAGCTATCTTAACTCATTTCATCTTATTTTGTCTTAAATACAAACACTTTTCAATTTCAGATCTTCAACTTTTTTTTTTATCTAATCATTATTTAATTATTATAACTTTCCCAAACTTACAAACAAAACATAAAAAATATTTCAATTTTTTCAAATCTCAAAACAAAAATTATAATCTAACAATATTTTAATTTTATAATATTTTTATTCAACTTTTTCTCTCTTATTTTTTGAAATCCAATAAAACATCTTAACTCAAATTATTTCACTACTCTTCACAAATTATTTCACTACTATTTACTGATTTCTCATTTCATCTCAACATATACATAAGGCCTAAGAGTTAGAGTAATTATGAGGTAGAAATTGTTTTCATACCGTTATTAATCATTACTTATTTACAAATTTTGAACAGAAAGATAAGACTGAATTTAAATTATTTGAACTATATTATTTACTAATTACCTCACATGGTAGATCATATAGCAAATAAACTAAAATGTACAAGTCTTTGATACTCTTTTTGAAAAAAATTAGAATCTATCATTAAAAAAAATAAAATTTTATTATAGGTCTCGTATTTATTTACATTTTTCAATGAGAATACGTAGAACTTACACACTTTAAAATTGTAAATATCATTTATCTATTATAAAATAATAAATTTAATAATTTTGAACTGTATTCTCTAACACAAGCTATGGTGGAAGATTCAGCATATTTATGTCATTAAATGATCGATTGATAAATATATTATGCAGCTATTTAATTAGGGGTGTAACCAGTTCGGTTCTATTCGATTTTGGATATATTTTAGAATCGAACCGGTAAATACCAATTTGGAGATTTGAAAAACCAATATCTCACCAATTACACTCCTAAACCGGTACTTATAGTTTTACTAGTTCCAGTCTGGTTTTTCCTGCATATTATATTTAATATAGTATATATATTATAGCATATAATAATATAGTGATAATATATTGTATGATATTATAATATATATTATCATTATATTATAGTCTATAGTGATATATTATAGTATATTATAATATATAGTATTAGTGTAACTAATACAATAGACTATATTGATAATATATAGTTATTTATATAAGATTTTAAAATTTAATATTATATTAATTAATAAGTTATCATATAGTACAAAATTATTTTATATATAATTATATATAATATAAAATATCATATAAAAGATATTTTATACAATATAAAAAATTAAAAAATATATATACATATGAACCAGTTTGATCTAATATTAGAAAAGAAAAATTGGAACCGAACCGATTTCGATCGGTTTTGAGAAAAATGAAACTGGTACCTGACCAGACCGAACCCAATACCAGACAAAATCCACCGGCCCGGTGGTTTACTGGTTCACTGGTTTTATTTTTCACCCGTAATTAAAATATTTAATTTTATTTCTATAAAAAAATTTAATAATATATATATATCACATAAATCTTTAATATTATATTTATTCTTACATGCATTAAATCATCCAATTCGAGTAGATCGTTAAATAAATCTCAATTAAAAATGGTTAGTATATATGCTCCATGCAGCTGGCTAGACTTAATTTTTTTGATAGATTCATTTTCTTTAATATAAGAAATTTACACTATGATGTAGTTTAATGTGATCTATTAGATTATAATTTTTTTATTATAAAGTAGATCTAATGTATTATATTACTTTTTTAAAGGAATATTATCATCATTTATTCATCAGAGAAACTTACATTCATGATCATGTACATTCTGGGATGTTTCTATATCAAACATGACATCATAAATCAAAATAATGTATTTGGAGCTCCACCAGTATACTATTTCATTTTGTGACTGGTCTGGTCTTCATTATTGCTGATACTTTCTACGAATAAACATTCAACAGACAACACCTTCTGCCTAAACAATGACTCAAGCTCACCTTTCATAGAAAGAAAGAACTCAACCTCTACAGAAAAACGTCCGAGAGACGAACTATTTTTTTTTATTTTAATTAACAATAAGGAAACAAAAAGTGAAAGCAGTAAGATATATGTGAAAAAGGACGGATTATAATTTGGATCAACTCCGGTAGACTTTAGAATCTATGACGGCTCATGAAGACAACATACTTGTCTCTTTTCGGACACAAAGGTCAGAACTGAAATGTTTGGTGGTGGCGAGTCTGGTGATCTGGCACGTGTGTTGAGAAGAGCTGCTGGGAGGGGTGGCGCGTGAGGACCACGCGCGGTGATTTTCGCAAAACCACCATTTTCCTCCAAACGATTTCTAACTTGTGAATCTGTTTGTGCCACGCATGTCTCTCGAGAATTATCGGAAAGCTGTAGATTTATCTTTTTAGGCCTTGTAGAAAGTAAAATAAAACTAAGCAAAATAAACATTGATAGAGAAGGTGAGTGAATGGAAGAATGAGGGAAGGATAGGGAGGAGGAGGAAGAGGAAGCCGATGTCTCCTCTCCCTCCAGCAAAAATCAATTCTAGAGCCCTAATTCTTTTGCGAGAGGGAGAAGGAGGCACCTATGATTTTTTCTTTCTTCCAACGTATTATATTAATTAATCATGTTAACGGGTAAACTTGCTTGTGTAAGGTTTATTTTTAGACTTTAGAGGTCTAAAAAACTTCTTAAAAAAATTAGAAGATGCTACTAAAAATGTGTTGACAAAAAAAATATGTGGATGGGAAGAGAGCAGCTCGAAATACATCCCTTTCATTTCATATTCTCAGCCTCAAATACATGCATGCTTTTCATCTTTTCTATGATACGTGTACCAACTCCAAATGTTTTTTTTTAATAAAAAAAATCAGCCTTTTCTTTTCTTATTTGTTTTCTTTTTTGAGCATTTCAGTTTTTTTATTGGTTCTATATATTATTTGGGAATACAAATTTCTTGGACTGAATTGTCTTTTTAACATCTAGTCGATTGTACAGATCAATTAAGGTATTTAAATATTATTGTCCAAATTTAAAATTCTTAGGCTATGTTTGAAACTTGGATTAAACTGAGATCAATTCAGTTTAGTCTAATTTTAAGCTGAGTCTAATATCCAAATACCTAACTCTCAAATTACTAAATTCATCTAAACTCAAAACCTCTTTATGCTTGAGACCTATAATATTTTTCAAGTAAACAACTCTTTACACGCGAGACTCACAACCTTTTTCAACTTCTCATAAATACATCTAAACTCATCTTAATATCTAAACACATCTAAACTTATATTAAGTGGGCCCCACAAAACTCACTCCACCATATCAATTCATTATCATTCATAAAGAACTCAACTCATCTCAAATCAGTTCAACATCAAAATGGAGCTTAAATGAAAGAAAGATAACCATATAAAATAAACTTAAAGATGTCTAAGAAATTCTTAAGATTGTGCTTCCAAATCAAGATTGTACAGACACCAAGGTGGTAGCCCAATTGGTACGAGCTAGTATTTCATGGTTTTGAGGTCAGGAGATATAAGTTGAAACCACTTATAGTAGTAAAACCTAACGTTTGAGCCATGAGATTGGAATTGGATAGTTTGGGTGTGTTGTGGTGACGAACTTGCCCTTGGGGCAATAGTTATAGTTCAAATTGGACATTATGCAGCCGGAAGGGGCTCATATGGTCACGCCGTCCAAGGAAGGTTACTACATTAGTCACTCCCACTCCATTTTAAAGAAGAAAAAATGAAGACTGTACCGTCACTATCACATACCAATGATGTCTTTGGTTCCAAACCATTTAAATTATTTGTTTGACCAAAAGAGAATTAGTGATCTCTAGTCCATGCATAGCCCAAATATTGAAAGATATTATATATGCACAAGAACAACATTTATGTCTCGTTTGGTTATATAAATGAGATGAGATAAAATAAAAAGAATTTGTAAATAGTAGTAAGATAATTTATGAATAATAGTGAAATATTTTGAATTAAGATTTTTATGAGATTTTGGGAAATGAGAGAAAAAAAATTAAATAAAAAAATTATAAAGTTAAAAATGGTTAGAATATAATTTTTGTTTTGAAATTTGAAATTTTTTATTTTTTTTGTTTTGTTTGGAGTTTGGAAAAATTGTAATGATTAGATGAAGATTTTAAAAATCTGAAATTATAAAATGTTTTTATTTGAATAGTATTTGGTTGTTAAAATGAGATGAGATATAAGAGATTGTTTGAAAGGTTTGTGAAACCAAACCAGGCATGGGCTCGTTTGGCAACAGACATAGGATACAGAATCTTGAAAATCTTTAAAAATTTTCAAAATTTTATTCCCAAACATCACCAAATACAAAACACTTTTCATTTTCAAATGTTCAACTTTTTCATTTAATCATTATCTAATTATTATTCAAACACAAAACTTAATACAACTTTTACCGACATAAAAACAAAACACAAAAACAATACAACTTTTACAAATTTTAAAACAAAAATAATATTAAAAAGTTATATTCAAATAAATTTTTGTTATAACATTTTTATTCAATTTTTTTTCTCTTATTTTTCAAAACTCAATAATATATTTTAATTTAAATTATTTTACTACTATTCGCAAAATTATGAAATACTCTAATGTTCAAACAAGCCTAATCAAAATGCTATTGCCATATATAAGTGAGATTCCACAAGTCATATCTCATGCACAAAGATGGCAATAAAATTTAGTAATTTACACATATCCTTTATTCAATTATATTAAAGATTTTGAAACCAAACATAGTACCATGCCTGTCAGTCGATATTATTTCATTATATGAAAATGTGAGCATGTATTTTTCTTTATAAATTAATATGGTAAGTAGGGCAAAAGCAAAAGAAAAATATATAACTGCACTATTTCAATTGCACTTAATTAATTAAGAAAAATAAATCAATCTATTTTGAGTCCTAGACTTCCCTATCCATTCTCATAAGTACACATGCACCAACGAAAATTAATGAAAGACCCTTCGGAAACTATAGTAGCTAAAGGGAGATCGATGACTTGTTTTTAATTACTAAAGGTAGAGGAATTAATTAGCCTTAATTCGGTCCTAAACGCACGTCGTCGTGGGCTGCGGCCCAAAAACCGGAGTCCACTATGGTTTTCACTTTTTTAATTTATTTCTTTTCGGTATATATATATATATATATATATATATATATATATATATATATATATATATGCCAAAAACTGATCGGGATGTCTTTTATTTTTCTTGACATCTTTTTTTGTTTGAAAAGTTACATTCTCAAGCAGGAGAGTAGAATGTATATAATAACTTGAACATATAACATAATTTAATTTAGAAGATAAATTTTAAAATTTTAATCTTACAAATCAAATCTTACAATTTAAGTAATATGGATAGTGTGCTCTATACTCCGACTTGAGAATATAATAATTATGAGAAACAAACTATCCATTTTAAAAGAAAGTTGCTAATACGGGGCTCGTTTGGATAGTGATATGATATAAGATTAGATATGATAGTTTTAAATGAGTTGAATAAAATATTGTTTGAAAATTATTTTTTAATATTATTATTGTTTTGAAATTTAAAAAAGTTTAATTGTTTATTATATTTTATGTGAAAATTTGAAAAAGTTATAATGATGAGATGTGATGAAATGAATCCAAATGAGCTTAAGTCTCATCTCACTTAAATTTAAAGACAAAAGGTAAACCATTCAAAGAAGAGATCATGCATGCAAACACAACCTACACGTGCATGGCAAAACATGAGCAATGATCATAATAATTACAAAGCTAGATACGTACCACAGTTACACTCCAAGATAGAAAAAAGAGTTATTTAAAAAAAAAAAAGAAGGATAAAGAATCAAATTTTAAACTGCGATACAAAAGAATAAAGCAACAAGCATATATATACTGATAATTGAAACAGAAGAGGAAGCAGTTAAGGATTAAGGAGTAGGTTCAAGAGCGTAGGCAGAGAGGAAGGTATTGGTGGTAATAGTACTTGTGGGCTCCAAAGCCTTAGCAATAAAGGAAAGTTGTAACATCGTGAATGTGGGCTCCAACTCTTTGTGCTTAAAAATATAATGGGCTCCAACTTTTACTTTTTTTTTTTATAGAAATGATAACCTTCATTAAACTTGATCAAGAGTTAAGAATTCAAGATTTCTGGACAAACAACCAGATCAACTGCATCCTGAGGTAATGGAGCAGCTTTTGCAAGTTGATGAGCATAAGCATTAGCAGCTCTTTTAACAAATGAAACCTTCCATCTCACTAAAGAGGATAGTTTAATTTTAGTGTCATTAAGAATCATTCCCACACCCTATCCCATCTATCCATTGGTTGCTCTAAGCTTTTGACAATTGGAAGAGAATCACTCTCCAAGATAAGTGAGTTGTTTCCAAGCTCAACAACTAGTTCTACAACATATAAAGCACATTGAGCTTCAGCAAGTAGAGGATAAAAAAAGCTTGCTTTTGAAAGTCTTTTGTAGGCCATCACTCTGCCTTGAGAATCACGGGCCACTATACCAAACCCTACCCTGCCTTGTCCTTCACCCAAACTTGCATCCCAGTTGATCTTGATTACACTTGAAGGAGGATTCCAGTTACAAGTTTCCACTATCATCCCTCGAGAAGTTGTATTGTGCTTTTGTTGAGCAGCTTTAAAAGCTTGTGAACATTTCTGGGCTGTTTGAAACAAAACACAGGGATGAGTAAAAGAGTTCTAAAAAATAAATTGATTCCTCCTATGCCAAATGTTTTTTGTTGTTATAGCAAATAATTCAATAGTCTCTTGATCATAAGTTGAGATTAGTGCCACAATTAAGTCACTGAAATTATCAGGTCTGATAGAACTTTTTTGCAAACCAGTTGGACCTTGACTCCATACATCCATAGTAGATGGACAGTTCCACAAAATGTGGATCATTATTTCATTCTCACACAAGCAAATAGGACACTTAGGAGATTCACAGATTTACTTCTTAGCCAGATTAAACCTTGTGGGTAAAGACTCAAGATATGCTCTCCACAAAAATGTCTTCACAGCATTTGGAATTTGAAAGCTCCAACAGTTAGTCCAATCAATTTTCTTTTTAACAACAGAAGAGGACTGACAGTTCATTAGTACATTTAACTCCTTTTGGAGATGGTATGCACTCTTCACTGTGAAGACCCCATCTTTGGTTCCTAGCCAGATTAATCTATCCTCTACACCAGTGGAGCTAATTGGGATCTTAATGATAGTTTCAGCTTCAGCTTCTCCAAAATTAATCTCCCTAACCAGATCCTTCTTCCACTATTTCATTGTATGGTTGATAATACTAATAACTTTGGCATCCCAAGCAGAATTTGTGGTGCAGATTGGACCTTGTAACTAGAGGGAATACGCAACCACCTGTCCTGCCAAATTAGTGTACTATGGCCATTACCAATGCTCCAAATGGTGCCCTTTTCAATCAAATGCCTTGCTGAACAAATGTTTCTCCAGATAAAAGAAGGGTTGCTACCAACTTTTGCCTTCAAAAATTCTGTTCTAGGGAAACATTTTACTTTAAGAACCTGAGCTACCAAGGAATGTGGTTGTTGTAGAATTCTCCATGCTTGTTTAGCTAATAAAGCATTATTAAAACTATCAAAATCTCTAAATCCCAACCCTCCTGCAGTTTTTGCCTTTCCCATTTGCTGCCAAGCAACCCAATGTGTCCTGCTCTCCCCTTGTTCTTATCCCCACTAGAAATTGTGCATGACTCTATTGAGTTCTTTGATAAGAGCTTTTGGCAGTTTAAAAACCCTCATACAGTAGGTGGGGAGTGCTTGAATGATAGCCTAGAGTAAGATTTCTTTTTCGGCTTGTGATAGTAATTTATTTTTTCAATTACTCATCCGAGCCCTTACTCTATCTAGGATCCCTTTAAAAGTTTGGGTTCTTGACCTACCTATAAGAACAAGCAAACCAATGTATTTCTCATAGCTTAAAGTAGCTCTAAGTCCAGCCATACCAAGAATATAATCTCGAGTCTCCCTTTTAGTATTTGCACTAAAAAAAATTGAAGTTTTGTCTTTATTGAGTTTCTGTCCAGAGCCCCTTTCATACAGATCAAGAAGTTCAAGTATCTTAGCCCACTCTACAGCATTAGCACAACAAAAAAATAAACTATCATCTATAAAAAATAAATGATTAATACCTAAATTGCTTCTCCCAAATTTGAACCCATGAATGTGCTTAGAAGCTTCAATTTGATGCAAGAGTGAACTCAATACTTCTGATACAAGGATAAAAACATAGGGAGACAAGGGGTCTCCCTGCCTTAGTCCCCTTGTAGATTGAAACCATGACTAAGTAACACCATTGATGAGAATGGAGTAAGAAACTGTAATGCACCCCATCACCAAACCAATCCATCTTGAACAGAATCCCATCTTTGCCAATGTTGCTCTCAAGAAACTCTATTTCACCCTATCATAGGCTTTGCTCATGTCAAGCTTCAAAGACATAAAGCCTTGCTGCCCCTTTAGTTTAGAGTTCATTGAGTGCATAGCCTCAAAAGCCACAATCACATTATCAAGAATTAATCTTCCTGATACAAAAGCACTTTGAGTAGGAGATATGATTTGAGGCAAGATGAGCGTACGTCTGTTGGCTAAAAATTTTAGATATTAGCTTGTAAATAACATTACATAAGGAAATCGGTCTGAAATCAGTCACTGATTGAGGCTTGTTGACCTTAGGAATAAACACTATGTAGGTCTCATTTATGCAAGACATGTCCCCATTAGAATTAAGAATTTCTAGCACAGCTTGAGTGACATCTTCTCCCACAATGTCCCAATGATTTTGAAAATACACAGCTGAAATAAAGTTGTCCTTACCTTAGCAGCAGTGAATGTCTTTGATAAAATGTTGTTCATTTGCTCATCCACCCTTATCTATACATATATCAAGCATTCAGGAATATTGTCAGGTTGAGAAGTAGAAAACAGATTCTTGTAATGAATACTGAAGGTATTTGAAATGTCCTCCCTGCTACAAGCCACACTGCCATCTTCCTTCACAATTTTTTGGATCTCATTAACTTTTATTCTCTGATTTGCAGCTCTGTGGAAAAATAGTATTTCTATCTCTATTTTTGAGCCAAGTCTGCTTAGCCCTTTGCTTCCATCTTACATTGTCTTTTTCTAACAGAACTTCCACCTCCTTTTACATTTGTTTCACTTCCATGATCAGATCACCAGTATTATCATTCTACAATTGAGAAATCAAGTTGAGTTTTTGTTGAGCCTGTGTCCTTTGCTTATTAAAAGATTGCTTTTTTCACTGAATTAAAGAGTCCCTACAGTTTAGTAGCTTATTGTGCACACCCCCCAACTGAGTTCCCTGCCATGAAAAATTCTGACTCAACTATTGTGTATGATTCCATTGCATTCATCCCTTAGATCTCAGCTTGCCTCATACCTAAAGATCTTGGTTTTGCCACCCCCTCCATGTCTACTTATGTCCCTTCCATTTCCCCTAGTAAACACTAGAGAACAATGATAAGAAGAGTGTGCTGGAAGAGCAGTAACCTAGGTATCAAAAAATTGGTTAATCCAGGCTAGATTTCCCATGACTCGATCCAATCTTTCCTTAGTGAAAAGAGCTCCCTCCCTTCCATTATTCCAGGTGAATTAGGTCCCCTCATATTCTAGATCACTTAGGCCATAAGATTCCACTACCTTCGTGAAGCATTCCATTTGGTTGTAAGGCCTTAAAGCTACCCTTTGTTTCTCATGTTGGTGCAAAACTTCATTAAAATCTCCAAAGCAGATCCAAGATCTATCTATGTTAGGCTTAAGCATTCACATGTGAATACACTGGAGCAGGATCAGAAGTAGTAGTTAGTGCTGGAGAAGATATAGAATGAGTGGCAGATGGTGTTGAAGTAGGAGATGTTGGCTGTGAGCAGTACCTGCATTGTTGTTAAAAGGAAGAGTAAGAGACAAAGTGGCTCCAAAGGGAAAAACAAATTCATCAAATATTACATTCCTAGAAATATGAACACAACCAGTGGAGAGATCTAAGCACTTGTAACCTTTGTGATTAGTGCTATAGCCAAGGAAAACATAGCATGAGGAGCAAAAATCTATTTTGTGTTTGTTATAAGGATGAATTTGAGGCCAACAAACACAACCAAATGTTTTAAGAAATTTGTAGTCAGAAATTTTGTGAAATAAGAGCTCAAGAGGTTACTTGTGATAAGTGACAGAAGATAGTAATCTATTAATGAGATAGGCAGTAGTGGATAATGCCTCATCCCAATATGATTTTGGCATAGAAGCAGTGGCAAGAAGAGTGAGTCCAATTTCAACCAAGTGTTGATGTTTACGCTCTACCGAATTATTTTATTCATGGATATGAGGACACAAAAGGTGATGAGAGATGCCAAGGGAAGTGAGGATAGGATTTAACTTCCGAAACTCACCTCTGCAGTCAAATTGAAGAGCCTTTATTGGGCGACCAAAGAACCTTTCAACATGATTTTTTAAATTAATAAACAAAGTAGAGACAACATATTTAAAAGAAATAGAAAATAACAAAGTATATTTTGAATAATCATCCACAAAATATAGATAATGAAGATTTCCATTAATAGAGAGATGAGGAGAGGGTCCCCATACATTCATAAAAATCAAGTCTAAAGGTCCCTCTCAAATAGAATTAGAAAAATGAAAAGGAAGTTGACAAGAAACATTATTAACATGCTTAGTAGAAATCTCTAAATGAAGCTGGGATAAAATGCAACGAACAACATGCAAGGAAGGATGGCCAAGGCGATTGTGACACTAATCAAGAGAAGTTCGAATGCTGAGGAAGACCCCAAGACGACTAGAGAGCTTTGACAAATTGTGTATAGAGGCCTTGATTACTCTTGTCTTTGAGCAGGGTGGCTCCCGAGAACTGATCCTTAACACAAAAGAAGTATGGGTTAAACTCAAAATATACTTGATACATAGAGAGAAGAGGAACATAGAGAATATTATTTGAAAAGAAAGATTTGGAAGAATAAAAGAGAAGAGAAGAGCCAACATGATTAATATGCAAATATTTTCCATCACTAACCAAAACCTAATCCTGACTAGTGTAGTTTTCAGTGTGAAGATTAAGATTACCTGAGTCAGAAGTGATGTGATGAGTAGCACCAGTATTCGGGTACCATGACTGATCTGAAAAAGCTTGGGTGCTAGTAGCATAAGCCTGAGGAGTAGATAGTGTATGATATTCTTGATCAAATTGGTACCAACATTTGGGTGTTGTGTGACCCATCTTGAGACAGATTTGACAAAAATGCCTAGGAGTTGGCAATAAGAGAAACTGAATTGTTATGACCACGACCACGTCCACCAGAACCTTCAGAAGATTGGTTGCTTTAGGAATGACCACAATTGAAAGTGTTAGTCCAAGTAGTGAGATGAGCCAAGGGATATTAACATTAGCAGAGGCAACAACTTGTTCCAAGCGAAGCTCATGGGGAGGAAGATGACTATAGAGCTCATCAAGTGGCATAGGCTCCAAGCGGGTATTGACAAACGTAACAAGTGGATCTTACTCAGTAAGCAGCCCAGCAAGGATATAAGAAATGAGTTCAGGATCTCCAAGAGGTTTTCCAATGGCAAATAAGACATCAACAAAGCCTTGCACTTTCTAGAAATAATCGAGAATTGGGAGGCCTCATTTCTTCAGCGTGCTGAGTTGATACAATGTATTTATTTGACGAGCATGAGACATAATCGAGAACATTTTCTCAAGGGCTAACTCGACATTTCATGAGGTTTCAAGACCCGCAATTTGGGTGAGTACAGGTTCAGAAAGGGAAGAAATAAGGGTGCTCGAAATTAACTAATCTTGTTCAAACTTGAATTCATAATCTGGGTTGGGGAGAGGAGGATCAATGGGTAAAGGGGGGGCTAGAAATTTTGGAGGAGTAGATGAACTACCATCAACGAATCCATAAAATTCTTGGCCACAGAGGTATGGGAGAAGTTGAGCTCGCCATGAGAGATAATTTTCACAATTTAGTTTAAGAGTAATTTGATGAGTGGGATGGACAGGATTGTCCGTGGGATGATATATGGAGGAGAAGGTGGTGGAGGAGGACATAATCAACAGGTAGGATTAAGATGCTCGTGATACCATATAGGATTTTTAAAATATGCTTCCCATAATCGTTATAGGAGCCTTTGGATTATATTTATAGAAGAAATATGTTACAAGAATTTATAGTAAATGAAATTCAAAACTAATGCTATCTAATTTTATCATTATCTGTTTTAATTTGCAACAGTCTTATCTGTAAAGGATGTGTTGTTGGAGTTAGTTTTGGAAGAGCCCTTGTGTGTGGTAGCTTTTGAATTTGAATGAGTTCTAGGAGACTTGGTCTCTATCTCAATAGCGCCTTTGGAGACTCTGCAACAACTAGAGCGGTACTCTTCTTGGACGATGGTTTTGGAAGAGTATTACTTTTTAGTGATGGTTTTGGAGGATCGGTACTCGTTGGTGGTGGTTCCAAAATGCTAGCTGCATAGCATCATCACCAATAATAAAGTAAAGATTTGCTATTAACTTTTGGTAATTAGAGAACTATAATGATGCCCAAAGTACTAATTATTAATGAGCTTTATAAAAATCCATTTCCTCTTCAATTTATCATAAGCCAAAAGAAAAATCATTTTGGTGCAACATATCATGATTTTGTTAAACTAATTAATTAATGTTCCTCAAAATCAAAATTCGAATAAGGCGAAAGAAAATTACCTATCACAATTCGTGTGGAAACTGCATGTATGCATGGAAGC
Organism: Juglans mandshurica; assembly: GCA_022457165.1. NCBI lineage: Eukaryota > Viridiplantae > Streptophyta > Magnoliopsida > Fagales > Juglandaceae > Juglans > Juglans mandshurica. The sequence continues at coordinate 3,220,198 of CM039629.1, read as the reverse complement.
CCATTGAAACCATTAACATCAAATTAGTAGAAAACTATCAAAATCAAAAAAACTATGATTATGAAGAACAAGAGAGATCAAATTACCACTTGTATCAAAAGTTTAAACTAAAACTTAAGCTGATGGGAAAATATAGATTTAATTATTTGTATTATATTCTTGATACTCCCACTCACGTGTGGGTCAAATTCTCATTCAATGAGTGGACATAATAGGTGGAATATACAATTTAATAGAATAGATTGTAGAGTACTTAGGGTTTGAATTTATGATCTCTATTTTAATACCATGTGAAATTACTACTTATCCCAAAAGGTTAAACCAAAGCGTATGGGACGTTTGGACATATATATGAGACATGAAATTCTCACAACTCTAAAAAATTCGCAAAATTTCATTTACACACATTGATCACTCAAACACAAAATATTTTTCATTTTTAAATCTTCAATTTTTTCATCTAATCATTACCTAGTCATTATACAAATACAAAAACCATTACAAATATTACAAACTTCAAAATAAAACATAAAAATCAATACAACGTTTTCAAACTTCAAAACAAAAATAATATTAAAAATTATATTGAAACAATTTTTTAATTTTATAATATTTTTATTCAATTTTTTCTTTTTCCTTTTTCCAAAACTCAATAAAACATCTTAACTCAAACTATTTCATTAAAATTTATAAAATTCTGAGATACTCCCAAGAGTCCAAACGTGCCATTAAGTTGATAGGAAGATGTAGGTTTAATTATTTGATTTATATTTTTAACGAGAGAGAGAGAGAGAGAGATGAAAATCACTACTGCCACAATGAGGAATGGGATAAGGAGTTGACATCCCACGAGCTAAAGGAAAAGCAAGGACTCTTGTAACATTCATACAAATACCCAATTGAGTATTGCTCTTTATGGCTTCGAAAATGCAGTCAACACTGGTTTTTACCAAAGTTTCTAATTCTAAGCAGTGAAAGGAATAGAAGTGAAATAGTATGGTAGATAATACCATATGATTAGTTCACTGATATATTTATTTATAGGAGTACAATACAAGAGTTTGTGATAAGATACAATATATAGAAACTATAAGCAGAGGAATTCAAAATACAAATAGCTATCTATTAGTTATCATCTTTTCATCTCTTATCTCTTATCCTTGATTTGCTCCTTTACGTTATCTGTGACATTTGAATTATCAGATAGAAGGGGTGTGGTAGTGGTACTAGAGACTTGGCCTTGGCCAGTAGCCTTAACATCCTCCCTCAAGCTGATGGGAGTAGAATCTACCATAAGCTTGGATCTTAAGTATGAATATTGAGATGATTAAAGACCTTTGGTGAAAAGGTTTACTACTTGATCATATGTAGAAATATTGAACTTGAGTGAGATGTTTCAGTTAAGCACTTTTTCTCTACCAAAATGGAAGTCAACCTCAACGTGCTTTGTACGAGCATGAAATACTAGATCGACAGTTAAAGCAAAGGACGGAAACATTATCACATCAGAGTATAGGAGCAGAGGAACGAGGAACTTGAACTTTTTTTAACAGCATGCGTAGCCAACAGAGTTCGTAGCCAACAGAGTTCAGTTGTCGCAATGGCCAAGGTTTATATTCAACATCTGTGAAGGATCTAAATCGCTAGGAATAATTAATTGTGGTGATTTTAGAACTTATTGCCGCAAATTTCTAATGCCGATAAAAATCGATTTTCTTATAGTGTATATAAATTAATAACAGATTGTTTCTTGGCAAGAAAAATAGCAAATTCAGAGGTGAATCTTCTATCATCAGGGTTACCTAGCTACTCAGTCCGAGTCCAATTAATATGCTAGCAATTGACAAGTTCCCTTAGAGTAGAGATCAAGACGATGTTCAAGTGAGCCTTTGAGGCATCTTAAAACCCTTTATGCAGCAGATCACCAATGAAAAGAAGTTGGCTTGTGCATGTATAGAAGATGTTACATAATAGACTTCACCATTATTGAAGTTACATGTATAGAAGATGTTGGGCGATCTCACTCATGTCTAGTTACCTGAAAATTTGACGCCGCTCCCCAAATGGCAAACTCCTTGAATCTTTTTCAATGGTGCGGGTTAGCTAGGTTATAAAAAGTGGCAATTATAAGTAGGCTCGCTAGACTAAAATCTAATAAAATTAAAATTTATAAACGATATTATGATTTGATATGATACGTTAATTTTTTTTTTATTATTATAAAAAAAATTTTACAATATTATAATTTACACAATAATAATTAGCCACGTCAATTTATAAACATTATTAATTTATAACTTGTCTCAAGGTATAAAAGATTAATAATATCTGGAGTGATCGATCATTAATTATACAATAATTAAGTCCATCAAATTGGTTGTTGCTGACCGCATGCATGGCACAAAAGATCAAAAATATCTTAAGAGTCAGAGACGTCACGGCATATTATATACCTGATCTTTAATTAATTTCTTTAATTCAAGGTTGAAACCCAAAAATTCAAGTGCATTCATTAATACTATTTTATAATTAGCACTTGATGCAGACAGTAGATGAGTAGTACTCCCACAACCGCAATTTACATCAAATTATATTAATTATATATATAAATATATATATATATATATATATATATATATATAAACAAATTGAAGAAAATTGTTAATTAAATATAAGACTTGTTGCACTTTTTATGTAAGAAATTGAATAAAGTAGTAACTTTGAAGCAAGAAGTATTAATTATTAAGAGATCGCGGTCTTAACCCCGGCCGTACGTTACGTTGCCCATGATGATTAATTTCCTGATCATGATCCTCGACAGGGTGATCTAATATATATATATATAATAAATATAGATAGAAGTTACTATTAGAAGTATCTATTTTACACACATGATGTGATATCATTTAGACCACACATCTCCCCAAATGAGTGTTGGGAACAATCAACTAGAAGCAGCCACACAGTAAGTGTAAAGTGTGCACTGCTATAGTGACTTCTCTCTAGTATTACTAATATATATATTATATTATTGTGGTATGTTATAAATTTGGTTGCACCCCAAACCTATAATATTTATGCAAACCTTGAAAGCAAACCCAAAACCAAACCCCCTCCATTAATTCTCAACTAGTCTGCACTGGCCAATTCATTAGAGATCGATGATCTCATGCATCATCCATCGCCTGATCATATAAAAATAGAAAACATGACGTTATTTTTTTATTATAAATTTTATTATTCTCAATTATTATATTAGTACTTGATGTGACATATTTTAAATAGTTTAATAAGTTAAGAATTTAAAAATGAAAAAATAAGTTTAATGATCATGAGTTAACAATCTAAATGAAAAAAATGTTAATAATTTCACATTAATTAATTAATTATCATTGATCATTTCTCTATAAAATAATCACATGACTAATTATGTGTGTATGCCTTCTCACAAATAATAGAGATTTTGATTATCAATTGCTAGTTGATCTATTACTAATATTTGACAAATTAGGAAGATCACTGATCATCTATTGTTTTAACAATTAAAAATTCCAAATTTATTGAAGCGGACATCATGCACGTACGTGCATGGCTACGACTACCTTAACCGCGGGTAAAATAATATTGGAAGGTAAGATTATATATATTTGTGTGTGGGTGCGAGAGACTAGTACTGTATAAATAAATGGAAAATGACTAGCATATAATTATTTTCATAACACTTTACACAACTCAAATCATCGGACTCGTCACCATCAGATCTGATCTATATGATTAAAAAAAGACAAGCGTGTTACCTTCACGCGCTGCACAGATTCCAAAATCTACTAGAATTGGTCCAAATTGTAATCCATATTTTTTCAAATCTATTTTACTGCTTTCTTTTTTGGTTTTCTTATTGTTTATAATTTAAAAAAAAAAGAATTCATCTCTCGGACTTTTATCTATAGAGGTTGAGTCTCTCTCCTTCTATGAAGAGTGAGGTTGGGTTGTCTCTTGTACATTTGTTTGTAGAGAATATCAACAATAGTGGAGACCAGACCAGTCACAAAAGAAAATAGTATATATACTGGTAGAGCTTCAAATGTATTATTTTAGTTTATGATGTCATGTTTGATATAGAGACATCTCATAATATATCCGCTCATGAATATAAGTTTTTTGATGAATGAATTATATTAGTTTCTTCAAAAAACAAAACAAAATAAGATATGCTGTTTTTATAAAACAATTTATAAAGATAATATTGTTTTATAAAAATATCATCAATTTAAAATATGATAAAAAGAATTGCATTATAATAAATAAATAATAATATTGTGCTTACATGCAAGGTTGGTACGATTAATTAATGTCAAATAATCGAAGACAAGTTGTGTGTGTACAAGGAAAGCGAACATGACAAATAGAAATTACGTGGAACACAAATAAAACCTTGGTGTAGACCTCATATATGTTTTTGCGTTCTTACGTTTAGATATACGTGTCGTATACAACAAGCAATTATTAATAATACTGTGGTTTCGTCGATGATCTGACGTCTCTTGATCAAGCTGGAATATTATGACTTCATGATCATCGCTCTGATTAAATGAATGCCAAAATATATACCACATGATCTTATAATTAATATCAAATCATCCCGCGTGAATGAAATAATTGATCATGATTGGCAATGAATAATTGATCAGATGTGCCACTAACCAAATTATACTTGACCAGGCTGATTTTTTCCCTGATCAATTGGGGAGATATTTGCAAATGAAAAATTATTCACTATCACATACTTCACATCTTATAAAAAAATTTTCTCTAAATAAATCGAGTTTGAACAAGTAGCAAGTGGTTGAGTTCTGATAATTTAAATTCTATTTAAACATGAGTTGTTGAGTTTGAACTAATCACAGACGAGTTACATTTTATGTTTACAAAAAAACTTACTCATTTTTTGAACGAGTTTGAGTTTGTTTTCGAATTATTTAATTTTGACAGAATAGATCACTTAGATTATAGTTTATAGCTTTATCTACAGATATTAGAAGAACAGTCTTTGACTTTTTTTTTATATAAATGATTATATTAATAAAGATAATAATAATTCATATATAGTAAGTAGAGATGGGCATGAGAAATAGTAATTTCTTTTTCTTATTTTTTAGGGCAGGAAAATAGCAATTAATTAACGGTAAAAAAAAAAAAAAAAAAAAAAACATATAGGGGTGTGTCGTCACTCGTGTTGCTCCAGATGAATGTCCACATTAAAACCAGCTGTGTTGTGGACCTTGAGGCTTGTGGTCCGTTGGGACTCCTTTATTAATAGTCCTTCCTATGCATACCCCTATCCAAAATTACTTTTTTATCCTTTTATCTCTCTACCCCCACCCTCGTTAGTCGTCGCCAAGTCATATCACAAAAGAAATTATAATCACGTGGAGCCCACAGATGGTGGACCCAAGTGACGAAAAATGAATTGTGGGGAGGACATTGGTATTCATATTAGTGGTCCCACCTCCTACATCCAAGTGGCCAACTCTCAAGCATCATCTCCGTACTATGATTTTCATCATAAATAATATATGATTCCTTTCAAAAAAAAAAAAAAGAAGAGGAGGAAGAAGAACCGAAAAATAGATGTTTCTCCCCAACTCCACACAAATGGAAAATAATATCTATTTAAAAGCTTCTTTATAGATACAATTCCACGTATTATTGCATTTGAATGTTTTAATTTTTATATTTATATTTCACTTTTTCTATATACATTAATTCATATTTTTTTGGGGACCCATTCCATGCAACAGTTAGTGATTTTATTTATTATTATTTTTTTCATATATGTATTTTTTAAGAAAATAAAAAAATCACAATATTATTAAAATATACATTCTTAATTATTAAATAAAAAAAATATTAAAAAAAATAAAAAATGGGAGCGAGAGCTGCAGCGGTAGCCCAAGCGGGAAGTGTATCATTTCCATTTCCTCCATCAGACAAAACAAAACAAGAAAACAAAAGCCAGGTGCATGGTAATTAAAAACTGTACTGCATGGGAATCTCTTCGAAACCAATAACATCTCATTCAAACTTGTTGTGGGAATCGATTTTCTCGTTCAAATCAAGCATCATTCGCGTTAAAAAAAAAAAATGGAGTCTGGAACTTGTAAAAATATGCATATTTCTTCCATAATTACTACAACAAAAAGGCAACACATGCTGAAGGGGAAGAACCTCTGAAGAAGAATTACAGGGCTTTCTGGTTGTATACACGATAAATATATAAAAGTCGACCCCTCCCAATCCCACCTTTCCTACCAAAAGATATCTGCGCCCCTGCTAGCTTGCTGCTCTTACATCTCCGCAATATATAATTCATATTCCTGGTTAATAGTTTTAGCTTACACATACATGCAAATATATAAGATGCCGTATATATATATATATAAGCAGAAGTGATTAAAGGTTGTGAAGGGCTGCCGGTAGCGTTACGAGGCGGCGACGGTCTCCCCTTCGGTGGAGACGTGGGCGCCGGCGATGGTGGACGACCCCGCAGTTTCCAGCTTCTTGGAAGCCAATGAGCATTTCTCGGATCTTTCGTCTTGATTCATCTGTTGCTGCCGGCACTCTAGACTGCAGAAAGCAGTGTCACCCCTGCAAATTTATTTATATAGGTCATGACTAAGTACAAAACTTTGAAGCTTTTATCGTTGCGGATTCCGAATATTTGGCATGGAATATATATAATCAGGCCGAAACATAAAAACCTTAACTCCAATTTGAGAGATTCTGAGAAATCACGCAAAATCATACAGATATCTGGATTCAAAACGTTGCCAAACAGATCTTAACACCCATGTAAGGGTTGAGTTTTAAATTAAAAAACTCCATCAGTAACAAACAAACATATATAGAAGGATCAAGGAAAAATGAAAACAAAAACTGAACTAACTATATGGATACTAACCGGCCAGAAGACGCTGGGGGAAGGGAGAATAATACCTATACATGTAGATGTCACGACCAGGGACCAACCGGCGCTTGCAGAGGGAGCAAGACCTTAAGAAGTGAGAAGAGGTGGCCTCTACAAAATCGGCCGAACTCCGCCTGAGGTTTCTGGGAGAGACCATGGCCAGCAGCCGCTGATGATCTAGCCCGCCACCTGGCTGTCCCTGGAAGTTGGAGGGGTTGTGAGGATCGGTCGACGGCGGAGAAGCAGAAGCACCGTCGACGGCGCCGGTGTTTAGATCGAAGGTAATCTCCGTCATGCTCGTCGTCCTTTTCATCGGGTGGCGTTGCCTCTTTCCCAGCAACATCATCTCTTCTGCTACTGAATTCTAAAAAGGTGCAGAGTGAAAAGCCTGAAACGAACGAGCTAGAGAGGGTGGAAGGGCTAAAATGGAGGAGGGGAGAGATAAAAGAAGAGCCAGAAGCCTAGGACTGAATATGGGCCGTCGATTTGTGATTTCGCTTATGATGAGAAATCAGTCCACGCCATCTTCTTTTATAATAAATAATAATTCTACCTATAATAGTGAAATAACTAAATACTGTCTAATCATTTAAAAAAAATAAGATTTATTATTAAAAAATTAACCTTTTTCATATAAATTTAATATTTTATTTATTTATTTTAAAAATATTACAGTTAAATTTACAATTATAAATATATTTTTTCTTTCTTTCTTTTTATTGCCATTTTATTTGTTTTTTGTTTTCGTATTTGTCTTTTCTTTTCAGTACTAAAACAAAAAACAAAAAAGATCTGAATTTTTTTTTTTTTGAAAAGAAGCTTTGGATACTGGAGCCTCCAAAGACCAACCACTTTGGAAGTGAGAGATATTGGCCACCCAAATGTTGACGTGTCATGCAATAAGCAGTCTAAATAATAATATTACTATACCATTCCATTTTATCTTTTTATTTTTCCCGTTCATATATTTTATTTTAGTTTTATATTTTTTTATTTATCGATAAAAAAAGTAACTATTAATATATTGATATATTTTTTTAAAAATATTAAAAAAATATAAATTAAAAAAATTAAAAAAATTAAAAAAATTAAAAAAAAATTTTACTTGGCAATTGGCACATCCAACGGTCACTGCTAGGCGGCAACCTAACAGCACTCCAGTCTAAAATCTCTCTAACCATTCATGAACGAACAAGCTTAAGAGTACACACGATTTACATGAAGTTGTAAGATTTAATTAATAAGATTTAAATTATTATTATTATTATTATTTTAACCTAACTTCTAAGTAATGTGAAATGTATGTCTTCCACGTTTATTTAAAAATAAAACTTTCATCTGCATGAGAATTTTAAAGTATTGTTACAATTGTAAAAAAAATATTTCATAAAAATAAAATTTACAAAATAATGTAATTTTATACGATATCTTAGATTTACTTTATAATAAAAATAATATTGTATTAATTTGTAAATTTAATTTTATAAAATTTATCGGAATTTTTTTGTTTGTTCAAGGCCGGCATAGTGAATGAATAAAAAATCTAAGAATACCTAAAGGACAAGGGAAGCTTTTGATAAACATTTTATCAAGGTAAATACAATGCATGCATGTAAAGGAAATAATAATAAATAAACTTATGATTTTATCAAGGTAAATACAAGGCTAGTAGCCCGCTTTTTTATTTTTATTTATTTTTATATTTTTTAATATATTTAAATATTTTTTAAAAAATAAAAATATATATTAATATATTTAAACTCACTTCTTTTATTATTAAATAAAAAAAAAATTACCGAACAGTCAAAATGAACGATACATTTGAGATGGCAGAGTAGTCTTTTTCATAATATATACAACAGATACTAAAAATTAATTTTGCACTTTAAGGCCCAAAGCAAGAGGAGTCGACGACGACTCGAGCAGCTAGCTAGCGTATAAATTACATTTTCCCAGAAAATTAAATAGCCAAGTTAAAGTAAAAGACAAAAATGCCACTTGATTGGCAGTATGATGGGTCGTTCTCAGTGGCATCAATCATTTAGTGGGTTCCAACTCCAGGTCTGCCCACTTGCAAGTCCACAGCTTATTTGCAAAAGAAAAAAATTGTAAGCAACCTCTTACTATTCACACAATCATTATACATCATATTTTTTTTAATTATTTTTTATCAAATATTTAATATATAAATAATAAATAAAAAAATTAGTTTAAAAAGAATAAACTCAAAAAAAAAATTTTAAAAAATATGATATGTAGAGATTGGAGAAATTGTATAGTATTACTCTTTGCAAGTTTGATTTGGGTTTAGTTTGAAAGTTTGGACAATAATCTGGATTTTTTTATCTGTTTAGAGAGGGAAAAAAAGTCATCATCCACTTAATTAGTTATTATGCTCTCATTAAATAGACATAAGATATTAAAATCGAATTTACAAGGTACAATAGCAATATTTCAATGGTTTTTATAAGAACCTTAGAAAATTATATAATTTCTACTTTTCATTTCTGTAGTACGTATTACTTTCCAAAGGTCGTGGCCCCTTGCAAATTAATTGTCACCTCTAATTAGACTTTTACGGCAGCTTCTTAGTTTAATGTTTTTTTTTTGCTATCGTTACGTGATACAGTTTAGTACGAGAAATGATATTTGTAGTCGTAATTAAGTGTGCAAGCGTCGTGCAGTTGTTTTAAAAAAAGTGAATAAATATAGGACCCACATGAAAAGAAATTAATTTTTTAATAATAAACTCCACTCTTTTTTAAAGCGACTGCACGGTGTTTGCGCATTCCGCGACTGTATATGGACGTACGTTATTGTATCTTAACTCAAAGTGGGAAATAATATGTAGAGAATAAAATACAGTAGAGTAATTGAATATTGCAAGTCCTTCAGAATTATGTCAATGATGATTGAGAAAAAGAAAAGTTGGATTTTAATTTAATTTCTATTGAAATTATTGATGTTTCCAACCGACATGGGCATGGGCAAGACTTTATGATCATGTCCTCAGAAAGGGTATATGACCAGTTCCTTCTATATTATATATATGTGGACTCCACTGTGTTTTTTTTTTTTTTTTTTTTATTACTGAGATTTAAAGGATTCTATTGGTGATTAATTATTAGATACTTTCAAAATATAGAAATATTTTATTTTAATCTTATCACAAGATGCATGTCAACTTAAATTTATATTTTTAATTACATGACATGCTGTGATATGATATGATATGATGAAAGGGACTTGCTAGGTACAAGCAGTTTGACGCACCAATCCATGTAACAACACTCACATAACTTTTTTATTATAAAAAAAAATAAAAGAATGCATTGCATTTAACATTGGTGTGCAGTTTAATACGCAAAATCGCTTGTAAAAATATTTTTCCATGATGAAAATACCAAACGATCCGTACTCCACGAATACTTAATAATTTTCCTACTACTTTTAATTATGCTACAACTTTTAGCCACCATTCATGCATTATGGTAGATGTAGATCACAAAATGTCAAATATCATAAGTAAAATTGGTGTACATGCATGATCATGATGATCATCTGATGACCTAATTAATTAAGGAGTAAGGTCATGAAACTAATTATTAAGGAAGCTGCAATTATAAGTAGCAGGCCTGCTAAGTACTTGTGTAAACTAAAGCTTGATATAACCATTCTTGATCAGCCACTCCATATTCCAATGGTTGTTCACGTTTTTAAGACTCCAGAAAGCCCACCCAAATGTTGCTCTTTTAAAGACATCAAGCATGGCCTTAATGTATCTTTTGTAATCCTCTTGTGATGCTCCCTCAACTAGCCACTCAGCTCCCCATTCACCTGCAAAAAAACCACATGATCATGATCTACCAACTTATATATATGGTTTTGTGAGAGAATATATATATATATATATATATATATGTTAATTTGGACATACCAATAAAAACAAGGGGACCATTTGAGGTTGTGACATAAGCGATGTCCCGGGATCTATTGCCGTAGATAAAATCAATGTTCTGTTGGGCAGTCAAGTTGTAATATTTAGTGTTGAAGAGGTTGTAATAGTGCAAATCTAGGACAATGCCCTTTAAGCCACTGGCCAGAGGGAAGAGCTCCCTCTCGTCAATTTTCCCAATCCGATTATTCAGAACCACATAAACCGTTGACGAGTGCTTGCGGACGGCATCATAACCAAGCATGTAGAACTTGTTTAGCATCTCTAGGGTTGCTTCTGGTGCTTTTGGCTCATTCATCAGTTCCATTGCATAAAAGCTTGGGCTCTTTGCATACCTATACTTGCAAGTCATGATCATCATGATCAGAGAGTAATAAACATAATTAATACACAAACGATGATCGGGTCCAGTAGTACTAGTACATGATCATGAAATCTACCTCATGTATAATTAAAGGTACGTTCAAGCTAGCTAGCTAGCTAGCTTTGTGCATGCATATTATGATCACGTACTTATAGACTAACGTCACATCTATTCATTTTTTTTTTATACCATGCAGGACTAGTACTGGGGGGTTTGAACTTGATTCTCCCATTTAGAGACCAGGCATGCAGGTCTTGAATAATTCAGCAGACGTAATTGAAGATGAATAAACATCCGATGATAAATGCTTGTAAATGTATGGTACCTGGCAGTTAAGAAGTCTATGACATCGACCGATTGTTGAATAGTGTCATCTGTTTTTCCCCAATCCTGAGTGCCATCTCTAGATCCGCTATGCACCCAACCATTTTGGGAACCAGGTACTGCATGTAGGCCAATAACAATCATTATTCCATATTTCCTGCAGATAAATAAATTAAACACCCATTAATGATCATGAGATACCTATTGATCATAAACCATATATATAATTTGATGCAATAGCTAGCTAGCGTAGTATTAAATACATAAAATATTAGAATAATATATAATGTTTCATATATAAGCCTCGATCATGAGCTTGCAATGCGCGGATTGATGTGTATGAGGGAGACAGATTTAGAGAGAGACCGGGTTTTATATTGTGGAGAAATTCGAAACGGTTTATAGGGCGGTTTATTCGATGAAACAATATAAAGGTTGAAATAGTGCCTTTGGGTGGAGATTTGAATCAATTTATATATTTATATGTAAGAAAAGAAATTAAACTTAAAAATTATAATAGTTCATAATATTGAAACATTACTTTTAAAAGAATTACCGCTCTATAAACATAACACTTCAAGTTTAATAGATAGAATGTCTACTTTTATGGATAGAATGCCACATCGGAGTCATATGACTCCGCTTAAAATACAAATCAATATAAATGTTGAATTAATGCTTTTGAATGGAGTATTGAATCGGTTTATATCTTTATATGTAAGAAAAGAAATGAAATTTAAAAATTACAATAATTCATAATGAAATATTACTTTTAAAAGATTTACCGTTTCATAAACATATATAACACTTCAAATTTAATGGGTAAAATGCCTACTTTTATGGGTAGAATGACATGTCGGAATTATATTACTCCGTTTTTATATATAGTAATAGATGTGTTGGAATGCATGCAATATATATTAAAGTATACGTACTCAGCCCAGGAGAAGGCGTTGTCTAGAGCTTCCAAGGAACCCCCAACGTAGGGATATGGAGGAGTCGGATCGCTTGCTATCCACCAACCAACTGGAATTCTAACACCGTTTAGCCCGTTTTCTGCTATAAACTTGAAGTCATCTTCCACTATGAATGTGTTCCAATGCTCCTGCATGCATGAGATTAATCATGAATGTCCACATGTTATGGTACTACTAGATCATGATAAAAAATCTTCAAGTTTTTATCTGCGTTTGAACGTCTTAAATGGAAGAGAGAAAATTGCATAAAATGAATCAATTAGGAAGAAACAAATCATGTTTTACCCTCATAATTTGTGGGGCTCTCTCTGGTCCATAGCCATTAGTTACTTGAAACTCTCCGCCTCCGTTCAACCCTCCTATGTTTATTATCTCAAAGACTGAGGGATCGTTCTTTTCCCATTTGCTTTTCCCTGCAAAATCTGCAGTCACCACCCCTTTTGCTTTCACCTGTACATGAATTTCACCAAATTTAAGCAGATCAAGATAGACACAATATTAAATATCTATATAGATAATCTTAAATATAATAGGAGGACTTCATATATAGCATCTCTATACGGATCCAAGCTGCTAAAGTTGGCATAAGAGAAAGCAATATTACCTGAAGGAAGAATCCATTGGGCGCTTTGATTCTCACACGGCTGGAATTACCTGGTTTTCTAACAATCTCAAATGTCTCTGATTTTCCAGGCGTGTCCGCAATGGCTACCACATCTACCCCATTCCCATTGGTCATGTCCAGCCCCATGAACTGCCTATTAAAGACTTTGAAATTGAAAGTTTTCTCATTGATCCTCCATAGCTATACCAAACAATTAAAGAACACAGCTTGTATGTGTCAGAGATCGAAATCAAAGAATGCCAATTTTTACAAGCTTGGAACTTTCAAATCATAACCATTTTTAACCAAGCAACTCACAATGAATGTTTCCCACCCAGAACCAACAGTTCTGTTTGCAACTATGATGGTTCCTCCCCCAGTTTCAGCGCCAAGATATTTCCCAGTTGCAACAGATTTGAACAGAATCTGAGCTCCATCCTAATGAAGTTACAAAAGCAAACAATGAAGCAATATCAATCAATAGTTATATTTAGAAGATGGTCATGCGGCACCAATATCTCATGCACTGTTGATATCACAGACTAGCTTGATTTGCCAAAGAAGGTTAAAATAAAGATAAGTAAAAAGTAAAAGATGCATATATGTACAAACCAAAAGGTCTTTGTTGGGGATGCCATCCAAGAGAGAAGGTGTAATATATCCTTCTGTAACCAGCCAACCTCCCAGGTTAACAGCTTTCAGTCGAAACCTTGGTTTTAACCTCTTGCCATGAGAAAAAGATACCATACAGAAAAGAAAAAGTAAGCCTAGTAGCAATATTCTTGAATTGATCTCCATAATTTGTTTATGTTGTTATATATCCCCTATGATCGAGTATATCATATTTATAATAAGGTTTAACAAGGATGAAATTGAATACACAGCAGATCAGTCAAAATCCAGAAAGTTGAAACTTTTATCCTTTTGGGATTGAATAGTCTTTCATGTGGATATTGTTGATCCTTTTTAAGGAACGAAATTTTGTAACGTTTTTTATTTTATATGTTGCCATGCATGCATGATGATGTTGTTAATTTGCAATGCAAAACCGTTTCATGTATTACTGCAAACGTTTATTGGCTGCGCCAAAGACTATTGCTTCATTGCTTGCTTTTGTAATAATCTCTTAATGCAAACATTTCTCTTAATTATGCATTGGCTGCACATCATTCATTTAAGACGTTACTTTAAATAACTCAATGTTCCAGCAATACTACGTACAATCTCCAAATAGGAACTACATTGTAAGCTTAGTTAATTTTATATTTAATTTTTTAAAAAATTACAATAAAATCCTTATAAAAATGATATTTTTTTTTTCATTTAATGAAGGGTTTGCACATGCAGTCCTCATTTGGGGACAACAAATAGAATTTCTCATAGTCCATAGTCATTATTAATAGGAAAAGTTTTCTTGCAAGCGATTTTGCGCACCAGACCGTGCACCAATATTAAATGTAAAATATTCGTTTAATGAAACAATGTGAATTGAAAATGAAAATAATTTTCGTGAGACATAGGACCTTATTCTTCTCTCAAAATTTTTTATTTTTTATTTTTTTTATAATAAAAAAAACTACGTGAGTGTTGGTATGCGATTTGGTGTGTCAAATCATTTGTACCTAGCAAGTTCCATTAATGTTTGAGCATGATAACTAGGGCCAGATGGAGGAGGCCCTTAACCCAGCCTGGCTGGCGGATTGGGCCCAGCCACCTGCTCAATCCGCCCGTTTGAGCGTGGGTGCAGGCAGATGAGTAATAAATAGGTTTATATGCATTTATCTCTCTTTCATTCTAAGTACAAAGTAAAATTATAATAGATTTGACTGTATAAAATGTACTTTGTGAAAATCTATAAGTAGTGAATGATTTTGTGATAAGATTTTGTGGCAAACATAAGACAATTTAATTCGGTTAAAGGGTTTTTGTTTTCTACATGAGGAATGATAAAATATAAATTAATTAAATTTACCTATCGATTTAAGTCTTTTGAGCATTTGATAATTTAATAAAGAAGTCTTAAATCGTTGTATCTTTTTTTTTTTTTTTTTCCTAAGAAAGCAAGTTTTCATTTAGATAAAGAAAAGAAGATACATATGGAGGGGGTGGGGTTCCCCAAGAAACACCCCAGTACAATAACCCCAGTACAAATGTAGAGGGAAAACAAAAAGAAAAAAATTGGTTTTGGGACCAATTTCTTGGTCCCCACCCATGTGGAGGGAAAATCGGTTTTTAACAGTTCACGTAGCCATGTGAACTATGAAACCACCGTTGAAGGCGGTGGAAGCTGTGGATGCATTGTAGTTTGTTGTCTTGGGATATTTTTTGGAGAGATCTGTATTCCTTTTTTCAAAATCATTAGTTAGGGAAAGCGATAACATAATAGAAAGTACAGTATCGAATGAATTGATATGCAGTGGAGCATCTATTTTCCCGCGCACTTATGATGGCGCGTGGAGACCACGCGCCGATGGTTGGGAGGTGAGGTGGGACATATCTGAAAGATCTTGAGGTGAGGGATCTGCTAGTGCAACGCGTGTAGCCAGCAAACTCGTCGAGGCACAATGGCGCGTGAAGGCCATGCGTGGAAGCAAGCCGCAAGTGAGGTCACTCGCCCGGATTTTCGTCGCGGTTCCACGTCATCCTAGTAGATCGGCAATTGTAGGGTTGCGTGGTGGGGTGCATATCAATTGTTGGTCCTTGGAGTGCGATAGATCTAACCAAAACCGAATCAGTAGAGGGGAGAGAATAAAAACACTACCATGAAAGCCAAAACATATATACAAAGCAGTATCAGAAAGGGAACAGAGACTCCTCTCTGGCAAAAACACTCCAAGAGATTTAAGTTTTCTAAAGAGAATAGAGAGTTTCTCTTTCTAAAACCAACGAAATGCTTATTTAGATTGTGCGGTTAAATCGTTGTATCTTAAGTACAAATTGAGGAACAATAGAGAATAAAACAGAGTAGAGTAATTGACTATTGCTAGTTTCCTTGCCCTTGCCCATGCCCATGCCCATGCAGGTGGGAGACATCAATTATTTCTAAAGAAATTAAGTTAAAATTCAAAGGGTTTTTATGCAAGTCTTATTAGGTACTTTTTGAATACGGAAACACGATACTTTCATCCAATTTTAAAATGTCGCGTTAATTAAAACTTCTATAAATAATTCTAATTATATAACATATTGTAATAAAATTAGAGGATCACACTATCTATATTTTAAGAATTATCTAATAATTTTTCATATGGACTTTATAATTTATTGAATAAATATCATTTGTGGGGCAAATGGTAGGCGAGGACAACATGTCCAATCAGTGAAAGCAGCTCCTCTCATCAATATGCAAATTCACTATCATTAGGAGCTTCAAAGTCCTATTCCTTTTTATTCTTTTTGGAAATATTAGTAAACATTTTACTTGGATCATGAGCTGCCAATCTACCTAATTATGCTGCAGACAAAATATCAAATATGATAGGCAAATTGGACCACATAGAGGTCCACTTCAGGGTACCTAAGGAGTAAAACATCAAAATAGGGGGAAGCTCCAATAACCATAAATGGTGTAAAAACTACAGCTTGATATAACCATTCTTGATCATCCACTCCAAACTCCAATGGTTGTTCACGTTTTTAAGAGTCCAGTAAGCCCACCCAAAAGTTGCTCTTTCAAACACATCAAGCTGGGCCTTGGCGTATCTTTGGTAATCCTCTTTTGATGCTCCCTCAACTTTCCACTCAGCTACCCATTCACCTGTAAACAATGAGAATATAACATCCTCTTAATGGAATATGGTTTTATGAAAGAATATTCAGGCCATTCACCACTTGGACATACCAACAAAAGTAAGTGGACCATTTGAGGTTGTGACATAAGTGAGCATCTGGGTCCTGTTGATGTAGACGAAATCAATGTTCTGCTGGACGGTCAAGTTGTCAAATATGGTGGAGAAGAGGTTGTAATAGTGCACGTCAATGACCGAGCCCATTAAGCCACTAGCTAGAGGGAACAGCTCCCTCGAGTCAATTTGCCCTAGCCGGTTAGACATGACCACATAAGCCGTGGAGGAGTGCTTGCGGACAGCATCATAACCGGCCTTGTAGTACTTGTTTACCATCTCTAGGGATGCTCCTGGTGCCAGAGGCTCATTGATCAATTCAACTGCATAAAGGCTTGGGCTCTTTGCATACCTATACTTGTAGATGAGAGTACACGTATATAAACAAACGAGTCAACAAGTACCATAAGAGCTACCTGCATAAAGGCTTCGGCTCTTTGCATTTTATGGTTTCATAATAGAAATAGGAAAATATTTGACACAGAGATTATAGAAAAGTAAACTCACAAACTGACATCAAGCGGTACGTCAGATTGTAAAGTTACTTTTATTATAAAGTAAATCTAACGGATTCCATAAAACTACATCAGTTTGTAATTTTACTTTTATCTAATCTCTTTGTGTCTATACAGTTCTCTTAGAAATGTTAGTTTTCACTAGCATATGTGGTTAAAAATGAATATATTTAGTATGAAGAAGAGCATTTCTCTTATAATTAAAACTATGTACCTTGCAGTTAGGAAGTCTATGACAGCAACTGTCTGTTGAATATTCTCATCTGTTTTTCCCCATTCCTGAGAGCCATCTCTGGAAGCGCTATGTTCCCAACCATTTTGGGAGCCAGGTGCTGCATGTAGATCAATTATAATGTTCAGTCCATATTTCCTGCAGACAAAGTACAACACCCAGCTTTTAGATATGTGTTGATAAGCTATATAATAATTAGGTGCACACTATGATCATAATCAACAAGATCTAAGCCTTTCAAATGGTTGGAACTTGGCAATCTCTTAACTCGAGAGATTCGATAGAGGGAAAACATGATACTTAAAAAAATGAACACGATTTTTGTAGCTTTTTCTCATAGTTTCTCGTCCAATTAAAGATAAGAAAATATATTTACAATCGTGAATTGTGCAATTGCTGCATAATCGTTTTAAAAAAAGTGTATAAAACATGGATCCATATGAAAAAAATTAATTTTTTAATAGTAGACTATACTATTTTTTAAAGCAATTATGCGGCATTTACGTATTTCACTGTTGTATATAGAATTACTCATTAAAGATACAACTAACTTTCTACGGTCCAAAAAGGTGGAATCTTTGGTCGATGATCCAGGGAACAATTTCTTCAAAAAGATATAATGTTACCAAAACATGTACAGTATTATATGTACGTACTGAGCCCAGGAGAAGGCATTGTCTAGAGCTTTCAAGGAACCCCCGACATAGGGATGTGGAGGAGTCGGATCGCTTGCTATCCACCAACCAACTGGAATTCTAACTGCGTTTAGTCCATTTTGTGATATGAACTTGAAGTCATCTTCCACTATGTATGTGCTCCAATGCTCCTGAGATTCAATGTCCACATACAGATCTGAATTATTATATATTATACACATGAAATGAACTTTTAACCATTTCTTTAAGCTGTTTCATAACAAAGTGGGGCTTTAGGACCTTAGGTGGTCCATTTTCATGACATAAATGAAGGCAAAAAGCTAGGAAGAAATAAGTGCTTACCCTCATCACTTGTGGGGCTCTCCCTGGTCCATAGCCATTAGTTATTTGAAACTCGCCCTGCAACCCTCCTGTGTTTGTTATCACAAAGACTGAGGGATCGTTCTCTCCCCATTTGCTATTCCCTGCAAAATCTGCAGTCACCAGCGTCTCTGTCTTTGCCTGTACAATTTCATCCAATTTAATGATGGCGAAGTACAAAACCTTGTACGTAGTGTGTTTATTATCTCTCTAGATTTATACAAATAATATTACCTGCAGGAAGAATCCATTGGGCGCTTTGATTCTCACAAGGCTGGAATTATCTGGTTTTCTAACAATCTTAAATGTCTCTGATTTTCCAGGCGTGCTTGCAATGGCTACCACATCTATCCCATTTCCACTGGTGTCTAGCCCCACGAACTGCTTGTTAAAGACCCTGAAATTGAAAGTTTTCTCATTGATCCTCCATAGCTACACCAAACAAAGAACAGCCACCCGTATATGTCAGCAAAACCAAAGAACGTTAGCTCGATCGGAAGTTTCAAATCATAAGGAACCATTTTTAACCAAAACAACTTACGCTGAATGTCTCCCATCCTGAAGCAGCATTTCTGTTTGCAACTATGATGGTTCCTCCTCCAGTTTCAGCACAAAGATATTTCCCAGTTGTAACCGATTTGAACTGAAGTCCAGTTCCATCCTAATCAATTTACAAAAGCAAACATGATGACATTTACAACTCGGTCATGGGAATCATGCAAGACCTTCGGCTAGC
The DNA here is from genome assembly GCA_022457165.1 of Juglans mandshurica. Classification (NCBI taxonomy): domain Eukaryota; kingdom Viridiplantae; phylum Streptophyta; class Magnoliopsida; order Fagales; family Juglandaceae; genus Juglans; species Juglans mandshurica. The sequence continues at coordinate 3,200,666 of CM039629.1, read as the reverse complement.
TGCTGTGACATGATGATTTGATTTGCAAGAAAGACAAGTTTAAAATAAGATACAAACCAAGAAGTCCTTGTTGGGGATGCCATCAAAGAGAGAAGGTTTAATCCATCCTTCCGTAACCAGCCAACCTCCCAGATTAACAGCTTTTACTCGAAAGCTGGGATTTGTCCTCCCATGAGATGAAGATACCTTACAGAGAAGAAAAACTATGCCAAGTAACAATATTCTTGAACTGATCGCCATTTGTTTATCTTGTTATCGATCCCCTTCGAGTATATCATATATATATAATAAGGATTAACATGTGCTAGCAAAGAAACTTTGACCAGTTCGGAGTTGAATATTCTTTGTGGATATTTTTGATCAATATCATGGGTAATTAAGAGCATTCTTAGCGGTTCTGGTTCGGTTCAATTGATCAAGGCAGGAATTAAACACCATTAATTCATTATGCCACCGAAATATGAAGGAAAAAAAATAAGCCCTATCAAAGCTGACTCCAGCTAGCATGCATATATCATTGCTAAAACTCAACGTTTTCTAGAAAGTCAGCATTTATCTAATTTATGACATTAATTCTCTGTGTATGATAATAAATTAGAAGCATATCAGGCTATGTATGGATGAGCTTGGGAATAACCTGTCTTTTCAACATATATATTTGATTAAATATAAAGATAAAATAAATAAAAAAATAAGATAAAGATTAATTGACCGTCCTAAATGCTTACATCAAAGATTGTAGAACGCAAAGAACACATCTTTCTTTAATGATCAGCTACATATTTTTCCCAATCAACTAAGGGTTTGTTTGGAAATAGATTTCATTCTAAAATTTTCATCTAATCTTCTTTTCAAATATAATTTAAATACAAATATTTTCATACTATTTATTACAAATTTTCTAAACTTTTAAACAAAAAATAAAAAAATAATTCATTTTTTTCAAATTCCCAAACAAAAATAATATTATAAAACTATATTATTACAATATTTTAACTTTAAAATATTTTTTATTCAACTTTTTCTCTCATTTCCCAAAATTTAAAAAATATTCAACTCAAACTATCTCATAACTACTATTCACAAACTATCTTACTACTATTCACAAAATTATCATCTCATCTCACTCTCCCATACGACCCCTAATGGCTTGTTTGGAAAAACATTTTATCCCAAAATCTTCATCTCATCTCATCTCATCTCCTTCCCAAAGATCACTCAAACACAAATACTTTCAAACTAATCATTACAATTTTCTTAAACTCTTAAACAAAAAATAAAAAATAATTCAATTTGTTTTTAATTTTCAAACAAAAATAATATTAAAAAATAATATTCTAATAATATTTTAACTAATTTATAATATTTTTTATTTAATTTTTTCTCTCTCCTTCTCTAAAATCTTATAAAACATTAAGATCTCGTTTGGATAGTGAGATAAGATGAAATAATTTTAGATGAAAATTAAAAAATAAATAAAATATTATTAGAATATTATTTTTTAATATTATTATTATTTTAAAATTTTAAAAAAATTGAATTATTTATTATATTTTATATAAAAATTTAAAAATTTGTAAAAATTATACGAAATAAAATTATTTCTATATTTAAAAATTATTTATAAAATTCTCATTGTATCTTGCTTCTAAACATATCCTAAATAGTAAATCAAAGAGACAATGTGATTGAAAACAGAATGTGACTGTGTACAAGGGGAGGGAGAGAGAGTTTGAAGCCGTAAAATTAATAAAAAGTAATCTGCTCTCAGACACCATTTACGAGGTTTACACTCTGCACAATATACACATTCTCCCATAAAATAAATAAAAATAAATAAAATATGCCCGCAAACACCATTTTACGAGGTGTGCACGAGTTACACATTACTTGTTAAACAAAAAGCTACTCTCACCATTTTCATTTTCTTTGCAAAATCCAAGATTCTCAGTTGGGCCATTACCACCGTTGCTCATATGATGCCTCGAGATATAAGACCTTCTTACTTTTATTTTATCTGCGAAAGCCAAAGAGAGATATAATAAATATATTCAATTGTTTATGTATTTACTATACGCATGTAGAACGAGGCTTGAATCGGAATCTTTGGTGGACTTGACCATGGATGACACTGCCACTGTAAGGAAGCCTCAAAGTCGCCACACCCTTGCCAAAACGTGAAGAGAATGAGATGGTCGAAGACAAAGACGTGGAGTGCGACATGGAGGTTTGGGAGACGCTGAGCCAGAGTTTTTTCTCGAGATCAACGCCAACAGACTTCTTTTAAATCATAAAAGTTGTGGGTATCAGATTTTAAATTCGGTACCCGGTTCTCATATACGTAACCGGCACAGATAGGAACAGATTTGGTGATACAGACAATTTTCAGACCGGATAAAATTCGATCTAGAAACCGCATCTGGTTATTTGGGTTTCAGATCGAACCGGAAAAGAATCCAATCCCGATGAACAGCCTTACAACCAACTAATATATTAAACTCGACAATAACTCGTTATATATAATTGCTATGAGCTTTGCTGTGGTACCAAATCGTGTGTTGATATGGTTTTTTTTTAAATAAAAATAAAAATAAAATTTTTTGAGAGAATAATAAGGTCATTTGTCTTAGGAAAATCATTTTCGTTTTCAATCTGCACCATTTCATTAAACAGATGCCTTGCATGTCAGTATCAGTATGCGGTTTGGTGTCGAACTTGCTTGTAAGAAGACTATTCCAATTGCTATAGTTGGAATCATGTGTGTAGCATGTGATGACGTTCACTGAGACGATGTGTCGTTTGAGAGGCTTACATGCAACTTAGACAAGTTTATAAAAGAAGAATTCTACTATCAAGCCAGTGCGTAAAATATTTAACCTTTTGTGATGAAAAGATTCACTGCAGAAGATCAACACTTGCGATGAGGCCAACAAACTCGCGGCTAAAAGCTTTTTGTTGCTAGCTATTTTCGACGAGTCCGCAACTACTAATTTTCGGGTGAAAAGGTATAATTGCAGCGAATAAACTTTTTGCGGCGATAATGGTTGCCAAAAAAGGCTGTATTTATCGTAGTACTTGGTGCATGTTTGAGATTGTGGTGAGAAATATAGCTTATAGTTTTAGAACTTATAGCTTATAACTTAAATAATAAGCTCTATACTTCAAAAGTTGTATACTGTTTCATAAACATGTATCTAAAGCATTTTTAAAGTTAGTTACATTAATTTTTTCAATTTTTTAAAAATATATAGTTATCTGCATAAGCTTTTCGATAAAAGTTTCAATTGGTACTTTTTAAAAACAAAGTCGTTGCGAAGCAGTCCGGCTATTAAAGTGAGAAGAGCAGCCCTCCATTCACACGGCAACACCTAGGCAAAAACACAATAAACTAGTTAGACCTCACCACACAGAATCACCACAAGCGAGTCACATAAATTGTGTTCTCCAAGCTGAGGTCTCATTTCGTCTTCGTCTCCAAGCACTTCCAACCCGCCTCAGTGCATCGCCACCAAGCCCGTCGCCCAAGACGAAGTTTAGTTCCACCGCCACCATCTCATTCTGACGCCGACCATCCGTTACCAAGCAAGAAAAATTTCAGACCACTTGACCCACACGAATTGAGCACCACCGTCGGCCACATATTTCGCACCACCCCAATTGGCAACTTACGGTTTCGCACCAAAAAGACCCAAAAAACCTTTTAGGTGCCATTAGGTACCAATAATTTACTAGGGCTTCCCGTCAATAATGAAAATTGATAAATTAAACTCCTTGAAACGAGATTAAGAAGAGAAATCCTATAGGAAAGAAGATTAAAAAAAAAAAAAAAAAAACAACAACAACAACGAAACTCAGAAATTTCAAAGACGAAGAGAGAGATTACTGAGAGAGAAAGATGAGAAATACACTGCCCACGGGGTCAAGTGCCGTCACTGTCTAGGTCTCCGTCACCGTATGGGTCATGCTCCGCCACCGTCTGGGTCGAGCGCCGTACAAGATGAGTGTGTTGAGATCTTCGTTCGTCGGGGATAGAGTGGAAGAAGTGAGGAGGGAGGAATGGAAAACAAAGAGTGAGGGAGGGATGTATGGATTCTCTGATCGAGTGTATGCAGATGTAAAATGAACATAATAAACCTCTTACGTGGCGTGGGGGCTATTGGAGGGCTACTCTTCTCACTTTAATAGTCGGACCGTTCCCCAGGTTTTCTCTTTTAAAAAAGTAGATTTTCAGATTTTTTGATGATTAAAGCACTTTTTATAAATTTACAAAACATATAATTTTTTCTTTAAAAGAGCTTTCAAACAGTTAAAAGCACTTTTTAAGTTTTCAAACTCAATCTTAACCAGGTTCTTAGATCCCCAACAACCCACTCCCAGTATTCATCTAATAACTTGTATTTCAATAATCATTTTATGTAACGCCCCGTACCCGAGGGTCCGGAGAGTTAACTCATGTCACTTAAAAATCATTTTCCTTCCACATAGTACATATTCTAATCTTTCCCAATCGCACAAAATACTCATATATTTACATCAATTACTCCAGAATAAATATTCTAAGACGATACAAAATTTAATATAAACATCAATCTCCCAACAAATCACATCATCAGAGCACAACAAGCTTACTGAATGAAAATCCTCAATACCCATATAAACTTTCTATGCTTAAACCATTATTCTTAACTCTTCTCACCTATGCTCCATATCCTTGATCCTCAACTGAAACATTCAAATCATCTGAAAAATATTGTGGAGATAAGGGGTGAGTTATCAACAACTCAGTAAGCAGAGAACATATACTAGCATGTAAACATGAGCATTTTCAGAAAGTTCAATATGCAGAAACAAAACATTTTATTTTTATATACAGATCTCAGAAAACGTGTTATCAGAAAATCAGAGCGACTTTTCAAACATTTCATACTCAAGTCAACAATTCATATTTGAGGATCCATTTCATATTCAAAAACACTTTGGCATAACATAACTAAACATATTCATCTTATCATATCATATCATATACCATGTTTAACCCCCGTGGTAGGGTTGTGCTATCCCCGGTGGCCAAACCAGGCAGTATCATGTGGTGAACTTCCCATTTTTCAATCTCGGAGCCCCGAGTGTGCACACAGGAAAGAACACGTAAAAAGACCACTTTGTTTTCAAAGTGGGTGCACTCATATCATATCATGGTGGTACCAACCATATCACGTGAACAGTATCATCATATCAGAACCATATTCAGAACAGATAAGTATGCCAAAGTTTTATCATATCCATATCATATCAAAACACGTGCGAAACATATTCATATTCTTTCTATTTGATCAAAAACAGATCCATATCAATTTTAAGGATAATAGATGGTACGAATTTAGGAAATGATTCTTGTTGGGTTCGAGAATATAGGTTCAAATAATGGAAATGGTAACGATGGATCACTTGCATGTTTGGAGGCTTTTTGGTTTTGACTAAGGGTGAATGAGATCAATGCGTAGTAGTGGTGAGTGTGTATGCATTTCGGATAGTACATGGGTCCTTGTCTCATTTTTGGCTTGGAAGAAGTGTCTTGGATAGGTGTTGAAGATGAATAAATACAATAGTATTAAATTCAAGAGATTTTGATTCGGAGTTTTTCTAGTGAGTGGATTGGAGTGTGCAATCGAAGCAGGTTATTCAATGGAATCATGGTTGACAATAGTTATTGTGATCTAAGGTTTGAGGTCTTATAATTTTTTTAGGAAATAAGTTTATGGGATTTAAGGTGGTAGGTTCAACAAGCAATTGAGTGATTACTTAGATTAGAAGCTTTCGATCTTGTCGACCTTGTTAAGCAATTTGGTAACATTTGGGGTTTCAGAATTTAAAAGTTTTATAAGGTGAATGTTTTAGAAGTAAGGTCATTGATCTTCAAGATTTCGGGAAACGATTCTTATCTGGTGTAAGGTTTTAGAATTGTAGAGTTGAAGGGTTGAATTAAATAGGATTGATCTGAGTTGAGTTACTGATATTTGAATTTTTAGGAGAGAACTTCTTTGGAGATGGAATGTAATAATTGTTTCTAGCTCGAGGTTACAGTGATAGGTTAAGGATTCAATCCATATCAATTTTGGGTCTTCGTTTGTCACCGTTGAAAAGTTGGTATTTGTGACCCACGGCCACAGTGTATTTTACACTGTGGTGTTGCCCAGACGTCGCCTTTTTCAACTTCGTGATCCTTCAGAAATTGCTATATTGCACTGTAAGTATTTTCTCAAAGAACTTTTGTGATTTAAATTTATTTTTGCACTAACTCTTTTTAACTGTGAACTGGTTGTGTTGACATTTGTTGGTTGTTGGATATTGGTGACGTGTCTTGTTCACTGCATTTGTACGCATGTTCATGTTTGTAACTGAAAATTGGGTTTTCGCATGATTGCATACATGTTCATGTGTTTATTTGAAAATTGGGTTTTCATGCGAGAAATGATTTTTGGGTGTGTTTGAAACGATTGGTTTGACTGGTTTGAGAAAAGGAAATGAGACTGTAGGGATGGTGGTAAGCAGGGATGGTGGTAGAGTCCCGCCTATGATTCCCGCCTACGGTGCACGCGGTAGGGATGGTGATTGTGTCCCGCCTGTGATTCCCGCCTACGGTGCACGCGGTAGGGATGGTGGTAAGCAGGGATGGTGATTGTGTCCCGCCTGTGATTCCCGCCTACGGTGCACGCGGTAGGGATGGTGGTATAGTCTCGTCTGTGATTCCTGCCTACAGTGCTCTGTTAAGTATTCGTTGTGTGTGTTAAGTATTCATTGTGTAGAAAGGAACTGTATGGATGGTGGTAGAGTCCCGCCTGTGATTCCTGTCTACGGTGCACGCGATAGGGATGGTGGTAAGCAGAGATGGTGGTTGTGTCCCGCCTGTGATTCCCGCCTACGGTGCACGCGATAGGGATGGTGGTAAGTAGGGACGGTGGTAGAGTCCCGCCTACAGTGTCCGATAAAGGGTTTGTTTTGTGTGAATCATTTTTTTGGGAAAATGTTTTACGGATAATTTGGGCCAAAATGGAATTTTGGCGTGTGTTGGAAATGATAATTTTTCTAGGAAAAATGGTATTTTATGGTTAAGTGTATTTTGTCATATGAATGCATGTTGGTTGCATTAATATGTTTTTATCCCGAGAGTTGTTTGGTTTATACTTACCTGTGGTACCATTTTATGGTATCGCAGATTTTGATGCAGATGAGGATGACGAGCCTTAGCTTGGCTCCGTTGGTGGAGTGATATGGGATTGCTCCTGTTTATCGAGTTTCGTATTTTATCAATTTATATATTACCTTATAATTTATTTGGGATGACTGTATAACTCTTTAAAGGTAAATTGTTTTGAATATTTGTATTTAAATTTCTGGTACTTAGTTGACTTATTATATTATCCACTGCGACTTTTATTGTGCACATTTGCATGTTGCACACACACTTGAGCACATTTCGTTAGGATGCGTGACCGTGTGGTCATCATCCTGACGTCACGATTCCTGTTCTTTTGTACGTGGGAGTCGGGGCGTCACATTTTATTTATAAAAAACTAATTTTAATCTAAACATATTTTAAATATTAAAAAACCTTTGAAATTATTTTTATTTAATTATTTATATATAAGTAATGTTAGCAACAATTTTTAAATATACAAGCCTACATAGAAAAGTTAGCCCCACTAGAAAACAAAATAATTTTTTATCACTTTTTTCTTACGAGAGTCCGAGACTTATTGTATATTTAGGACTTGTACAAATCATATAAACTTCTATTAACAAAATATAAAAACCCATCACAAATGCTATCCAAACAATTTTTTGTGTATATACATATATATTATTAGCTAATACAAATATATATGTGTATATACATAGATGTATGCATATATTTATTAATATATGAATAGATTTTAATTGAGTCGAGCTAACGAGTCGACCCGAGCATAAACGAGTGAGGCTTAACGAGCCTTAGTGAGTCGAGTAGAGTTTTGTCAGGTATGTGTCATTTACTAGTCGAGTGTGTATCTGTTTTCACGGACGAACTTTTTTTTTTTTTCATGAATTGAGTTCGATTCGAGTTTAACCAGACAAGTACAAAGCGGGCTATCGATGGTTCATTTACAACCCTAGAGATTACAATTGACAGGGATTGATTCAATTTCTTGCTTATAAACTGCATCCAGAGTACCCAACAAATCCAGTTTAGGAAGCATTCAGTCATAAAGCAAAATGATATATATATAGTTTATGATATAAATGATATGTTGGGGGCATATACATAAAGTGACATTTACCTAAAAAGTAAGATTAATTAACTCCTGTACGCTAGGCGCTGGTCCATGTACCCAGCTAAAAAGGTTTAAGGAAAAAGAAAATAATATTGGAGAAGCTGGATGCATCATTATTTTTTCGGTTAGTGGAGATAACCCTTTTAATTAATTAATTTGAACAAGTGGGTGGATCAAACAGGAAAAGCCATCTTCCTTTCTTCAGAAATTAATGGACTATATCACTAACCCACTTGTTAATTTTCACCATAATACAATAATATTGTTTGTTATCAGGGAGAATAATGATATTATTTAACATTCCATTTTACAATAATTATTATTTTTTATTTTTTATTCTTGATTTTGGTTTAACATTCTTTGAAATAAATAGGAATTTAGAATTTTATTTTTTTAAAATGTTTGTCGACTACTTATTTAGGTCCGGTTTGGATTTAGAAATGAGTTGAATAAAATATTATTATAATATTATTTTTAATATTATTATTATTTTAGAATTTAAAAAAGTTGAATTGTTTATTATATTTTGCATGAGAATTTAAAAAAATTATAATGATAAGATGAGAATAATTGAGATGAGTTTAGGTGAATTTCGAATCCAAACGAACCTACTTGGAAATTAAAGTTTGAATTGAACTTTTTTCCATCCCTTTGTACGTTGGTGTAATGGTCGTATATGATTGAGAGGAAGGGCACTCGAAGAAAATGATTGATCAATACTTGTCCGCGAGTGATTATTTCTATAATCTTATATAATTTTTGAGTAAAATCTTCGTATGGGTTTGAACTAAATTTTGTGAAAGTATGTGGATAGAATCGGAATTCTTTTAGGGTTTATGAATATCAGTGATTGTTTAGAGGGTCCTTTTAACGTGGCACACGTAATTTATTTAAAAAACACACAAAAAAATATATTTAAATAAAAAAGACTTTCGAAAATACACAAATAATAAGACTATATTCTAGATTCCCTTTTGAGTTTGTAATTTTAATTTTTTTTTTAATAAATCAAGTGGTATCACATGATAGTGTCATGTTCATATAATCATTTAAACGGTAAGTTTTAGATAACTAAATAGCATTATTCAAAAAGATTTATGTGTGATTTTTTTCACCAAGACGAAGGCAAATGAATAGGTGAATTAATTTTTAAAAATAGAATTTTTAAAAAAATATTCGGATTCAATTAGTTGCGGCAATGATAAGTTTTGAGAAGTGAAAACCTAACATAAAAAGCGATCAAGTACTAGAAGCCGGTCCTACGAGTTCTATATGTGCTAATTAGTGGCTATGACTTCGGCGAGTTATTAGAGATAGATCCATAAACACATCATGCTTATTTAAAGAGAAATAATACTTGCAGTCATGAGTATGTAAGTGTCGTTCAGTCGTTTTAAAAAAAAATTAATAAATATGAGACCCACATGAAAATAAATTAATTTTTTAATAATGAATCTCACTTTTTTTCAAAACGACTGCACGACGTTTGCACATTTCACGACTGTATGTAACATTACTTATTTTATTTGATCCATTAGACCTATTTTATAATAAAAGTAATTTTACAATCTGACGAACCACATCAAACTACGTCAGATTGTGAGATTGCTTTTATGTAATCTCTTTGTGGCCTAAGTATTTTCCTATTTAAATATTAAGATTAGGCTCAGTTTGTATTGAGAACTACTCTAAACCCATATTATCTCATTTCATCTTTTTATTACAACTTTCGTAAATTTTCACAAAAAATACAATAAACAATTCAACTTTTTCAAATTCTAAAACAATAATAATATTAAAAAATAATATTCTAACAATATTTTATTCAAATTTTAACTTTCATCTTAACTCACTATACAAACCTAACTTAAGAATAGGGTTTTAGCTTTCTATTCAAATTTGATGACTTTGTTAGGAGATAACGTTGCTTTTGTAATTATTTTTTATTTTTTACAAATTAAGGTCTGATTTAGATAGTGAGTTGAAATGAGATGAGATAAATTGAAATGGTTTGTGAATATTAGTGAGATATTTGAGTTGTTTTATGGGATTTTGGGAAATGATAGATAAAAAGTTGAATAAAAATATTATAAAGTTAAAATATGATTAGAATATAATTTTTTAATATAATTTTTGCTTTATTATTTCAAAAAGTTGAATTATTTTTTGTGTTTTGTTTAGAAGTCTGGAAAATTTGTAATAATTAAGTAATGATTAGATGAAAAAGTTGAATATTTGAAATTAAAAATTATTTGTATTTGTGGTGTTTGAATATTGAGATGAGATGGGATGAGATAGAAGCATCTCTTTATCCAAATCAAGCCTAAGTCATTCTATTGAAACTTGAGATTTGGATTAATGCACAATCATGTAGGGTGTCATTGTGTCTACAATAAGAATAATGCTAGTATGCCCCTTCATTATGCCCATTCATTCTGACCGCTCATGTATTTATTTATTTTTAATTTCTTTTACTTACTGATTAATGAAGTGATTATTAGTGTATTGATATTTTTTTATTTTTTAAAAATGTTTAAAGATGTTAAAAAATGTGAAAAGGAAAAAAGAAAAAATGAAAAAGATAAATTTTGTCTAGACAACACGGCTAGCGGTCACTGCCGGGCGGCAGCCTAACATCACTCTTACAATAATAGAAGAGGCCGTTCAAAATATAGTTGATGGTGAATGTAGGAATCATGCAAGATGATTCTACTAAAACTATTGGAAAGTGGGTGTAACCAAGGAAAATTTGAGCAACCCATTTTCCCTATAGCTATTGGTATTGCTTGGGAAAGAATGGACAATAAGGAGTTGGAATGAAGGTAGAATTGGCTAGCATTAGGAGGCGCATGAGAGTTTCGCACACAACCCACAAAATACAACAGAGTTAGAGGGAAATGGTGATGGAGTACTGGAAATAGGTAATCAGGTTGGGTAGGGGTTTGTATGTAGCCAATACCCATGATCCACAATTTCTGACTCCCACAAAAATTTAACCAAATTCAACAACCCATGCAATATATATTTGGTAAACTTTGTGTGCGCCCACCTTAAGAGCTTGTCGATCGATAGTTTCCTTGATCAAAATTGTCAAGAGTCAGAAAGCAAGAATCCTAATGTCAACTTGACTCAAAGTTTCCAACTTCAGATTTCATAGATAGACACACAAAACTGTAAAGGAGTACTAAAATTATCAATAAAAGTATATATAGAAAGCTAAGCTTGATGAAAAACTATGATTTTTACCATTTTGAAATCCAGTTGATGCATGTGATTTGCTTTGGATAATTGGGTTAACGATGGTGGGGAGTGTGGATTTGCTTTGAGGATTGGGTTAAAATGGTGAGTGTGTAGTTTAGCAATACATTACTTGGATAGACTGAGTATGAGAAATCTAAAAGAGTTGTTCTATTCAGCAGTCTTATATTATACAATTTTTATTTTTTTATTTCGAACAAATATATAATATAAGGCTGCTGAATATAATTTTTAATGTAAAATGGTAAAACAAAGTATTAATTAATTGATAAATAAAATATTAATTATCTCCCAGTAGGACGAGTCTTGAATCGGAATCTTTGGTAGACTTGACCATGGACGACACTGCCACCGTAAAGAAGCCTCGAAGTCACCACACCCTTGCCAAAACGTGAAGAGAATGAGATGGTCGAAGACAAAGACGAGGAGGAGTGCGACATGGAGGTTTAGGAGATGCTAAGCCAAAGTTTTGTTATGAGCCGTCGAAGAGGAACCCTAATCCTTAGGGTTAATGTCTGAAGCTTTGTGTGGATCGGGTTGTGTTAAGTGTGGGCCTGAATGGGCCATAAGTCCAAGGATCTATTTTATTTGTTGAGTCCAAGATTGTACTTAGATGGGCCACGTGAGTCAGTATTTTACGTTCCATTATGAGTCAGTTAAGTCCCTATATTGAGTCTGTTATTAAGTGGGTCAACTATGAGTTAGTGGGTCTCAGGTTGTTGAGTCCGTGGGTTATTTTGACTTAGTCTCATTTGTAGTATTATTTATATGCTGAAGATGAATGAATGAGGTATTCAGATTTTCCAAGTAAATTACGAGTACAAACTGGAGGCCAGGCCCCTCGAAGAGCCTACAAATTTACACTGTAAACTTCATAAAATTCCCTAAACCTTAACAAGTTTTTTCTTTAGATCAACGGCAACATCTCCAAGATTCTTCTGTATTTGCGGTTAATTTCTCCAGCATTGTTCCTGAATGGCAACAAGACTTCTTTTAAATCATAAAAGTTGCAGGCATCGGATTTTAAATTCAGTACCTGGTTCTCATACCCGTAACGGGCGCAGATAGGAACGGGTTGGGTGATATAGTTTTTAAACTCGACAATAACCCGTTATATATAGTTGCTATGAGCCTTGCTAGGTAGAAGAGATACCAAACCGTGTACCATTGCTGAGATGACTTATTTTTTTATTAAAAATTAAAATAAAATAAAAATTTGAGAGAAGAAGAAGGTCCATTGTTTCAGGAAAATAATTTATGTATTTAATTCGCATAATTTCATTAAACGGATGCCTTACATCTCAGTATTGGTATGTGATTTGGTGTCGAGTTCGCTTGCAAGAAAACTTTTCTAATTGCTATAGTTGGAATCATGCGTGTAGCATGTGATGACATATACTGAGACGATGTGTCGTTTGAGAGGCTTACATGCAGCTTAGACAAGTTTATAAAAGAAAAATTCTACTATCAATATCAAGCCAGTGCATAAAATATTTAACCTTTTGTGATGAAAAGATTTGCTGCAGAAGATCAACACTCGCGAGTTCGCGATGAGGACAACAAACTCGCGGCTAAAAGCTTTTTGTTGCTAGCTATTTTCGACGAGTCTGCAACTACTAATTTTCTGGTGAAAAGTATAATTGCGGCGAGTGAAATTTTTGCGACGATAATGGCTGTCGGAAAAAGTTGTATTTATCGTAGTACTTAGATCCCCAACAACCCACTCCCAGTATTCATCTAATAATTTGTATTTCAGTAATCATTTTATTTTATTATTTAAAAAAACTAATTTTAATCGAAACATATTTTAAATATTAAAAAACCTTTGAAAATATTTTTATTTTATTATTTATATATAAGTAATGTTAAGTGCAAGTAATGTCGAGGCCGGGGTCGCCCTGATGACGTGTTTGGTTTTGAAGTCTGAGGTGGTTCATTTTCGCTTGGCAACCCTAGTATCGTTTCCTTTTCTGCCTTTGTTTGCACGTCTTCCGATAACTATGCTTGTATTTGATGGCGTCCTTTCAATTGTGTCAGTATTAAGGGCGTCAAGCGGCTTTTCGCCTTCACGTCGCTTCGTGGTGCATATTTCCTGGGATTTGAAACGTCTCATACCCCTTCCTTCTGCCACGGGGCGTGGGAGATTAACTGCTGCCTTCTTCCTTTATAAGCGCGATTTGGCCATTTTCTTGTCTTCTTTCCCCGTACAGTAACCTTCTCGCTCTTCTTTTCTTCTAACTTATTATCCTTCTCCCTTAGACTCATTTCTTCTTTCTCTGTTACTTTCTTCATTTTCGTCAATGGCCCTTGAGAAGACTGCCCAACACACAGCTTTCGGCAGGGTAGACGCACCAAAAGTTAGCGATGCTAGACTGTCCTTCTTGGGTAGCACCTAGCGTTCAAGCGTCCAAACTGCGATGCTGGTATCTTTGGCCCTTACCTATCAGGTCTCGAAAATAGTGGTCTTCGAGGTCCCTGGTCTACACGAGGGTGTCGTTGACACCGATGGTCACTCTTCCAAAGTTGCTATTTTTCCTACCATGTTTACATGTGACTTGAGTTTGCCTTTCCCTCGCCCCGTTCGTGATTTGCTAGATCGTCTCGTCGTCCTGGCTTCACCTGAATGCTTGGAGGATTTTGATTTGCTGTAGCATCATGTGGTTGCGAGTTTTGCTAGAGTCGGACCCGGAGCAGGCTGACCTCACTAGTCGTGAGTTCCTCCTTACCCACAATGTTTTACGGCTTAAGTGGAACATTTGCAGTTTTAGGGCGGCGCATGCCCTCGTTAATCTAGAACCGCAATACCGCAAGGTGAATGACTGGTCTCCAAAGTTCATTTTTGTGTCCGGATGCGGATGGAATTCTCAATTGGTCAAGTGAATCATCGCGAGTTCCCGATTCGAGTTGATTGGGGGAGAGTTCCCGAGGATAAGGCAGTACGTCCGACGGTTAGCCCTACCGAGTCGAGGCCTATCTATTAACTACATTTAAATCTGATTCATTTTTTTATAAGGAAGTTGACCTATTTTGGTTTAACGTGCAGCCATTGCCTTCTTTCCAATCAAACTTGATTTATTGAGCCTTTTACTTCCTTAATTCATTTCATGGCTGTGTAAATCCTTGTTTGATATATAGTCCATAGTCAATGGCAGCTAATTCTCTTGCTTTTTGACCAAATATTATTGTCAACTATCTTTCCAAAATGTTTGAACATGATAATTAGGGCAGATGGCGAACGCCACCTAGCTTGGCTGGCAGATTGGACCTGACCACCTGCTCAATCCGCCCGTTTGAGTGTGGGTGCAAGCAGATGAGTAAGAAATAAGTTCATATGCGTTTATCTCTCTTTCATTCTAAGTCCTCGGTAAAATTATAATAGATTTGATTTGTATTCAATAATTGAAAAGAGAAAATATATTTGCAACCGTGAATTGTACAATCGTCGCGTAATCATTTTGAAAAAAGTGAATAAAACATGGGATCCACATGAAAAAAAATTAATTTTTTAATAGTAGACCCCACTCTTTTTCAAAGCGGTTACGCACTGTTTACGCACTTCACGGTTGTATGTAGAATTACTCGGTAAAAAATGTATTGTATTAATTTTTTTTCTTTTCTTAAATATTAAAAAATATTTCTTAATGTTTTGAAAAAAAAATAAAAATAAAACTAAAACCATCGGTCAGCTATCGGTAGACCATCGATCTCCGTAGCATGACCCTTCTATAAAATGTACTTTGTGAAAATCTACAAGTAGTGAATAATTTTGTGATAAGATTTTTTGGCAAAAATAAGACAATTTAATTCGGTTAAAGGGTTTTGGTTTTCTAACATAAGGAATGATAAAATATAAATTCATTAAATTTACCTATCGATTTAAGTTTTTTGAGCAATTGGTAATTTAATAAAGAAGTCTTAAATCGTTGTATCTTAAGTACAAAGCGAGGATTCAATAGACAATAAAACAGACTAGAGCAATGGGCACATGCCCATGCCCATGGGAGACATCAATTATTACTAAAGAAATCAAGTTAAAATTCAAAGGGTTTTAATGTACGTTTAATTAGGTACTTTTTGAATACGGATATACTATATTTATATGACATATTTTAATAAAATAAAGTATCACACTATTCCTATACTAAGATAATCTAATAATTTTTCTATATGGACTTGATAATTTGTTGAATAAATATAATTTGTGGTATAATTCACATGTCCAATCAGTGAAAGCCAGCACCTCTCATCAATATGCAATTCACTATCATTAAGAGTTTCAAAGTCTTAGTAAGGCAAATTGGGTATCAAGAATATCTCAACTATTCTCAGATTATTCTATTATTATTTATTATTTTTTTATCTATTTTTTATTACTATTTATTACTTTTTACTAATATTCAATATTTTATTTTATTTTTATATATTATTTTTTCGTTATTATTCACAATACTTCTCAACTCTTTTCCCTATTCAAAGCTTGATATAACCATTCTTGATCATCCACTCCAAACTCCAATGGTTGTTCACGTTTTTAAGAGTCCAGTAAGCCCACCCAAATTTTGCTCTTTTAAAGACATCGAGCTGGGCCTTGGCGTATCTTCGGTAATCCTCTTTTGATGCTCCCTCAACTTTCCACTCAGCTACCCATTCACCTGCAAAAACATATTTGGGTTGTAAATACATTTCACAAAGAGTATTACCATTAGCTATTTCCTTTTTAGGACAAGTCTTGAGTTTTTTACAATTTTTAGGGATCGCAAGGAGTGATATTGTGGACACAATTCATTCCTCGCGATGATGCTACTACGACAGGATCTACGACTTCTGACTTTAATAATACCATTGAGAAATGATAGTTACAGTCATGAGTGGACAAGTGCTGTATAATCATTTTGAAAAAAGTGGATAAATACTAGATTAATATGACAAAAAATTAATTTTTTAATAGTGGACCCTACTATTTTTTACAGCGACTGCATGACGCTTGCGCACTCCATAACTATATGTAACATTACTTATACGGCTCAATCTGAGCATTTGTAAGCAATGAGAATATAACATCCTCTTAATGGAATATGGTTTTATGAAAGAATATTAAGGCCATTCACCACTTGGAACTTACCAATAAAAGTAAGTGGACCTTTTGAGGTTGTGACATAAGTGAGCTCTTGGGTCCTGTTGATGTAGACGAAATCAATGTTCTGCTGGACAGTCCAGTTGTCAAATATGGTGGAGAAGAGGTTGTAATAGTGCACATCAATGACCGAGCCCATTAAGTCACTAGCTAGAGGGAACAGCTCCCTCGAGTCAATTTGCCCTAGCCGGTTAGACATGACCACATAAGCCGTGGAGGAGTGCTTGCGGACAGCATCATAACCAGCCTTGTAGTACTTGTTTACCATCTCTAGGGATGCTCCTGGTGCCCGAGGCTCATTAATCAGTTCAACTGCATAAAGGTTTTGGCTCTTTGCATA
The DNA here is from genome assembly GCA_022457165.1 of Juglans mandshurica. NCBI lineage: Eukaryota > Viridiplantae > Streptophyta > Magnoliopsida > Fagales > Juglandaceae > Juglans > Juglans mandshurica. The sequence continues at coordinate 3,183,625 of CM039629.1, read as the reverse complement.
CCTATACTTGTAAATGAGAGTACACGTATATAAACAAACGAGTCGACAAGTACTATAAAAGCTACCTGCATAAAGGCTTTGGCTCTTTGCATTTTATGGTTTCATAATAGAAATAGGAAAATATTTGACACATAGAGATTATAGAAAAGTAAACCCATAAACTGACATCAAGCGGTACGTCAGATTGTAAAGTTACTTTTATTATAAAGTAAATCTAACGGATTCCATAAAACTACATCAGTTTATAATTTTACTTTTATCTAATCTCTTTGTGTCTGTAACAGTTCTCTTAGAAATGTTACTTTTCACTAGCATATGTCGTTAAAAATGAATATATTTAGTATGAAGAAGAGCATTTCTCTTATAATTAAAACTATGTACCTTGCAGTTAGGAAGTCTATGACAGCAACTGTCTGTTGAATATTCTCATCTGTTTTTCCCCATTCCTGAGAGCCATCTCTGGAAGAGCTATGTTCCCAACCATTTTGGGAGCCAGGTGCTGCATGTAGATCAATTATAATGTTCAGTCCATATTTCCTGCAGACAAAGTACAACACCCAGCTTTTAGATATGTGTTGATAAGCTATATAATAATTAGGTGCACACTATGATCATAATCAACAAGAACGTCCAAGCCTTCCAAATGGTTGGAACTTGGCAATCTCTTAACTCAGCCCAGGAGAAGGCATTGTCGAGAGCTGTCAAGGAACCCCCGACATAGGGATGTGGAGGAGTCGGATTGCTTGCTATCCACCAACCAACTGGAATTCTAACAGCGTTTATTCCATTTTGTGATATGAAATCGAAGTCATCTTCCACTATGTATGTGCTCCAATGCTCCTGAGATTCAATGTCCACGTACATATCTGAATTATTATTATATTTAGAGAAACGATTGTTACAGTCGTGAGTATGCAAGCGATTATACATAAACGTCCCCGACATAGACGCGCAATCACTTTAAAAAAAAATTAATAAATACAAGATCTACATTAAAAAAATTTAATTTTTTAATAGTAAATCTCACTATTTTTTAAAGCGATTATACGGCGCTGGTGCACTCCACGAATGCACGTAAGGTTACTCAGGATCCAATTATCTAGGAAGAAATAAGTGCTTACCCTCATGATTTGCGGGGCTCTCTTTGGTCCATAGCCATTAGTTATCTGAAACTCACCCTGCAACCCTCCTGTGTTTGTTATCACAAAGACTAAGGGATCGTTCTGTCCCCATTTGCTATTATTCCCTGCAAAATCTGCAGTCACCAGCGTCTCTGTCTTTGCCTGTACAATTTCATCCAATTTAATGGCGAAGTAAAAAACCTGTACGTACTGTGTTTTGTGTGTTTATCTCTCTAGATTTATACTAATAATTTTACCTGCAGGAAGAATCGATTGGGCGCTTTGATTCTCACAAGGCTGGAATCACCTGGTTTTCTAACAATCTTAAATGTCTCTGATTTTCCAGGCGTGCTAGCAATGGCTACCACATCTATCCCATTTCCACTGGTGTCTAGCCCCACGAACTGCTTGTTAAAGACCCTGAACTTGAAAGTTTTCTCATTGATCCTCCATAGCTACACCAAACAAAGAAAACCCACCCGTATATGTCAGCAAAACCAAAGAACGTTAGCTCGATCGGAAGTTTTAAATCATAAGGAACCATTTTTAACCAAAACAACTTACGCTGAATGTCTCCCATCCTGAAGCAGCACTTCTGTTCGCAACTATGATGGTTCCTCCTCCAGTTTCAGCGCAAAGATATTTCCCAGTTGTAACCGATTTGAACTGAAGTCCAGTTCCATCCTAATCAATTTACAAAAGCAAGCAATGACATTTACAACTCGGTGGGAATCATGCAAGACTTTCGGCTGCTGTGACATGATGATTTGATTTGCAAGAAAAGAGAAGTTTAAAATAAGATACAAACCAAGAAGTCCTTGTTGGGGATGCCATCAAAGAGAGAAGGTTTAATCCATCCTTCCGTAACCAGCCAACCTCCTAGATTAACAGCTTTTACTCGAAAGCTGGGATTTGTCCTCCCATGAGATAAAGAGACCTTATAGAAATGAAGAACTATGCCAAGTAGCAATATTCTTGAATTGATCGCCATTTGTTTATCTTGTTATTGATCCCCATCCCCTTGGAGTATATCATCATATTATATATAATAAGGATTAAGAAGTGCAAAGATAGCAGAGTCAAAATCCAGAAACTTTGACGAGTTTGGAGTTGAATATTCTCTGTGGATATTATTGATCAATATCATGGGTATGAGAATTCTTGGTGGTTCTGGTACGGTTCAGCATATATATAATATAATGCCATTAATTAATTAGTTGGATCTTCCTGATCATCTCAGCTATCAAAAGAAGTGGTATATATATATATGTGCAGAAGTCGTGCTAGCTAGCAAATTGTTTTAATGGCGGACCAGTGGAAGATTTAGAATTAATTGAACACGCACGCGTGGTCTTCTAATATTTGTTTGCCATGCAGCATAATGCACATCCCCCGGCACTCAAAGGCAGAAGTGCCTCTTTAGAGCACCGGGGAAGCGTAGTGACTTTAGCTTATATATCAATGCGCGCATGCAGTCCTAATATTTTTCTTTTATTATATATTTAGGAGTACTTCTACAAATTATATAAACTTCTATTAACAAAATATAAAAACCCATCACAAATATTATCCAAGCAATTGTTTAAATCTACCCATTCACTTTTACAATTTCAGATCAATATAGAAAAATAAAAAATAAAAATAAAATAAGAGTATAATATATAATATTTTTGTTAATTAAAAACCGAAGTCCTAATTACACTGTGCCTTTTCCTTCATAAATTCTCAGCCACTAATAGTACTATGGATTGATTAGAGATTATTAGGACTATAATCGAGCCGAGCCAATCTTTGGCTTATCGAGCTCGGCTCGACTAAAAATATTCGAGCTCGAGCTCAAATCCGAACTCGAGATTTTTGTTTATTCTTTGTTCAAGCTTAACTCGGTAAGTTAAATTCTCAACTCTTTGTTTGAGTTCGACTCGATAAGCTAAACTCTCGACTCGAACTCGAACTCGAGCTCGAGCTCGTCCCACAAACGAGTTTGAACTCCGCTCGAATTGTTTATTTTTTTTTATATTTTTTGAATAAAATTTAATAATAAATTAATTAGATAAAAAAATATAAAAACTAATATTGAATTTGTACAACTAACAAGTAGAACTTCAATTGAATTATAAGATTTTTATAAATAATTAATATCTAACTAGTTGATATTTATCCATAATAACAATATATTATATGCCAACATATATTATTAATTCATACACATAATATGGTAACATATCTCTATTTCATATATGGTTATCACATACTAGTATATGAAATTATAAAATCTTATCGACTAATTATTGTACAAATTATGAAATATAGCTATAAAGTGTTATGCTTATATTATTAACTAATACATATATATATGTGTGTGTGTGTGTGTACACATATGTGTATGTATATATTTATCAATATATGAATGAGCTTTAATCAGGTCAAGCTAACGAGTCGACTCGGATATAAACGAGCGGGTCTTAACGAGCCTTAGTTGAGTTTTGTTATGTATGTGCCATTTACTAATCGAGCAAGTATCTGCTTTCACAGGCGAACCTTTTTTTCACGAGTCGAGTTCGATTTGAGTTTAACTAGAAAAGATTGATTCATTTACAGCAGATTACAAATGACAGGGATTGATTCATTTTCTAACTTATAAACTACATCTAGATGAAGTACCCAACAAATCCAGTTTAGGAAGCATTAAGTCATAAACCAAACTGCTATATATATAGTTTATGATATAAATGATATGTTGGGGGCATATATATAAAGTGACATTTACCTAAAAAGTAAGATTAATTAACTCCTGTACGCTAGGCGCTGGTCCATGTACCCAGCTAAAAAGGTTTAAGGAAAAAGAAAATAATATTGGAGAAGCTGGATGCATCATTATTTTTTCGGTTAGTGGAGATAACCCTTTTAATTAATTAATTTGAACAAGTGGGTGGATCAAACAGGAAAAGCCATCTTCCTTTCTTCAGAAATTAATGGACTATATCACTAACCCACTTGTTAATTTTCACCATAATACAATAATATTGTTTGTTATCGGGGAGAATAATGATATTATTTAACATTCCATTTTACAATAATTATTATTTTTTATTTTTATTTTATTTTTTATTTTTTATTCTTGATTTTGGTTTAACATTCTCTGAAATAAATAGGAATTTAGAATTTTTATTTTTTTAAAAAAATGTTTTTTTATTTGGTCAAATATAATTGTTCGACAAAATTTCCCTGACAGCTAAAAAGAAAAGAATATATATAATATAACAAAAAATATATAAGTAGTCAACTGTTCATTGGTTGACTACTTATTTAATAAGGATTTTTTTTTTAATCAAACCACTGATATTGTCATTCATTCAATAAACTCAAGAGTCACTACAAAGTTTTTCAGTCATTACATATCTCTCTACTTGTGCAGGTACTTCCTCAATCCAAACTCTATCCTCAGGGAAAGAAAAAGCTAACTTTCCTAGCATGTGTGCTATATTATTGGATTCTCTGTATGTGAAACAGATTCTCCACTGTGGCCAATCAGTTAAAATATTTTGAATATCTGCAATTACACTTCCATAACTAGTATCTATCTCATCCTTACTGTTGACATGCTTTACCACAGATTGACAATCCCCTTCAAATATAACTTGAGACATTCCCAAATCAACACAAAATTCACAAGCCTTCCTCAATGTCAAAGCTTCTGCAATTATTGGTTGTATCAACCAATTTGAGGTCGAGCACATCATTGACATACTGTCCCCCTCACTGTTTCTAACTATTATCCCTATGCCAATCTTCTTGTTCTGTTTATCCAGTGCCACGTCCCAGTTTACTTTGCATACAAAACCATTTGTTTTTTTCCAATGACTTGTAGATCTATCAGTTACATGTTGATGCCTTTTTGCATTTAGTTGTTCCTGTGCAGCACTAAATTCTTGTTGACATTGCCTGGGCTTCTGCATAATGATTCTTGGATGCTCAAACCTTACTTCAAAGAGTAGTGAATTCCTTCTCATCCAGAGTAGTCTCATACCATATGCCACTAAAGCTAAATCCCCTGGACATAACAGCTCATTTATCGTTTGCCATAAATCTAACTTCATGACACCCCCATTTTTGCACTGGACTTCCTATTTTAGACCACACATCTGATGCAACAGGGCAACTCCATACAATGTGTACAGAAGATTCATCTTCCCTCCCACAAATTGGACACAAGCTATCCACATCAAGCTTTTTCTTGGCTAGATTCACCCTAGTAGGCAATATATCTTGGCCTAACTTCTATAGAAACATTTTAACTCTCCCCTCCACATTCAGTTTTCAGATTTTTTCTCCAACCTTCTGCGAGGTCAGTTGAGGCTGATGTCTCTCATTGAATCATTCTCCTCCATGATTGCTCTAAATGGTAAGCACTTTTCATAGAGAACTTCCCATCCTTTTCATATAACCATATTTGTTGATCTTCAGGACTCGATCTGCTAAGAGGTATACTCATAATTGTCGCTCGGCTCAGTATTGCTGAAAGTATCAGTAATCAGTTGAGTCTTCCACTCCCCTTTCTCTTGATCGATAATTTCATTAACAATGGCTTCTATATCCAAATTAAACACTGGAGATTGTACCTTTTATGAAGTAGGAACATGCAACCATTTGTCTTTCCAAACTTTGGTCTTATCCCCCCTACCAACTCTCCACAGCAAACCAGCTTTGAGCAAATCCATAGCAGACAACAGGCTTCTCCAAATAAAAGAAGGTTCACTCCCAATCCTTGCATTCAACAAATCACCATGCTTAAAGTACTTGTCTCTCATTACTTTAGACACCAAATAATGGGGTTGTTTTAGTAGTCTCCAACACTGTTTTATTAGCATAGCCTTGTTAAAAGACTCTACATCTCTAAAACCCAACCCCCCTCTTTCTTTGGATTCCCCCATTCTAACCCAGCTCCATCACTGAATCTTTACTCATATTCTCCTTATGGCCCCACCTAAATTTAGACATAATGGAAGTGATTTCCATGCACAGCTTCCTTGGTAATTTGAATAGGCTCATGGGAAAAGTTGGCATAGCTTGAATCACAGCTTTTAGCAACACTTCCTTCCCTGCATGTGTTAAAAATATATTCTTCCAGCTTTGCACTCTCCCCCATATCTTCTCTTTTAAATGTCTAAAAGCATTATACTTTAATCTCCCCACCATAGGTGGTAGACCTAAGTATTTTTCATAAGAACCACATTCCCTAACCCCTGTTGCTCGAGTTATCTGACTTATAACAGCATTGCAAGTATTAGAACTGAAATAAATTGTGGTCTTGTTCTTGTTTAGAAATTTCCCTGAAGCTTTCTCATATCTGTGGAGAAGTGCTTGAATATTATACCATTCTATCAAATTGGCCATTCCAAAAATAATGCAATCATCAGCAAATAATAGATGATTGACCCTTATTTCCCCTTTTGAGACAGTAACCCCTTTTGTTAATCCCCTTCTTTCAGCTGAGTTGATAAGAGCACTTAAACCTTCAGCACACAAAATAAAAAAGGTAAGGGGAAATAAGACCCCCTTGCCTTAAACCTCTAGTTGGTTTAATGATTTCTCCTAGCTGCCCATTAACAAGTACAGAATATGTAACTGAGGTTACACATTTCATAATTAGCCTGATCCACCTCTCTTGTAAACCCAACTTTCTCATCACTTTTTCAAGAAAACTCCATTCCAATTGATCATAAGCCTTTGCCATGTCTAACTTTAATGCCATGCTTGCTGATTTTCCTCTTTGTCTTGTCTTCATAGTGTGCAATGTTTCATAGGCTATTATTACATTATCTGTAATGAGGCGCCCAGGAATAAAAACACTTTGATTGTTGGAGATGAGGCAATTCAACACATTTTTTAACCTGTTAGCTAAAACTTTGGATACAAGTTTGTAGAGAACATTACAAAGGCTTATAGGTTGAAATTCACTAACTGTAATAGGAGAATTAACCTTTGGGATTAAGGCTATATATGTATAACTAAGGCAAGAATCCAATGGTCCCCCATTTAAAATGTTAGTATAATTGAGGGCAATACATACCTCTTCCTCTACTATATCCCAATATGATTTAAGGGAGCCCATCTGCTGCAATGATTCATAAACTTCTTCTTTAGTGAACTCCTTGAGCAGTTCTTCATTCATATTAGCAGACATCCTAGGCTCAATGATACCGGTGCAACTGTCAATATCCTCCATTGATGGATTGGAGGAAGTAAGAATTCCTTTAAAATGCTCATGGAAAGCCCCTTCTATATCTGCCTTTTCAGTCAATCTTCTGTTCTGAGTATCTCGAATCTGGTTTATCCAATTTTTCTTTCTTCTATGATTAGCGCATGCATGGAAATATTTCGAGTTTTTGTCTCCATTTGATACCAATCCAGTTTAGCTCTTTGTTTCCACATTATATTTTCTTTTTCCATCAACAAACCGATTTCCTCTTGCAGCTTCTTAATGTTCCCTGAATTATGGGCTCCTTCATTTTGTTGTTCCACTTTTAGAAATTCAGTTTCTCTCTAATAGTTTTGCCTTCATTTTGAGCCATAGTAGAACTCCACCTGATTAGATCTCTTCTACAAATATGTAACTTTTTTTGAATTTGTAGGAGAGGATCCATCACTGCTACTTCTGTATTCCATGCCCCTTGAACAACATTACTACCTTATCTCTTTAAAGTCCATTTTGCTTCAAATCTGAACACTATTTGCTTTCTCCTCCATACCTACCCTTTTTTCCTCCATCACAAGCAATAAAGGCATGTGATCAGACTTTAACTAATAAAACATACACCTCCCCATTTCTAAATACTTCATACCACTTAGAATTAGCCACCCCCTATCCAATCTCTCTTTAATGAGATTTCAATCAACATGTTTATTAAACCATGTATATTTATCCCCTTTCCATCCTAAGTCAAAAGGATCATAACTCTCAAGAGCATTTCTGAAGTCCTTCAATTGTGGTTTTGGTCTCAACCTTTCGCCTAATTTTTTAGATTGGAAGAGCACTTCATTAAAATCACCTAGGACACACCAAGGCTGGTTTGTAGGTGGTCTTATAGCTGATAATAACTTCCATGTTTCCTCTCTTTTACATAATTCAGGATGCCCCTAAAAACTTGTTAAGTACCAGTCCATTTTTTCTTTGTCAGATTTAACTCTTGAATGAATTTGCTATTGCGAGAAATTCACTTATCTACATCCACATCTTCTGTCCATAATAATGCCAATCCCCCTATTCTACCCACTGGTTCCACCACAAAGCAACCAACATAATTTAACTTGCTTTTAATTTTTTTCAAACTTCTTGGCAAGTAGCTTGGTTTCCATAAGAAAAACTATTTAAGGCTTCTTTTCCTTTACCAAATGGCAAAGTTCTTGAATTGTATAGGGGTTCTCAAACCCCTGGTAGTTCCAATTCAGTGTTTTCGTAATGCTTGGCGGGGCTGCCTCACAGCCTCCACCAATACCAGAGTTGTTGTTAATTCATCATTGCCTGTCACAAACTTCCATTTTTTTACCCCAACATCCATTCCATTGTCTCCACCTTTCTCTGTCAGGCCACTTTTATTACCTAATCTAAGTAACATAGCAGCTGTATTCCCTTTATTACGAGCTCTCCTTTTCCATGTTCCTTGCACAGGCTTACCCACATCATCAATATGCTGCTCTTTTTCTTCTATCATTCTAGTTTGTAGGACATGGTCTTCATTACTTATTTTTTCAACTGCCAGATTTTGACCATCCCCCTTTGACCCATAACACTTCTGTTCAGACCCCTATCCTCCCACCCTTCAGTATTGCCTCTTTCCTGACTCCTCTTTTGTTCACAGGTTAATTGAGTTGAATTAACGAGTTGAGTCGGGTATAAACGAGTAAGCCTTAACAAACCTTAGTCGAGTCGAGCTGAGTTTTGTCGGGTATGTATTATTTACTAATCAAGTGGATATCTACTTTCACGGACGAACTTTTTTTTTTCACGAATCGAGTTCGATTCGAGTTTAACCGTACGAGTACATAGCGGGTCATCGAACAGATTGGTTCATTTACAACCCAAGAGATTACAAATGACAGAGATTGATTCAATTTCTAGCTTATAAACTGCATCTAGATGGAGTACCCAACAAATCCAATTTAGGAAGCATTAAGTCATAAACCAAAATGCTATATATATAGTTTATGATATAAATTATATGTTGGGGGCATATATATAGTGACATTTTGTAAGGAACGTGGTTGTTGATGGAATTGTAATGGTGAGAAAGAGTGCACGGAAGTTGTATAGAACAATTGAGAATGAACACAGGTGTTTGGATAGAAAACCACTGAATATTCAGATGGCTATTAGGGTACTTCGAGGGATCCCTTAACCTCCAATTCAGAATATTTCTTAGTCTTTTCCATTCATACCGATTGTGTTTCTCCCAGGCTTTACATACTGCTCTGACACAGTAACAAACCCACTAGCAGACTTACATGTGTAAAGTAGGATAACAGAAAGTAAACAAATCAAACGACACTGTAAAATAATAACAGAAACGAATGCTAAACTATTAAACGGCAGGTCCTCGTTTTATTAAACGGTGCGGATAAGCTTCCCATGAAACGCTGCGCTTTAGTCCATCTCAAACAGTGCGTTGCGAGTTGGTTGAAGACAAAAGGAGTTGCTCGAAGCTTCGGTTCACTTCAGTTCCAGGACCCTTGCTTTCCCAATCCGCCTCCATGGAACCCTAACAAGCCCTTCCCCTTAAAGCACCTTGCCCACAAGGTGAGGGTAGAGATCACGTAATTTCCAGAGCAATTCCCAAGTATTATTCTCATCAGAAGTGCCAACTCATTTAATCAAGACTTCGGTCACTGCGCGATGGCCTTGCTTTTTGAGCTTGCGATCCACAATAGCTTCGGGTTCTGGTAAGACTTCTCCCTCTGAATTAACTAGTGGAAGCTGGGGTAATGGTGTGATTCGAGCTCCCACTTTCTTGTCCAGGCATGAGACATGAAATACCGGGTGGATTCGTGAGTCCGCGGGAAGTTCAAGCTTGTATGCCACCTTACCCATGCATTGGATGATACGAAAGGGCCCAAAACATCTTGGGGAGAGCTTGAGATTAGCACGGGCTGCTACTGATTTCTGTCGGTAGGGTTGGAGTATGAGGTACACCCAGTCACCCACTTCAAATTCCCTCTCAGTTCGTCGTTTGTCAGCATACAACTTCATTCTAGACTGTGAAGCTTCTAGATTGTGTTTGAGCAGTGATTTGAGTTGCTCTCTTGTCTTCAATAAGCTGTCCACTGCGTCATTAGCAGTTGTACCCGAAATGTAGGTGAGAAGTTTAGGGGGACTGTATCCATAGAGAGCCTCAAAAGGGGATAACTTTGTAGTTGTGTGATATGAAGTATTGTACCAGAATTCGGCCATAGACAGCCACTGAGCCCATGCCTTAGGTTTTGCCCCTGAATAGCACCTGAGGTAACCTTCTAGTGTTTTGTTAAGGGCCTCTGTCTGACCGTCTGTCTGTGGGTGGTACGCTGAACTGTAGTTCAATGTGGAACCTTGAAGTTCAAATAAAGACTTCCAAAAAGAACTGAGGAAGATTGGGTCTCTATCTGAGACTATAATTTTTGGTAGGCCATGGAGTCGAAAAATTTCCTAAAAAACTTTTTGGGCTACTACAGCCGCAGTGTAAGGATGTGAGAGAGCGATGAAATGGCCGTATTTGGTCATTCTGTCCACAACCACTAGAATAACCGTAGCCCCATGAGAGTTGGGTAGACCTTCAATAAAATCAAGGGAGATGGCTTCCCATGCTTGATTAGGTATAGGGAGAGGCTGTAACAACCCAGGATATGGGACAGTTTCTGTCTTATTAATTTGACATGTGTGGCATTCCCTCACCAGTTTTTTGATGTCATGCTTCATGCCATGCCAATAGAAATCTCTTTTGCCCCTTTGATAAGTCTTGAGAAACCCAGAATGACCAGCTTGTGGATCCTCATGTAAAAACTTGAGGACTTTGCTTTTAAAGGCAGAGAGTGTGTCAATCACAATGCGACCCTTCTTGAGAATTAACCCATTGGTTAGAGTGTATCCCTTGGTGACTGGCTGGTTGGTCTTTAATTTGGTCAATAATTCCTGCAACTCAGGAGACGAGACATAGGTACTTTTGAGTTCCTCAATCCATGTAGGGGTGGGAAAAGTAATGACTGCCAGTGAGCCTTCTGTTAAGTTTTCAGCCTCAAATTTCCGTGATAAAGCGTCTGCTACTTTATTTTCCTTGCCCTGTTTGTACTCAATGGTGAAGTCATAACCCAGAAGTTTAGTAATCCACCTTTGCTAAGCCACTGTACCCACTTTCTGCTCCAGTAAATATTTTAAAGCCTACTGGTCAGTTTTGACTTTGAAGGCTTGGCCCAATAGATAAGGTCTCCACTTGTATACTGTTGTGACCAAGGCCAAAAGCTCCTTCTCATACGTGGAGAGAGCTAAAGCCCTCCCTTTCAAAGCTTTACTCAGAAATGCAATAGGCTGTCCTTGCTGCATAAGTACTGCACCCATGCCCCTTCCACTAGCATCACATTCAACAATGAAGGTTTGGGAAAAATAGGCAGCCTTAGTACAGGTGGTGATGACACTGCTTTTTTTAACTCCTCAAAGGCTTGGGTAGCCGTATCGGTCCATAGAAAAGAGTCTTTTTTAAGCAAATCAGTCAAGGGTGCAGCGATAATACCATAGTTCCTGATGAATTTGCGATAATAGCCCGTTAGACCCAAAAATCCTCGCAAGGATTTGATATTTTTAGGAGCTGGCCAGTCCAACATGGCTGTCACCTTTTTAGGATCAGCCTTAACTCCATGTCTCGTCACGATGTGCCCCAAATATTCAACTTCACTCACCCCAAACAAACATTTAGATCTTTTAGCATACAAACAGTGGGTAGCAAGGGTTTGTAGCACCATTTTCAGATGGGTAATGTGTTCTTGCAAGCCTTTACTGTATACTAAAATGTCATAAAAAAAGACGAGTACAAACTTCCGTAAGAAAGACTTAAAAACCGAGTTCATTAGACCCTGAAATGTAGATGGTGCGTTTGTTAGCCCAAAGGGCATAACCAAGAATTCATAATGGCCTTCGTGGGTACGAAAGGCCGTCTTATGGACATCCTCGGGAACCACTCTTATCTGATGGTATCTCGACCTGAGGTCTAATTTTGAAAAAATGATGGATCCATGTAATTCATCAAGCAACTCATCTATAACTGGAATGGGGAATCTGTCTTTTACAGTTTCATTGTTGAGAGCACGATAATCAACACAAAGCCCCCAACTACCATCATTTTTTCTCACCAAAAGTACGGGAGATGAGAAGGGGCTAGAACTAGGTCTAATAACTCCAGTAGTGAGCAGTTCATTCACAATTTTCTCAATCTCTGTTTTTTGGAAATGAGGATACCTGTAAGGTTGGGTAGAGATAGGGTTAGTGCCCTCCTTCAACACTATTCTGTGATCTTGAGATCTGGGGGGTGGAAGTCCTGCTGGTTCTTGAAATACCCCCTTAAACTATAACAATAGTGTATCAATTTCAGGGGCAGATGGTAATTGAGGGTGGTCTAAAGAAATAGCTTGTAACTGTAGCAGAAGTCCCTTGCCTTTAGAAATGGCAGACATGAGGGACTTATCACCCTTGTTTGTAACCGTGGACTGACTAGGCAGTAATCCTTGTAATTGAACCCATTTTTCAGACCATTGAAACTTCATGCTCAAGCGTGTGAAATCCCAAGTAATTGGGCCTAAACTTCTCAGCCAATGAATCCCCAAAACCATATCACAACCACATAAAGGAAGCACATAAAAATTTGGACAGAATGTGATACTTTGGATTGTAGTGGACACATTATTGCAGCAACCTGGGCTTTGCAATACTTCCCCATTAGCCACTGTTACTCGAAGCTGGCCAGCAGAATCAACATGCATATTATTTTTTTTTATGAGGGAAGGATCCAAGAAGTTGTGGGTACTTCCTGAATCTATTAAAATTACTGCTGAAGTTGTACCAATTTTACCCAAAACACGCATTGTACTGGAAGAGGGAGTTCCAGTTAATGCATTAAGAGAAATAGCGGGGCTAGGGTCAATAGTCTGGGCTGTACCACTATCAACAATATCAATAGAATCATAAAAAATTTCCTCAGTTTTTTCACCTCGAGACTCATCAACAGCATGCATAAAATACACTTTAGGGGACTTACAAACATGGAGTGGATTCCACTTTTCTTCACAGTGGAAGCATAAGCCTTTTTTGCGTTTTTCATCCATTTGCATTGAGAACACTTTCTTAGGCTGGGTAGTTGCTTTATTTGGGATACTGTGATGATCTACTGAAGGAGTTGGTGCTTGATTAGGAACTGCTGATGAATAATTTCTGTCTCCCCATGATTTGAATGGTTTCTTGGAACTAATTAAATATTCCTCTTGTATACGTGCGAGGCCAAATGCTGCACTCAAGTTAAGGGGTTAAACATACGCAGTGGCAACCGAATATCATCCTTCAACCCACTAAAGAAACAGCTGAGCTTATGAGCATCGGGAAGACCACGGACTCGATTGGCCAGGGCTTCGAACTGTCCTTTATACACAGCAACCGATGATGTTTGTTTGAGTCGTGTGAGTGCCTCCATGGGGTCGTCATACGCGGTCGGACCAAAGCGGGTCAGAAGAGCATCGAGAAAGGTGGGCCAAGAGGGAAATGGCCTAGTAGCCGTGGCATCTTGGTACCAAACCAGTGCCTCCCCACTCATGTAATAAGATGCCATCAAAAGACGATAAGCTGCAGGGGTCTGGTGAAATTCAAAATAATGGGATGATTTGAAAATCCAACCTGCTGGATCAGTCCCATCAAAGTGGGGAAAGTCGAGTTTAAGGCCTCTGGGAACTGGTCGTCGAGGGTCGTGTGGTTCTGGTGCTAGATTTTCTGGTTCTGGTTCAGGCTCGAGAACTTGCCTAGGCTCCAGGTGTGCTAACTGAGCTTGAATCTGGTTTTGGATGACTACCAAGGTGCGGAGGACCTCATTCATCTGTTGCATTTGATCACGCATTTCCAGAATGCTCAGGTCATGCGATTGCAAAAGTTCTTGATGTTGTTTGGTGAGTCTGGTACCGTCTGCCATGAGGACCGTAGGCTCTGATTACCAATTGTAAGGAACGTGGTTGTTGATGGAATTGTAATGGTGAGAAAGAGTGCGCGGAAGTTGTATAGAACAATTGAGAATGAACACAGGTGTTTGGATAGAAAACCACTGAATATTCAGATGGCTATTAGGGTACTTCAAGGGATCCCTTAACCTCCAATTCAGAATATTTCTTAGTCTTTTCCATTCATACCGATTGTGTTTCTCCCAGGCTTTACATACTGCTCTGACACAGTAACAAACCCACTAGCAGACTTACATGTGTAAAGTAGGATAACAGAAAGTAAACAAATCAAACGACACTGTAAAATAATAACATAAACGAATGCTAAACTATTAAACGGCAGGTCCTCGTTTTATTAAACGGTGCGGATAAGCTTCCCATGAAACGCTGCGCTTTAGTCCATCTCAAACAGTGCGTTGCGAGTTGGTTGAAGACAAAAGGAGTTGCTCGAAGCTTCGGTTCACTTCAGTTCCAGGACTTTCCCAATCCGCCTCCATGGAACCCTAACACATTTACCTAAAAAGTAGGATTAATTAACTCCTGTACGCTAGCTCGTCCATCTACCTAGCTAAAAAGGTTTAAGAAAAAGAAAATAATATTGGAGAAGCATGCATCATTATTTTGTCAGTTAGCGGAGATAACCCTTTTAAATTTTAATTAATTAATTTGAACAAGTGGGTGGATCAAACAGGAAAAGCTATCTTAATTCCTTCCTTCAGAAGTTTTTTTTTTTAATGAAGTTCTTAATGGACTATATCACTAACCCACTTGTTAATTTTCAACATAATACAATAATATTGTTTGTTGTCAGGGAGAAGAATGATATTATTTAACATTCCATTTTACAATAATTATTATTTTTTATTTTTTATTCTTGATTTTGGTTTAACATTCTCTGAAATAAATAGGAATTTATATAATTGAGAAATTCTATTTGCAGTCCTCATTTGGGGACTGCATGTGCAAGCCCTTCATTAAATAGAAAAAAGTACCATTTTGACAAAGATATTATTGTAATTTTAAAAAAATTTAAAGACAAAATTAACTAAGCTTGCAATGCAATCCCCATTTGGGGACTGTACGTAGCATTGCTCTTTATAATTTTTTTTTTAAAATTTTTTTATTTGGTCAAATATATATATATATATATATATATATATGTTGAGTATTATGGAGTTTGGTCCACACTGCTCAAGCGGAGTGTCTAGCCGCTCGAGCGAAAATAAGTCAGAGAGTTTCTCTCAAAGACAGCTCGACAAACCGCTTGAGCAAAGGCAAGTCAGAGAGATACCGCTCCACATCGCTCAACACATAGCTCGAGTGGAGGGAAGTCAGAGAGTTTCGCTTGAAGAGTCACTCGACACATGGCTCGAGCGATTGCGGGAAATAGGTTCCCTCGATGCGGGCTCGACATGCCGCTCGAGCGAATATCATTATTTCTGCTATCTTTAGGGTTTCCGCCACATGACATATATATATATATATATATATATATATATATATGTTTTGTTCTTGAGTTGTGATTGTATCAGAGTGAATAGTACCTGCCCCATACTATTGTATTGTGATTCCTTAAGAAATAAAAAATCATTTGCAGCTCTCGTAGACGTAGACAATTTACCGAACTACATAAATACTGTGTCGTGTGTGATTATTTATTTTTTCCGTGTTTACTTTTACTTTATTGTCATTGTTTTTACACACAACAATATATATATATATAACAAGAAATATACAAGTAGTCAACTGCTCATTGGTCGACTACTTAAATTGAATTGAACTTAAAGTTTGAATTGAACTTCTTTTTTCCATCCCTTTGTACGTTGGTGTGATGGTCGTATATGATTGAGAGGAAGGGCACTCGAAGAAAATGATTGATTAATACTTGTCTGCGAGTGATTATTTCTATAATCTTTTAGAATTTTTGAGTAAAATCTTCGTTTGGGTTTGAACTAAATTTTGTGAAAGTATGTGGATAGAATCGGAATTTTTTTAGGGTTTATGAATATCAGTGATTAGGATTTAAAAGTATTTTAGGTTGGACCATCATAAAATTGTTTAGATGATCCTTTTAACGTGGCAATATCACGTAGTTTATTTAAAAAACACACAAAGAAATATATTTAAATAAAAAAGACTTTGGAAAATACACAAATAATAAGACTATATTCTAGATTCCCTTTTGAGTTTGTAATTTTAATTTTTTTTAATAAATCAAGTGGTATCACATGATAGTGTCATGTTCATATAATCATTTAAACGGTAAGTTTTAGATAACTAAATAGCATTATTCAAAAAGATTTGTGTGATTTTTTTTTTTTGACGAAGACGAAGGCAAATGATAGGTGAATTAATTTTTAAAAATAGAATTTTTAAAAAAATATTCGGATTCAATTAGTTGCGGTAATGATAAGTTTTGAAAAGTGAAAACCTAACATAATTAGTGGCTATGACTTTGGCGAGTTAATAGAGATAGATCCATAAACAGATCATGCTTATTTAAATGAGTGTTATATCTATAAAAGAATTACATAGAAATAATTTTTAATTTTTACTTACTGATTTACTTACTGATTAAGAAAATGACTATTAGTGTATTGATATTTTTTTATTTTTTAAAAATGTTTAAAGATGTTAAAAAATGTAAAAATAAAAAATAAAAAAATAAAAAAATGAAAAAATAAAAAAAAAAAAAAAATTTTGCCTAGACAACACGGCGAATGATCACTGCTAGGCGGCAACCCAGTATCACTCCTACAATAATAGAAGAGACCGTTCAAAATATAGTTGATGGCGAATGTAGGAATCATGGAAGATGATTCTACTAAAACTATTATTGAAAAGTGGGTGTAAACCAAGGAAAATTTGAGCAACCCATTTTCCCTGTAGCTATTGGTTTTGCTTGGGAAATAATGGACCATAAGGAGATGGAATGAAGGTAGAACTGGCTAGCATTAGGCTGCCGAATGTATCGAAGATAATAGACTTGACCATCGTACCATCAAATGTTCGAACTGACGGGCTTTGAGCAACATTAGTCGGAAGGTGCTACCATGGTCACACCTTTGGATTATCTCCTCTTACCATTTTTGTTCATTGATGATTCTCTTTAATACGTTATTGAACTGCTCTTATATGCATGCGCGCCTTGGGAGATTTCCCTTCCATGGTGTTTGTATTATTGCTAGAACGGTGTGATATTGTGAATGTGATCATTTTATCCGTTCCACATTCTTCTCGTTAATATGATCTTTCAGACTTGATTGAATATTTTTTTTTTTTTTTTGGGCAATAACTATCAGTTGGATTATATAACAAAGTAAAAAGGTGACAGACAGAAATTAATCTGGATGCGGTTGGGATGGGACTCCCTGGCATGCACAATTAATAGACAGCCAAATACCAGGGAGGATGTTGAAAATGCAGGTGAAAGAACCAAAACTACACCGGCTTTCTAAATAAAATTGATTGAAAAATAAGCTTATTAATTCCGACCTTTGCGGTCCACGTCCATGTCAAGCGAAATTTCTCAAAGATTTTAAAAAGTTTTTTTGTGAAATATTTTTTTAGTTTTTTCTCTCTTTGGATAGACTGAGTATCAGAAAGGTAAAAGAGTTATTCTAATCAGCAATCTTATATACATTAACTTGGATATCTTATATTATACATTTTATTTTTTATTTTTTTTCTCAAATCAAGTGTATAGTGTAAGGCTGCTAAATATAATTTTTAATATAAAATGGTAAAGCCAAGTATTAATTAATTGATAAAAATATTTGAAATTACAAAAATGTTAATTATCTCCAAGTTCTTGTGAAAGTGTATATATATATATATAAATAATAAACATATATCACTTTTTACACACATTATATAATCATCTTTTAAAATGAAAAGTAGTTAAATAAAATATTTTAAATGAGTAACATCATTTTATAAAAATACAATGACTTTAAAATATATATAATGAAATATATTATGAAATGTGTTGTGTGAATATTATTATTTTTATATATATATATATATATATATATATATAACAAATAAAATAAAATTAGAGATTAGAGATTAGGAAAGAAACGCGTAGAGCAGTGGGACACAGCTCATCGTCCGTAAGTTTTGCTTTTCAACCCCACATTCCCATGTGAACACCGACACATGGAGCCGCCTTCTCTCCCTTTACGCCACTCTTCCTGCCCTTTCTTTTTCTCCCCACCCGCCAACCAACCTCTTTCTTTCCATCATCCCTAAAACTTAATTACAACATTAATACCAAAAATCAATGCATTCAAATTGAATGACTTGATCTATTTTTATTTTATTGAAAATGACTTCTTTTATTTAATTAAAAGGAAAATAATAGTGGGACCCAAAATGGTTATCGATATTTTTTTTATTTAATAATTAAAGAAGTGTTTATTAGTGAATTTATATATTTTTAAAATATTTAAAATTGTTTAAAAATAAAAAATAAAAAATTATATTTGTGCTTGTGAGGGCAATGCGGGACACCATTCTCGATCTTCTAACATTATCCTTAATTAAATGAGTTATGTTGGGGAGCAGCCAGAAGCCGCACCATTCCAACAAATTTTTTTTTTTTTTTTCATCCTTAACATAGTGTGTTAAGGATGTTATGCACAATAGGATGTTTTTTATATTTTCTGTAATTAAATATGATGGCACTATAGAATTATAACTCCACACACGCCTCTTTGAGTTTGTGTAATTTTTTTTCACGATTCGCAAACCATCACGAATGATTAAAGTTGAAGGATACCATCAATTTAATTTTTAAATTGGAGTACGATGATTTATAATGGAGGTTTAGATAGTGATTTGAGATGTGATAAAATAAGATGAAGGTTGAAAGTTGAATAAAATATTATTAGAATATTATTTTTTTTTTAAAATTTAAAAAATTTGAATTGTTTATTATATTTTACGTGAGAGTTGAAAAAAATTGTAATGATTAGATAAGATGAGATGAATTAAGAGACTCTTTCAATCCAAACAACCCCTAACTCGTCAATAAAATTGAAACCATTGTCTATGATGTGAGTGATTATTTTATAGTCTTAAAAGTATAAACATATTGTATTCCTATCTTATAGCAAGACGTCCTTAAAAATTAGTATTTATATAAATAATTTTAATAATATGACATTTTAAAATAGAACATAAAATGTTTCGTAATATGTATAGATGACGTGTCACCCTATTTATGTATAAATTATAAGTTGTAAATATTAAATTTTAACATGGATCTATATAATACGTTAGATTTATTTTATAATAAAAATAGATTTACAATATAATGTATTATATTAAAGTATATTAGTTTATAAACTTATTTTTATAAAATGTTCAAACATATCTATATCTAGTAAGAGTTTTGCTATAAAGAAGCCTGGTGTGTAACATACCAATTATAGTAAAGCCTATTATAAATTTAAAAAGTGGAGAAAAAAAAATCAATTATTTTTTAGCATAATTAACATAGAAGTTTTCTACATGAGCCGTTACGCCCTCGAGAATGGCTTCCGGCTAGACCAATTGTTTTTTTTTTTTTTTTTAATATCTTTAAACATTTTTTTTTATAAAAAAAATAACATCATTATAAAAAGAAAAATTATATACACCATATTATCATCTAATTTTCATCTAATTATGGTGTGTCACATTTATCACTATTAAATAATCATTTATTGCATGCTTCTTTATCATCTAATGGTGATAAATAACCACATACTATTTAGTATGATCAAAATAGGATGAGAGTGTGGTGTATAACATTACTCTTTTGGAAAATGTTAATTGAACTTATAAAAGTAACCGATTAAATTTTTTTATTTATTTTTAATAATTGGTTAAGGAAGTGAAGAGTAATACTACTCATCATCTCAACTTCTATTATCCTCCCATCAACCTATAATGTGTCATTAGATAATTAGAGATTATTTATTATATTTCACTTTTAAATTTATCATCTAATGACTGATGAGAGGATGATGAAAGTTAAGATGATGAATAGATTTTTTCAATAAATAAATGCTTGTCGGTTGAAATCTTCGGTTGAACTATCGTGTAGCACAGGCATTACCCTTTGATTTTCTCGAACGCGGCATGATTCCAATATGCCCACCATATATCTGTCCCTCGAGTTCTAGTCTCTCTCACACTTCGCTTGCTCAATTACATTATCTCTCAAATCTCTCCAAGCAAGCAACAATGTCGAGAACAGCTTTGCTTTTTGCGTTCTCTGTAATCCTCCCTGCGCTTATGGTTAGCGCCGGCCGCCCGACCAGAAACCCCTTCATAGTGAAAGGGAAAGTTTACTGCGACACCTGCCGCGCCGGTTTCGAGACCTCCGCCACCACCTACATTCCGGGTACTCTCACGTTTCTCTTTTCTCTTTTTGCTAATTGGTTTCTAATATGTTGGATCTGAGATTTGCTTGGCTGATCTTAGAAACTACTGCTAGTATAGTGTTTGTTTTGAGGTTTGTGGCTTTGGGTGTACAAATCGTATATCCGTGGTGGTGGTGATTTCTTTTTTCCATTTGGATCTGAAAGATCTTGTTTTTTATACCACAATAGTTTAGATCAGAGATAGAAGAAAATGATATTTTTTACGTCTGTCATTGACCTCTGTTTATATAACGTGCACAGTATGTGTAAATTAATGTTTAAATCAAGACCAACGAAGTGTTGAAATTAATATATATATTTATATGCACAAAAATCGTAAAGATTACTCATTTGAGCAACAGATGATGGACCTGAGCTATTAATTTATTGCGGAGTCTCCGTGACGTTTAGAGATAATCCTCTCTCCGGATGGTCTCTGTGACAAAACCTTTTTCGTTCTTGAAGTAATGGAGGAAACTAGAGTGGGAAACCCCAGGGATGAACCGGAAAAGGGGGCATCTTTTAGGAAGAGAGTGAATCATTTTATCCAAGGATTAGTAAAAGAAATGGGTCATGACTCATGGGTCCGGACATCCTGCATTGGTAGGAGCCGTTGTGATTCAATGATGGTGCCCCTTCCCTCCACAATGCTGGTTGGGATCTCGAAAAATCGTCCCCCATGACACATTATTAAGAGGGATCGCTTTTAAGAAATTGTTTTTGGCAAATGGAGCTCTGATCATAGTCTCGCACAAACTTTTAGTAAAAAAAACCCGTTTAGTTCACAGATGTGATCACTAGTTTGGTCCTAGCATCGAGACAACCTCTTGTTCATTCAAAGAGGTTCTGTGAGTTCATTGGGTAATTTCATGGCCTATATGGCTCTATCCAAACATTATCCAGTCATGTCATATGTGATTGCTGATTTTTGGTACTGCAGAACGATGTAAAACTTATGACCATCACCTGCAGTATGTATCATTTTTTTCTTTTTTTCTTTTTTTTTTGTTCCAGTATGTATCATTTTAATCCTATATCTCCTCAATAGCATCTGTTTGTTCAAATTGATTGAAGAAGATCTTTGTTCTGACTCATTTATAGTTGATGTTGCAATACATGTAATTGTTCATGTGCTCCACAGGTGCCAAGGTTAGGGTGGAATGTAAAGACCGAAAGTCAATGCAACTTGTATACAGCAAGGAGGGGACAACCGACTCCACTGGAACCTATAGCATCTTGGTCACCGAAGACCATGAGGACCAGCTTTGTGATGCCATGCTTGTTAGCAGCCCCCAGCACGACTGTGCAACAGCATCCCCAGGGCGTGACCGTGCCCGCGTCATCCTCACTGGCTACAATGGTATGGCTTCCAACAATCGTTTTGTCAATGCAATGGGCTTCACAAAGGAGAGGGCCTTGTCTGGATGTGCCGAGGTTCTCAAGCAATACCAGGAGGATGATGAGTAGATCTGTTTCAAGTTCCTCAGTCTAGTCATTTTGCCATGCTTATTCTAGTATGTATTTACTTGTATCTTGATGGATTGCTTTCACGGTACCTAGTGTGAGTTCATTGTCTTTGTTGATTGGACCCTAGCTACTACTACTTAAATTAAGCTCGGTTTCTTTAGCTTTGTGAAGTGTTGTGATTTGTTGCTAATTTCTTCAGTAAATTCATATTCTTTAAGTTTGTGATACCGTTGTTCTAGCTTGAAAATGGCTATAAAACCCTGCTTTCTCTCTCTCTCTCTCTCTCTAGTTGTTCCAACTTCCCAATCCCCAAATTAAGAATTTTAAATAAAATCTATCCCTAAGCCAACAAAAAATAAAAAATAAAAAAATTCACAACCACTATTTCTAACCCTTTGATGCTACTATTTGTTTTATTTGTTTTTTTTTTTTGAACTGGATATTGTTAGTCATATTAGACTACGTGAAAGTCTTGTTATGGTTATTATTTTAATATTACAAAGATACTTAGAAATAAATCCTATCAAGTTCTTATCATATCTAAATGCATTTTTAGTCGCATTTGTAAAAATTTAAATTCTCAGACATCACATTTTCAGAAATATAGATGTAAAATGAACTCTTAAAACAAACGTCGTGTTTCTTATCATTCAAGCACGAATGTATGAAGCCACTTTTCGTCAAAGTCCCTTTTTTTTTTTTTTTTTTTAAATAACTGATGCTAACTAAGCATATATCTCACATTCTTATACTGATCCTTACACAATGGAAAGTGTCACGTTTATAAACTACGATGAAAGTGAGATAATAATATGGTATATGGTATTATTCTTGTGATCACGCTCTAATCTCTACAAATTCTTGTTTCTTAAATTCTCTGTCGCATAAACAAATAGAAAACAAAACAAAACAAATGTATCTTTGGGTGGGATGCCTCTTGTCACTGTCGTGTGGTTGCCACCTCAAAGAGGTAGACAATCAAGACCAGCACTTGAGAAGACCCTTTGAGAAGGCCTCCAAAGGAAAAAGAATTTTAAGGCCCCAAAATGAAAATTAAGAGCACTTCGTCAAAACCATCTCTAAAATTTGATAAAAGTATATATTTTTTATAAATTTAAAACTTTTCTAGCCATAACACCACATTGAATTAGTTATTAGATTAATCAAAATAATAATATAATGTTATTTTTTTAATAATAATATTTTTTATTTATTTATTTTTCATATTTTACAATTACACTAACCAATGTTAATACTTCAATTATTATTTCTCAACTAATTTTTTTCTTCAACCTAATTAATCCTAATTAATACTTAAACCGTGGTGGCATTAATCTAAAAGTTGGACGAAATGATTTTGTGATAAAATAATGGGAATAGACCATGAACAGTGTCTCTTTAAATATGAAGATGAAAGTAAATGCACTGTAGCTTAAAGTTGGAGTTTTGATTGTTTACCAAATCCAATGCAAAGTTTTAAACCAAAACCATTCAAATTTTGAAGATTACTCTATTTTAAAGAGACCGATGCCAGTGCTCTAACAAACATAGGTGGCGTTTATCCATTCATTATTTATTTATTTATTTATTTATTGGCAATTTGCATCCATTACAATAGTCTCACCTCTCTTCTTTTTATATCACCCATAAATGTTTTTTTTTTCCTTTCAATCAACCACGATACTTGTTTTCAACCAAGCTGATTTTAATTGTTTTTTTTTTTTTTCATCTCAAATAAGAGAGGTTTTTTAATAAAGTTTTTAGTTGTCCTGTTGAACACTCTAAAGCCCACCTGAATCTGCTTGGGCCTGAGCTTGACAATCAAGGGCAGCTTCGATGCTCTTTTCTTTTTCCTCTCATATATACTTTCTCCACAATTTTCTTTCTGAGTGTATTTTATTCTGTATTTATCTTTACCAGTAGACTTATCTTAAACTTAACTATAGATAATGTCCGGAGATATTTCTAGAGTATTAGAATGAAGGACACAAATTTTAATATGTTGTGAAGGACCAACAGATCTTTTCTCCGAGAAAAAAGAGAAATGATACTTGCAGTCGTGAGTTTGCAAGTACCGTGCAGTCACTTTAAAAAAAATGAATAAATATAAAATTCACATGAAAAGAAATTAATTTTTTAATAATAGACCCCACTTTTTTTTAAAACAACTGCACGTCGTTTGTACATTCCACTACTGTATGTAGCATACTCGAGAAAAAATGCTTTAGTCAAAAATGAGTTTCACAAAAATAAATCATCACAAATTGACGGGATTTAATGTGATACATTAAATTGTAAAATTTCTTTTATCGTAAAAGAAATATTCCGTATCATGCGAATCTATACTAAGTTGTGAGCTTGTTTTTACAAAATCCTTGTGTGATTGGTTGGAATTCATGTTATCGTAAAGAAAAAAAAATTTATCGTAAAAAAAATTTAATATATCAAATGAAATTATATTAATTTATAAATTTATTTTAATAAAATCTTTATGTTACTTGTTGGAATTCATTTAGATAGATTAATGGTTTCTTGGTGAAATAATACTTATTGACTTCCTTTGAAAATAACATATACATGCATTATGAAAGATTTTATGGAATGCATCAGAAAAATGTGAAGAGGAAAAAGACAAGGATGCAGCCTAGAAACAGAACACAGCTGTTTCCTCAAGAGCATAAAGAAGAACATGAGAGCATATTCCTTTTAAGAAACCAGCACACAAAAAGAGATACCGGTTCATCCACGCAAGGAAGGCGTAAAGGACCGATGGGAGCATACCGGTTGTTTATTTTATTTTGTATTAGAAGTTGAAAAAGTTATAATTATTAGATGAAATGAAATGAGATTATATGAGATGTTTTTTAAAAATAAACTAGGCCTTAGACTTTGTGACAAAAGCACGTGTTGTGTCAAATCCCATGAACTGACAAATTAAGGATCCGTCAGGATGACGGATCCTTAATTGAGTTGAATTCAATATAAATAATAGTGAGTTAAGATATTATAGTGAATTTTCTAAGATCCACTTAAGATGAGTATATATATGTGTGGATATTAAGATAAATTTAGACATATTTATGAAAAGTTGAAAAAAGTTATGGATTCTACGTGTAAAGAGGTTTTGAGTTGAGATGAATTTAGTGATTTAAGAATTTAATGTTTGGATGTTAGACTCAGCTTAAAATTAGACTGTTTAAATTGGGCTTGATGGTCAAGTTAGGTGGTGGGGCGTTTATTGCAAACTCTTGAGATATCTAGTTTATTTGTCATGATATTATTTTTAGGAAAAATGCTACTTTACCCACTCATTTTGACACCTTATGTATTTTATTTTAATTTTTAATTTTTTCTTTACTTAATAATTAATGAAGTAACTATTAATATGTTGATTTTTTTTATATATATATATTTTAAAAATATTTTTAAATGATAAAAAAATATGAATAAAAAATTTAAAAAAAAATGAAAAGGCCAATTTGACCTAACGGTCACTTGGAGCAGTGCTATTCAGGCGGCAGAGTAGCACCTCTCTATTTTCATAGAGGAGATTGTGTGGGGCACAAGTTAGGGAGAGTCATGCATTTTCTTGAGAGTGAGACGGAAAAAATTATGGCATTTTTGCAAAGTTCATTTACATTTACGAGGGTTTAAATGTATTTTATAATTGCTTTAGTTATAAAAACATTCCATAAAAATAAATTTATAAATTGATGTGATTTGATATGATGTGTATTATTATATGAAACTAGGTCTACACATTGGCCTGTCCAAGCACTTTTTTGGCCCGACCCAACTTGGCCCACAACCATGACCAGGTTCGGGTCGGGTAAAAATTATCTTTTTTATTTTTTATATATACCTGCCTTTACTCACATTTTTATACCTTCCTTTCTCACTACCCTTTTTTATCATTTTGAAAGGCTTTGTGCAGAAACTATTTTTTTCTTTTTGTTGCATAAAGGAGTACACATCTAACATCAACCCTGAAAAGTGACAGACTCAAACTCACAAAACTTCATAATTTAACACAAATAGGTCCCGAATGATTGAACAATAAACATCCATAATATAAGAAATTCATTCATTATTGTTAGAAATATTAGGACCCATCCAAGGAACACCACATGGCTTTTCAGTGTCAACAAATAGTCCTCAAACAGGCTTCCTTAACAACAAATATAAAATGTACAAACCATAAACCTTGAGTCACTCTTCATCAATAAGTATTGGATCTTTTAGCCAATTTTGAATACAAACGAATGCTTCAACTGTTCTTGGAGATAATGAATAACAAAACGGGTCAAGCACACAACCCCTTGCACCGAAGGTTGACTCAGATGAAACAGTAGAAAAAGGAATGGCCATCACATCCTGTGCAACTTTCACTAAAATAGGATATTTTATTTCATTGATCTTCCACCAATCCAAAATATCAAAATTTGAAACTCGTGCCTCACAACCATATTCCAAGTATTGATCAATCTCTGATTTGTTCCTCAAATTACATTCAATAATTTCTTACTCATATTCAACCAAAAAACTTTGTTGAGAATCAGAATCAATCATACTAGGACCATCTCTGCAATTGTCATTTGTACATCTTCTATATCAAACTTATGTGTAGTTTGTTGATCCATGGGTCTAATTCTATTAGGATTTTTTCTACAAACACCAACATGATGTAGCATACTTGATGTACCATGTTTTTAGGGGTGACAAGTGTAAGTCTTGTGGTAATAATTACACCCCGCTTTTGGATCACTTAATGAACATCCATCTATTTTTGTGAAGTGTTTCCACACCGCTAAAGGGTCCTTACTTGCCTTCCTTTCGGGAGGGAGGATGGTGTTACTACTAGTAAACAAGTTAATGTTTGAAGTTAAAGGAGTAGTAATCTCATTGTCTCTTAAATTTATAGAAGTGTCACTTCTGAAGGAATCTATGGTATGAACTGACATTTAATAAAAGTATGAGAAAATAAGAATACCATACTGTTTTGAACAATGGAAATTCAATAATTTTCTAAATACTAAAGAGAAACATATGAAAAATAAGTGTTTAATCTATAAATCTTAGGAAATTTTGTTCCGATTTGACTCTAGCCATTCTAGAAATCTTACTATGTTTATCTTGTTTCACTTATACAAGTGTTGATTGGCAAAGTTTTCATCCATTCAACAAACAAAAAATTAACATTCAAAACTTTTGATTCTCGATGTGAAATTGTTCATGTTTCGATGGTTCTTAGAATGTTAGCAATCATTCCTAGATTAAATGGTTTAGCTTTAGCTACCATCATTTTTCCCCAATTTGTAACCTAAACTCTTAACTTTTTTGCCATTTGCACCATTGGTTTGGATTTCACCAAGATCAATGAAGAATAGGGCATGATCTAAAACAATCTTCACACTCAAATCTAAACTGAGGGTGCAAATTATCAAAAAGTTCGTAGTTCCTTTTTTATATAAACAAGATTATATATAGTTTAGGGTTTAAAATGTACTTTTCCTTTTAGACATCAATATATATATAAACCACAAAAGATGGGTTTCATCATGCAAAACTTAAAGCAGTAACAAAGTTTTGGGGTTGGGTTTGTATTACAAATTTAAGCATCCACATCAAAACCCACATAAAAGGAAAAGCAACTCATAACATCTGTATGCCTAGCTATATGTTCAGTGCACTGAAGAAATACCAATCCAAAATAAACAAAAAATGAAAAAAAAAATAAAAGCAACACATTAAGCGAGAGAAAGAGAGAGGAGTTACTTGGAAAATTCCAGGACTCGGATTTGTAGATGTCAACGACGGAGAAAGGGTCAAAGTGGAAAGGACTAGAAGAGACTTTGCGTTCGGTAGTAACGGATGATTTCTCTGTCAGTGGAGTGGAATAAGAAGTCAAGGGAGTAGCAACAGAGGTATTTTCGGTGATGGTGGACGATGACAGAGATGGCAAACGGCGACAGAAGGGCGACGGAGAACAGCTAGGGTTTCCGCAGTGGGAGAAGAGACGTGGGAGGAAATTATCGATTTCACGCGTTCGACAGACTGGCTGCTGTTTAAACCCGGTATTAATTTTTGACTCGATGAACCCATCTTTGACGGGTTGGGCAGGTCGGGTATTTTGGACGGATCGAGCCCAAGGCCCTTTATGCACAAGCCTATATGAAACTATATCAATTTGTGAGTTTACTTTTTGTAAAATCTTTTCATGATTGTATTACTTTTTTTTTTCTTTTTTACCTGACCATTTTTAAGATAGATTAGCATAATATTTTCTCCAAGTGGGGTATATATTTCCATTTTCCTTTTTGCACAAAGCTCACCACTTCTAAACAAAATAATGATAGGCATTGAAAGAACTACAGTATATAGCATAGAAAATAAGATGCAACAAAAAATAATACAAGGAGTAGCGTAAATAGGGGTGTCAAATCGTATTAATGGGTCGTGTCAAAACATGTATATTATATTATATAAGTCAACTCGAACACGACCCATTAACATAACAGGTCGTGTCGTATTAACCCGTTTTGACCTGTTAGTGAATACTACGAAATAGGTTAACACTACACGACCCGATCCGTTTCAATTCATTTATGTCAATGTGTTGAACAAACTCGAAATTAACCTATTTGACCTGATAAAGTTTAGCATAATTTTATATAAATGTTAAAATCACAATATCTATAAAAAGCATAAAACTAACTATAAATCCAAAATTACAATTCAAACAATAAAAATATCGAAATTAAAATCTCAATAATTTTACTTTTAGGTATAAGGGTATAATTATAACTTTAATTTTTTTAACGAGTTATAAAGGGTTATAACAGGTTGACTCGTTAAATAATCTTGTTTTAACGGATCAATCATTTTTTACCCGAATCCGTTAAGACTAAATACAAACCCGATATTATTGTATTGTGTTCATATTGGATTGGGTTTTAACAATAATATCGAGTTTGTATTAGATTAATAAGTCGTGTTACGTATTGACACCTCTAATAAATAAATATAAATGATCCATTCACACTTTTGCGATTATTCGAAACGGGAAAAATATTGTAGAAATTCCTTACCGAAAGTCTGACAAGATCAGGTGCCAATAAAAATGGAAATAAAAACTCCATGAGAATCTGTCGGTTATCTGTTTCAAAGAGAACTTAGAAGTGCCAACTGGAGATGAAAAAGCTTACTTGTCATCGTGCTGTTCCTCCTATTAAGCGCATCTGAAGACAACAAAGAACTTAAATCTCTTTGACATCTACATGCGCACAGATATTGTATGTACTGCTGTTTTATATATGGTTAACTGTCTGTCCCTCTCAATATTTTTGTTGAAACGGATGTGTAACTTCGTCATCGTCGTCTTCTCCGCCTGAGTTTCTCCTAGAAAACTCTTCCCTTCCAGCTTATTTGCACTTTTCTCTGCCTCGATTACTTCTCTTATTCCTATATAACAAGGCCATACTCTGGTACCCATTTTATTTACCATCAAACTGTGTGGGTTTCATATTGCTTTTCTTTCTTCTTGGCATTTTGGTTTCTGGGTCGTGTTATTCGTTCCACACTTTTGGGGGGTGTGTTAGTTGTGTTTGTGATTTTGACCTATGATGTCGTTGTATTGGGAAATGTTTCGTGTTTGATGCTCGGTCTTCTTTGATTAATGATTTCTTGGAAAAACCCGTGTGTATATCGCTGATTCAAGCTTGAGAACGTTGGATTTGCTTGTTCCCACCCTTACTTTTGTTGTTATCCAGAATCTTTTGATTAAGATCTGTTTATTTATATATATATATATAAGCCTTCTATTTTTTTTTTTTTTTCTGAAAGATTACTTTCTATTTGTTTGTCATATCTAAGGATTATGATTCCAAATAAGTAAAAGATGCCTACTGAGCTTGTTGCCTCCTGTTTGTGAGTTTAAATATTGTGGAGCTCCTTCAAAATCATTTTACAGTTATTCTGTTTGTTCTGATGCTTTAGAATACATAAAAAAAGATAATGATGTGATTAGGAGCATGCTCAGCAGCACTGCTTTTAAACTTTTCCTTTTACTTCCTTTTCGCCAATTCTTCTTTTCCTCCTTTTTTTTTTGGTTACAATACTCTTTTGTTCCTTGAGCTTAAAAAATATTTCTACATGATTCCATTCCTTTTGTATTTTTGGTTGGGCTGAAGTATGTGCTGCCTACCTTGTGGTTTGTTATGTTCCGAAATGGAAGGAACCCATTCATAAAATCTGTATACTTACATCGTTTCTTGGGATATTTTGTTTTCAGAATGGCTGCTTCAGTATCTCACCTCGCTATTGGGACTCAGTCCTATGGATATCTTAACAGCTCTAGTCTTCATCATGAGGTTGGGGACAATTCACTTAGATTCATTTCAAGGGGTCTCAAGATCAAAATTGTCCCTTCAAGAAGAGGATATATTTGCTCTGACCATAGGAACTTTGATCGTGTTCAAGCCTCAGCATCTCAAACTTCAGTGTTTGAACCAGTTTCAACCCCCCTACAGAGCAACACCAGTAACTCTCAGAAGAAATCAAGTAAGCTTCTTATGACTTTTAATGATAATCAGAAAATGTAGTCAAGAATCAAAGATTGTTCTCGCTTGATTAGGTGATTATCATCTTAATCCCCTTAAGTCGCGCACTAAATAATTTTCATTTAGACTGTTCCCCATAACTTGGATCCAGAAGTAGTCCATTTTTATGGAATTTTCGTACTCCTGTTCTGGTTTTTCATTCAGATGAAGTTGCTTTGATTCTGATCCGGCATGGAGAGTCATTATGGAATGAAAAAAACTTGTTCACGGGTTGTGTTGACGTGCCACTAACTAAGAAGGGTGTGGAAGAGGCAATTGAAGCTGGCAAAAGAATCAGCAATATACCTGTCGACATGATCTATACATCTGCACTGATCCGTGCACAGATGACTGCCATGCTTGCTATGACCCAGCACCGTCGTAGGAAGGTAACTTTGGAAAATAGCTTTTAGATGCGCAAACTTCAAAGACAACAATTTCATTCATGAGTATCACATCTTGGAAGTTAATTACATATAAGCTAGCGATACTTGGCACCTGATTCCACATACAATTGAGTGGGCCTTTGATTACTGGTCATCCAGCCAGTAAATTGTAGGATGAGTTGGTTTTTAATCTGTTTCTAGGCACATGCACCCTCTTCCTGAAAAAAAAAAAAAAAAGACAAAAAAAAAAGCATTACCAAGCTGAATTCTGTTGCTTGCAGTTCGTTCAGGTTGGGAAATATGTTCCTCTTGATGACATAGAGTTTCTGTGCCTAATCTCTTTTTATACGTCAGCCTGTTAACTGTCGGCCTGCTGCAGGTGCCAATTATTATTCATAATGAGAGTGAGCAGGCAAGGGCTTGGAGTGAGGTTTTCAGTGAAGACACTAAAAAGCAATCCATTCCTGTGATAGCAGCTTGGCAATTGAATGAAAGAATGTAATTATTCTGCCTCTGCTTCAATGATTACTTTTCTTTCATGTTATTCTGTTTTAGACTTTTCTACATCTATAAGTTGTTTCTTCCTTTCAGGTATGGAGAATTACAGGGTCTCAACAAGCAGGAGACAGCTGATAGATATGGGAAGGAAAAAGTTCATGAATGGCGTCGGAGTTACGATATTCCTCCTCCTAATGGCGAGAGTTTG
This sequence comes from Juglans mandshurica, assembly GCA_022457165.1. Lineage (NCBI taxonomy): Eukaryota > Viridiplantae > Streptophyta > Magnoliopsida > Fagales > Juglandaceae > Juglans > Juglans mandshurica. Next base: position 3,151,720 of record CM039629.1, on the reverse strand, counting down.
GAAATGTGTGCAGAAAGAGCCGTAGCTTATTTCAAAGATCAAGTATGCACGACTGTATGCTTGCATATGTAGTTCAATCTGATAAGGATCGTAGGTTCAAGTGATCACATATCATTATTGTGCTGCAGATTGAACCCCAGCTTCTATCTGGAAAGAATGTAATGATTGCTGCCCATGGGAATTCGTTGAGGTCCATCATTATGCATCTCGACAAATTAACTTCCCAAGAGGTGATATATACAGATCTACTATTTGGCTTTCCATCATCTTTGCAGACCCTATTATTACAACAATATAATAAAATTATGTTCTCCCCCCTCTTTTCTTTTTTCCTTCCTGGCAGGTTATCAGTTTAGAACTATCAACTGGAATTCCCATGCTTTACATTTTCAAAGAGGGAAAATTCATAAGGAGGGGAAGTCCCGTTGCACCTACCGAGGCAGGAGTTTATGCTTATACTAGGGTATGCAACTTCTGTCTTCTTTTTCTTTAAAGATCTGTTTTGCATTGAAACATATGTAGTTTATGTATAGCTCATGCTCCAAATTCTTGAGGATTGGGTGAGTGGTAATGATCTTAAAAGTAATAAACTTCATTTAGTTGTTGAGAAGAAAGGGGGATATGGGTCATAGTTTGGGTCTTTTTTTTCTTTTTTTTGGGAAATTCGAACCTGCAGAAGATATCCATGAAAAGTCATTACCAATAACCCTTAGCTTCTTTCATATGTTTCCCAACCTTGATCGTAGGCTGTGATACTGTTGTTTCAGAAATAGGTTTGCTGTTATCTCCCATATCTGTCCTCTGGCTTCCCCTTTCATGAGCAAATATTCTTATAATTGAAAGAATGTGAAGCATAATGGTGGTGATATGGCATGATTGAATTTTATTAATAGATTTATCAAGAAAAAATCCCAACATAAATAGGTTTTTTATGTTACTAGTGTAGTAGATCTTCACATCAGAGGTATGTTTGGTGTGTCAATAAGCGGGTTTACAAATAGATTTTTTCTAATAACAATCTGAAATTGTCATCTTTTTATTCCTTAAAACTTGACTTTCCCTCCAAACCTCACCTATTGAAAAAACTTTTTGTAAATCTGAGAGACATGCTCACCTATTATCCTCACTTCTTTTCTTTCCCTATTTAGCTAGAAAACAAACACAGGAAAAGAAGAAATTCTCTAGTGATTCAATAAACATGTAACTCAGGACATCCTCTGGTATAACACCACAAGCTAGATCATCTGGAAAGTAAGAAAAAGAAACCCACAATTTTAAGTCTAGAATAGATCGGTGGTGCCAGTTTGAAGTGTAGAAAATTATTTGCTAGACTTTACCCTGCTTCTTAAATGAAACAACTGACAAACGTACGTGTCAGGAAATCATTTTCATAAAACAAAATGAGCAATTCCCAAAATTCTAGCTGTTGGATTAACCCAATTATCAGTTCGGGAGATTGTGAATGACTGGAATAAGATGATAGTCTTTGAGAATGCTCTGACAAGAACTTGAGGTTATGTGTAACATCCTCCAAAACATAAAAAAGGATGAAACCATCTAATAACTGCTATTTATTTGTTTGTTTTTCTTTTTTGGTCACTTCAATTATATTCTCCAGAATTAACCAGAGAAAAATACTGATACTTATTTGCACTTGAATGTTATTGCAGAGATTAGCTCTGTACAGGCAAAAATTAGATGAGATGTTGCATTAATATGCATCGAAGTATAGGTAACTTCAAGGCTTACTATTTGGTGTCATTACTAGATTATAAGGAAAGACTTGTTATCGGTACCGTTTTGTAAGAGCTAGTTGCACGAAGTATGTAACTTCAGGAAGCTGATTTTTTTTTTTTTTGGCTTTGAAACCTGATGTTTAAATTGTAATTGGTAGAACCGAAATAAGAATTTCATTTTGGAACCACTAGTTTTTTCTTTCAGTGCTTTGTTTTTTTTTTTTATGCATGTGCCCTTCCAGGGGTTTCTTTGTGTTGAAGATGAATGAAGAGAGAAACTGCCCCAAGATGCGATGCTGCAATTGCATCCTCGTGCCAAACTGAATCGGTGTTATTTTTAAAAATATAAGCAAGCAAAGTCCATTTTTTCAGATGGTACTATTTTTGTCTCGATCTTAATGGTTCAGTCCACCTTCTTAGATAGACAATATCGCCCAGTTTGGATACACAAAACCATTTCATCTCATCTTATCATTACAACTTTATCAAGTTTCCACATAAAATATAATAAATAATTCAACTTTTTCAACTTTTTCAAATTTTAAAATAAAAATTATATTAAAAAATTATATTCTAACAATATTTCATTCAACTTTCAATAAAACATCTCATCTCATCTGAACTGCGTAACCAAATGAGGCAGTGTTATTCCATCCCTAGGTTCTTAGCCCAGTAAAAAAATCCTCCAAAGTAAATCGTGAGTTATGAATTATGATCTCTATGATGTTAGGGCTGAAGAAACCTAGCAAACTCTGGATCTTTCCTTCATGTTTAATGGGACTTGGGTTCAAAACTAATTACAAAGGATTTTTTTTCTTTGAAGTGTTTGTTACAAAGGATTTATCTAGTGCGTAGCAATGATTAGGAAAGGAAACGGCACTTCAATTTCAAATCAAAATAATCTTAAGCTCCCTACCCTACCCCATAAGCCTTTTTATTTTCTGAGAAGTTACTTCATAAGCCTATTTAGTTAATGTAGTTAGGCTTTGGTGATAACTAACAAGAAGTTAATTGCCTGAGAAACATGGGGACCTTATTCCCACCACAGAGATGGTTGATAGGATGGTACCACTACATCCCATCCTATAATTTTTGCGGATATCATCCCTAATCAAAACCAGTGTCAAGAACCCCATCCCATAGATGGTTCTGGTTCATATTACAAATGGTAGGTCACCTATAAGGAAAAGCAATTATAAAGAACAGCATACAACATGCAACAAGCATTGTTGCCAAACTGAAGGAGACACTGACTTCTTACCTTTATTAGTGAGGGAGGAAGTTGCAAGTGCTCTTGTGGTCTATTGGTAGTTCTCCCTCTCAAGGAAGATGCCTGAGATTTGGTTAAATCAGAGACAGGAAAGAATGCAAAAAGACAGACATACCCGCCTGTAATGATGTTTTGAATTCATTTGCTTTGCATTACAAGGCAAAATAATGCATGGAATCTTCACAATGCTAACATAAGTCCACAGAAATCTGAAACTTTTTCAGGTTTCTAATTTAAATGTCAAATGGTCAGCAAAGGGCATTTGGTATGGTTCAGTCACCATACCTTAACCAAGGAGTTCAAACTTTGTTATGTCTCCATTCTAATATACATTTCAGATGGCACTTTTGCCACCATCGGTGTCCGGCATTTGCTGACCTGGGAATGTAACTTCCAATTCCACCTCTTGAGAAGGGGAACAGTCTGTTTTCTCAACATCAGAAGCGTCAGAATCTGAGCCTAAATTGATTGAATCTATTGGAGCACTTGTCAAAGCTGGTTGTGGGGATGCTAAGGGAGGATTTCCCCTAGTCCAAAAAGAGGACATCTTCTTGTCATCCTCTCGCATCCTTTCTGCGTATTTATTTATATCAAAACCCATGTCACCATTTCCACCAAATGCAGACTCCAGCTGGTCCATATAAAATAAATCCTCCATTATCTTCTTGGTGTTGACGTCATCAGAGTAAACAAACTTGACTTTATTGTAAGTTTTGGTCTCCAGAAAGGGCTTCACCACCTACATTAATACATTCTGCCAATGTCAAAAACTAACTATTAACAGAACTGTGAACTAACCTCTTCGCAACAAACCAAAAAATGGAATGTCAATGATGTACTAAACTGGTAATTAGGAACAAAGAACCAAAGAACTGATTGTAGACACACGATCTTTCTGACCATAATCTTACACCGTGTTGCACAAACTTGTGTAATTTGCAAAAAAGACTAATTTATTTTATAATAATTGAACAAATACAAATCTTGTATTTCAATTTAAATCTTGATTAGTTTTGCCAGGTTTTATTTCAATACTGGAAGACTAGCTTGGTTGTTAGAATGAACTCAACTCATCAAAAACCAATCATTGATGAGACCTACTTCTTTTTCAACTTTCCATAAAAAAGTTAAACTTATCTCAACTTATTTCATATATTCAAACACATATATCAACCTATTAACATTCAAACACATACCGATGGGATCCACAAAATACTGTTATTCATAGATTAACCCAAATCATCTAAAATCACCTCAACATCCAAACGCAGCCTAAAATTCTACCAGAAAATCATTCGTAAAAAATAGAAATGGCATTCATAATAATATTGAAAAACAACTTAATGTGTATACCATCCAGAATGGCTCAAAAAACTTGGGCGGGTTGTATAATATTGCCAAACCCAGGCGTTCAGGATAGCGGTCTTGTAAAATATGAGCAGTTTCCTTTGTCAGCTTCACTGAAATATTTGACAAATTGAAACCCTCAAAATCAATGAGCCAAACCATTTGTTCCTGGTCTGGTGGCAGATTTACAATGGCATTCTCCATGCAATAGACCAAATACTTGATTTGTCCTTTTGTTGATTTTGAGTTCTGCAAGCAAAATAAACATGAAAAAAGCATAAAGTAAAAGCAACGCAAGGCACATATTTTTCTTCCAAAACTTAAACCACCAGGTCATTATTTATGTACTTTTAGTTCCATGCATGAAAACACATCCTACAAGAAAATTCTTATATTTCAAATAAAAAATATCAGAACTGCACACCAGAAGCACACAGGCTGTTAGTTTCTAACAACTCACAATGACATCTTGGGTGCCATGCTGCATAATCCCAACCATTAATATTTTGACAAAAAAGATCCATGTTCCTCACAATTAAAAGGATGGTTTACAGTGAATAAAAGAGCAATTATTTTTGTGTGGAACACATCTGCCCGGAAAGAAAATTTATTCAATTATTAAGTGATAGCCAGAACATTAAAGCATAGAGGTAAGAAAGCATTGTGGATGAAACCTGGCGACTAGGTCTCATGACAAGAACTGATCTCCCATGCTTGTCAATAGAAGTTGATCTGTAGATTTTCCCTGTCTCCGCTTCATGAGCAACCTCCTCCTACATCATAAGCAAAAACAATGACATTAGAAGCATGAGATCTCAAGACGTTACATCACAAGCAAAAACAATGACATCTAGAAACATGAGTTCTCAAGATGTTATATCACAAAGCACCTATATAAACAAAAAATATATAAAGATGTATCACAATGCTGGAAGTGTATAACCCAAAGGCTGAAAGGGTTTGAGTTTATCTGTTCATTGAAGCTTGAATCAGTTTTAAAGAAAGTTTGGACTCTCGCAGTTCTTCCATGCCTATTTAAATAACTTCAGCTTGGCTATCAGTTTGAAGTTTTTTACAGCGTGGTAGTTGGATTTGGAGAATTGGGCAGCCTTCCAAACAGGTACGGGTTGATTGAACCTTTCCAGCCAGAATTGAAACAACTGTCTTTGGTCAAGAACTTTGAACCTGACCCAAGGATTGGTGCAAGGTAAAGAATAGAAATAAAGAAAAATGAAAAAGAACTAAAGGAAAAAAGGAGAGAGAGCAAAAGGCGGATAACGAGACAAACAAACAAAAAGGTGTACCATTATGACAAGATCATCGAGCCTCTGAATCACTACGTGTAGCCTAATTTCATAAAACTTTCAATAAAAGGATGTGACAAGTGGACAGTAAAAGTAGAATCCAGGATGGTTTCCGTCCAGGGATTCTAATTTAAAAATTAGAGATGAATAGTATCAAGATTAACAGAAGTGTACCCAGCGTATCTCTTCTGGTTTGTATTCCAATCTCCATTTCAAGGAATCTTTCAGCATTTTACTTGCTTTCTTGACATTCCAATTACGTGCCCGCAGATATCTTGAGATTGATGCATCAGAACAATAAATGGACAACTTATCTGGCAATGGCCCCATTAATCTCTTCAACTCATTAATCTGCAAATAGAGTATCAAGGCTTAAAAAGCTTTTCTTCCCACAAAAATGGTAGCATTTCCAAGACAAACTAAATAAGTATACAAATGTCAGGTACCTTAGCCTGCTGCTCATCAGATGTCAAAAGCTTATCTAATCCATTCGAAGGGGATTTCTTTAAGCCCACACTCATATTTTCCAAAGACACCTGTAGGTCAATAGTGGAAACTTCAGAACTACTTGCGTGCCATTGCTTGCTCTTCATTTCGAGAGTAAGATAAAGCGCAAGCATGAGTAACAAAAAGCAAACTTCTTGTCCCACATTATGAAACAAGTAGAAGCTTAGAAGAATAACAATGTGTTCACGAAAGCTAAGTTTCTTCCTTTTCCAGCCAGCCAGAGAAATTTCTTACATGCACCCATAGGAACAAATAAAATTAAAAATATTATTAAATAAGCAGAAAATTGATCCACAGTATAGCTATGCTTTGTTGCTAAGGCAAACATTGAAGAACAAAACAAAATTTGAATTAAGATTTTTCTTTGCCGTTTATTTTCAGTCATCGAATAACAAAATCGAATAAGAGCTCAATCGATGACCTTGTATGAAGCAATAAGCACTAAAATTGCTTGAGACTGAGATTAAAACAAAGGAAAAAGGGATTTTGTCATTGCGAGAAATCTTGATCAGAGTCATCCCAACAGGAATGGCCCTTGTATGTGATAAAACTTATTTAACTGCATCTTTTGTAGATTTTATGCCCCACATCACCTAGTTCCTCCTTTTAAGGGGGGATGAAACTACAAAGCCTAGATATAAGAAAAAGGGAACACAAAATGAAGAAAGCATGATATTGAGAATATCTTCCCCGTGTACAGGCATCTTCATTTAAAATTGAAAGAAAAAATGAATAGATATTTTAGTGTCACTAGCTTTATAGATATTTTGAGAACGTGAACCATTTAAAAAAAAAAACCTTAAAGATATTCAGAATTCCTGCATGATCAAAATTATGCTGCATGCGACTGGATCAAATATTTTGGCCTATACTTTAATATTAACAACTGAGACTATACCATTGGCAGGATCCAAAACCGTTTAAATTACTTCCTCAAGTCTCTCAAGAGTCAAGATACTTCTCTAGATCCCACATTTACATGATTCAAATAGAATTCTCTTGGTAGGATAAACACAAATACACCCTTATATTGATGGCAACTTCCCTCAAGTACATCAGTTTGACAGCAGCTTGCATAATCCCAGAAATGTTATGTGTATGATATACGTAATCAGATAGCCTCAAAAAACAATATAAACCATCTGTAATTTCGCCGCCCGAGTCCTCTGTAAACCGTGATTTAACACCATTTTGGTAGCCAACTTGAGGGAGTCCAAACCTAAAAACCGAGCTCAGACGACATGCAATCATAATAACGTCTCTCTATTTAAATTTAAGTCACCACTTAGTGAAAAGGCCGAGTAGATTGACATCAATTTTGTATCCAGCAAAATTATATGTTACTCCCTATCGACTGCCAGTTTGACTAAATACCGTTCATTTTATCTCTTCGAAGTCGTAGGAGAAGAAAAACAGATCAAAATCATCTGGTATTAGTTACTCGAGTGCCAGCTCCTGGCTCTCATTTGTAAAATATATTTCCTTGGCAAACCAGCCAGGCGCGTGGGGCTTATGTTAAAACATGGTACATGGTCTGTTTGATACATCCAACAGTGAAGGATTTTCTACGTTTTTCATCCGATATAGACAGCCGGAAAAATCATAAAAGCTGGTAGCTTTCACATTAGCAATTCGAAATCATCTAAAAGTTGCATGTAATGTGACATGGAGGCCCACTTTTTGGATCGGATTCAATTAACCCAGCAACGGTATGAGCAATCTAAGACGTAAATGACTCACAAAAACCATCCAAATCAACCTGTCGGGCTCGTAATGAGGACCAATGATTTTTTAAAAAGCAAAAAAAGAAAAAAAGGTCGACCATTTTACAAACACATCATTCGCCCAACGACCCAAATTACCAACCTTAGAAACAGGTTAATTTAACGGTTCTGAATGCGATAAAACAAACAGAGTTAATCAACGGAAATATGGGATCCCTGGCGCACGATGCCAAGATCCAGAAAAGCGAATGCTAAAATAAGCAGCTAACCTGACAAATTCAGGGATATGAGCCAGAAAGCCGCACGGACAGGAGGCAAGTATTTCGGAGCTTCTCAGCAGGCAGAAACCAGGTCAACTAAGAAAAGAGGTATGATTAGGAGATCAAGATGGATGATGGAAGTAGACTATTTCGGAAGAATATTACTTCGGACCCACTCATAGCCATAGGAGATCAATCATGACAGACGATGCCGGGGGAATGAGACAGGGGTAGCGTCTCAACAAATCACGTTAAAAATATAATTAATATGGACCTTTTTCTGATTTTCAGCATATTTTTTCAGATTTTATTATCTCCATGATGGGTTTTCTCGCGCATAGTACAGGCATAGATTATGGGCATTTAAATGCTGCAAAAGTCAGAATTGACCTGTCGAACTTTGATTCAGCATTGATGGGCCTACTTTTCTTCCTTCTTTTTTTTTTCCCCTTCAAAAAAAGCCATGATTTTTGTCTTATGTTAAACGAGAGAAAATGGCTGTTTATTGAATTTCTTTTTTATTTTATTTATAAATATGATTACATGGTAAACAAAGCAAGAACCTTTAAAAAATAGGAAGTTACCTTTTTTTTATATATATAAAACGAAATTACTTTATTTGTGTGAGCAAAGAAGGGGGGAAAAAAAGGGACCGTCCATTGCCAAAAAAAGTCGAGCCAAGTTTTTTTCCCATGGTTTTTTACTGTAAAAAGAGGTGCTGTGATAAATTATAAGGGAAATGCTTTTCGTCACTGGTTGCCACCGAATTTTTTTTTTAATTTTTTTTTATTAAGTAAGTATTTTTAAATGAATGTGTGATTTTTTTTTTTAAAAAAAAATCTAAATAGTTTAAAAAAATGGTGAAAGTAAAAGTAAAAAATAAATAAAAAATAAAAAGATTGAAGTGTTACCGAAATTCTTCCTACCCACTGGTCAGCACAGGAAAGCATAGAACACATATTCAGCCATCAAGCTTGCCAACACGTGGACCTGAAGATATGAAAAGTTTTACACATGCCATTTGATTTGCTATTGTTGTTGGTATGCACCCAACCCAATCCGTCCTATCCACACGAGTAATAGACTTTTTCTTCAAGGTCTATATAGTGTATCCAAATACAAATGTAATTTAATAACATTAATACTTGGTTTATTCAAAAAAGTTATAAACTAAAATACTACATATAACTATATTAATTTGTAAATTTTATTTTTATAAGTTCATTACCTTTCATTCACCACAAATTTACCATATATTCATCATTCGAGAAGGAGTTGAGTTCACTGCTGTAAATGGATTCTAACATTTAAAAAGACAACATTGGTATTAAAATTTCTACCCGGCAAGAGCATTGCTAGAAAAAATAATAATTACACTTTTGAAATTGGCTAATAATCTGAAGAAATTCATCAAAAAAGAATTATATATGATTCAACTAGTAAAGATGTATGTACGAGTCATTTGACATCACAAATGCCTCCAAAATTAAGGGGAGTGTTTCCCTTTCCATCTCTGTACATAAATTTAAATTTGTGTATTTCCTTCCACCAAGGCAGCTACGTCATTTTGCTTCTCCTTCGAACAATTAGAAGGAAGGAGATTAAAATAAACGCTCCAAAATTTTACACAACACTTTCAGATGTCATCCAGTAACAGGGCATTTGCAACTAAATGCCCTGTCATTTGCATTTGCAAGTCCAAAGAATGTACATACCATCTTTAAAATGTGAACTGCTAAACTAAAGCAATATAATGTATGAGAGTACCCAAGAGCCAATGAGTAAACTGTACGTCTGAGAAGAGAACCACAAGTGACAGGGCCATGGCAGGAAGCTTCCCCAGTCCCACATCAATTTAGGTCATCAATGTAAAGGCAACTTGGGATGGATTTGACCGCAAATGTTAAAAGAGATGCAACTAAGAGGTTCTAGTAGGCTACAGCTTTTCTGAGGCCACCACTGGATTCCTAGATGACATGTATCAAAAGACAGTGCAATATGCTCAGATCCACAGAGACAGAGTTGTGTTAACATCGTAGAAGAAGATCTCTTACCTTTTTCAATGGTAAGCTGGTTGATTACGGGTGGTATGGTTTCCCCCGATCCACCCAAGAGCATCTGGCTCCTTGCAAGAAATCACGTACTCAATTCGAGCAAAACAGCTCTTGCACAATCGCGAACCAACTTTCCAAGCAGATTGACAGTTGTCTCTTCCAAAACCCTCTTTTTCCCTCCGCAAAGAATCAGCCACACAGTTCAGCCCAAACTTGATACAAATCACAAGTGTCTGACTCACCAGCTCGGCACACAGAGATTTCCCCCCAAGTGCTCTGTGACAATAGCTGCAAGCATCACAGCATTTTAAAATTAATTAACACTGAAGCTCAGGCACTAAGATAATTTGCACCCAACAATCAACAACTACATCTCTCTCTTCCCCACAAATCCAGCAGAACTTTGCTTCTTCTGTGTGCCATGTTGCCAGGCATCTCTAGATTTATCACCTAATTGATCAAAGTTATCCAAAGACTTCTCCATCGATGCCTTTAAGGGCCGGTAACTCCCATTCCTAGCAATCAGTGACCCACTCAACTTCTCATCATCTTCTGATGGTGTCCCTGACCTGGATTCCATATGCATATCCAACTGTCTATGTCTACCCGCTGACCTAAACCCCCTTGTATTAGATGATCCCTTGCCTGGCAATGGTGTGTAAGCTGAGCCCTTAGGTATGAGAAAATCTTTTGGGAGAGAATCCATTTCCATGTAACACTTCCTGGTTCTCGCATCAGCAATCAGCGCAGCCCAGTCATCAGATTGTATCAAGGCACTAGCATTCCCCATCACCTGTCAAAGAATCAAGTAAGATATCAGAAAATAAACCTACAATCATGCATTTTGGTATGGTGGACATGTAGGGCTCAGCGCAGATGCTTGTGTAATAGCTTATTAGATGAAAGGAATAATAGAAAACTATACCCAAAGAGCCCTTCTTGCACGAGTAAGAGCAACATTCATTCGGCGGATATCTGCGACAAATCCAACTCCATGACTTGATGCACGCACACAAGACATGATTATGACATCACGTTCTTGGCCTTGAAAAGCATCTACAGTATTGATGTACAGATCTTTCCCTTCTTCTGAATTTAAAACTTCCTCAAACTCACGTTGAAGGCATTTTAATTGGAGCTTGTACGGTGTTATTATGCCAACAGAGATTTTCGCTATACCAGAAGATTTCAAAGTTTTCTGAAGATGCTCATACAAGCGAAGACAAAACTGCGCTTCATGTATGTTCTGGTAAGAGACAGATCCACCTCTATGAGATTCCCGTCCATGGGTAATATCAAAGAATATGTAAGGTCTAAGCAGAGGGTCCGTGTAGTAAACCTCATCAGGTAACTTAGCAACGCTTTCACTGTCAGTAAGGCGCCCTTGGTAAAAGTACCTAGAAGGGAAATCCCGGATTTCAGGATGCATTCGATACTGCACAGATAATAACATTGTCGGACATCCTGCTTGCTGGAACCTTTCAAAGAGGCTCCTGCTGTACAACAATGTTCCAGCTGCCTTGCTGATAACGGTTGCTGGGAGCTGCTGAGGATCCCCAACAAGAACACACCGCGCTGCACCAAGTGAAAGGGGAGGTAGGACTGCTACTTCACTGGCTTGGGCTGCCTCATCAATGACTACCATATCAAAACCATGAGTGAGACGAGAAAATAACTTGCGGCCGCTGCTCGAGACAGTAGTGAAAACAATCTCGGCCTCATTTGCAAAGCTTGCCTCAAGATTAGCACGGGCTTCTTCCAAATTAAAGCTACTACCAGCACGAAACCTACCCTCTAAAATAACTAGGCGAGACATCTCAACTAGAACTTTATCCCTGCCTTCAACCACTGCCGCAAGGTTCTGCAACAATGTGTCTCGATTCTGATCCCTGGCCACAAGAACATCTGGGTCAACGCCAACAGATCCTTGGGAACGAATAGCAGCAGCAGCAACATTGAGTTCTCTTTGAAGACAAGCTATCTGCTGAGACAACTGAGCTTCACGGCCTCTTAACTGGTGCATCCATCCAAAAATCTCATCACGGCTCTTGACCAAAAGCTGCTCAGTTCTCCGCTCAACAGAAACTGCCTGGGCAGCACGGGTTTGTGAATCAACCCCCACTCGAGCCACATCGGGCCGATAAACTTTCATCTCACCATCAATGAATCCACGATCAAGAACACGGGCAAGAAGCTCATCAGTTGCAGCATTTGAAGGAGCACAGACTAACATTCTAGGCTTTGGACAAAGTTTTGGAAGTGTACGGAAGAGATTCTGGTCCATGTTTTGAAGAACCTCATCAATTGAACCCATAGCAACATTGTCAGAATTGCTCTCATTGGCTTGTTTATAGCTTTCAGGTGCTAGTTTCTTGAGCAAAGAAGTGTAGTAGTGCTGATACTGGACCAGATGGATGACATTTAGCATTCCCCAGACTGTATGCGTCTTACCTGTTCCTGGAGGTCCTTGAACAAGAGTAAAGGGCCATGTCTTTGTTATCCCACTACTTGTACCAGCAGCCGTGTGCATTGCAGCCCATTGAATTGCTGCTAGCTGAGGTTCATTGAACGTCCTATGCAGATGATCAACGAAGTTCTGAGTGAAGCATTCAGGCATGGCAGGGGACTGTTGCTCGTACTTTGGAAAGTGCTCAGGACTAGGCTGAAGGATTGCAGTTTGCATCTGCAGAAGACTTATCTGTAAGCTTCTATTCGTATAAACATTCCCATATAGCATAAAACGTTAAGAACATACAAAATAAATTCATATTGTCACCTGCACATTGAGACGGCGAAATGCATGCAATGCAATGTACTCCCGCTGCGTCGTTGCAAGAGAACCAAGCACAGTTAGATACCAAAAGGCCTTGGGATGAAGCTTTCTCAGAATGTGATCATCATCAACCACGCTGGAAAAAACAATAAAAAAACATTCAAGATGAAAATTGTCAACATATTGGCCAACGGATGCATACACTTTACAACTCCAAGAACAAAATTTCAGTGACAAGCGATTCAAGAACCATCAAACTCTAGGAAAGAAAAGTAAAGCACTCTGACAAACCTATTAGGTTCGTATGAGTCCCCAACATAAAAATGAAGGATTGCCCCATGAGGATCACGAGTATCAATAGGTATGTGACGCCTGACAGTACCAGCCACTCGTCCACTGATATCAGGCTCCCCTTCATCTTCGTTTAAGGAGGTGTTGCTCCGCTTAGATCTAACTGCTTAACATGATGACAATTAACATCGGTAGAAGTAATGTGAAAACACCAATATTCATACTACAAGTTAAACAATCAGAAGTGCTATTCTCATATCAAACCTGCTCCAGGCCTGGGGGATGAAAGAATTGCAACATCACCCTCCTTAAATGTCCACTTGCACTCATTTGCAGGAAGGACTATCACATCATACCATCCTGAGACAATAAAGAAAAATTTCAACTAGTTGATCTTAGCAGGGCAATAACAACAATACCTTGCTTATATAAGCATAGACATCTCGCATAAAATTCATGAATGAGTGATAGCACTAAGAAAATGAATATATGATATCAAAAATATAATCGTAAAACACAGCTCCACGGAAGTTGCAAGAATTATTTTCTGCACTAGATCAGTTGAGAGAGAAAAAAAGGCATCAGCACAAAAAAAATGAGTGAAGAAAAACTCATTGCTTATAAAATTGAGCAATCCTATAGGAATGTTTCAGCCTATTGGAGGTTGCAGAAAATATACAAGACTACTACGGTTCTACTAAATTTGAATTTAAATTATCTTCTAGAATGGCCAAACGACTGAGTAAACTTCATTTGATTTATATTCAATTGAGATTGGAACTAATTAACTGAATGAAAAGTTTTTGCTACCTCTTTCTCGCCTTTCTATACTCTTTACACGGACCATCACATGTGTATCCCTTGAAACCGTTTCAGTTAACTCCTCCCAAGTGCTATAGAGTTGTGCCCGGCATTCCTCAAAAAGCAAAGGCTCAAATACTCTAACATACTCTTCTACCGATTCAAATTGACCGGGCACACATTGGAGCTCAGTGTCCTCTGATGCATAAAAATATTAATTAGTTGCACGCATAACAAAGACAAATTTACGCTCCATGGGAGGACAAAGAAACGACCAAGAGAAAAGAAAATGAAAATAGAATTGGTAGACCATACATCAAAACACTCGAGCATACCAACCACAGGCACATATGATATGGCTGCAATCCAATAAATTAGTGATTTTCATAACTGCATAACTGAAGTGGAAATTATTACAAAACAGGGTGAACAGGTTTTATTTGTAACATGACGAGGTAGAAGTGTGCTAAAAGTAGGGAAAGTAGCAAGATAGGAAGTTAAAAAATGAAATTATTTATTTTATAAGTTTAAAAAAATAGAATGGATTAATGATTTCCTATAGATATCAAAAGGGGCAGAGATCATTGTTAAAAACCACCAATATATTTTTGATGGGTAATCATTAATTTTTTTAATAGAAGAGTAGACATAACCCAAGTACATAGGATGTACACGAGAAACGGCTAACTAGAATTTACCAAACCTCCCAATCTATTTCTCTGTATATAAAAGGGGAAAGCAGAATTATACATATTAACAACATTCTATTACCGTAAACAACCAAAAAATCTAAAACCTCTGAAGCATTTGGTCCTCGAAATTCTAAAAATGCAAAAGATAGGAGAGTAAATCATATCCTTGTTATTTCACATTGACCCCATACCCATAACCCCATATATTCTTCTATCTAACAGGATCACCTGACGGTTGGACCCCTTCACTATGTGTGGGCCTGAGCAATACAAAACATCAGCTTTTACTCATTCAGAATTCATGCAAGGAATCATACTTCATCCGCAATTCCAACTTTGAATGGGAATAGGATATGGACAATGAGTGGCAAAAACTTCAGATCTCATAACAACACAAAATATAAAGAGGAAAAACAATCTTCATCACTCATGCATATAAACAAGCACAGCACAAGAAAGATGATTGGAAAGAGGCACAAAGTGATGGCAAGAATTACATGGTGAAATTTTTTAAGTATCAATTCAGTGCAGATAAGAGATAAGTCTGAATAACATAATAATTGGAGAGTATTAGAGCATTAACATGAGAAATAGGGAAGGACACATCATTTAGATGTGGCGAAAATCAAGTTAACACAAATGGGGAAAATAAATAGTCAATAGAAATAATTACAGTTAAAACTTAACAAAAACATATGATTACATTATACCTGGATGATGCCAAAACTTTTCATTGGTCACCTCCCGTATAAGTCGCTCCACCGACGTGTCCTGATATGGAGTAATGTTAGAAGTTTGCTTCTTAAGTGGAAGATGTTTCTTGCTTCCCAATTTGGAATCCATGGAGTTTTGAGTGATCAAAGCCAACTTCCTATTTGAGACCGGAAAATTCTTTGGCTGCCTCAAATCTGTGGGCTGCTTCCATGAACTCTGTCTAGGAATGGGTGGCAGGGATGCCTCCGCAGAAAAATCAGTTTCACCATTTAACCTCCGAGGCCTACCAAGTAGTCCAGAGCTCATATCACCGTTACATTCAGATTTGAGTTCAGTAGATTCCAAAGAGGGGCCTCCTTCATAACATGCAACATCAAGTTGTTTCTGATCCTGCATCATTGGCTGACTCTGCTTTTCTCCAACTCGCTCAGAAGATGGAGGAGCATTACGGACATCTTTCACAGAACGAGTTGTGATTGGTGGTGAAAAGGTCTGCCTTCTTGGTGTTGAAGTTTTCATAGGACCAGCTTGTTTGACATCTTCCAAATTAAGAAACATGGTCTGTCTACTGCGTTTCTTGCCTAGCATTTCTTCCCTTTTCTGGTCAATCTTCCTTTTTCCAGGATTATTTGCACATTTAACTGCACGGATCGCTTCAATACCTTTAACTTCTCTTTGTTTTGGGACCAAGCCAGGTTCCTCCAGACCATCTGAGGACACATCACCTCTTGCATTTCCTTCTATATTTCGACTACAATTGCTTTTCTGATCACTGGGATCTGGATCCAATTCTAAAGAAGCACAAGTACCATTTTCATCCTTGATACTTTGAAAAGTTTTGACACCAGAAGAGAGATTGTCAGTAGCTACACCAGAAGCAAAGTGATCCCTCACTTCAGATGTTCCTTGCTCTTGTGAAGCTTTACCCCGTTCACTCAAACTAGTGTTTCCATATGCATCAGTAGAGTCCTCAGCATCAGACCATTCTCCTTCTTCTCTTTCAGCAGATGGAACTTCTGCTGAACCCTGAACAAATGAAGGTGAGGCTCTCATCTCCTCATCATTACTAGTCTTGGGATTCTTATCCCCAGCCCTCTTCTGTTCAGTACCCTTTTCAGGGCCATGTGCAGGTTTGGGCCGTACAAAAGGCTGAAAGCCGGATACTGATGATGCATGTGAAAAGGCATGATTATTTGTTATTCTTTGGGGAGCAGTTGAAGCTGCAACCAAGTCAGCAGTGTTGGGTTTCATAGATGGATGTGTTTTTTGCGGCTGGAAGCTGAGGACACCATCACTCTCATTATCCTCAGCAGGGGGTTCATTGAGATCAAATAATGGCCTTCCACGCGAACCCATCTCATGTGTAAATGCATACAATCGAAACTATGTCTGAAAACAGGTTCAACAGATGCTCTTCTAGTTTTCTCTTTAACAAAAAATTCACATGACATGCCAGCAATGACCCAAGGCAGAAGGATCCACGAAAAACTGCTAATAAGAGTTTTAATCACCCGCTGGTTTCGGCGGATCAAGTTCAGCAAACCAGTCTACAAGCACAGTAGAAAGGAAACTAAGAAAGCAATCAGGGCTAAATTTAAAAAGCAAGCCAACATATAGATATGAGATCATTTTAAAGACAGATGCATAAAGCCTTACCTATTGAAAATCACACCAATAGAAAAAAACAGAATAACCTTAAACCCAGATTTCACTCAGTTAAAGCCTATCTAATAGGTTGAATAAATCAAACCATAACTCACAATGCATAGAGTGCTAAAAATGGAAACCTTTTTTTTTAATTTCGACATGTGCATCAAGTTTTCCAAGACAAAAACTCAACACCATCCATTGCCAAGTACTCAAATAAAGCATGTAATGTGCAGAGAGAATACAAGAGAGCAGGAAACGATATAGGCATGATTAACCTTCTAGTAGGTATTCATAATTTCATATTGCTAACTAAGACCCAGCAATGACACCAAATGGCAGAACCTTGATCCATAATTTCATATTTCATACCGTTTCCGCACGGCAAATTCCGGCTGGAACTGAAATTAAAACCTTGATTCATATTGCTAACTAAGACCCAGCAATGACACCAAATAGCAGAACCTGTATGCATATAACCCTAACCAAAAGATTTAGCGGCCCTTGCCACCACCCAGTTCTAAAAATACATACGGGGAGTAACAGTGCACCAAATCCAGAAACCCCGATTTTCATATACTCAATTACATATGCATCACATAGAACAGGCCTCACTCCCATCACTTATCAAGCAAAAAAAACGCACAGATCAACCTCCGAATCACAAAACTCTCCACATCACCAACTAAGCTAGCATTAGTTTTCTAGGGTTTCAAAGAATCAAGCAGTCAACCTTCAAAACTAATCCCTCTTCGCACAGAGCTCAAATCCCCAGACCACACACCTAATCCCCACTAATCTACACACTAAACCAGCATTCTCACACGGATCGAACATGTTCATATCTCCCCCATTCGGAAATTGAGGCACTAATCCGATGGCCAACCTCATGATTCATTCGTATTCATGCCACTGATTGATATAAACAAATTATCCATTTTAAGTCGAATAAAGAATTAAAACTTAAAATTAAATATTAGATATTAAATTCACTGTTTGGAGATAGAATTTTACCTCTAAGGGAGTGCTTGAATCTAAAGAGGAATTCTATTGAGGAAGAGAGACATATAGGCTCTGTGTGTAATAGGTTAGAGCGAGAGCGCGAGAGCGCGAGAGCGAAGGGAGAATGCGAATATGTGGGGGAAGAAAGGGCGTGGTGACGGGTTTATATAGGAAATATAGAACCCCTCTCGCCGGTCGGTTTTTTCTCCGGTCGCCGTTTATTACCCCGGCGAATTCTTAATCTAGTAAATTTTTTATTATAATCCACTTTTATCCTTCCGAGGAAATCGAATTACCGAAAACATCCTGGTTTTTGACGAGGGGTGCCGTGTCCCATCCCCCTCATGATTCATCGAGTCCTGGCCGGATTAAAAAGACAAAGGTTAACTCCGTAATTGCAGTCCCATAAAACAGATTATGTTAATCAGCCTGTGGGTTTCACGTGTATAGCGCTCACACGTAAGAATCATATGTTGGAAGCGGTAAATGGACGTTGATTCGGTCGATAAGTGGGTCCGGCCCTGGAATGCCACGTGTCAAGGACGAGAGTTTGTAAATTTTCAGTAAACGTCGTGAGGCATCGATCGATCATTTCGTTGGTCTCCAACGAAAACTGCGTAATCACAATCTCTCCCACACGCGCCCCCATTGCAACCAATAGTACGGAAACACAGCGGCTTTTGCGACGCGCGTCGACCGATCTGGGGACGAGATTACGAGAATACAACTCGTCATTGGAGGGGTACATCCACGCGCCAAGAAGGTGCATCGAGTTTTGGGTTATCAAACCCTATATTTTTATGGGAAAAGATAGTCTGCCGTCTCATTTGAACCATTCCATTTAACCGCTTGTATAATTTTATTTATTTATTTATTTTTATTTAGTAATTTTAAGTATATTGGTATTTTTTTATTTTTTAAAAGTATTTAAATGTATTAAAAAAATATAAAAAAAAAAAAGAAAAAAAAATAACCGCCCAACAGTAAAAGTGGGACGGCATAGTAGCCCCACTCTATTTTTTTTATTGTACCAAATAAGCCCCTGATTTTTCTTGGAATTTGGTGGACTCTGAAGCGTAAAGATATGCAACACAAGATTACCTATCTTCGTTCGTGATTGATAAAGATATAATGCACCTAGCATACATCTAGCAATATGTAATATTCGCAGCAGATAATTTTTTTCTTAAGCAATACTATGCACAAGATATGACATATTCCAAAATAACATAAGCATACTTCATTATCATATAATAACTAACGTCCACAAGTTACAATACTTGTCCAAAATGTCTATAACAACAAATGTACTGGAGATAGTGCTCCTTAAACATATAATTAAACGAACATAACTATTAGACTAGTCTAATGAATAGCTCGCGCAACTCGGCCAAGATAATCATAATCCAATCTAAAAATTAGATCATCGACGTGGTGAGCTCCTCGTTGTCGCGTCGCAACCTATTCGACCTCATCTAGGTGATCCTCGACTGGTTTTCCAGATCTTGACACAAGATTTATCATTCCGGAAGGAATGGTAGTTGGAACTATCAACTAATATTTTATTATAAATCCCGACAAGTTAATAACCAACTTAAACTAATGGTTTACAAATGTATGCATGACAGTAAAAAACATGAATATTGACGTGAACATGAATGAACGTGATATGACTTGGCAAAATAGCATGACATGTGCTGACATAACTTGAAAACTGACATGTATTGAAACTGAACATAAACTTGGAATCTTGTTTAACAATTTAAACTGGTTAACTAAAAGTGAAATGTAGATGCTACACAGATCCCCTTGAGCCATTTGCCCCTGCCAATATCCAATCACATCATAGGTATCTACACCAATTGTGAGTACGTTAACATATGCATCACTTCACAAATATCTACACATGTTGTGAGTACATAATGTACACATCCCATAACAGGTATCTGCACCTGCTGTGAGTACGTATAATATGAAATTGAATTGCGGTTAGCACCACCAGTGTTAGTGCATGACTTCACTCTAGAAACCAGTTCTTTAAATCTAATTCAAAGCTTGTTGATCTTTATATTTTCAACCCAGAGAATTTCACACTAATTTAAACACTCCAGCGTGAACAAAGAAATTTTATTAGGATAATGTCTCATCCTAGCATTCGGGGTTGTGATAAACATAAAGACTTGACTAACTTAAAAATACTATTTTTCGTAACATGCTTTATACATGTGACATGACATGATATGAAATAATTGATTGTGCGACAGATGACATAGCATAACATGATGTGACGAGTAACATATAAACACGACGTGACAAGATAGAACATGTAATAGATAAGTATGAACTAGAATTAAATCTAGCATTAAAAAAATCATAGCATGACATAATATAACGTGTATCAGATAAGAAACATGGCGTTAACATTACGTATATAAGCATAAGAAACATGAATAATGATTTCTTACCAACATACAATTACCTACACAAGTGTCCTGAAAGTAAGTTAGAGGCAAACTTACAATGACTTTAACGTGACGAAAAACTAGCGTGAAATAATGTGAATTGAAAGGAAATATTTCTAAGGGTTAGAAACTTCTCACTAAAATATTTAGAAACATAAAATCACCAACTTATGAGAAAATACCATTTTACCCATTTACTTGTGGAAAAATGACAATTTTTCTCCTTGATTAAGGATTTTACATCTTAACTCCAAAACTATCCAAAAATTACATTTATCATGTCAATTTTGTCCTAAATCCAAATATCTAATAAAAAATATTTAAAATACATCAAAACTATAAGAACTATAATTTGGCCGAAACATACTAGGGTTAAAATCCTAGATTTTTGTTGCAATTCTTTCAACTTTAACTTTTATGCTAAAATCGATTTATGTAACACTTAAAAATCAGATCCTATGTTTTAAATAATCATACTAAGATCACAAAATATACATTTCACAAAAATCATAACCTCCTCATGCTAAGAGAATGTTAAAACACTAAATCTCAAATAACTCTTTAATGCACTTGGACTATTTCATTTCCCATAAATACCAAGGACTCTGAAAGTCCATAAACATACTCTTAACATGTTTATAAGTCAATCCTAAGAAATAATATGCTTGAATAAAAAAATCAAAGATTACAAAATATTACCCAATACAATCGGCTTGCACACTAACTTCATAACCGAGTACCACATGCTTTAATTTTAGATCAACTAAATCTGAATTTCTCATAAAATCATATACCTCATTTTCAAGTTCTAGACTTGATCTAAACATTAAAACCTAGGATCACATGGTGAAAATTCATAAAAATACAAAATAAATCCGTGAGCCTTAAGTTTGTTTCCTAACCAAACCTTTGCATGCAAAACAATTTATTTCATCAAAATCAAAACTATTATTCTCCAAACATAACTTGCTAACTGAAGAAATTCATAGGCCTAACTCATCCCATAAAACTGGTTCTACAAGAGAGGATTGTTCATTCCTTGTAAACATGCATAAAACCTTGTCTACAGGCAATGTAGGAGTATTCTTCAACACCTTCCCTCACGTGCAGGCCAGTATTTTTTTTCTGGTCCTTGTCACGGGGTAAGCAGTGTGGGCACCCATTCGTCCTGTAACAGACTTTGATACCATGAAAAAATTTATGGGCCTAACTCATCTCATAAAACCGGTTCTATAAGAGAGGATTGTTCATTCCTTATAAACATATCCAAGACCTTGTCCATAGGTAATGTATGATTATTTCTCAACACTAACACATAAATCAAATTCTTAAGAACTACATATGTGAATATGAAGACCATAGGATAATGTTTCCATAACAAAAAACTAAAACTTTCTCAAGACAGAAACTGTTTTGACACCTCCAGTTTCCAACTTTCTAAAATCATGCAAAACTCTTTGTAAAAACTCTTAACATGCAACAAATATAAATCCAACTTGCATGTTAACATATTAAATCTAAACTATAAAAATTTTGAATTAAGATTTTATCAAAAACATCATCAAATAAATCAAAGTTTCACACAATATCCAGATTGTTGCCCAATATGACATTTGCATGCTCAAACCGACTTCTCACTAATAAAGCCTGCATGAAAAATCACACAAAATACATCAATGGAAAACTATACTCAAAGAGGAACAATTTATATAAAGGTAGTTTTGTGAGAATCTACTTACAAAGGCTTTGGAAAATTCAAGCAAAATCATCCAGAATTTCTGTCTAAAACATTCTTTCAAGTTCTCTCCAAGAAAGTGAAATGAAAGTAACAAAAACATGAAGGGGCTGGCTTGGACGACTTATATTGGACTAGAGGGCTGAGAGGGGATGTGAGGATGACCATTTGATGATGTGGTTTTGTCAGCCAAAACTATGGACAAAACCGTGGGCCACATCACGTGGTTTTCAGCCATGGAAGCTGTCGTGTGATGGGTGGTGATGAGGTGGTTGATTGACCTCCCATCATCTACTATTTGGGCTGACAAGAGCATTGAAAGTACACTTAGGGAAGTGGGGGAGACTTCCTCAACCATGTTTGGGTGGAGCTTTTCGGTGGGTTTTAATGGGCCTCAGTTAGGGTTTCAAGAGGGTTTAGTTTGAGGTTTCGGTTTCTAACAAGTCAAAATCCAATTTTTCTTGGACCAATGAAATTACTAAGGTATAAAATAATAAATAAGGGTGTAATGACATAAATTAAATTGATTAATAGCATATGAAAATGATTTAATCAAGTAATTAAACACTAAGCTAAAACCAACCAACATTTCAGGTTTGTGGTAACCATTTGGGGTTTGGGAAAACCTTTTAAGATTTCGACTTTCACCAAAGTTTTGAGGTCTCAATTGGATCTCAAAGATTTAGAGTTTCACTATGGTTGAAACCCTTTTTGGTTTGGCACAAAAACGAATGGTTGGATGGAATACTTTTTGGCTTAGATGACATGATCACAATGCTTGATTTTCCTTTATTTATTTCACATTTCCATCTTATGGTTCATCCTAGTGCCAAGTGTCCTATACTATTCACCAAGTGTGGCTAAGATCTTGCTAAGTGTTCAAATAAAAATTCTCTATATTGATTTAGACAATCCACACTGTGATTTAAAAATCAACTGGATTGAGTGCCACATGACTCTATCACAGATGTTACTATTCAGTTCAAAAAAGGCAAAAATAAACTTTGCACCATAAAATCCTAAATAATCCTACGAACATAATAGTGCAATTTGTTTTGCAAATTTTGACACCGAAGTGTCTCAATTAAATAAAAATGCGTTTTCGAACAACTATCATACAGAAAATAAAAAAATGTATTATTACCTTGTAAAATCCTAAATATTCATCTGAGATTAATGGTGCAAAACCCTTTCTTAGTATCATACTTTTATGTATCTCAAATAAATAAAATCGCATTTCTGTTACCAAACTGACTAAGAAACTAACTAAGCAAAAAGATTAAAAATCTATGTGATTTCTTGATTCGTGAGACATTTTTGGAGTTTTCACGACGTTCCTAAAGTTTAAATAAATTCATCCATTGAATTTATGGCGTGCTATTACACATGTACCTACTGATGAGGGGTGACGACATCGATGAGGAACGAAGAAGATGGCTAGGCTACGGCGGCGTTGGGCTACACAAATGGGGGTCTAAAGGGTTATGGAAAGGGAGCAGGAAATGAGGCAGGATGGGAGGGGAAAAATGAAAACAAATGGCATGGCACACTGTACTGTGCCACGTCGGTTTGTGAAATCCCTTCATGTCTCTTGCAGCTCTCTTTAATTAATAATTAGTTCCTCATATTCAACCCAAATCACAATTGTCATGTTATGCAATTTTAATGCATACAATTTTTATAGTAGACCATGCAGCTTTGTGTAGTGATTAAAATAATCGGTACGATGAAAAAAAAACTAGGTGCGGGTATCAAGTTTAAGATTCTGTATCTGGGTCCCATACCCATACCCGCTTCCGAATATGGGCTAGTGGGTGATGCATTTTTCGACCCGAATGAACAATCTCAGGCTTATTGCCTTTCACTAGTGCTTACTGTTTTTATTGGAGACAACCATCCAAGTAACGGATTTGAATTATCTAAAGTTTTTATACAAATTTTAAGACTTAAAGTAGAAGAGAAATAGTATACAAAATGAATCTCATTTCTCACTAAAGATGAGTCTAAGCAGTATTAATGATATCATCCATATGAAGATCGAAAAAAGTCAAATTATTAAGTACTAAAAGTATGTTGAGTCTAAATTAATGTCTATGGATATTAGAATACAAAAAAATAGAATATACAACAAGGAGACGAGGATGTGACATGGGAAGGGTTTCACAAATTGAAAAACACTTACCCACACCTTGTGGGCAAAGTGTTTTGAACTAGAAGGGACTTTGTTAGAAGCCAACATTTGGAAAGAGTTACTAAACTAGAAGGAGACATCACTCGGTAACTAAACTAGAAGGAGGTTGTGGGACATTGATCTGGTGAACAGCTGGGATCAAAGCTAGGGTTATCAGGAGTGCTGTGCAAAGGGTCCACGTGGATATGATGTTACAGACTTTATTTACCATTTCAATAATTGTAGTCTATACCTATTGGATAGGGTTGTTATCTGTTTTTACGTAAATTTACATTTATGTCCATACGTGAGATGTATTCCATATGAAAAATATATCAATCAAATTTACTCTTTTTCTTTCTTCGACCTCTAGAGACTTCGCACCCTCTAAGTGAGACATTTCAAAATACCATTATTTTCATGTTGTTACAAGTGCAAGCAATTAAGCAGATATATATATATATATATATATATATATATAGTAACTTTTGTTTTTCTTGTGTTCGATTAAGAAATTAGTTTTTTCGTGCAGTGTAAAAAATATAAATATAAAAATAACGTCTATTATAATCATTATAATTTAGAAACTAAGTGTTTATATGTATATATATTTTTATTAAGAGGGGGTTGGTGCATTACCAAACTACTTTACGGCTTGGCAATGGCATACGATGCCATGTAATACTCCAACCGAACGCATGCCAAAAGTACGAAAAAAAAAGGATAAAAACAGAAATTAAATTTATATCTCTTCCCCATTTGCTGCCTCTCGGCAACAACATGTCTTCCTTGATAAATAATAATAATAATAATAACAATAATAACATCAGCAGCATCTCTTAACACTACGTATGTTGGATTCTAAATTTAGAAGAAAAATTAATCTCCTATGACTGTTGCCACCATTATTTATTTACCTATTTTTTCCTTTTATTACTTTCATGTTTTGTGAAAAATAAACATAAACAGATAGGATTACACACATAAACACGCTTACTGCTTACACAATCAGGGTCTTCTGACTTATGGACCACTGCCACTCTTCATCCATATCCCAACGTGAATCCAGATGAGAGAATACAGAATACTCCACTACTATTTATTAATTGATTATTATTTTTCATCTATTTTTTATTACTATTCACAATTATTCAATATTATAGCATTACTTTTTCACTATTATTCACAGATTATTTGAGATCACCTCACTACTCAAATACAACTATAATCTATCCATTACATTTGCCTATCTCAAGTGGATGCATCTACCATATACAGATATGTAAAAGAATCGATATTAGTAGTTTTAAGGTATGCAAACTCCCGCATTCTTTTGAAAAATGCAAGATTTCACCATTTTTTCAAAAAGAGTGCGTGAAACTTATACACCTTAAAACTATATCTAACATTACTCTATATAAAAACGGATATCTACATTTACTACCTATATAAAAGTTGAAGCAATGTCTTTCTGAAAGACAACATTGGTATTAAAATTTCTACCCGGCAAGAGCATTGCTAGAAAAAAATAATTACACTTTCGAAATTGGCTAATAATCTGAAGAAATTCATCAAAAAAGAATTATATATGATTCAACTGGTAAAGATGTATGTACAAGTCATTTGACATCACAAATGCCTCCAAAATTAAGGGGAGTGTTTCCCTTTCCATCTCTGTACATAAATTTAAATTTGTGTATTTCCTTCCACCAAGGCAGCTACGTCATTTTGCTTCTCCTTCGAACAATTAGAAGGAAGGAGATTAAAAAAAACGCTCCAAAATTTTACACAACACTTTCAGATGTCATCCAGTAACAGGGCATTTGCAACTAAATGCCCTGTCATTTGCATTTGCAAGTCCAAAGAATGTACATACCATCTTTAAAATGTGAACTGCTAAACTAAAGCAATATAATGTATGAGAGTACCCAAGAGCCAATGAGTAAACTGTACGTCTGAGAAGAGGACCACAAGTGACAGGGCCATGGCAGGAAGCTTCCCCAGTCCCACATCAATTTAGGTCATCAATGTAAACGCAACTTGGGATGGATTTGACCGCAAATGTTAAAAGAGATGCAACTAAGAGGTTCTAGTAGGCTACAGCTTTTCTGAGGCCACCACTGGATTCCTAGATGACATGTATCAAAAGACAGTGCAATATGCTCAGATCCACAGAGACAGAGTTGTGTTAACATCGTAGAAGAAGATCTCTTACCTTTTTCAATGGTAAGCTGGTTGATTACGGGTGGTATGGTTTCCCCCCGATCCACCCAAGAGCATCTGGCTCCTTGCAACAAATCACGTACTCAATTCGAGCAAAACAGCTCTTGCACAAACGCGAACCAACTTTCCAAGCAGATTGACAGTTGTCTCTTCCAAAACCCTCTTTTTCCCTCCGCAAAGAATCAGCCACACGGTTCAGCCCAAACTTGATACAAATCACAAGTGTCTGACTCACCAGCTCGGCACACAGAGATTTCCCCCAAGTGCTCTGTGACAATAGGTGCAAGCATCACAGCATTATAAAATTAATTAACACTGAAGCTCAGGCACTAAGATAATTTGCACCCATCAACAACTACATCTCTCTCTTCCCCACAAATCCAGCAGAACTTTGCTTCTTCTGTGTGCCATATTGCCAGGCATCTCTAGATTTATCACCTAATTGATCAAAGTTATCCAAAGACTTCTCCATCGATGCCTTTAAGGGCCGGTAACTCCCATTCCTAGCAATCAGTGACCCACTCAACTTCTCATCATCTTCTGATGGTGTCCCTGACCTGGACTCCATATGCATATCCAACTGTCTATGTCTACCCGCTGATCTCAACCCCCTCGTATTAGATGATCCCTTGCCTGGCAATGGTGTGTAAGCTTGGCCCTTAGGTATGAGAAAATCTTTAGGGAGAGAATCCATTTCCATGTAACACTTCCTGGTTCTCGCATCAGCAACCAGTGCAGCCCAGTCATCAGATTGTATCAAGGCACTAGCATTCCCCATCACCTGTCAAAGAATCAAGTAAGATATCAGAAAATAAACCTACAATCATGCATTTTGGTATGGTGGACATGTAGGGCTGAGTGCAGATGCTTGTGTAATAGCTTAGATGAAAGGAATAATAGAAAACTATACCCAAAGAGCCCTTCTTGCACGAGTAAGAGCAACATTCATTCGGCGGATATCTGCGACAAATCCAACTCCATGACTTGATGCACGCACACAAGACATGATTATGACATCACGTTCTTGGCCTTGAAAAGCATCTACAGTATTGATGTACAGATCTTTCCCTTCTTCTGAATTTAAGACTTCCTCAAACTCACGTTGAAGGCATTTTAATTGGAGCTTGTATGGTGTTATTATGCCAACAGAGATTTTCGCTATACCAGAAGATTTCAAAGTTTTCTGAAGATGCTCATACAAGCGAAGACAAAACTGCGCTTCATGTATGTTCTGGTAAGAGACAGATCCACCTCTATGAGATTCCCGTCCATGGGTAATATCAAAGAATATGTAAGGTCTAAGCAGAGGATCAGTGTAGTAAACCTCATCAGGTAACTTAGCAACGCTTTCACTGTCAGTAAGGCGCCCTTGGTAAAAGTACCTAGAAGGGAAATCCCGGATTTCAGGATGCATTCGATACTGCACGGATAATAACATTGTCGGACATCCTGCTTGCTGGAACCTTTCAAAGAGGCTCCTGCTGTACAACAATGTTCCAGCTGCCTTGCTGATAACGGTTGCTGGGAGCTGCTGAGGATCCCCAACAAGAACACACCGCGCTGCACCAAGTGAAAGGGGAGGTAGGACTGCTACTTCACTGGCTTGGGCTGCCTCATCAATGACTACCATATCAAAACCATGAGTGAGACGAGAAAATAACTTGCGGCCGCTGCTCGAGACAGTAGTGAAAACAATCTCGGCCTCATTTGCAAAGCTTGCCTCAAGATTAGCACGGGCTTCTTCCAAATTAAAGCTACTACCAGCACGAAACCTGCCCTCTAAAATAACTAGGCGAGACATCTCAACTAGAACTTTATCCCTGCCTTCAACCACTGCCGCAAGGTTCTGCAACAATGTGTCTCGATTCTGATCCCTGGCCACAAGAACATCTGGGTCAACGCCAACGGATCCTTGGGAACGAATAGCAGCAGCAGCAACATTGAGTTCTCTTTGAAGACAAGCTATCTGCTGAGACAACTGAGCTTCACGGCCTCTTAACTGGTGCATCCATCCAAAAATCTCATCACGGCTCTTGACCAAAAGCTGCTCAGTTCTCCGCTCAACAGAAACTGCCTGGGCAGCACGGGTTTGTGAATCAACCCCCACTCGAGCCACATCGGGCCGATAAACTTTCATCTCACCATCAATGAATCCACGATCAAGAACACGGGCAAGAAGCTCATCAGTTGCAGCATTTGAAGGAGCACAGACTAACATTCTAGGCTTTGGACAAAGTTTTGGAAGTGTACGGAAGAGATTCTGGTCCATGTTTTGAAGAACCTCATCAATTGAACCCATAGCAACATTGTCAGAATTGCTCTCATTGGCTTGTTTATAGCTTTCAGGTGCTAGTTTCTTGAGCAAAGAAGTGTAGTAGTGCTGATACTGGACCAGATGGATGACATTTAGCATTCCCCAGACTGTATGCGTCTTACCTGTTCCTGGAGGTCCTTGAACAAGAGTAAAGGGCCATGTCTTTGTTATCCCACTACTTGTACCAGCAGCCGTGTGCATTGCAGCCCATTGAATTGCGGCTAGCTGAGGTTCATTGAACGTCCTATGCAGATGATCAACGAAGTTCTGAGTGAAGCATTCAGGCATGGCAGGGGACTGTTGCTCGTACTTTGGAAAGTGCTCAGGACTAGGCTGAAGGATTGCAGTTTGCATCTGCAGAAGACTTATCTGTAAGCTTCTATTCGTATAAACATTCCTATATAGCATAAAATGTTAAGACCATATAAAATAAATTCATATTGTCACCTGCACATTGAGACGGCGAAATGCATGCAATGCAATGTACTCCCGCTGCGTTGTTGCAAGAGAACCAAGCACAGTTAGATACCAAAAGGCCTTGGGATGAAGCTTTCTCAGAATGTGATCATCATCAACCATGCTGGAAAAAACAATAAAAAAAACATTCAAGATGAAAATTGTCAACATATTGTCAAAATTGTCAACAAATTGTCAACATATTGGCCAACTCCAAGAACAAAATTTCAGTGACAAGCAATTCAAGAACCATCAAACTCTAGGAAAGAAAAGTAAAGCATTCTGACAAACCTATTAGGTTCGTATGAGTCCCCAACATAAAAATGAAGGATTGCCCCATGAGGATCACGAGTATCAATAGGTATGTGACGCCTGACAGTACCAGCTACTCGTCCACTGATATCAGGCTCCCCTTCATCTTCGTTTAAGGAGGTGTTGCTCCGCTTAGATCTAACTGCTTAACATGATGACAATTAACATCGGTAGAAGTAACGTGAAAACACCAATATTCATACTACAAGTTAAACAAGCAGAAGTGCTATTCTCATATCAAACCTGCTCCAGGCCTGGGGGATGAAAGAATTGCAACATCACCCTCCTTAAATGTCCACTTGCACTCATTTGCAGGAAGGACTATCACATCATACCATCCTGAGACAATAAAGAAACATTTCAACTAGTTGATATTAGCAGGGCAATAACAACAATACCTAGCTCATATAAGCATAGACGTCTAGCATAAATTCATGAATGTGTGAAAGCACTAAGAAAATGAATATATGATATAAAAAATATAATTCTAAAACACAGCTCCACCGAAGTTGCAAGAATTATTTTCTGCACTAGATTAGTTGAGAGAGAAAAAAAGGCATCAGCGCAAAAAAAATGAGTGAAGAAAAACTCATTGCTTATGAAATTGAGAAATCCTATAGGAATGTTTCAGCCTATTGAAGGTTGCAGAAAATATACAGGACTTCTACGGTTCTACTAAATTTGAATTTAAATTATCTTCTAGAATGGCCAACCGACTGAGTAAACTTCATTTGATTTATATTCAATGGAGATTGGAACTTATTAATTGAATGAAAAGATTTTGCTACCTCTTTCTCGCCTTTCTATACTCTTTACACGGACCATCACATGTGTATCCCTTGAAACCGTTTCAGTTAACTCCTCCCAAGTGCTATAGAGTTGTGCCCGGCATTCCTCAAAAAGCAAAGGCTCAAATACTCTTACATACTCTTCTACCGATTCAAATTGACCGGGCACACATTGGAGCTCAGTGTCCTCTGATGCATAAAAACATTAATTAGTTGCACACATAACAAAGACAAATTTACGCTCCAAGGGAGGACAAAGAAACGACCAAGAGAAAAGAAATGAAAATAGAATTGATAGACCATACAGCAAAACAGTTGAGTATACCAACCACATGCACATATGATATGGCTGCAATCCAATAAAATTAGTGATTTTCATAACTGCACAACTGAAGTGGAAATTATTACAAAACAGGGTGAACAGGTTGTTATTTGTAAGATGATGCGGGAGAAGTGTGCTAAAAGTAGGGAAAGTAGCAGGTTAGGAGGGTAAAAAATGAAATTATTTTTTTATAAGTTTAAAAAAATAGCATGGATTAATGATTTCCTATAGATTTCAAAAGGGGTAGAGGTCATTGTTAGAAACTATCAATCTATTTTTTGATGGGTAATTACTTATCAAAAAAAAAAAATTGATGGGTAATCATTAATTTTATTAATAGAAGAGTAGACATAACCCAAGTACGTAGTATGTATACAAGAGAAACGGCTAACTAGAATTTACCAAACCTCCCAATCTATTTCTCTGTATATAAATGGGGAAAGCGGAATTATACATATTAACAACATTCTATTACTGTAAACAACCAAAAAATCTAAAACCTCTGAAGCATTTGACGCTCAAAATTCTAAAAATGCATAAGATAGGAGAGTAAATCATATCCTTCTTATTTCACATTGACCCCATAACCCCATATATTTTTCCATCTAACATGTTCACCTCACAGTTGGACCCCCTTCACTATGTGTGGGCCTGAGCAATACAAAACACCAGCTTTTACTCACTCAGAATTCATGCAAGGAATCATACTTCATCCACAATTCCAACTTTGAATAGATATAGGATATTGACAATTAGTCGCAAAAACTTCAGATCTCATAACAACACGAAATATAAAAAGGGAAAACAATCTTCATCACTCTTGCATATAAACAAGCACAGCACAAGAAAGATGATGGGAAAGAGGCACATAATGATGGTAAGAATTACATGGTGAAATTTTAAGTATCAATTCAGTTCAGATAAGAGATAGTCTGAAAACATAATAATAGGAGAGTATTAGAGCATTGACATGAGAAATAGGGAATGACAGATCATCCAGATGTGGCGAAACTCCATGTTAACACAAATGTGGAAAATAAATAGCCAATAGACATAATTACAGTTAAAACCAATAGAATAACACAAAAATATGATTACATTATACCTGGATGATGCCAAAACTTTTCATTGGTCACCTCCCGTATAAGTCGCTCCACCGACGTGTCCTGATATGGAGTAATGTTAGAAGTTTGCTTCTTAGGTGGAAGATGTTTCTTGCTTCCCAATTTGGAATCCATGGAGTTTTGACTGATCAAAGCCGACTTCCTATTTAAGACCGGAAAATTCTTTGGCTGCCTCAAATCTGTGGGCTGCTTCCATGAACTCTGTCTAGGAATGGGTGGCAGAGATGCCTCCGCAGAAAAATCAGTTTCACCATTTAACCTCCGAGGCCTACCAAGTAGTCCAGAGTTCATATCACTGTTACATTCAGATTTGAGTTCAGTAGATTCCGAAGAGGTGCCTCCTTCGTTACATGCTACATCAAGTTGTTTCTGATCCCGTATCATTGGCTGACTCTGCTTTTCTCCAACACGCTCAGAAGATGGAGGAGCATTACGGACATCTTTCACAGAACGAGTTGTGATAGGTGGCAGAAAGGTCTGCCTTCTTGGCGTTGAAGTTTTTATAGGACCAGCTTGTTTGACATCTTCCAAATTAAGAAACATGGTCTGTCTACTGCGTTTCTTGCCTAGCATTTCTTCCCTTTTCTGGTCAATCTTCCTTTTTCCAGGATTATTTGCACATTTAACTGCATGGATCGCTTCAATACCTTTAACTTCTCTTTGTTTTGGGACCAAGCCAGGTTCCTCCAGACCATCTGAGGACACATCACCTCTTGCATTTCCTTCTGTATTTCGACTAATATTGCTTTTCTGATCACTGGGATCTGGATCCAATTCTAAAGAAGCACAGGTGCTATTTTCATCCTTGATACTTTGAAAAGCTTTGACACCAGAAGAGATATTGTCAGCAGCTAGACCAGAAGCAAAACGGTCCCTCACTTCAGATGTTCCTTGCTCTTGTGAAGCTTTACCCCGTTCACTCAAACTAGTGTTTCCATATGCATCGGTAGAGCCCTCAGCATCAGACCATTCTCCTTCTTCTCTTTCAGCAGATGGAACTTCTGCTGAACCCTGAACAAATGAAGGCGAGGCTCTCATCTCCTCATCATTACTTAACTTAGACAATGAGGTAGTCTTGGGATTCTTATCCCCAGCCCTCTTCTGTTCAGTACCCATTTCAGGGCCATGTGCAGGTTTGGGCCGTACAAAAGGCTGAAAGCCGGATACCAATGATGCATGTGAAAAGGAATGAATATTTGTTATTCTTTGGGGAGCAGTTGAAGCTGCAACCAAGTCAACAGTGTTGCGATTCATAGATGGATGTGTTTTTTGCGGCTGGAAGCTGAGGACACCATCACTCTCACTATCCTCAGCTGGGGGTTCATTGAGATCAAATAATGGCCTTCCACGCGAACCCATCTCATAAGTAAATGCATACAATCGAAACTATGTCTGAAAACAGGTTCAAAAGATGCTCTTCTAGTTTTCTCTTTTAAAAAAATGCACATGACATGCCAGCAGTGACCCAAGGCAGAAGGATCCACAAAAAACTGCTAAAAAGAATTTTACTTGCCCGCTGGTTTCCGCGGATCAAGTTCAGCAAACCAGTCTACAAGCACGGTAGAAAGGAAATTAAGAACGCCATCAGGGCTAAATTTAAAAAGCAAGCCAACATATAGATATGAGACCATTTTAAAGACAGATGCATAAAGCCTTACATATTGAAAATCACAGCAATAGAAAAAAATAGAATAACCTTAAACCCAGATCTTACTCAGTTAAAGCCTATTTAATAGGTGGAATGAATCAAACCATAATTAATAATGCATAGAGTGCTAAAAATGGAAACTTTTTTAATTTCGACATGTGCATCAAGTTTTCCAAGACAAACACTCAACACTATCATTTGTCAAGTACTCAAATAAAGTATATAATGTGCAGAGAGAATACAAGAGAGCATGAAACGATATGGGCATGATTAACCTTCTAGTAGGTATTCATATTGCTAGCTAAGACCCAGCAATGACACCAAATAGCAGAACCTGTATGCATATAACCCTAACCAAAAGATTTAGCGGCCCTTGCCACCACCCTGTCGTAAAAATACATACGGGGGAGTAACAGTGCACCAAATCAAGAAACCCCGATTTTCACATACTCAATTACATATGCATCACATAGAACAGGCCTCACTCCCATCACTAAACAAGCAAAACAAAAAAGCACAGATCAACCTCCGAATCACAATACTCTCCACATCACCAACTAAGCTAACATTAGTTTTCTAGGGTTTCAAAGAATCAAGCAGTCAACCTTCAAAACTAATCCCTCTTCGCACAGAGCTCAAATCCCCAGACCACACACCTAATCCCCACTAATCCACACACAAAACCAGCATTCTCACACGGATCGAACATGTTCATATCTCCCCCATTCGGAAATTGAGGCACTAATCCGATGGTCAACCTCATGATTCATTCGTATTCATGCCACTGATTGATATAAACAAATTATCCATTTTAAGTCGAATAAAAAATTAAAACTTAAAATTAAATATTAAATTCACTGTTTGGAGATAGAATTTTACCTCTAAAGGAGTGCTTGAATCTAAAGAGGAATTCTATTGAGAGAGAGAGAAAGAGAGAGAGAGAGAGAGAGAGGCTCTGTGTGTAATAGGTTAGAGCGAGAGTGCGAGAGCGAAGGGAGAATGCTAATATGTGGGGGAACAAAGGGCGTGGTGACGGGTTTATATAGGAAATATCGAACCCCTCTCGCCGGTCGGTCTTTTCTCCGGTCGCCGTTTATTATCCCGGCGAATTCTTAATCTAGTCATTTTTTTTCTTATAATCCACTTTTATCCTTCTGAGAAACCGAATTACCGAAAACATCCTGGTTTTTCACGAGGAGTGCCGTGTCCCAACCCCTCAAAGGCTCAAAATGATTCATCGAGTCCTGGCCGGATTAAAAGACAAAGGTTAACTCCGTAATTGCAGAAACAGATTATGTTAATCAGTCTGCCGGTTTCACGTGTATAGCGCTCACACGTAATAATCATATGTTGGAAGCGGTAAATGGACGTTGATTCGGTCGATAAGTGGGTCCGGCCAGGAGTTCCACGTGTCAAGGACGAGAGCTTGTAAATTTGCAGTAAACGTCGTGAGGCATTGATCGATCATTTCGTTGGACTCCCAACGAAAACTGCGTAACCACTAACCACAATCTATCCCACACGCGCCCCCATAGCGTATTGATTACACCAACCAATAGTACGAAAACACAGCGGCTTTTGCGACGCGCGTCGGCCGATCTGGGACGAGCTTATGAGAATACAACTCGTGATTGGAAGGGTACTTCCACGCGCCAAGAAGGTTATCTATACTCCGTTTGAATGTTAAACTGAATTAAATTATTTATAATCCTGGATATTAAAATGAGTTTAAATATATTTAGATGCTAAAATGAGTTTAGATATATTTATAAAAAATTTTAAAAAGTTGTGAGTCTTGCATATAAAGTGGTGTTAGTTGAAAAATATTATAAGTCTCACGTATAAAAAGGTTTTAAATTGAGATGAGTTTCTTGATTTAAGAGTTGAGTGTTTAGATGTTAGACTTAACTTATTAGACTCAACTTAAAATTAGACTGAAATGATCAGTCTAAGTTCAGAACAGGGCCTAAGTTTTGGGTTATCAACCACTGTTTTAAATTCCGTACCGTACCGGCTGGTACGGCCGAAATTTTTCGTTTCGGCCGTTCGGCCGGTACAGGTACTATATCTATACCGTACCGGCTAAAATACCGGCCGGTACCGGCCATACCAGACTAAATTTCGGCCTGTACCGGCCTATATTTCGGCCGGTACCGGCCGATATTTCGGCCTCTGTGTGTGTGTTTTTTTTTCGGTTTTTTCAAACTACAAACTTATTTTTAACCCCTAATTCAGATTAGACTATTTATAATTTATATATATCTATTTATATATAATTTATTTATATATAGACTATTATTTTGGAATATAATTTTTATATATATTTATATATATAATTTATTTATATATCGACTATCCCGAAATGTTATCCCAAAACGCTATTCCGAAACGGTATTGATACCGAAATATTTCGTTCCAATGCCTTGACCGGTACGACGTCCGGTACGGTATTCAAAACATTGTTATCAACACCTAA
The DNA here is from genome assembly GCA_022457165.1 of Juglans mandshurica. NCBI lineage: Eukaryota > Viridiplantae > Streptophyta > Magnoliopsida > Fagales > Juglandaceae > Juglans > Juglans mandshurica. The sequence continues at coordinate 3,115,568 of CM039629.1, read as the reverse complement.
ATTTTTATTATTTTACAAAATAAGCCCCGGATTTATGAAAAAATGGTTAATAATATTTACAAATTTAGTGTAAAACACAATTTATTGTATTATGAAATCTATTATAATCGCTTATAAAAAAAAAAAAAAGAAAAAGAAATCTATTATATTCTAAAAAAATTAAGAATACTAATAATCTTTGAAGCCTGCGACGTCAATTATAGATTTTGTATGTCAATAAACAGATTTGCAGATAAATTTTGATGAACGACATAACTGATTATAGGTAATCACGTATTATTCAATAAAAAATTGACATATCACATTTCCATTGTTGGTATATCCTCAAATAAATCAGTGCACTAAATTATAAACTCTCAAATGGTTGTCATAGCCTTATTCGAATTAGAAACTATTTAATAAAGAATAAATATAGATAGAAGTCACTATTAAGAACATTCATTTTGCACACATGATGTGACATCATCTAGACTACACATCTCTCCAAGTGAGTGTTAGGAACAATCAACTAGAAGCAGCCACGCAGTGCAAAGTGTGCACTGCTATAGTGACTTCTCTCTAGCATTACTCATATGTAGCATCCAATTGAGTGATTGAAATCTAATGATTAATCTCACAACTTTTTTACTATCTATGATACCTTATCTCAAAGGAAAAAAAAAAAAAAAAAAAAGAGAGACGAACAATAGATCTATATCCTGAAAAGTTAAGAGAAATTATTAGCCAAGCTTTAAAAAGTAACAGAAATTTCAATGAGAATAATTGCAGTAGCTGACACAAAAATATATGAGACACCGCTTCATTCTTGTAATTAAGCATGATTAACCAAGCAGCATAATTTGACTTTATTTCTTGGGTGGGAGGCTGACTAGCTAGGGATGTCATGAGCATCACAATTTGGCTGTTATTGGAAACATTAATTATTATCTCAAATAATTGATTTTCCTTAGAATTAAAAAAGTTGGTTATTTGGACGTAATTATAGTAATATGCAATAATAGCATAGGTACATACATTAGTTGGCCATTCTAGACTTATTTTAGAGTATGCATCCGAGTCCGAGTCCGAGTTCGAGTATACCATAATACTTGGGGTTGAGGTAAGGGTTTCAAAACTAATTATACCAAAGTTAAAGGTTTGGAATGAGAATTTAATTAGAGATCACTTTAATGTTGATGAGGCTGATATGATATGTAGTATGCCTATTAGCATAAGAGAATGAGAAGATAAGTTGATCTGGAACCATAGCAAAGATGGTAAATTCAATTTGAAAAGTGCATATCATGTGGCAAGAGACAGGAGAAGAAGGGAAGAAGGAGAGGGTTCTAGAGGGGTGCAAGATGATGGAAGGTGAAAAAAAATCTGGAACTTGAATATTTCAGGGGCCACTAAACATTTTTTATGGAAGGCATGTACCAACTCTCTTCCTACAATAGCTTTGATTTATAAGAGGAAAGTTGGAAACAATGATAATTGCCCGATATGCAAGTCAGAATGTAATACAATTTTACATGCTCTATAGCAGTGCACAGTTGTTAATGATGTTTGGGTTGAGAATGAAAGTGGTGTGCAGAAATGGAGTGTCATGGCAAAGGATTTTATGAGTCTATGTGATAGGCTCTGTTTGAAGCTAAATTCTAGTTTATTGGAAGAGATGGCAGTCATTTTCAGAAGCATTTGGCATAGACGTAATAAATATGTCTTTAAAAATCTATTAATTGGTCCTTCACAGGTTATTAAAGAAGCTTTACAATCTCTAATTGATTTCAAAGATGCAGTGCAGATGAAGGAAGTCAGTTCAAGTGGTGGGAGTCTAGTGTCTACCATAAAAAAGTGGAAAAAGCCTGAAGAAGATTGGTTGAAAGTCAACTTTGATGCGGCAATAGATGAGCAAAACAGAACTGTGGGATTGTGAATTATCATAAAAAATACTAAAGGGGAGGTAATGGCAGCATATAGTGAACCTCTAAGAATGGATGCCAAAGCAGTTGTGGTTGAAGCCCTTGCTATGAGAATAACAGTTGAGATATGCATAGAAATGGGATTTAGAAGGGTGGTCTTTGAAGGTGATGCCTTAGTAATCATTAATGTAGGGAAGGGTGAAGCAAAGTGCTGGATGTGGTATGGTTAGATAGTGGAAGATGTGAAGAAGAGCCTAAGGGAGCTGCAACACTGGAAGATCAACTTTGTTCGCAGAAAGGGCAATGAGATTGCTCATAAGTTGGTGAATTTTGCTTTAAAATTAGATAATTTTATATGTTAGGTAGAAGAATGTCCTGATTTCATTTCAAGTTTGATTTTTGCTGATATGTCTTGTAATAAATGATTTCTACGAATGAATGAGAGTATTCAGGTATACTCAAATTCGGATGTCAAATCCGACCTGGGTACCTCTCAAAGTTAACTTGGGTTATAATTTAGGCCAGTACTAGGATGAATCCAAATTTTTGAAATTTAGAAATTTGGATACTCAGATTATACTCGAATTTTATAATAAATCTATATTTAATTAAAAGAATTTCAAGGAAAAAAATAATGTTGAAAACTGGCGCACTTTTTTTTAAGAGCAATGCTAGGTACAGTCCCTAAATGGGGACTGCAATACAAGCCTAAGCAATTTTCTCTTTAAAATTTTTTAAAATTACAAAACTATCTCTCCTAAAATGATATTTTTTCTCATTTAATAAAAGGTCTGCACATACAGTCCCCAAGTGAGGACTGCAAATAGAATTTCTCTTTTTTTAAAAAGGAGATAAATCTAATATATATATATATATATATATGAAAAAAATCTATTTTTTTAAAAAAAATAAATGCGCAGGATTTATATATCTTAGAATTGTATTTAGCATTACTCTATATAAAAATGAATATGCTTTATAAAAGTTGAAGCAATATCTCTAAAAAAAAATGTGACACGCCATTAACTATTTTCATAAATTTTATTGTTCCTTTTTTTTTTTTTTAGAAATCTTTCCGTTTCTCAACTTCTCTCCTCCTCTTAATGGAAAAATATTTCCTCTTTTGTGAGATAAAATTTTCGGTTTGTCAACCTTTCTCTATTCTTATTGATACTGAAAGTGTTTAATCTCATATCATTTCATTATTATCACTTTTTTGAAATCTTACATAAAATATAATAAATAATTCAACTTTTTCAAATTTCAAAACAATAACAATATTAAAAAATAATATTCTAATAATAATTTATTCAACTTCAATTTTCATATAAAATCATCTCATTTTATCTCATTATCTAAACTGCACCTAAATACTACCTCGTTTGTTTTCTTAGATGAAATGAGTTAAAATTAAAATTAAAAGTCGAATAAAATATTGTTAGAATATATTTTTTTAATATTATTTTTGTTTTGGTATTTGAAAAAATTGAATTATTTATTTTATTTTATGTGAGAATTTAAAAAATTATAATAATTAAATAAGATGAAATGAATTGAAAAAAATTGTAAAAATAAACTATACCTTAACAAAAGTTTAAAACGGTGCTGACAATTTTATTCCGGCATGGACATCGCGCATGTTTAACACAAGTTTATATTAATAATTAAGTTTTTTAATGTAACGACGATGGAAGCTAATATTCCTTACTCAAGAGTCAAGACATTGTAAACCCCTTTCAAAAAATAAAAAAAAAAGTCATTGTAAACCCCACGTGGGTGGCCGCTGGCTATCCCATTTGGCCATACACAGAGGCCGAGGTGGCGCAATGTACCCTGACCGAGGTTGTTTGTTGCCACCTCAATGCAAAGGTGGCAAAATCTACCCTGTTATGGGTGGCTTGCAGCTTTGAACTTCTTGGGTACTATAAATTTTTTATTTCAACTTTGTTTTAAATGTATTATAAAGAAAATGAAGTGCATATGAGCGTATTTAAAAAATAAGTTTGCTACTCATTATTTCCATAAACTATACATCACATTTTATTTATTTATTTTTATTTTATTTTATTCTTTCTTAAATTTATTGAATTATTCTACTCATCATCCATATACTACACATTTAATAAGAAAAAAATAAAAAAAAGTGTGGTGTGTGGTGTATGATGTATGAGGATGATGAATATAATTTTTCTTTAAAAGACCAGCTTTGTTAGTACTCATCATCTCCACATACCACACATCATACTTACTTTTATTTATTTTTTTTAAATTTAGTTTTATTTTTCTTAAATTAATTGAATTTTTCTACTCATCATTCATATACTACACATTTAGTAAGAGAAAAAAAAAGTGTAATATCAGATATATAGTGTGTGGAGATGATAAATATAAGTTTTCATAAAAAAAACATAGAATCTTTATATGTCATTATTTAGTTGGAGGGGGTGAAACTTACTTTGGATCACGTTTATGCTCCATGTTTTAAATGAGTGTTTTAATTTTGGGAAATTTTATAAGATTCTTTTTATGTGTATATTTTTTTAAGGCCTTGATCTGCCATTTTCCTAATTAGAAATATGTTTTAGGAATTGTTTTAAGGCTCATTATTTCTCGTCCGAGTTTTTACAATAACTAGAAAATAATTAAGAGTAATGCTAGAAAATAATTATTTGTCATCTGAGTTTTATTTTAAAAAGAGTAGGGTTTACTATTAAAAAATTAATTTTTTTATATAAATTTTATATTTATTCATTTTTTTCAAAAAGAGTACGCGACGCTTAACTACTCTATGACTGTAAATATTATTTCTCGTTTTGTAAGACAAAAATAAAAATAAAAAAGACAAAAATCCAATCGACAAAATGGGCCTCCAACACACAGCACAATACACTATATATTACATACTATATTCTCTAATATTGTAAACATTATAGGAAATATTAAAAAAGCAATAAACATTAATCTAGTTGAACTGCTGCTTCCTTTTAATTTTTTAGAATCAATATATATATAAAAAGAGTAATTCTACATATAACTATGAAGTGCATAAACGTCACGTAATCATTTTGAAAAATAGTAAGGTCCATTATGAAAAAATTAATTTTTTCATATAGGTCCCATGTTTTATTCATTTTTTTTAAAACGATTATACGGTAGTTGCATAATTTATGATTGCAAATATTTTTCATGGTATATTTTAATTTTAAATATTATAATTCAAGTCTTATAATTTAAATAATATAGATGGTATATTTTATCACCAGTTTGATAATATAATAACTTATATAAATAATCCTATCACATCTCCATAGAGTCGGGCTACTCTGCCGTCCAGAGTAGTTCGCTCAAGTTGACCGATTGTGCATTTTAGGACATAAGAAAAAGCAGCCATGATGATTATGATAATCTTGGTAAGAAGTCGAGATATGGATTAAGTTTATTGCAGTAGAACTCCAGGGAGAATGGCCGGATACGTTTCAGGCTTGTTGTACTAGTTGGTTCAAGGATTCTGACCAAATCAGCCTTTAAAAACATTTATCTTTTGACAACTTTTGTCAAGTTGGGAACTGGGAAGTGAACTAAGGGGGATGCTTAAAGGGCATAAAGCAAAAGGAAGTACATAGTGTAAATCATAAGATGTGCATATAGAAATTAAGCCAAAAAAGAAAATTTCCAAAATTCTACATGATTGTTGATGAGCATTATGAACTTGACAAGCAAACATAGAGGCACATTAGAGGTAACCAATGGACTAGAACATATCTAATAATCAACGATATTCAAGTTAATAGGCACACAAGCGGCCATGAAAACAACAAACTAGGAACAAATAAAGAGGAGGACAACTAGCTAAGCACCAAATATCAAACGACGTGTAAATTGCAATATTATGAAATTAGAAATCTAAATGAGTTCAAACAGATTGAGACCCATGTAACTATTGATAAGCAACAATCTCTCTCGCCGAAAATTAGTAATAAAAAATCCACTTTTAGACGTCCATGTGCGACTGAAAGAGAAGAAAATGAAAATATTTTAGAGTTTAGCCTATCAAAGCCAAAAAAGTAAACAAATTGGGGAGAGTAATCGGTACTTGTTTAAGAAATCAGCATAACGAGTTGATTGGCGGCTTCAACGAAGACAAATATTGAAGACAGATACAACAACAAAGGAAGGTTCTAGCTCGAGAGGATAGGGTTAGTTTTTTGTTGAATGTTATTCATCAAAATGAGAGAGATGAGGCTTATGTTGATAACAAAATATGTTATTTTGATCATAATATCAAAACAACGCCATTTTGTTTAAAGATGATTTTTTAAAAGATAACAGTTACGAATAGCAAGTATCCGCTACCCTAGTACTACTATTTGCCTTTTGTGACGATAGATTGAGGTTGCTATCCGCCTTTGGATGGATGGCCACTAGCCCTGCTCCCTACTCCCTACTCCCACATGGGTGGGGGGAGGGGAGCCCAACTCCCATGGGCTGATGTTCTGTCTGGATGCTAGGGAAAAATTGGCTCCTAGGGTCATCTGCCCACTGCCCACGGCGGTAGAGAGAGTTTCCACACAAAGAGAAATATTTGGGACTGCAGGGCCAGGTGCGATGGTGAAAGGGAGAGAGTCTGCGATGGATAGTGACCGGACGGGGCTAGGGGCAACAACGACTATGGGGCAAAACAGAGGAAGAGAGAGAGAGAGAGAGAGAGAGAGAGAGAGAGAGAGTTTGCCCAGGCCCCACTCCTAGCATCCAAATCCGTGCGGGCTTCCGCCCATACTCCGATTTTGCATGGGAGGGTGCCCTTGACTGTCTTAGGCAGGGACCGGACCAGGAGATGGGCTAAATGTAGTATCTCTTCCTTTGTTTCGCCCCACAGTCGTCGTTTGTTAGTCTCTCTTCCTCTGTTTCAAACAGACAATTATCTCTTCCTCTATTTCGATCGCTATATATCCTGCCACCCAGCCTTAGGATAGATAGCGGATTTTGTTATTCGTTTGAACAAGATAATCGTTAGGGGTGTAACCGGTCCGGTCCGGTCCGGTTTTAGATAAAATCTAGGACCGAACCGGTATGTACCGGTTTTTTATTTTTCAAAACCGATTACGCACCGGTTACCCTCATAAACCGGTACTTCCGGTTTTACCAGTTTCCAGTTCGGTCCGGTCCGGTTTTTCAGTTTTTTAAAAATATAAATTTCACAATTTGTCATTAAAAATTTGTTTATAAAAAAAAAAAATTGATTTAAAAAAAATTGTTTTATACTTTTATTAATATATTAGACTATATAATAGTATTAATATTAGACTATATAAATTAGTTATAAACTTTTAGTGATTTAGTATTAACATTTTATGTAATAATTTATAAATTATAATAAGAAATTATTTCATATATGAATATATATGTTATATATAAAATTTCACATAAAAATTTATAATTATACATTATATATAAAACTTATATATATTAATATTTAATATATATAAAATATTTTGTATAAAACTTATATATAAAAATATTATTTTTTATTTTTTTTAATCAACCGGTCCGGTCCAAAAAATTCCGGAACCGGAACCGGAACAGACCGGTTTTTACATTTTAAAAACCGGTTCCGGACCGGACCGGTTCAAAACCGGTCTGGTTCTGTCCGGTCCGGTCCGGTTTTCCGGTTTTAGTTTACACCTCTAATAATCGTATGCATATATTTAGATATGCAGATTTCATATTAAGTTGAAAAAATCTAACCCTAATGAACAATCTTATCTAGGGTAGAAATTTTGATATCCCATACATAGGGAGTATATGTGATGAATGAGATTCTACATTTTTTTGAGATGGAGAAGTTCTTATTCTTTGTAATGATTCTAATGAGCTCCATTTGTAACATTGATTAGCCATTTTGAACTATGAACCAGATGTAGTTTGGGCATTCCATAGAGCATTGCAAATGGTATCAAGTCAATCTAAACTAGAAATGTAGGACTTGAACCATTTTACTCATGATGGAATGACTCGATAAGGACATTAATAAATATTTAAGACATCTCAAATATTTGCAAGGAATGAGTTTTTTCTCTTTATAATGATTCCCGTGAGTTCTAATTATACCATTGACTATTGTTTTTGGAGTATGACCTAGATGTGGCTTTTAACTTTTCTTGAAAAGTAAAATGGCCATGTCACTACTATTACATGACTATCTAATAAAATATTAATTTTTATACAAATTTTTTGCCTTGTACTTTTGACTTGATGGGTTTATTTTTTTTTAAAAATATTTTATTAGGGAAAACACTAAATCCATTGACACATTCTACCGATGATTCTTACCGATTAAGTTTTTTATTTTTTTATTTTTTTACTTAATGATTATGTAAGTGTTTTTAAATGATGTTGTGAGTTTTTTTTTTTTTAAATGTTTAAAGATATTAAAAAAATACATGGAAAAAAAGTAAAAATAGCCTTCTCGGTGGGCAGTGTCGGGAGGCACTCTTGGTGGCTCTAGCAAAGAGTGCCTCGCGACACTACCCTTTTATTAGAAGTTGTGAAATAGTTATAAGTGTATCACTTCTCTAAAAAGGAATGAGTGGCTGATCTTTCCAACCATAGTATCAAGGTTAAACAAGATTAACAAGGAGATGGAAATGCTAGTTACTCTACAAGAGAATCTGAAACATTTCATCATACCGTGTATAACAGAGTTTGTACAAATATAAATACTCACAAGAGGCGTAAATAGGGTTGTAAGTGCTCGTTTGAACACTTAGAATATCTAATAATTTATATGAATAGTAGTGAAATAGTTTGTAAATAGTATGAAATTCTTTGAGTTAAGATTTTTTATTAAATTTTAAGAAATGAAAGAGAAAATGTAGAATAAAACTATTATAAAGTTAAAATATTATTTGAATATAATTTTTAATATAATTTTTATTTTAAAAATTGAAAAAGTTGTATTGCTTTTTGTATTTTATTTAAAAGTTTGAAAAAATTGTAATGATTAGGTAAAAAAATAAAGATTTGAAATTGAAAATTTTTTATATTTAAAAAATGTTTGGAAATAAAATATAAATAAAAATATTTGCATACACAAACAAGACCTTAGAGCACTTGCATCGGTCTCGCTAAGATGAAGGAATTTCTAAAATTTGATGAATCAGGGGTTTAAAACGATAGCATTGAATTCGGTAAACATGAAAACTCAAACTTTGAGCTACAGGAAATTTATTTTCATCTTCATATTTGAAGACTCACTATTCATAATCTATTTGATTATTTTATTACAAAATCACTTCTTTCAATTGTTATTCCCCTTTTCGCCTGTAATTTCGTTTATTTCTTCCTCTCCCTTTCTTCCATTTCTTCCTTTCCTGCGTCCCTTTCTCCCATTTCTTTCGCCCGTGAATCAGAAAAAAAAAATTCATTTCTCCCTTTCAATTTTTCCTCTCCATTTCCTCTCTTTCTCTTTCTCTCTCTCTTTCTCTCTTCCCTCTAAAGCTCAACACTACCCTCTTTCTCTATTTTTCCCTCTGTAGAAATTTAAGTTCCAAATCGCAAATCTTTGGTTCTTCACCGGGTCTTGGATTTTAGGTAACAACGGCTTTGAGGTAAATCTTTGGGATTTGTTTGGTTCCTTAATCTCTTTCTATGGTGTTTTGTTGTTCTTGTTTCTAGAAATAAAAATTTCGAAGTTTTTTTTTATGTAGTTTTGTGTTTTTATTTAACATTTGTGTAGAAAATGAAATGAAAATGACCCAGAATGGAGTGTGGTACAGAAAATGAAAAGGGGAAAAAAAAACTCACCCTCAAAGCAACAAGTAGTACTGGTCTTGGCTTACTTTCTCTGTAATAGTTTTTTTAGGGTTTTTTTCCTCTTATTACTTTGTTGATTTGGGTCTGTTATGATGAAAATGTTTGAATGGAAAAATCTCTAATAGATCTGGGTTTTTTTTTTTGTTATTTTGTTAAACATGGGTATAAACACGTGGTTTTTTTTTTCTTATTTAGCTATCTGAACTCTTTTATGCCATTATGCCTCTGTTGACAACTGGGTGGAGCACATTTGTGAACCACAAGAAGCTGGTTGTAGGGGACTTGGTTGTGTTCTTGAGAGCTGAAAATGGTGATCTTTGTATCTTTACATTTTCACATGTTTCTCTCTGTCTAACATAAACCATATACTTAATTTCATTCAGCAATAATCATATGTCAATACCAATGATTGCTCGAGAGAGAAAATGCTTGTTATTTATTTTGTGTGATGACATCAACTTGAGTTAGTTAGATTTATGGAGATATGTAGCAGACTACTAGTTTGGGTTTGAAAATTAGTTTTTGAAATGTGTTTGTTGGGTAATTAGGTTGAGAAAAAAAAATAGTTTAAGTATCAAATTAAATTATTAATATATATATATATATAGTTAGTGTAATTACAAAATATGAAAAAAAAATTAAAAATATTATTATTAAAAACATATATTTTTCATCAAAATTTGAAGATGGCTTTGATGAAGCCAATGCTAATACTCTTAGAGTATAGAACATAGAGGTAGGGTTTCAAGTATGACTTTTTTGAAAAAGTCTTATTTCAGGCGATTTTGTGCACCCATGCACACCAAAGATGACATAGAATACGGGTTAATGAAACAATGTGCATGGGTGAGGAGGGAGACAAAAGTTGCTGTTTTGAAAAGTCAAGTTGCTGTTTTGAAGTTGATAGTGATTAGATTAGTTTTCTTTTTCTTTTTTCTTTCTCATCAACTAAACAATTTTGATTCCTATAAATTCTCTTTGAAATGATCCCTGCACTAAAGTTTTGTTTAGGAGTTTGATAGAAATTTGAGGAGGAGACCAAGGAAGATGAAGAATGGTCGTAGAATGAGGGAAGAATGGCTAGAAATTTTCAATTATTTGATCTCGAAACTAAGGTGCTCGAGCAAGAGGGAGATGGAGAGATGTCGGTGGCATGGGGGTTGGAGATTTGGATGGAGACAATAATGGGATCGCGGGGCCTGTACACTTCTTTGTCGGTTTAGAGCTTCAGAGTGGGTCGGATTTCGGAATTGGAGGAAGCGTCGGGAACCATGGCGATGACACATTGCCTCCTTTTCTTTTGTAAGTTTTGATAATTCACTTGTGGTGGTTTTTTAAGTAGAGCATGGAAATGAAATCACAGAGGAAAATGCTTTGCGACAATACTCCTCGACTTCGTCCTTCTTTTTCTTATTCTTTCTTTTCTCTTTGTGTTTTTTTTTTAAATGGCATCTAACACTCAATCCACTTCAGCATTTGGTACGTGATTGGTGCCTCAAACCGCCTGTTCCTAGCTGAACTGTTTCTCAAATATAGGTTTTGAACTTTTGATGCTACTATTAAGGCCGCTAGGGTTGGATAGGTAGACAAGACATATTTAACAGACATTTTTCCAACCAGTAGTGGAAATTTTGGACTTGGAGCCCTCTATGGATAGCTGCTATTAAGGAGTAGTCTTTTTTGATAAGTAGTAGGTACATCATTGTTGATTTTTAAGGTATTTTGGAGGAGGAACAATCTAGGCATGGTGTTCCAGTATATGGAGAGGGTTTGCCACATTGAAGTGCTCTTAGATAGACAATCACACATTACAATCAAGACTAGCACACATTAATAATCTATGGAATTTTAAACGGTAATGCTAAATATAATTATGGAGTGTGCAAGCGCCGTGTAATCCTTTTGAAAAAGAGTGGTCCATTATTAAAAAATTAATTTTTTTTCTTCATGTGAGTTTCGTATTTACTAATTTTTTTTTTAAAGAACTGCTCAATACTTGCACACTCTATGATTACAAATATCATTTTTCAATATCATATTACAATTACAATCAAGAATAGCACAAATTAACAATGCAATATAACTTAATAATTCATCCTAGGTTCCTATAACATATGATTGTTAAAAGTAATGAAGAATGAAAGAACAAAATATAAATATTTAAATTCATTATTGTTAAAATATTAAATGGGATGTAAAGTGTTTTGAAAGGTGTATTGTTGATATAAAAAAACAGCTATCTAAGCAAAACTTTGGTTAATCAAACATGAATGTTAAGTTCAATTTGCGAATTTGACTTACATTTACTAAACAACTTATGGATGTGTTATGTTTGCAAATGAATAGACAAGATCGATTAGAGAACCACTTATCGACACCCTAAATACATTATTGATATGAAATTTTTCCACATCTATTGGTACTCAAAAGTATTTATATTTTATTTTTTTAAAATTACAATAAGTCCCATAATAATTGATATATTTACAACTTGTATTTAAGTGGGATTTGCTTATAAAAAAGAAAAGACAAAAAGAAAAAAAAAGTGGGATTTGATCGATCTAGCCATTTAGGCGGACAACTAAATAATTTAACTATTTAAGTTCGTTACTTGCAAAGTTCTTTTTTCTGCCCAACATATTACTAAGCCTTACAATAATGAAAAAAAATAAGGTTTCGTTTGGACAGTTAGATGATATAGTTTTATATAAATTAAATAAAATATTATTAAAATATTAATTTTTTTAATATTATTATTATTTTGAGATTTGAAAAAGTTAAATTATTTATTATATTTTGTATATAAATTTAGAAAAATTGTAACGATAAGATAAGATAAGTTAAGAGTGTTTCTGTATCTAAACGGCACATAAGAGTCTTGTTTGTCAATACAATAGACAACCGTACTTAAGGATTCTCAAATTTTTTTTTCAAACATTATTTAAATATAAAATACTTTTCAATTTTAAATTTTCAAATTTTTTATTTAATCATTATAACTTCATCAAACTTTTAAATAAAAATAATATTACTTTTTTAAATTTTAAAATAAAAATAATATTAAATTATAATTTTATAATATTTTTATTCAATTTTTTCTCCATATTTTTTAAAATTTAATAAAATATTCTAACTCAAATTATTTTACTACTATTTATAAATATATTATTCTAATTATTTAAAGAAGACTTAAGGCCCTGCTTAGATAGTGAGATGAAATGAAATAATTTTATATGAGTTGAATAAAATATTATTAGAATATTATTTAAAAAAATTTAATTATTTATTATATTTTATATAAAAATTTTAAAAAATTATAATAATGAGATAGAAATACTTCCGTGGTTGTTGCTCTTAGAGTGGCTTATCGTAGAAGAGTAATGTTACGTACAGTCGTGGAATGCGTAAATGCCGTGCAGTCGTTTTGAAAAAGAATGAGATTTATTATTAAAAAATTAATTTCTTTTCATATGAATCTCATATTTATTTATTTATTTTTTAAATAATTATACGATATTTACACACTCCCAGCTGCAACAAGAATTATTTCTCACAGTAGAATAGCCACTCGAAAGCCATATTCCCTTGACTTCCAATTTTTTAATCTGTCAGCAGCAATGGCGGTCTCGTGGAGGCCAACTTTGCCTCTGATTCTGTATAGGAGTTGGTTGTGGATTTTTCTGTACCTACCTTATTTATAAATATTCCTCCACTAGAAGTATAGGGTTTATCGATAAAATTGATACCGTCCAGTTCTAAAATCAAATCTTCGCTCTCGTCGTTTACGAAGAGTGGATCACGATTCCTTCGTCCAAAGTTCAACAAGCCACCGGAAGACGACCCGGAGGACTTGAAGGTGATGATAGGCGCCAATTTGCTCTTGCTGGGTTCAGAAGCTGTCTTTCTCAACTTTTATTTCAGAGACTATTACATGTCAAATGCTTTCGGGTAATAGTAATACCCTCGGCGATAAGATTTGGAATGGTCTCTGATTTTTTTTTTTGAAAGTAAAATTGATTTTTTTGATGATGCAGTCGAAGCCCGACACGCTGCTAGTCTTGGGAGATGTTTCTGTAAAAGGTTCTGAGTTGACGAGAACTCAATATGTATCTGTGCTCCATCAGTTTCACGGACTGTTAGGCCCATTTCTTAGACCTTGGACAATGCAGCGGGGTTGAATGTGAAATCGTTCAATTGGGTCGCTGGCAACTTCCCGGGATTGGACTCGGCCGGTTGTGGTGCCTTTGAAATCACGGTTGTGGTGCCTTTGAAATCATTAAAATCAGGCTTCATCTCGCTTAATTCTGTGGCTTACTTTGTGGCAGGAATAATCTCCGGTTTGGCGTTGAGAAAGTAATACAGAGAGAAAGTGTGGATTTATAAATGGAAGCGGAAGGCGCTACTGATGCAATGAATGAGTTTGGGGAAATCAGACAGACAGTCCATAACTTTGGTTAGAAAGCAAATACTATTTCATCTGGGTCTGTTCCTGTTCTCCTACTTCTTCCCTTTACACAGGACAACAGGTGGCAGCTGTAGTCGGGTTCATGCTTTTACGAGAGAGTTCCATTACGCTGGATGGCAGGTTGGTGAAATTCTTTTTTTCACATTGGATTATCGTTTATCATGGGAGTTTGGTGGGAAGAATTTATGATCGTGTTTATGTAATCAGCCTGTTTTTGCAATGAATCTCTATGGAAATTTCCCTTTCAGTTTGGTGTTAAGCTTAGAGCTAGATGTCGAACGCACTCTCCTATGGTTTAGTAACAAGAACTAAGACTGTTGTCCACTCTATTTCATTGATCATTATCACCTCTAAAAAAACTCAAAGTTGTAGAGGATAGTGTGAAGTGATTTTCCATTATAGACAGGAACTCCACCGTACCTATATGAAATGATTTACATTACTTTCGTATCCGTGCTCATTTTTGCAGCAGAAGTAGTGATATTGTGACATGCGTTTGCTGTGGTATTCATTCACTGTGTCCTTCACTTGGTTACAAGCACTTATACTAGTAGAAGTTCTCTTTACTTTATTCTCAATTTTATCTCCAGGGGGCTTGTGGGGATTGGGCCATACAAGTTATCGCACACTCTCCCACCAAATGTTACCGAATACATTTTTCAGGCTCTTAAACCAAGGTAACTACATGCTGTTTTAATTTTAGGTATATGCCCTTAATTCATAAGGGGAGTATTTGCCAACTCTCATTCTTTCTCATATCCATCTTTTTGTGGAGGAAAATGATAAACATACAACTAGTCTATAATTATTTGACAACTCTATTTAAAATGAAGGATAAACCTATATTCAGTATCCATTCCTACCACTTGCCCCTTACGTGGGGCAAATGTCCATCCAACACCACCTTTGAAGTTGGTAATTATTATAAGTTGGTAATTATTGTTGGCTTATTCTAATGGCAAAACTTGGTCCAATTGGATTGTAATTAGTTTGGTTAGATATGTTCGGAATCTTTCAGTTGTGGTATTTACTAAGGTTACTCTACTAGCCATGACCTATGCAAGAATAGCCCCTCCATTTCAACTGTCAATTTCAGAAAGTTTGAGGGCTTCAAGATGATGGCCAAAATCTTTTCTCATCATGTAAATTGTTGCAAATCATTTTAGCAGTGCTTTTTCGTGCTGATTGCATATACTTAGAGCACCTGCAAAATACAAAATGAAACGGACTTTTGCCTTTTACTTAAGGCAATACTGAATCAAATCAGAGGAAATTGCTTATAATTTGTATCTGCATCTCATTCAGTTTGAGTTCTTCAGGTTCAGTTTCAAGCAATGAACTGAAATGGCTACAACTTAGTGTTACAGCAGTTATTGATCATAAGCGGGTACCTCAATTTCAAACGGAGATGAAAACCGGGTACTCTTCATCACCTACAACCAAGAAATGTAGTCCTGGCTCAATCACCATCAAGCCATCTTCATTGGCTCTGGATAGGTGTTCACAGGGACTTAACACAAATCCAACTTCAGCACTTTCCCCAGCATTTAGCTTTACACTCTGGAAACCAACTAGCTGTTTAACTGGACTCCCATTGCTAGGTTTTTCCTTCCTTGTAAATAGCAATACTGGATGCTTTCCGGCCATCTTTCCATTATTTTTTATGCCAATGGTGACCGAGAACTTCTTCCTCTCACAGAGTTTCTTCCCCAGCTCTGAAACCAGCTTGGCTTCTGGGGTCTGTGTAGCCTTTGAAGGTTGATTCAACTGGAAATGAAACTTGCTTTGTCTAACAGACGAGAAGTTGTAAGCATAGTTTGAGTAGCTGAGGCCATAACCGAACTCAAACACCTTTTCACCTTTGTAGAAACGGTATGTACGCCCAGGATAGCCTGATGATGGTTCCGACCTCATCCTCATGTCTGTCATTGGTATTTTTACGAACTCTTCAGGATACCACGTCACTGGCAATCTTCCTCCTGCATGCAAAAATGAAGTATAATATTATCAAACCTGTGCTTAAACGAAATAAACAGTTCCTGTTCTCTCTCTCTCTCTCTCTCTCTCTCTTTTAGTTGCAAAATTTATTTATGAGCCAAGTGTAAATTGCCCACCTGGGTTATGGTCACCAAAGATAATTTCTGCAAGAGCAGTTCCTCCAGACTCGCCTGGATAACCAGCCCACAGGATGCTTCCGATTTTTTTGTCACGCTTGGCTGAAGATATATCAACTGGACCTCCAGAAAGAAGAACCAGAACAACAGGTTTCTTGGCTGCTCTTGCAACATTGGTGATAAGTTCCTGTTGTTTTCCAGGAAGCACTAAATGCAGGCGATCATGGGACTCCCTCTCTTGAGTTTGGTCCAGTCCCATAATCAAAACCACATAATTCACCCCCTTGGCTATTTTGACTGCTTCTTCAATTGCAGCTGAAGAACAGTTCACTGCATTGCAACCCGGGTGGTGGATTACGTTTTTGACGTATCTCTGCAATCCTTCCAGCGGGGTAACAG
This sequence comes from Juglans mandshurica, assembly GCA_022457165.1. Taxonomy (NCBI): domain Eukaryota; kingdom Viridiplantae; phylum Streptophyta; class Magnoliopsida; order Fagales; family Juglandaceae; genus Juglans; species Juglans mandshurica. The sequence continues at coordinate 3,098,877 of CM039629.1, read as the reverse complement.
ATTTGCATGGAAGCCCTGCATAGTTTCCCAGAAGTGTTTTAGAAGAATCTGCATTGGGGCCTATTACAGCAAGGGACAAGGTGGTTGTTTGTGACAGTGGGAGCAGTCTGTCAGAGTTCTTTAACAGGACAATGCCATTTCGAGCGGCTTCAAGGGCTAGATCCTGGTGCTCTATGCTACAAACTTTGTCTGGACCGATGTTGCCATAAGGCTGCTGAACCGGATTGCCATCAAACAATCCTAGCCTCATTCTGACAGAGAAAATGTTGCGAATCGCTCTGTCTATTTCAGATACACGTAATTTTTTCTGCTCTACAGCTTTCTGAGTGTGTTTCTTCAAGTAGGATCCACAATCCACATCCATACCTGAAAATAATGTTCACAGTACAGATAGGCAACCGTTAAAAATTGACTACTTCACTGAGTGTCTGTGTTTTTTTTTTGTTGAGAAGTACTTGTTACATATAGATATTTACTTGGTAACTTTACATAATGTTTTAGATTTACTTTGCAATAAAAAAAAATTACAATATATTACGTTAAGCCACGATTATAAACTTCCTTTTATAAAATTTCTATTTAGATCTAATAATTTTTTTATTTATTGCTTTTCTTGGCTGGTCTAATGGTATTTCGAATTTGTCTGTACCTCGTTTGTTTTCAGAAAATATCTCATCTCATCTAATCATTATAATTTTTCCAACTTTCAATACAAAATAAAATAAACAATTTAACTTTTTCAAATCTCAAAATAAAAATAATATTAAAAAATATATTCTAATAATATTTTATTCAACTTTTTAACTTTAATCTTAATTCATTTCATCTCATCTCATCTCTGAAAACAAACGAGTCATTACATTACCCCCACTTACACGGGATAATTGCCTTTGATTCTAGAATCAATAACCATCAAGTGGCCGTCACTGTTAGTCCATCTTAGACTCCCAGCAGCCGCCCCTTTAGATGGACTTTATAGTTTGAGTGATGATAGGAACAATTTTTATACAATTTTTCTAGGTGATATTATCATATAATAAAAAGCTTAATTTTATTATTCTATTATTATATGGTAGTAGAATAATGAATAGAAGAATTAAATTAATTTAAAAAGAATAAACTCAAAAAAAGGATTAAAAATAAGATTAAAAAATTTAAAAATTTTAAAAAAATATGGTGTGTGGAGGTTGCGTAGTATAAATCATAAAAAAAAAAAAGAAAAAAAAAACTTACCTACAAAGAAGTTGAGAATAAAGAGACGAATAATATGTGCAGGAAATAGCATAAATTATACTTTCAAATATGTTAATATTTTTAAAAGGAATTCCCACCATACCAGCATTGAGGACATCTACAACTGCATCTTCTGGTGTTTTAGCATATCCTTGATTTTCATAGATGATAGAGACCGCATCACAATCTGAGGTGATATATCTGATCATTTCCAACAGAAAAGAAAAAGAAAAAGCAAATTTTAGTCTGCAAAAAGCATGTATGTCCCCTTTCTCACGAGAAAGCTGTAATGGTTTATGCATATAATTTTTTTTTTTTTACTTTACCCCTGGAAACCCCATTGTCCTCTAGCAGTTTTGGATAAAAGATTATAATCTGCACAGCTTGGGACCCCATTGACACGGTTGTAAGCACACATTATCCCACTGGCTCGACCTTCTTGTATGCAACTCTCAAATGGAGGTTGATATGTGTCTGCTAAGTCTTGCTGCGTGACCTGAAACGTATAGAAGACGATGATGACGTGATAGAAATTTAATCTGTAAAATTATATTTTACAAATTAAATTCTAACATTGGTTTGTAAATAAAATAACTTTCAGCAGATCCACTCTTTAAAGTTTCTTGAACAGTAAGAAAAGGGGGAGTGTTGGTGGGAATTAAATTCCTTTCATCAATAAATATTATTTTGAAGACGACAGTTTCAGAGAAATTAATTAATTTTCTTGTTGGTGGACTTGTCTCCTTTCAATACTCAGCAAAATTGACCAAAGCTTTACCAAGATCAGAAGTTTTGTTTAATAAGATCAAGAGTAAGTCCTAAGCATCGTGTTCTTCCTCCAAAATGATCTTTCTTATAGATCAGAAGTCTCTTTTAAATTGAAAGACACGTTTAATCTGAAATTGGTTTCTATATATTTCCTAACTGAAAAGAAAAAATCATTGCTGTAATCAACTGAGCATTGGAGACCCATAAATAAATACAAAAAAGTGGTATGAATCCAGAACACACCAGAATCCCAAAAAAAGAAAAAAGGAAAAAATGGTCCAGTCCACTAGCTTGACTTATTAGCCTTATATGGTATATCTATGAAAAATGCAGTACTCGAAACAAGGAGTAATCTTTGAATTATATTTATTATGTTCCAAAGAGGCAAGATAAATAAATAAATAAATCATAAAAGAAAGCAAACAAAAACATGAGTTCCTGCAAATTAAATTAAATATGAGGGACTTTGAAGTTGGAGATTTACTCGAGCATCGAAAACAAATCGGTTCACGCCCTTCCAGTCGTCCAAATCGTAAGCTGTAAAATGCTTGCAGCAAGCCGAAGCTTTAAGATGATGCCCGTCCTCGAGCTTCCCACCCTCGTAGGAATCTCCCTGTACGCCTCTCACATATGCCACTGCATATTTTCCTGTGACTAACGGATCCTCTCCAGGTGTTTCTTGCCCTCTTCCCCATCTTGGGTCCCTGAATATATTTATGTTTGGAGCCCAAAACGTCATGCCCTTTGCTTGCCCAGCATTGTACACTGCTCTGGCTTCTGTCCCAATCGCCTTAGATTCCAAATATCCACAGATAATGATCAAAAAACATTGTCCGTAATTAATTGTAAGTATAAGTGCACGAGAACTCAGACTCACCTGGCCGATGCGATACCAGAGATGGGCATCGAAGGAAGCAGCAGTAAGAATGACTTGAGGGAAGCTTGTGGCAGCCGGGATTGTGCCATTGAAAGTGATGCCAAGTCCGGCGTTGGCGACGCCGTGTAAAGCCTCGGACCACCACTCGTAGCCGGGGATGCCGAGCCGGGGGATCGGAGGCGCCGAGTTAACGAGCTGAGAGATTTTCTCATCCAATGTGAGGCGGGAGACAAGGTCCCGGACTCTTTCTGTGATGGGTAGTGAGGTTTTGCAGAAAGTATAGGACTTCGTTGATGGGTTGGACGAATCACAGGAAAACGGAGGCTGAGTTGATTCGCCACAATGAACGAGCAGTAGAAGAAGGAAGAGAGGGGTTATGAAGGAGATCAGGCTTTGAAGAGACCCCATTCTGTGTAGGTTGGTTTGCTGAGATGAAGAAATGAACGCAGAAGAGGGACCAAAGTTAAAGCTGCAAAGGTCAGTGAGAAAGTAGAGTGAGCGAGGTTGATCGTTGAGGTTTAGGTTGAGCGACAAACTTGTCCTATTGCCTTTTATTGTACATGTTGTATGCTCTACGACAAAGCTGTCCCATGTCAACTGGAACTGAAATATAGGGGGTGTATCCGGTTTGGTCAGTTTTTTGACAAAATTTAAATATGTATCGATTTTTCAGTTTCAAAAATCAATTATGTATAGGTTATCTTTCTAAATTATTACTTCCGGTTTTATTGATTTTGGTATAATTTGATCCGGTTTTTTAATTTTAATAATAGTATTATGACATAAAATATAATATACATTAGTATGCTAATGTATACTAATTAATTAAAGTAAAATTTAATTAATATACTGATGTATTATGCATTTATTAAAAGGTATATGTTGAGAATTTACTAGGCCATAAAATGTTATTAATATATATTTTATGTTTAAAACATATGATTAAATAAAATTTCATGTTTAAGATTAAAATTTTATGTTATAAATTTTAACAACCTTATGGATAATGCTACTCATTCCGTTCAATCATCCCATTTGCCTTTCCCATTTGATGTGGCCTACACGTTTGACAACTTTTAAATTTTTTAATCCCACGTTGCTTCCCAGCCCATCCCATCTCCTTCTCTTCCCATTAAACACTTCATTTAATTTTTTTTTTAAGCACATCCCCATCCAGTTCGCCGTCCCCAACCCCACAAGTTCGACTCCATTCCCTCCCTCGACTTCGCAGGCAAAAAGAATCTCCGCTTAACCGTCACGCCAACTGCTCCCCAAGGATGTGAAGACCCACTCCGTTGCACCACCCTCTGCAAGCACCGCCTATAGACCACCGTAAACCACTCGGTTAGGCCCCTGTTCTTGCTCCTCAAAACAGAGCAGTCCCGCACGACTCCCACTGCCGTGAACGGTTAATGATTTTTTCCTAAATTTGATAGTTCTTGCTTGGAGAAGAATCAACAGAATGACTAATAGCATAAAAAGGTTCCAAACATAAAGGAAAAACTTAATACACCTTGATCTTTATTTGTCTGGAACCCTTTCCCTTTCTGTCAAAGTTGTCAATTACAATGGTAAATGTATTGTTCCCTTGTGCATACAATAGCCCATTTTGGCCTCTGTTGTACCCAGTAGACATTAAAACTAATGTAAAGGTTTTGCAAGGACTCCCAGATCTTCATTTTTGCATTCTCCTTCAGCTACGAATATCCGCAAATACTCAGGAACAGTAGCGACATCAATAATAACGAACGAGCCCAACACACAGCTTTCATCAGCCGTATACCCATCCCTCCTCATCTTCAAAGGGGTTGGGGAGGAAATAAAAAGTGGGACTGGGGGGCGAAGGTGATGGGATTGGGGAGGGCGAACTCGATGGGGTTGGGGAGGAGAAAAAAATACGTGGGGTTGCGGGGCGAAGTCGATGAGCGATGGGGCTGGGGAGAAGGAGACCAAGGTCCGTAACGGGGGGATGTGTTTCAGCTTTGCAACGTGGGATAAAAAAAATTTAAAAGCTGTCAAACATGTAGGGAACACGTCTAACGAGAAGAGAAAACGGGATGATTGAGCGGGGTGAGTAGCATTATTATAATTTATATTATTATATATATTATATATAAATTATATATAATATAAAAGTTATTATATATAAAAATTATATATAATATTAAAAACATTAATTTAAAAATATAATATAGTGAACCGGTCTGGTCTGATCCTAAAAAGCATAGAACTGAGACCGGACTGATATTGACCAATTTTGGAACTAAGGGAATGGGTCCAAAACTAGACCCATTCCACCGGTTTGGGCCGGTTTCCCTTTTACACCCCCACTGAAATATACAAATTAAACATGACCTGAGAAACATTCAAAAGCATGGATTAGTGACTTTTGAAACCCTCGGGCCACGACACATAAAATAAAGGAGAAATGCTACTATTGGTTGTGCTGTCACGTGATTTATTAAAAAAAATTAAAAGTTAAAAACACAAACATACAAGGTGTTGGATGGTCTTAGACCTCTCTCAACCTCAAAAGTTAGCTCAATAGGTGATATTTTCCCTACACTTATAAACTGACTACCAGCCCCTTCCACAACCGATGTGGGACTATCCCAACAATGAGCAGTGACAACCTATTTCTTCCACAAACTGTTGGGCCTGAAACTGTTGGTAATAATGAGTTCTGATACCAGTGTTTGGTGGTTTTGGGCCTCTCTCAACCTCAAAAGCTAGCTCAAGATGTGAGGTTTTCCCTCACACTTATAAACTGACCACCAGCACCAGCCCCTTCTACAACCGATGTGGGACAATCCCAACAATCTCCCCCTCACACATTGGCCCTGGGTCGGAGCAGCGACAACTCGTTTCTCCCATAGACTGTTGGGTCTGAGATTGTTGGTAAATCTGGGCTCTGATACCAGTGTTAGGTGGTCTTGGGTCTCTCTCAATCTCAAAAGCTAGCTCAAGAGGTGAGACTTTTCCTCACACTTATAAACTGACTACCAGTCTATTCCACAACCTATGTGGGACAACCCCAACACAAGGGATAGAGAAAATCTAGGGTTTCTGTATTTTTCTCTTTGTATTTCTTAATGTCATTTTGTTTTGAATATATATATTTTTATTTTTTTTAATAAACCATGTGGCACCATGGTGGTGCCACGTAAATGAGGTAAAGTGAGCGATATAACTAGAGTGGCATAATATCAATTCTCAAAATACAGAATTGCATGCATTTATGTTTTGAATCCAAGGAAAGCAGTGTGTTGTTTGGACTGATTGGTGAACAAGCCTTTCAGGTGCATCGGATACAAGCCATCTTTACTTCGGCCTTGTAGAAGAACTTGATTAGTTTGATTTTCCTTCATAAAGAATGTACTAGCTGTTAGAATAAAATGACAAGTATTATCAGAACATAATTTTTGTATAGATATAAGATTGGCAAAGGCTTATGGGTATTAAAGGTCTTATGTAAATGTGAACCATTAGAGAGGAGAGTTGAAGAACCAATGTTTTGAATGGGAAGAGATGAGCAATTTCCCACTATCACAGTGTCTTGTCCTGGGAATGGTTGCTTGATGCTGAGATTGTCTAGTGGTGTTGTTATGTGATTGTTGGCAGCACTGTCGACATACCAAGTCTGATCATCATTTTTAAGTACCATTTGTTTGAACTACCATGGTTGCAAGTTGAGTGGGAGGGTGACACCCTTAGTAGCTAAAATCCATTTGATGATAGCTAGTGGGAGGGCTTGATGATCGGTCTTCCCACAGATTTGGTAGGGTACACGACCTGGGTTTCTGAAGCTAGTGGCGGATTTAGGTTGCTGAGAATAATCTATTTGCTTAGAACGAGGTTGCTGTTGTTGTTTGGGATAGAAAGACTTGAAGGAATTATGAGGTTTTTTTTTTCTTAGAAGGATAGGATTTGCCTAGCTTATTGGAAACATGACAAGATGGTTGCTTTCAGGTGGAATGGTGTAGCAATGTATGATGGCAGTAAGAGGTACAAGGCCAGACTTGTTGTAAAAGGCTTTCAGCAGAAATAGGGTATTGATTACTCTGAGATCTTTTTGCCTGTGGTAAAGATCACAACCATCAGGTTAGTTTTGGTTATGGTTGCTACTGAAGATCTATTTCTTGAGCAGTTAGATATGAAGACAGTTTTTCTTCATGGAGATCTTGAAGAAGACATCTACATGCATCAACCTGAGGGGTTTGTGGTACAGGGAAAAGAATGTTCAGTTTGCAGACTAAAGAAGAGCTTGTATGGCCTGAAACAAGCTCCTAGACAGTGGTACAAGAAATTTGACAATTTCATGTGCAATGCAGGGTACATCAGATGTCAGGCAGATCACTGCTACTATGTCAGGCAGTTTGACAATTCATACATTATTTTGTTGCTATATGTGGATGACATGCTTATGGCTAATATTGATGGAATCAATAATATAAAGAAGCAGATGTCAGAGCATTTTACAATGAAGGATTTGGGAGTTCAAAGCAAATCCTTGGCATGAGAATTGTCAAAGTCAGAGGCACATTGAGACTCTCACAGGCTGAGTATGTGAAAAAGGTACTCAACAGGTTCAATATGGACAAGGCCAAGTCAGTTGGCACACCCTTGGGTAGTCACTTTAGACTCAGGGTGAGTTTGGATGTTGAAGTGAGTTGAGTTGAGTTAATAAAATATTGTTAGAATATTATTTTTAATATTATTATTATTTTGAAATTTGAAAAAGTTGAATTGTTTATTATATTTTATATTGAGATTTGAAAAAGTTGTAATGATGAGTTGAGATGAGTTGAGAAGAATTTATTATCCAAACGAAGCCTCAGTAAGGATCAGGCACCAAAGTCAAAAGAGGAACAAGACTATATGAGTAAGATTTCTTATGCCTCAGCTATTGGTTCACTTATGTATGCTATGGTTTGCACTAGGCCAGATATTGCCCATGTAGTGGGAGTTGTAAGTAGATATATGAATAACCCTGGAAAACAACATTGGAAAGCAATGAAGTGGATTTTGAGGTACCTAAAAAACTCCTCAGAAACGTGCTTGTGTTTCTCAAGAGAGGGCTTAGGGGTGCAGAGCTATGTTGATGCTGATTTAGCTGGAGATACTGATAGCAGAAAAATTACCACATGGTTTGTTTACACTCTGGGTGGTACTGTAGTTCATGGGGTTCCACAATCTACAGAAGACAGTTTCTTTGTCTACTACAGAAGCTGAGTATATTACAGTTTCAGAAGTTGCAAAGGAGATGGTTTGGATACAAGGCTTCTTGGAGGAATTGGGTAAAAAGAATCAGAAGGGCACCCTCTACAGTGACAATCAGAGTGCCATATTCCTTGCCAAGAATCCAGTGTTTCATTCCAAGACTAAGCACATTCAGATCATGTATCACTTTATACGATCATTGTTAGATGACGGACAATTGTTACTTGAGAAAATTTGTGGAAGTAAGAACCCTGCTGATATGTTGACAAAGGGTGTTACACTTGAGAAACTGAAGTTGTGCGCAACTTCAGTTGGTCTTCTAGCATGAAAATAGGGGCAATGAGTTGCAGAGGTGGAGGATATCATGTTTGAGATAGAGGGCGATACTGTGAGTGTTCTAATCTCCAAGTGGGAGAATTGTTGAGTATTGTGGAGTCTGGTCCACACAGCTCGCGCGGAGTCTCTAGCTGCTCGAGCGAAGACAAGTCAGAGAGTTCACTCAAGACAGCTTGACAGACCGCTCGAGCAAATGCAAGTCATAGAGTTCGTTCGACACCGCTCGAGTAAAGGGAAGTCAAAGAGTTCGCTTGAAGAGCCGCTAGAGACATGGCTCGAGCGATTATGAGAAACATGTTTGCTCGATGCGGGCTCGACACGCCGCTCGAGCGAACATGACTATTTTTGAAGTTTTTTAGAGTTTCTGCCACATGATGTATTTAAATGAATTGTTTTTTACTTGTGATGTATCAAAGTAGTGAACAGTAGCCGCCCCATACTATTGTATTGTGATTCTTCAAGAAATACAAATCCTCTGCAGCTCTTATGGACGTAGGCAATTTGCCAAACCACGTAAATACTGTGTCGTGTGTGATTGCTTATTTTTCGTGTTTACTTTTACTTAATTGTCATCGTTTTCACAACAATATATACAATTGAAATTACCAGATATAGTTATAGGATATACAAGATCTGCACATTCTATTTAAGAAAAAGTGAGATATATTATTAAAAAAATAATTTTTTCATATGAGTATCAAATTTACCTACATTTTTTAAAATAAGTATTTAAAACTTTACACTATAAAACTATAAATATCATTTCTCAATAAAATTATGTGCGTCTATGTATAAATATATATAATAAAAATTGTACAATCTCATGATCATGTAATCTTTTTATACCTTATGATTTGACACAATATTATATATCCTTTTACGTTTTTTTTTATCAATAAAGTTGATTTTCCATCCATTGAACCTTTGATCTCCAAGCCAGATCAGGAGGTAATTGGTGAATGAAAATGAGGATAAACTCAAATTGAAAATCTTAAATATTACTTCACTGTTTTCATTTGCAGTGTAGCACAAATTTCTAAAATTATTTCCGTACTTGAAGCTATATATAATGTTAAAAAATATTCTAATTGTCATAAATTAATATATATTTTAATAATAAACATTATGGATGGCTCATCAGGTCTTTATATATGAATGTAAGAGCAATTTTAGGGTTTTGAACTTAACCTAGCTAGCTAGTTAGCTGCTTACTATTTAGGAAAATACTACTTTGTCTCACGATTTTTGTTTCTCATTTTTACTGTTTATATATTTTTAAAATTTTTTTATTTAATGATTAAAAAATTAATTATTAAAAAATTTAAATATTTTTTAAAAAAATATTTAAAAACAACATTACACTCACATATGCCCAGCAGTAAACGCTGGACGGCCTCTATGCCCTGTATATTAATTAAGGAGATATATATACTTCCCAAACCCTCACATTCAGAATTAATAATTATAATCCTTTCCTAAAAAAGAAAATAATAATTACAAACTCATGCATGGCCCACCCACTGTACGTATTAATAATTTCGAAAAGGAAAATATTACTATGTCTACTCTATTTGGTATTTTTATTTGACCGTTAGTTTTTTTTATTTTTTTATTTAGTGATTAAGAAAATGATTTTAAATGTATTAATATATTTTTTTTATTTTTTAAATATATTGAAATATATTAAAAAAATGAAAAAAAAATTATTTTATACTCAACGGTAAGGCCAAGATGGAATGACAGAGTAGCCCCACCCTTTAGAAGATACTTTCTGTCCTGAGATTGAGTCCCAATAATGTAATAATTAAGTAAATATATTTTTTAATAATATCGTAAATGTTTTTAAAATATTCAAAGAAATTAAAAAAAATGTATTGTCGGTGACCTTTCTCTTGCTACACCCGGTAGGGTGCAGTAGTGTCCTGCTAATTATACCTACTATTTTCTTCTATTACACTCCATGTGGACTGCAGCACTCTGTGTTCTCGATGCCCTAGCTCTTTGAGCATGAGCTATCAAAAATGGGGACCCATTATCTCACGCGCGCACAAAAAAGGTCCCTATATATAAACTGTTTGTAACTTTGGTATCACCATTGTAATTAACCTATTATTGGAGGGATGGTCGACATTAGATCGGATAAAAATGAGTAAGGCCTAAAGGTGTAATTGGTCCGGTTTGATCCAATTTTTGACAAATTTTAGGATTGAACCGGTATACACTGATTTTACATTTTTAGAACCGATACCGCACTGGTTATCCTCCTAAACCGGTACTTCTGATTTTACCGGTTCCGATCCGATTCAATCCAATTTTTCGATTTTAATCAAGTACCAATTTGTCATAAAAAAATATGTTATAAAAAAACTGCTATAAAAAAATCTGTTGTATAAAAAAAAATTTGTTGTATAAAAAAATCTGTTGTAAATAAAATCTGCTATAAAAAAAATATGTTGTATAAAAAATCTGCTATAAAAACAGAAAATGAAAATATGTTGTAAAAATACAAAAAATCTGTTTTGACCAGTTTTAAAACAAGAGGAACTGGTCCAGAATCGGATCGAACGAGCCAGTACGGTCCTGATCGGGCCAGTTTTCTGGTTACTTTTTAGAGCCTTAGCCTAGACTGATGACCATCATCAAAAGTCGAAGAGAAAAAAAGGAAAATGCAAGACAAGATAAGAGTTGATCAAGCAAAGAAAGTAAAGTCAGGCACATAAAGAAGAAAGGTGAAAGAGACATAAAGTTGATATCTCACCAATTACACTTAGAAGGCTTCAATAAAAGGGATTTTCCTACCAAATACAAAAGGGCTCTCAGAATTTTTTTCTACTTTCACCATGGACTTCAGAGATGATATCTTTTTCCTCTTGGCAAGAGAGTTATTGATCTTATCTACTGTGAAATACGAGATTATGAGGGACTATACAAAGGGAAAAGCTTCTAGACGGATGGGTTTAAAATCCAATTTTTGCACCCAGTCAATAGATGAACAACACGTAAGTACTTCAGAAAAAGCTTAGCTGAACCCGCATCCACCCCATTCCTCCTCTTTTCTTCTGAATCCATCTCCCTCCCTTTGAATCTCTCTCCATCCCCCATCTCTGCACGCAAGCTTTTCTCAGAAAAATCACCTCCTCCATGACGAACCAGACTCATGACGGAATGCCCACCATGACTCACAACGGAAGCCCCACTCGACGCGACGCCCACTCACCTGTTATGTGTTTGGAGGATCTACACAGTTTAATTGAAAGTTGCACGGAATCACTTACAATGATGTCATTGGTTTTGTTCGATGGGATCCTGGATCTGGATATTTTATTAATTCTTTAACTTTTTCTTGTTTTTTTCCCTCCATGACTAATTTCCGGAGATAAAGCTACTCTGAAATGATAAACTTTGTTTACATTTCAAGTTGGTGGCAGCATTCAGCAAATCTGGCAAGTTATGAGCATAAGGATGCTCATGAGTTTTTCATTTTAGTCTTAGATGGGATCCAGAGAAAGAGGGCAAATCATGGAACCAAAGTAGAGCAAATTAAAATTAGACATCTATTAGGTTTATGTAATTCCCAAGAAAAAGGAGGCTTGTTTGGTTCTTAGTCATGTAGTATCTACAACTGAGAGTTTGGATGGGATGTATCCTATTAAATGAATGAACATACAAGTTTTCGGACATAAACAAAAAAGTTCCTTGAACTTTTTGAAGTAGTGCAACGAAAATGTGGGTATAATTTAAGAAGGATAGTTTTGTTTTGGTTCTTAGTGGTTATGCCTCTTATATAAATCATTAATATTTTTTACAGATAATGGAGAATTGCCAATGTATCGCTCATAGGGTATTCTCTGGGCTCCTAAGATCAGATGTCACATGCATGACCTGTGGATTCACTTCAACTATCTTTGACCCCTGTGTGGACGTCTCACGTGACCTGGACACAAGCAATTTCCCTCCAACAAATATAGCTAACAAGCCTATCAAACTGGACGGAAACAGTAGCATGTATACTCTTCTTGGTTGTTTAGATTTGTTCACAAGGCAGGAGAAGCTGGGATCAGACCCGAAACTTTACTGTCGAAACTGTCAAGAAAGGCAAGACTCCGTGAAGCAAATGTCCATAAAGAGTCTCCCATTGGTGTGAGTCGTGGTGGGCGTTGCGTCGAGTGGGGTTTCTGTCGTGAGTTGTGGTGGACGTTTCTGAGAAAACCTTGCGTGCAAAGATGGGGGAGGGGGAGAGATTCGAAGGGAGGGAGGGAGATGGATTCAGAAGAAAAAAGGGGGAATGGGGTGGACGCGGGTTCAGCTAAGCTTTTCTTGAAGTGCTTACGTGTCATTCATCTATTAGTTGGTGCAAAATTGGATTTTAAACCCATCCGACTGGAAGTTTTTCCCCTATACAAATCATCCATTATACTAAATTTGCCTTCCAAATACTCCATAGGCATAAACTTTATACCGACCTATATAAATTTGTGTTATCTCATATTTATATTTTATTTGTTATTTTGACCAATACCCACTATCGTGGGCCGAAAGAAGGCTTCTCCTCCCTTTCCAGTCAGTGCAGGATTTGGCATAAACAAAGTTGTCCTCGCAGCCATTGTAAAAGGGACAGTCTAGCTGCCTAACTAGCTAGGAAACTTACCAAGTTGGCAAAAAGGAAGCAGCAGGACCCTAGTGTTTTACGCAATATATACCTCCTTGTTCACTACTCCAAAAATTCATCAAGGCAATGAAATTTTAGTATTATGCCATATCAGCTATATATATATATCAAGCCTATATCAAAATATCACTCAAATATGTTGAGGAATAATCACACATTGCCTGTGGACAAAGTCTTGGGCATGTTTATAAAGAATGAACAATCATCTTTTGTTGAACCAGTTTTACGAGGTGAGTTAGGCCCATAAATTTCTTTATAGTATCAGATCCTACCACAGGACGAATGAGGCCCACACTACTTACCCGGTGACAAGAACCAGAAAAAATACTGCCTGCACGTGAGGGAGGGTGTCGAGAAATAATCTCACATTGCCTATGGACAAGATCTTGGGCATGTTTATAAGGAATGAGCATTCGTTTCTTGTAGAACCGATTTTATGAGATGAGTTAGGCTCATAAATTTCTTCATGGTATCAGAGTCTGTCATAAGAGGAATGGGGGCCCACACTACTTACCCCGTGACAAAAATCAGGAAAAATACTGGCATGCACGTGAGGGAGGGTGTTGAGGAATAATCTCAAATTGCCTGTGGATAAGGTCTTCGGCATGTTTATAAGGAATGAGTAATCATCTATTATTGAACCGGTTTTATGAGATGAGTTAGACTCATTCTTCAAAATATAAATATTTCAATTTAGTTTTTGTATAAATTACATGTATTAATTTCTTAAATCAAGCCGAAACGTATATAGCTTGAACACAGTCCTAAGGACACGTACATATATAATGATAGAGAAGGGCTAAGAATAACATTATACGTTAACTATCAGTCTCATGTAGCATTATAGATTTATAAGATCCAAACCCATTCACCAAAGCTTGTAGGATTGATGAATTGTAATTAATACTTCACTTACCAATTCCGTAGTAATAGTATTTAAGAAGTCATGTAAGTTCTACACATATATTTTATACAAGAAAGAGCACTCCCAATGTATTCTTCATTATATTCTTTAAAATACATCATCAAAACTCACTTTTTCTATTTTACATACTGACTTTTACAATATATCATACATCAGCTTATTTATTTTTTCTTCATATCATTTAAATATTATATTTTTTAATCTTTTTTATTCATGTCAAATATTTTCTCTAACTATTAATGATATCCTCATATTTTTTTTTATATTTGTAATATCTCCCCATATACAATGTCATATAATTGTGTCATATTTTAAATTAATCCAAATTTATAAGTTAAATCAATCCTCATTGGCTTGGCCAAATGAAGAGATTAGCTAAAATTTAGACAATTTGTATCAAAAAGACTCTACATTGGATTGGACATCTCCAAAATAATTTGAATTTCTGCTACAGTGATTAGCTAAATATAGAGAACCACAATTGGTTCACCAAACATTAAAATAATAATTTCTCACTCCAATTAAGTTTAATCTCAATTTTCTTATTAGCATTAAATGACATTTGAAAATATGATTTTGTTAATATTAATTTAATTAGAATATAATTATTATTAATATTAAATGGTAGACTTATAAAATGTGATACAAATAAATTAAATAAAAAAATTATTAATTTAATACAATTGGTTCACTAAACATTAAAATAATAATTTCTCACTCCAATTAAGTTTAATCTCAATTTTTTTATTAGCATTAAATGACATTTGAAAATATGATTTTGTTAATATTAATTTAATTAGAATATAATTATTATTAATATTAAATGGTAGACTTATAAAATGTGATACAAATAAATTAAATAAAAAAATTATTAATTTAATACAATTGGTTCACCAAACATTAAAATAATAATTTCTCACTCCAATTAAGTTTAATCTCAATTTTTTTTATTAGCATTAAATGAAATTTGAAAATATGATTTTTTTAATATAAATTTAATTAGAATATAATTATTATTAATATTAAATTGGTAGAATTATAAAATGTGATACAAATAAATTAAATAAAAAAATTATTAATTTAATAATATTTTATTATTATATAGAGAGTGAATGTCTAATCCAATGTGGAGATTGAATTTAAATGGAATAGGCAAATGTAAAAAAGTGTGACATTGGATAAATTTTGAAGATGAATTTGGCCAATCCAATGAGAATGCTCTTAGGAGTGCTTTTTCGAGCTGATTGCATTAAAATATACCGGCGATTTTTTACGCCGAATTTTGGTTAAAATCGCTGCAAAAGGTAAAACCAAAAAACTTGAGTTATCGTGGCCGCGTCGACCAAGAAATTGCCGAGAACACTGACTTATTGCGGCAATTTATTAATTCTGACAAACAATAAATCGCCGCAATAGCCTATATACTGAATCAAATCAGAGGAAATTGCTTATAATTTGTATGTGCATCTCATTCATCTTTGAGTTTTTTAGGCTCAGTTTCAAGCAATGAACCAAAATGCAGGCTACAACTTAGTGTTACAGCAGTTATTGATCATAAACGGGTACCTCAAATTCAAACGGAGATGGAAACCGGGTACTCTTCATCACCGACAATCAAGAAATATAGTCCTCGCTCGATAACCATCAAGCCAACTTCATTGGATCTGGAAAGGTGTTCACAAGGGCTTAACACAAATCCAACTTCAGCACTTTCCCCTGCTTTTAGCTTAACACTTTGGAAACCAACCAGCTGTTTAACCGGACTCCCATTGCTAGGTTTTTCCTTCCTTGCGAATAGCAGTACTGGGTGCTTTCCGGCCATCTTTCCATTATTTTTTATGCCAATGGTGACCGAGAACTTCTTCCTCTCACAGAGTTTCTCCCCCAGCTCTGAAACCAACTTGGCTTCTGGTGTCTGTGTAGCCTTTGATGGTTGATTCAACTGGAAATGAAATTTGCTTTGTGTGACAGACGAGAAGTTGTAAGCATAGTTTGAGTAGCTGAGGCCATAACCGAACTCAAACACATTTTACCTTTGTAGAAACGGTATGTACGCCCAGGATAGCCTGATGATGGTTCCGACCTCATCCTCATGCATGTCTGTCATGTTAGACTTAAATAAAATTCTCTAATGCGGAATATATAGGATGTCTGTCATCAAGACAGAGGATTTCCTCTGATGATGAAACGTCATGTCGTTTCGCATGTTATTCTCTAATATATAGTAGCTTATGCATGTCTGTCTGATTGTGTTGGTATTTTTACGAACTCTTCAGGATACCACGTCACTGGCAATCTTCCTCCTGCGTGCAAAAATGCAGTATATATAGTACTATCAAACCTGTGCTTAAACGAAATAAACAGTTCTTTTCTTTTCTTTTTTCTCTTTAATTTGCAAAATTTCTTTATGAGCTACGTGGAAATTGCCCACCTGGGTTGTGGTCACCGAAGATAATTTCTGCAAGAGCAGTTCCTCCAGATTCGCCTGGATAACCAGCCCACAAGATGCTTCCGATTGTTTTGTCATGCTTTGCTGAAGAGATATCAACTGGACCTCCAGAAAGAAGAACCAGACCAACAGGTTTCTTGGCTGCTCTTGCAACACTGGTGATAAGTTCCTGTTGTTTTCCAAGAACCACTAAGTGCAAACGATCATGCGACTCTGCCTCTTCAGTTTGGTCCAGTCCCATAATCAAAACCACATAACTCACCCCCTTGGCTATTTTTACTGTAACGCCCCAAACCCGGGTGGCTTGGTGAATTACTACTTGTCACTCATAAACACGTCTCCCAACACATCGAAAGAAAAATCTCCAAAAAACTTCATAAATGAAATCAATCTCAAATCTTCTCAATAATCTCATTACAATCTCCACACAATCTTAAATGCAATAATAATAATCAAAGAGGTCCATAACCTTCCGGTAGTCATAACAAATCAACTAAATAATTCATAAATCTTACTAAACTCATAAAACCCAAAGACTTTAAGACTAAGAACACCAGAAGTCATTCTCAGCTTCAACACAAGCAGCATTCTAATCCAGGTCCTCATTTGGACTTACCACATCATCTGAAAAATATTATAATAATAAGGGGTGAGTTATCAACAACTCAGTAAGCAGAAATCATATGCTAGTGTGCAAACATGAGAATTTATAAAGTAGAGTATGCAGAATAAAGTATTTTCCAGAGTTATCATGCAGAACAGAACATATTTTCAAAATAAAAGAGCGATGGTTTTAAAACAAGTAAAACCCATGGTACTTTGGCATAACATAAACTGAATATCCTCATCAAATCAAAACAGAGCATCAACAGAGCAGAGACCATGTTTCACCCCCGTGGTAGGGTTGTGCTAACCCCGGTGGCCAAACCAGGCAGAGACAGATGTGAAATCTTTCCTTTATTCTTCTCGGAGCCCCGAGTGTGCACACAGGAAAAGACCACAAATAACCACTTTGTTTCCAAAGTGGGTGCACTCAGAGACAGAGAAGTTGGTACTAACCCAAACAGAGCAGAGCATAACAGAGCAGAGCAGAGCAAAGCAGAGACAGAGTCAGATACGAAAACCAGTACACCATGCCAAAGGTTTTCAGATGATATATCAAAATAATACAGAGTACCAAAATAGAATCAGAACAGTTTACACACGCTGAACACAAAAGCCAGAACAAATAAATGCACAACTTTTCATATTCTCAATATCGCTCTTTTTTCAGATTTCAGAAATCACATGATAGATTTTAGCTCATGTCTACACAATGCATGTCAGAATATATTTTCCTTTTTCACACAGATTTCATGAATAATGCAGATAAGAGACCGAGGTTGATCTTTGTTTTCACAAGTTCCCAACACAACACAAATTATGCAAGTTTTCATAAAATCAACCTCAATCTTATTAACTTGTATAAAACCTAGCATAGGAACCCCGCTTACCTGACTCTTGTAGTGTATTATCTAAGCCTCGAAAATGACCTCTATTAGTCTCGGCACATATTCATAAAACAAAAAAATATACACTGAGTATTAAACGATAATAACACAACCTCCATCTAAATAATTAAAACCCACAATTTAACACACTAAGTCAACTACTTAATAATATTGAACAGCCCGCATTCCCACTCAAGAACCATGTACTAGTCTTTGCTTTTATCCTAAACACTCTCCAAGACCAATGCCCACTATTAAACAGAGTAACAAACTTATCAATGGTCGAAAATACTAACCAACAGCACAAAGAAACACAGTACCTAATCAACCCGAGTATTAAAAGACAAAAGGCATAACCTCATCTAATAAAAAAAAACAACCGAAATCCCTCCCATGCTCAAACAATTAAAAGTCATAAATTACACCATGAAAAGTATGGTTCACGGCTTCCTTACCCGTTCAATCGAGTTCAACGCCAAGCCACAACAAAGAGATTAAGCACTATGCGGACAGAAGTGAAACAAAGTGGACTGTACGAGAATGAGCGTCAAGTGGGGTTTCGGAGTGGGGAAGAACACTGCAGCACAATCTACAAACATTCAGAGTCATAAATCGCATGAAACTAGAAAACAACTAGGAGGAGAGAAAAAATCGACTTGAGAGGAAAGAGGGAGATTTACCTGAAGACGAAAACTCGAACAAGAGGAATACGAAGTGATGCCGTGTGTTGCAGAGGAAAAAACGAGATGCAAACAAGAATGGAGAGAAAAACAGAGGAACCGAAACAGTGCTGCGCAGAGAAGAAACCGAACTTGAGGAAGCTTGGGCAGAGAATCAGAAATCCATAGACTAACGCAGCAACAAGAAATAAAGAGGAAACCGAAAGAAGAGAGTGAGACGTGGGAGAGAAAGAGAGAGAGAGATCTGGGCGGAGGGGGGAAAAACAGAAACCGAAAGAGAGAATGAGGGAGGAAGAAGCGGGAGGAAAAACAGAAAGGAAACAAAAACTTACCTAAACGACGCCGTCCCAGACTTCATGCGTGAAACAGCTGGTTCATCACGTGCATGGGTGCGGCTTACGTGCATGGTGCGGTTTCAACCGCCTGGGTGTTATATTTACTGCTTCTTCTATTGCAGCTGAAGAATAGTTCACTGCATTGCAACCCGAGCGGTGGATTACGTTTTTGACATATCTCTACAATCCTTCCAGCGGGGTAACCGATTTGCATGGAGGGCCTGCATAGTTTCCCATAAGTGTTTTGGAAGAATTGGCATTAGGGCCTATTACAGCAAGGGACATGGTTGTTGCTAGTGATAGTGGGAGCAATCCGTCAGAGTTCTTTAACAGGACAATGCCATTTCGAGCGGCTTCAAGGGCTAGATCCTGGTGCTCTATGCTACAAACTTTATCTGGACCGATGTTGCCAAAAGGCTGCTGAACTGGATTGCCATTAAATTTTAGAATGGAACTAAAACCCATCTTCAATAAACTTACTCAACTCTCTAAAGTAGAATAGATTAAGGAAGAAAAAAGTGTCAATAGACAGTTAATCAACTTTAGTCCATTTCTGGTGAGAGCAAGTAGGGGTGTAACCGGTCCGGTTCGGTCCGGTTTTGGATAAAATCTAGAACCGAACCGATATATACCGGTTTTATATTTTTTAAAACCGATTTCGCACCGGTTACCCTCTTAAACCGGTACTTCCGGTTTTACCGGTTTCCGGTCCGGTCCGGTCCGATTTTCCGGTTTTTTTAAAATATAAGTTTCACAATTTGTCATTAAAAATTTGTTTATAAAAAAAAAAACTGATTTAAAAAAAATTGTTTTATACTTTTATTAATATATTAGACTATAGTATTAATATTAAACTATTGGTATAGTTATAAGTTATATATTAGTATTAGTTATAAACTTTTAGTGATTTCGTATTAACATTTTATGTAATAATTTATAAATTATAATAAGAAATTATTTCATATATGAATATATATAATTATATATAAAAATTTCACATAAAAATTTATAATTATACATTATATATAAAACTTATATATATTAATATTTAATATATATAAAATATTTTATATAAAACTTATATATAAAAATATTATTTTTTATTTTTTTTAATAAACCGGTCCGGTCCGGTTCGGTCCAAAAAATCCCGGAACCGGAACCGGCCGGTTTTTACATTTTAAAAACCGGTTGTTCCGGACCAGTTTTCCGGTTTGAGTTTACACTCCTAAGAGCAAGAACGGTCCATACATCTAAAATATAAGTTAAAGAAAGTTATAAGGAGACAAGTTTTACATAACTATTACACTGGAAGAACAATAAAGTCCATCCAAAATAATTGCAGCAAAAAAAAAAAAAAAAAATCTATCTAAAATAATAGAATAATAAAAGAAGAAGAAGAAGAAGAAGCAATTTTTACAAGTCCGCAAAAAGAAAGTATCCTTTTAGAAGAAAGTTGTAATGATTTATGCATATATAACTTTATTTTTTTATTTTTACTCATTGAAACCCCATTGTCCTCTAGCAGTTTTGGATAAAAGATTATAATCTGCACAGTTTGGGACACCATTGACTCGGTTGAAAGCACACATTATCCCACTGGCTCGACCTTCTTGTATGCAACTCTCAAATGGAGGCTGATATGTGTCTGCTAAGTCTTGCTGTGTCACCTGCAGAAAGGAAATCATGAAAAGAAAATTTATATTTCCAAGAAATAAAGCACCTATTCTCTAAGATGCTGAAATCACAGAATTTATTTTTGTAAAATTACTTTTTTTTACAAATTAAATTCTAATATCGATTTGCAAGTAAAATAACTGTAGCATATACAAGATTTTTGTAGGATCCACTCTTTAAAGTGTCTTGAACCGTAAGAAAATTTAAATTCCTTAAAGTGTCTTTAAAGTCGGGGAGTGCTTTGTGGGAATATTTAAATTCCTTTCAATAAATATATTTTGAAGACGACAGTCACAAATTATACTTAAAAATATTTATAATCCTTATTCTTTATACATCTAATACATGCAGACCAGTGATGGTATGAAAGCTTCTGCTATGCTTAAAAAAGATTGGTGTTTTAAATTTTTAAAAATTATAATGAATTACACTATGAGTAGTGTGTTAAGACGCTGACTTGTACGTTAGCAACACTCTTATATTTATTAGGTCCCAAATAGACAAAAAGAAACCATATACAAAAACAATATTCATTCCTGCCAATTAAATTAAGGAAAAGTCTTCTTATAAGCGAGTTTGCATATTAAACTGCATACCGATACTGACATGTAAGGCATCCGTTTAATGAAATTGTGCGAATTGAAAACGAAAATAATTTTTATGAGATAAAGGACCTTCTTCTTCTCTTAAAATTTTTCTTCTTTTATTTTTTTTCAATAAAAAAAGACGTGGCCTCTTGTACATAGCAGCTCTTAAATTAAATATTAGCAAAGGGACTTTGAAGTTGGAGACTTACATGAGCATAAAAAACAAACCGGTTTACACCATTCCAATTTTCCAAATCGTAAGCTGTAAAATGCTTGCAGCAAGCCGAAGCTTGAAAATGATGCCCGTCCTCGAGCTTCCCACCTTCGTAGGAATCTCCCTGAACGCCTCTCACATACGCCATTGCATATTTTCCTGTAACTAAAGGATCCTCTCCTGGTGTTTCTTGGCCTCTCCCCCATCTTGGGTCCCTGAATATATTTATGTTTGGAGCCCAAAACGTCATGCCCTTTGCTTGCCCAGCATTGTGTACACTGCTCTGGCTTCTGTCCCAATTGCCTTATATTCCAAATATCCATAGATAATGATCAAGAAATATTGTGCATAATTAATTGTATATAAGTGCATGAGAACTCAGACTCACCTGGCCGATGCGATACCAGAGATTGGTGTTGTGAAATACTATACAAAGTACACATACCAACGATGACAAATAAAGTAAAAGCAACACAATCAAGAACACGACGCAATATTTACGTGGTTTGGCAAATTGCATACGTCCACAGGAGCTGCAGAAATCTTATTAACCAGAGGAGATTACAATCACTCAATCTCAACTCACACTCTCTAGGGCTTTTTGCTCTCTCACATAATATGCACTCACAAGACAATTATTCTCTCTCAAAATATGCTTCTCACTGTACAACACAAGTCTAATATGACATATATATAGTGAGTGGCGCTGGAAACCCTAATCTGGCAAAATCTGCGTACTTTGCTCGAGCGGACTGTCGAGCGCGACTCGAGCGGAGTGTCAAGCGAACACTAGGGTTTGTGTCTCACTCGAGCGGAGTGTCGAGCGAGACTCGAGCGAATCTCTCTGACTTGCCTTTGCTCGAGCAGTACGTCGAGCGAACCTTGGCTCAAGCCAACAGTCAAGCCAACTTCAGCAAACACATTTTTCAGCTCCAAAACCAGTCTCCACATATACCCCAACAATCTCCCACTTGGAGACTGGGTCTCCACATGCCAGCCACTGTTTCCAGCCAAGCCCTATCATCTCTGCAGCTCACAGCTCCCGTCTTCAAGCTAGAAAACGCCCTGAAGTCAAGCCCGACTTCAGTCTTCCACATACATCGCCCTTAGGGCAACTCACAACTTCCACTGCACTAGGAGTATCCGGTCTCGAACCGATCTTGGCAACCTTAGCCAACTTTTCCAGGCTTTCATGAGGAACGGCAGAGCTGATTTCCTTTGGCTTCCTCACATGTTTCGCGTGATCAAACCTGCCTTTCTGCACTCTTGTATTTCCCTGCACATCACTGGATCTTGATGTCAAATACAAAGAATTAGATCTCTTACCATGTGCCCAGAGAACGCTACTGCAAAACCTCTGTCATCAAACTGCCCCACAGAGATCAGGTTTTTCTTCAGATTTGGAACATGTCTGACTTGCTGTAAAATCCACACGCTCCTGTTTGGAAGTGTGATGTGCACATCACCCACTCCCACTACATCCAGTGCCTCTCCATCAGCCGTATACATCTTCCCAAAATCACCAGCAACATAATTCTGCATGATTTCTCGATGTGAAGTGCTATGGAACGAAGACTCTGAATCCAACACCCAATCATCAATCGGACTGTGCACTGCAAGAAGTAAGGCATCATGAATTTCTTCTGCCACTACATTCACAGCATCATCATCAGAACATTCTTGATTCCTGCAGTTTCTCTTGATGTGGCCCGGCTTGCCACAACTCCAGCACGTGATCTGCTGCTCAGATCTCATCTTGCTATTTCCCCTGCTCTTGGAGCTTGACCTGCCATGTCCTCTGCCCCTATTGTCAACAATCAGGGCAGATCCTGAACCCGAAGACTCACCCATGTCTCTCCTACGTACCTCTTCAGCAAGCACCATGACACGTATGTCATCGTAGTTCAGTTTTGCCTTGCCGACTGAACTACTCACAGCCATCCTCATGGCCTCCCAACTGTTTGGCAACGATGCCAACAGAATCAACGTTCTGATCTCATCATCAAACTCAATCTCTACAGAAGATAGTTGATTTGTGATCGTATTGAATTCATTCAAGTGTTGGGCTACAGACATACCTTCCGACATCTTCAGATTGAACAATTTCTTCATCAAGTGCACCTTATTGTTTGCAGACGGCTTTTCATACATACCTGACAAAGTCGCCATGAGATCCACCGTGGTTCTCTCCTTACTGACATTGTGTGCCACTGTTCTGGACAAAGTCAGCCGAACAAAACCTAGAACCTGTCGATCTAACAGGGTCCACTCAGCATCAGCCATGCTCTCCGGCTTCTTTCCCAACAATGGAAGGTGGAGCCTCTTCCCATAAAGATAATCCTCAATCTGCATCTTCCAATACCCAAAATCAGTGCCGTCAAATTTCTCGATCCCGGGTGCGTTCACTTTATCTCCAGCCATCATTCTCTTTCAGATCCGACCTTGGCTCTTGATACCAGTTGTTGTGAAATATTATGCAAAGTACACACACCAACGATGACAAATAAAGTAAAAGCAACACAATCAAGAACACAACGCAATATTTACGTGGTTCGGCAAATTGTCTACATCCACAGGAGCTACATAAATCTTATTAACCAGAGAGATTACAATCACTCAATCTCAACTCACACTCTCTAGGGCTTTTTGCTCTCTCACACAATATGCACTCACAAGACAATTGTTCTTTCTCAAAATATGCTTCTCACCATACAACACAAGTCTAATATGACATATATATAGTGGGTGGCGCTGGAAACCCTAATCTGGCAAAATCTGCGTACTTCGCTCGAGCGGACTGTCGAGCGCGACTCGAGTGAACAGCCAAATGAACATTGGCTCGAGCGGAGTGTCAAGCGAACACTAGGGTTTGTGTCTTGCTCTAGCGGAGTATTGAGCGAGACTCGAGCGAACCTCTCTGACTTGCCTTTGCTCGAGCGGTACGTCATCGCGAACCTTGGCTCGAGCCAACAGTCAAGCCAACTTCAGCAAACACCTTTTCAGCTCCAAAACCAGTCTCCACATATACCCCAACAATTGGCATCGAAGGAAGCGACAGTAAGAATGACTTGAGGGAAGCTTGTGGCGGCCGGCATTGTGCCATCGAGAATGATGCCGAGTCCGCCGTTGGAGAGGCCGTGTAAAGCCTCGGACCACCACTGGTAGGCGGGGATGCCGAGCCGGGGGATCGGATCCGCTAAGTTATCGAGCTGAGAGATTTTCTCGTCCAATGTGAGGCGGGAGACCAGATCCCCGACTCTTTCTGTGATGGGTAGTGAGGTGTTGCAGAAAGTGTAGGACTTCGTTGATGAGTTGGACGAGTCACAGGAAAACGGAGGCTGAATTGACTCGCCAACATGAACGAGGAGTAGAAGAAGGAAGAAAGGGGTTATGAAGGGGATCAGGCTTTGAAGGAACCCCATTCTATACGTGTTGGTTGGTTTGTTGAGATGAAGAAACGAATGCAGAAGAGGGACCAAAAGTAATAGCGGCAAAGGTCAGTGAGAAAGTAGATCAGTGAGGCTGATCAGCAAGGTTTAGACCCAGGCTCCAAGCGACAAAGTTGTCCTATTGCCTTTTATTGTACATGATGTTATATGCTCTGCGACAAAGCTGTCTGAAATATAGAAAACATGACCTGACGAACATTCAGAACCATGCATGGATTCGTGTTTTGAAACCCTAAATATATATATATATATATTGTTTTTTTGTTTTAATGAAACGAGGACGAGACCTCCAAATTTTATTGAATCAAATCCTTATTTGTGGCGGAGGAAAACCCTCCACAAACAATATAGCTAACAAACCATAACATCCAACCAAAGATTTGAACCCAAAAACAAAATTTTAATGTCTAATATTAGGCAAATCAAGATAATCCAATCTAAACAAACCTCTCAAATGGATGGGCAAATTAATCATCGATATGTATGTACAATCGTACACACACAACACACACACACACACACATATATATATATATATACACTATAAGGAAAACGGGCTTTTGTGGCCATTTAATTGCGGCGAAAAGACCATTTGTGACCAAAACAGACTAATTTTAGCTGTAAATAATCATTTTGCTAGAATTAACTGACTATAAATAAGCAGTTTTCTTGTAGTGATATATATATATTTATATAAACTATTGAATTGCATGTATTTATGTTTTGAAAACAGATTACCCAAGTCCAGACAATATTATCTATAATTTGATCTTAATTAAAAAATCTAGACAGCCGGCAATAAATCCTCTAAATTAAATTTTATGTATCATTTAAAGAAAATGATAACACAGTTCTTTTTATAACCATTTACGTAACAATGTTTTAAACGAGCGATATTTTGGAAAAATAATTTATGAAAGTAACACTATTTTATTAAAATATCCTGAAAACGTACGTGTATCATTACTCATGTATTAATGCATGCTCTTTTACTTGGGATCCGTCTGTTAATGCTCCCGAGTCATGAATTTTAGAAAATAAGAGAATGCATCATGTCTAATGTTTTGAAAGCAACAGATAATGCAATTGCTCAACACCAGTTAGAAAAGTCATTATTTCTATATAAAAAATGAAAAATTTTCAAAAGAAAAAAATAACAAATAAATTTTATTCAATTCGAAAGTTGAGTTGTATAAAATGCTAAACTATCATGCATTTTATGAAACCCTATGCACCTGATCTCTCTTTTGCCATTATCAATATATCATTTGCTTAGAGGAAAACGAAAACGAAAACAAAAACAAAAACAGCTAGCAGTACTCATGATTTCCTTTATTAGTTGTGTATATATATACATACATATATATATATATAATGTGTATATATATATAATATATGTATTAATATATAAACATCACTACAAGAAATAGGGCCTTTTGCGGCGCCACAAATCGCCGCAAATAATCCTCAAAATCGTTGCAAATAACTATTCACGGCGATTTATGCTATGCCGGACATTCGTTGCAATTGTTGACTCACTTAAAAGTTAAACAAGCGAAACTCAAAAATCGTCGCGAAAAATATTTATTTGCAGCGATGTTTTTCGTTGCTAATATTCTAAATTACGTCACAAATAACGTTCATATTTCAACTCTTTATAGTTGCGAAAAAATATTTGTAACATTTTATATTGTCGCGAATACACAATATATCGCCGCAAATATCTTCATATTATTTGCAGCGTGTTCAAAAATCGCCGTAAATAATATTTTTTGCAACGGTCAAAATCGCCACAAATAAGATTTTCTCTTTTGCAGCGAGTAATTTTCGCTGCAAAAGACTAGGGGTGTAACCGGTCCGGTTCGGTCCGGTTTTGGACAAAATCTAGGACCGAACCGGTATGTACCGGTTTTGTATTTTTCAAAACCGATTACGTCCCGATTACCCTCCTAAACCGGTAACTCCGATTTTACCAGTTTCCGGTCCGGTCCGGTCTGGTTTTTAGGTTTTTTTTAAATGTAAAAAACATATAATAAAATGTTACTTCTTATTATAAAATATTATTAATAATTTAATATATATATTATGCTTAAAACATATGATCAATTAAATTTTCATCTTTAAGATTAAACTTTAATTTTATAAATTATAACAACATTATCTTATATATAATTATATTAATAACATATAATCAAATAAATTACAAATGATCATATTTAAGATTAACCTTTTATGTTATTATTTATAAATTATAATATGAAATTTTTTCATATATGATATATAATTATATATATTATATATAAAAATTTAACATATAATTATATATTATATATATATAACTATTTTGTATAATATATCAAATTAATTTATATATATATATATATTTTTTTTCCAACCGGTCTGGTCCCGGAAACTACGGAACCAGAACCAGAACCGGACCGGATCCGGCCGGTTTTCATAAAATAGGAACTGGTTCCGGACCGGACTGGTTCAAAACAGGACCAATCGGTCTAGTTCGGTCCGGTCCGGACCGGTTTTTCAGTTTCCCGATTTAAATTTACACCCCTACAAAAGACTATTTTTGACGAATAAATATCGCCACAAATAGTCTTCTTTGACGAAAAAATTATTTGCGTCGAACTGTACTTGCCAGAAATGATGTTTCAGAAAAATAAAAAATAAAAAAAATAAAAAAAAAAAAAAAAAAAAAAAAAAGCACGCTAGCATAATTTTCCTTACAGATCTGTAAGGTAAAATTCTTTTGACATTCTCAAAAAAGATCCCTGCCCCTAATATGACCATATTATGATCTCCTTAACTCAAATGAAAGGACTATAGTATATGCTTAAGAATAAAAAGACTAAAACCAAAAAATCCAGATAAACCAAGCTTGAGAATGAAAATCGAATAAAATGTCACAAAACAGAATAAAAAAAGCAGTGTCAGCTTTCTTCACTTTCTCAACAGGGTCAGGAAATGGATCATGTTTGGCTTTGAAGAGTGTGGAGTTGCATAGCCTGGGAGAGAAGGCCATTTAGAGACACTTTTGCGGTCATCCATCGTATCCTGAAATAGATGCCGAGAAACACATGCACGAGGAGAAAATAACCAGCTCCCATCAGTCTGAGTCTTTGAAATTGAGTTGCTGGCGCTGTTAACATCTGTCTACTTGTGATGCCACATAGCATGATTTTCACTTCTTTTGCCTTCAGCCATAAATTGTGTCATTTCATTAGACTGTGTCAATGCAGAATTCCAGAGAGTTGATCCAGTTGAAATGGTATTATCTATGAGAGAGTGAGAGAGAGAGAGAGGAGAAATTAGAATATCACCAACTCACCCTCTACACAAAAAATGAATGGATAAAGTATAGTTTTTTTTTGTTTTATCTTAAAAAAGGTTCATTTCACCAAGATTTGGAATTTCAATGGGTGTTCTGGGCCTTTGTTCTTTAGAGCAGGTAGAGGCATGCTTACAGGTACAGAAGCCACAAAGGGCTCCATCTCCCATGGTGAAACCTAGTCTGGTCTGGGAATAGATGCAGGTTCATCCCATTGAACCTAGAAAAAAGAAGGAATGAAATTTGTTCGCCATAGTAGTTTGAAACAATAAGGATGAAGGGATTAAAGAAATTACTTTTAGTGATCGCCATCTTGAACCTGCCCAATGAGGAGATTTATCTTCAACCCCAATTATTGTGCCCAAAAACCTGATCATCAATCGAAAATGAAGGGGAATCATTATATGAAAACTCATCAACACAAAAAACAATAGCCATTGCGTTATGAAAATATACTACCTTCTCTCTGGAGAGTCCTCCCCCTCAAAACTCATCTTAAATCTCATGCCAACTCCGAACTTATTGTTGACAGTCTCCAAATACTTATTTAAGCTTATTATGAACTAGCTTGTCCTGAGCATTTTAACCAAAGCAAATAAAACCAGTGATAATATAGAATTCTTCAACAGAATTGTCTTTTCAAGCACATCCTCAAGAAGGAACGTATCATACCTTGGCTTATAAAAAACTACAAATGAAAGGACCATATTATGATCTCCTTAACTCAAATGAAAGGACTATAGTATATGCTTAAGAATAAAAAAACTAAGACCAAAAAATCCAGATAAACCAAGCTTGAGAATGAAAATCGAATAAAATGTCACAAAACAGAATAAATAAAAAATATAATGCACAAAACAGAATAAATAAAAAATATAATGCACATCCAAATTATATTCACTATAAATTTCTAAATTCAATTCCACATCTTTTCTTTTTTCATTACCTAGCTTCACTCAATACATGTGCAAACTACTAAATCAAAAAAACACCCAAACAAGAAAGAGAGTGAAAGGGTGCTCACAATCATTACACCAAGTGACAAGTTATCGTACAACTGGTTACAACAAATTCAAACACCCCATTACAACACTTTTGCAAACCATAGTTCGTAACCTTGAAACATAGTTATGTTCCACTAGCTCTTCTAGTAAAATCTAGTCAAAATTGCCATATGGGTTAATGGAACCCAAATTGACTGAGAAAAGGAACTAATGAGGACAAGAAAATGAAACTGTTCTTACAGTTACACTTACATTTTGCCGACAAAATTGACTTGAAAAAAACTAAACCCCATATTTCCAATTAAGTGAGGCAAGTGGAAAGAAAGCCCCAACCACATTATTTAACAAGGGATAAACTATGTTTGCACATTGTCAACAATCGCTACAATATTGGTTTGATCAATCATGCGTTCCTTAACTATCATTACACTATCAATTCCAGACCAACAATTGACAATGATTTTTAATCTCCATGCTTCAAGTTTTACAGAAGGAAACAAAACCACATGAACAACACCATAGACATGAAGTCCATCAAGAATTAATAGCTGAAACTGAAACTTTATCATAAAATAAGAAGCTAAAAAATGGAAAAAAAAAAAAACACATACCAAGCTGTTCATATATTAGCCTTCAGGTATGATATGTACAAAATGCATGTCCAGATACACAGTGTCATCTCTCCACAAATGTACCACCTAAGGTTTTGAGACAAAAACAAATAATTCCTTAGCTGAAATGCCTGTAGAGCATGTTTTTCAGTCATCATCTACGTGCTTCAATTTTCTTAGTAATTTTAACTTTTAAACATTCAAGACTAGCTAAGATCCAATAAAACAAGGAGGACCATATCAAAGATATTGTAAAAGGAGGACCATATTCTACATATCCTACATATTCCCCACATAAACATTATACAAGGAGGACCATATCAAAGAAAATATATTGTAAAACATCATATAAATTGAGTATACCGTCTACTGGGAAATGGCAAGCCAAATCAGTTAACGAGGAAGCTGAGAGGGGTGGTCGTGGTGGTTGCTTGGTGTGGAGTGGTGGCTCGGGAGGAGCACGGTGGCGCTGGGGAGAGCTGGTGGTCGTGGGTTGCGAACAGAGCAAGGGAGAGAGGGAGGGCCTCGGGCTGCTGGGCTGGGCGTGGAGGAGAGGGGGCTCTGACGGAGAACTGGCGACGACATCGACGTGTGGGCAGTGAAGAACGACGCCCCTAGTGGCGGCGATATAGAGATATCCAAGAGAGAGAGAGGTGAGGCCAGATTCGAGGAGGAAAGAGATCGGCGGGGAGCTGGGGGAGAAGGAGGGGGTGGCCGTCGAGGTGAGGTGGAGGTGGCGTGGTGGGGTCTCTGGCGCCGGACTATGCTTACCGGCATGGGTTGTGCTCGAGAAAGGATGAGTTAGGGAGAGAGAAGGGGAGTGAGGGGGGGAACGACTGGAGGGAAATGAATGGAGAACGAGAGGGCAATTTAATTTTATTAGCTTTTTGTGGCGTCTTAAAATTGCCGCAAATACCTCAAACCTCGTCGGGAAAAAATCATTATCAATGAAAACAATATCACTCCAAATACTCATTTGCGGCGAATAAAAGTTGCCGGAAAAACACTTACAGTGAATTCGATCGACAGTTTCAAACTTCGTGCAGAATTCAGGGGCGAAATTTAAATTTGTCGCAAATAAGTAGTATTTGCAGCGATTACTTTTGCGAATATTTTAAAATTGCTAGAAATACTCTTTTTTGGCGATTTTTAAACATAAAAAATCGCTGCAAATGACTACTTTCGTAATTGCAGCAATTAACTAACCGTCGCAAAAAAATAATTACTTTTCCAGCAAATTTTTCGTCGCAAAAATTGACAATTCGTTGCAAAAGACCAATTTAATATTTGCGGCGAATTTGTCCGTTGTAAAAAGTATAAAAATCGCCGTAAAAGACCATTTTTCAACTTGATGTAAAAAAATCGCGATGATATAAAAAATCGCTGCAATTAAAGGTTATTGCGGCGCTTTAATTTCCAACAGACAAAATCGCCGCAAATATCCTAATTTCTTGCAGTGACATGCAAATGACGAAATTCGAAAATATAATAATTGATCTTCATGATTCGAAAAGATAGACTATTATCCATGCAGTGCCAACTGGAAACGAAAAGGAAAATTCAAAGGGTAATACGTACCTTGCCAAAGGTTGAGGACTCTTCCAGCCAATCCTTTAGTCTTGATCCGGTGGAGAAGAATCGAAAGGCAAGTGCAATTAACCTATTATTGGAGGGATGGTCTGACATTAGATCGAGTTCATGTCCTCATTCAGGCACGTCATTGTAAAAGGGACAGTCTAGCTGCCTAGCTAGCTAGCATATATATAATATATATATATATATATATATATATATACTTATATATATATATATATACTAATTACCAAGTTGGCAAAACGAAAGCAGTAGGATCCTAATGTTTTACACAATACCTTGTTCATGACTCCAAAATTAAATTCATCAAGCTGGCAGTGAAAATTTAGTATTATGCCATATGAGCTATATAGCCTGCAGAAATAACTTACCCTTTTGAACGTACGTACGTACATGAATATTGCATGTCAAAGACTGCATGCATTCATCATGATCATAATGTGTGTGTATATTATATATATATATATATATATATTTATTACATTGGCCGTGACAGTAGAGTTTGGACCAAGACTATTAATTAATTAAGGAACCCATTAACTCATGTACATGCATGTCGGCAGTACGTAATTTCCAACACGACGAAAAAAAAATAATTTCCTAGTGTCGGCAGTTTGCTGAATATACAGACCACGAAAATCGATCTTAATTATTAGCCTATGTCGGTTTTTTCATCTCTCTTTAATTTGGTGATCTTTTTGTACGTCTCTTTCAAATTTCAGACAAGAGAAGGGCCATCTATAGACATTCAAAAAAAATTGCATAAAATTATATTTATAAATTGACGTGATTTTATATGATCCATTCAATTAAAATAATAATAATTTTATAATCTGACATATATATCATATCAAACCACGTCAACTTGTCAATTTAAATTTGTGTTATCACTTTGTAATTAAAGTGTTTCTCTTCACACAAATGGGTGCAATATTACAATCTTCACGCAATTATTATCACAAATTAATCATAGCATGAAACAATATGTGATCATCCATCCAAGCGTATCTATCCAAATATCAAATACTCATTCGACCTACAATAATTAAGGAATACAAATTATATTATCAAGCCAGTATATAGAACAAATATATATAGTAAAGTACAATATGCTTACATGACATAATTTAATTTGAAATATCATTCTTAAAATTTGAGTTTTACAAATCAAATTTTACAGATCATCTACATGATCATGTGTAGAGCAAATATACTCTACACATCTGCTTGAAAATAAAATAACTCATTAAAAAATAGGTAACAATATTCTCAGCTGGTATATATATTATAAAATGTAAAAAGAAATCAAAAACAAAAAAGGTAATCGGAAACTTTATCGGATGCTCACATTTACCCAACATTACAACTTAGGCCCTTATAATATTATTTTTTTTAAAGATTATAGACTATAGACTATAGCTGGTAACGGCCATCGCAATTAGAAATTTGAAGTATATACCCCCCCTCCACCCCGGCAGCGGCAAGAACAACAAAAAGAAACTGTATATCGGCCGGGAGTCATGTGAAAATGTCGTCAAAAGGTTAACCAAGAGATCACCCCAAATCACTCCTAAAATCTTCAACAATAATTGACATGATCAGGCAGCAGGAACTTCTCTGAAAATGACAAAACATTATATATTAATGTTTCTTTGCTTGTTGTCTCATATTTCTTCACTCTAATATTTTTTAAAACTTTAAATTGTGAAATTACGATTAAGTTGTTCCAAAAGTTTAAATTGATAAAAAGATGTAAATTTTATTATTTATTTTATATCTTAACATTCTTCCTTAAATGTGATAGAGTGTAGATCAGTCAAAACTCAAACTCATGATCTTTATTTTGATACCATATAAAATCATCACTTATCTCAAAAATTTAAATCGAATATTAGAAGGAATATATCATTTTATTATTTATTTTATATTTTAACAAAAAAAAAAAAAAAAAACAAGCATCCATCTTGATAGAACCACTATCATGTCATGCATGCATGCATATATGCCTTTCCAACTTTCCAGCTAATTTCAGGATTAATGAAATTGGGAATTAACAAGAGATGGGCCGATATTTATTCATGTTTGCAGGTTGTAAGAGCATGATGTCCCTGTAATTACGTCGCTACGATTAGGTTTAAGAGATCGATATATTTAAATTACGTAAAGAATTCATGAATATATTGATCATCAATTACGTCATGGTCCCGATCGATCGATTAATATCGAAATATGTGATTGAATATGACATTCGAAAGAAAATTATATTGATAACTTTGACCCGTTAGGTTTCGGACAAATCAATCATTCTTGGTGCGCATGATCTGCTTGCTTGTGGGTTCAGGTGGCTGGCGTCCAAGAGAATAATACTATACACAGTTTTGGAGTGTGTAAGTATCATGCAGTCATTTTAAAAAATAGTAAGATTTACTATTAAAAATTTAATTTCCTTTTATGTGGATTCCATATTTATTCATTTTTTTCAAAGTGTTTATACTGCGTCTGCGTACTCACGATTGTAACTTTTACTTTCTCTAACAAAAAATATACGAGAATTATGTAAATTTTCTTTTCAATTTAGTTTTCTTACGGTTTACATGCAAGTAGCATATATTAATGCTAGCATGAATATTTAATATTGGTCGGAGATTTCTTATCTAATAAAAATTATTCAGAAGGTTCTGTTAATTATGAGCTCTTTATATATATTTTGTGGCTTAGCAAAAAGTACATGAAATTGTCAAAAAATTACAGAGAATATTGTGTTGAAACGGAAGGGATCAATAATTAATATTTGTCAAACTTGGGGGTCTTGATCTTTTATCTTCCTTTGTACACTGGTTTTTTCTGTTTAAATAATACTAAATAAAGTTATAGATTGTGCAAACGTTGTACACTCTTTTTGAA
Organism: Juglans mandshurica; assembly: GCA_022457165.1. Taxonomy (NCBI): domain Eukaryota; kingdom Viridiplantae; phylum Streptophyta; class Magnoliopsida; order Fagales; family Juglandaceae; genus Juglans; species Juglans mandshurica. The sequence goes on along the minus strand of CM039629.1, from coordinate 3,064,519 downwards.
AAAGAGATAAATCTACTATTAAAAAATTAATTTTCTCATATAAGTCCCACATTTTTTTTTCAAGAGCAGTACGTGACACTTATGTAATATATGATTACAAATATCATTCCTCTTTTTCTATTTGATTGACAGACCTAATGAACTTTGCCTTGGGACCCTAACTTACCCTTTACCCTTTGTTAAAGTGATCTTGTTACTTCTTTTTTTTTTTTAATTTCTTTTTTGCATGTTGCTGAATTTCTTGGTGAAAGCATATTTTCATCCATGTTTTTAACTCAATGGCGAAATTCTTTTCTACCTCACTCTTTTTAGTTCAAGAATTTAGCATTCTTAATCACATCATTATATAATATGCTTTAAATATCTTTTTATTTAAATAATTGATATTAAAATATGTTGTATCAATCAATATAATTAAGAATAATAAAATGTTTTATTACATTTATTGTATCAAGTAACAATAAATACTATAAAATTCATTTATCATAACGATCTCTTATATTATTTTAATTGATTTTACCCTCCATCTTATTCTTTTTATCCACAGTTATATTCGTTTATTTTGTGTATTTTTAGTAGATTGATATGTCAGTTCTTTAAGAAAAAATCACTTAAAATATTCTTATAAAAACAAGATTATGACTAAAACGAATAAAATGTAAGATTAAAAATAATATTTATGGTTTTAGACATTCGGATACAAATATCAGAAGAGTAATATTAGAGAGAAATCATTATAGAAGTGTACACTTTATATTTACTGTGTGACTACTTCTAGTCGATTGTTCCCAATACTCACTTGAAGAGATGTATGGTCTAAATGATATCATATCATATGTATAAAATAGATGCATCCAATAATGATTTCTACCCATATTTATTCAAATCAGAAACCAAACCATAACGGGAATTATGCGCCACAAGTCAAGAAAAGTAGTGGATGGTGACCATCGCTGTCGTAACGGGTCACTATAGGACACGTGGCGGAATTCCATCGTTTGCCGGAATGAAAGAAAAACGGCCGCGTGAGAGAAGAGAGAATGACTGAAACCGCGTGAAAACTAAAAAAAATATGCTTTTTTCATCTTCTGATGGGGATGGGTCCCATCAAACATTTCGACCAGGCACCTCTTTTTTTTGGTCAATACCGATTCTAGTTTTTTTTTTTTTAAATTATTATTATTATATAATGTTATATACTTTGTGCAAATTTTGAGAATTTTATTTTAAAAAATAAACTCTATTACTAAAAAATATATTTTTTTAAGGTAGGTTTTAGATTTGTTCATATTTATTTTTAAAAAATATCCAACTTATAAAGATTATGTATAACATTGCTTGAACTAATAAAACATTCTTTTATTTGTATATTTGAAATCATAATGATATTTTTATAATAATTATATTAAATTAAAAATAAGTCCTAGTGAGATTTGACAAAATAAATAAATTAAGAATCTAGTCTTTTAAATAGAAGTTAAAAATAATAAAAATATATTTATTATTTATATACAATGCTTAGTAATAATAAGAAAAATTCTACTTATTATCCTTTACATCATATATCAATATATAATTTGTTATTTTTATCTTTCTATTTAAATATATATAATTATGTGTAAAATACATATATTTAAATAAAAAATAAAAATAAAATTATAATTTAAAAATGATAGTAGCATTTTCCTAACAATAATAAAACACTCGAGCTTGTGATAGTGTGGAGTCCGTAGTCATAAGAATGACACGTGTCAGGGTGGAGTCCGTAGTCAATCTGCAGACGAATGGCATTTAGCTCGTGGGCACTGACATTGACTTTGAAAAGGGCATCCGTAGAGTGTAAGGTGAAGAGATCAATGGCTATGGAGTGGGGAGCATCAGGCGCCGCAATAGTAGATCCCCAGTCCCACACACCCACGTGTCCACCACTTCACTCGGCTGTGTCTCTGCTACGGTGCTACCTACCTTACGCCGTAAACCCCGCCGGAACCCAACTAGGGTTGACTAAATCTAATCATGGTTATTTCTTCGAGATGTCTTCAATTGTCATCCTCACCTTCCCTAGGTGCCAGTTATGTCTTACGTGGCTACTCCCAGATAGGGACCATCTCCGACGTTTGATCTATGAAGGTGACGTCATATAATGGTTGTAGGTGGACCTCTTCTCCATCCTACGGCTGCTATTTCCCTTGGCCTTGTGTAGGATGTTTTTTTTTTCTTTTCCTATTTTTGGTCCATGCCATATGGCAATTAATTATGACCCTACCTAATTAATTATATATAGATATATAGTTAATATTTGGTGATCGATCACAAGACTATATGACTTTGTTCAATTATTAAACAACCAATTGACTTGTGAATTAAGTATTGTTCTTTCTTTTGAATGATGTATTTAGATCGTGGAGAGGTTATTATATATCGTGGCTGTCGCTGATATCATGCACCTTGATTGTAGTTATCAATTTCAATTTCGTTTCAAGAATTATGATATTTATTCTCATTTGGTTATTTTTAATTTTTAAAATGTGTCATATCAATGAACAATACTAATATTTCCGTTAGGAACTCTCGTTGAAATTTTTATTTTTTTAATTTCATGATTTAGAAAGTATTTTTTAATGATATTGGAAGCTCTCAGCATAGCAGTGATTGTAATGTTACTCTATATCAATTCACATGATTAAAGATAATAAAATAAAATAAAAACTTTTGGCATTATTCATTACTATTTATATGAACATCATTATATTATTTAAAGACATACATTTTTATTTTTATTTTTATCTCCAATAGTTTGTATCGTTATGTGCATTACCCGTAGCTATTAGATTCACGATTTATACCTCTCTTTTTATTTCTACAAAGAAAGAACTATTCTATTAACTTACGACCTCACCCGCTCATTTTATTACCACAAAGAAAAAACATACTAGTTTAATTAAAAGTCAACTGATAGCATATTCTGAATATTGAAAATAGAAACAATAATGCTAAGAATAAGCTTGAGAAAATAATAACATAACAAAAGATATTGAAAAATGAAGTGCCTTGATTAACTTTTTTTTTCCCCCCACCTTTGGAGACTTCACCATGGAGCGGTCTTTGTCACTTCAACTTGGCTCATAAGCTAGAAAACTTTTGACAGAAGCGGATTAATTCTATATGCCACGTTGTTATTTTATTTTTGTTCTTCTACATACTGTCGTAGAATGCACAAACATCGTACGATCGTTTTAAAAAAGAATGAGTTTATTAATAAAAAATTAATTCTTATATTTATTTATTTTTTTTAAAACGACTGCACGACGCTTGAATACTCACTATTGCAAATATAATTTCTCTAAATTGGACTGAGTGGATGACGTCAATCAAAACTGATAAAACTCTATTAATAATTTAATATTAGTTTAAAAGAAAAGAAGAAGAGAGAGAGAGAGTGGACAACCCATTCATCGATCACAAGCCGTCCATCAACTTTCTATTCACCACCTCATCGTGCGGATAAGATTTTATATCATACTTGCGTTCAAGAATCGAACCAGACATTTCGTATTTTTAATAGAAGGGCGTGTGAACGCACCCACAAAATGTAGTCAAACAAGCTCAGGACAGACTGGAAACAGTTAATTTACGGACATCTGGCAGTTACCTAAGGACAGGTGTCAGTTAGTACTGTATGTGTCAGATATTTATTGGTGAGCGTTGATCAAGAGATGCTCACGTCATAAATACAAGCTGGCTCCTGGAAAGAGGGCGTTACAATTAAAAGAAACAAAAAGAAAGTAAAGTGAGATTAGAGTGAGATAATTAAAGATTAGATGTGTGGATAAGCGAGAGAATCAAGGCCCCGGGGATCTTATATAATGGGGGTAGGAGAGGGGAGTTCGGGGGACAAAACAAAGTGAGCCTCTTACGCATAGATATTCACAAAAAGTTCTAGGAAAAAAAGCGACTGAGAGCGTCTGCTGTACTCTGATTGTTCATCTTCTTCGCTGAATCCCTTTCCCTCCCCCTCCCCCTCCCCCTCCCCCACTGTAACTCCCCGCTTCTCTGAATCCCTTTCTGTTAATCATCTGTCTTTCAAGTTCTGATTTTTGGGTTTGTTTTAAAATGTACAAGAAGCAAACTTAGACGGATTTTCCGGAAGCCAGGTGTTTTCAGAATCGAGATCCAGGTTTTTTTAAAAAGAAGAACCTTTTTTTTTTCCTTTTATTTCTAGTAGATTTTAGTCGTTTTCTTTTCATTTTTCTTTGGATCGGCTTGGAGGGTTATTTTTTATCCCTCAAGGTTGGTTTTTTAGGCTTTTGGGTTAGAAGAGGTTGTCTATTTTAAACCTCTTTGATCTTTCTCTAAAGATAATTTTTTTTTTCTAATTATCTTGTTTTTTCTTGTCTTTAGAACCGAAACCTGTTCTTTAGTTTTGTTAAGAACCAGGTTCTTACTTCTTCTCCTTTGGTTTGAAAAATCTGTAATTTTTAAGTGGAGTGTTTTTAAGGCATATATGGCAGCTACGATGGATTTTTATAGTAGCAGACAACTTGAGTCAGCCACCTATGGCTATGGGGGTGAGCTAATGGAAGCACTTGAACCTTTTATGAAAAGTGCTTCCTCAGTCAGCTCCCCCTCAACAACCCCGTATCCATCTTCAACCTCTTCTCCTTCTAATTTCGATAATTACCACCTTTCTTTCTCTCCCTCCATCCAAACCCAGCCGGGTTTCTACCCTGATGGTTGCTCAACCTCGAGCTCGACGACCACGCTGGTGTTTTCCGATGTATTCTCGAGTCAAAACCTAGTTGGTTTTGAGCAACTGGGGTCACTTGGCCTGAACCAGCTGACACCATCTCAGATCCACCACATCCAAGCACAGATCCAGCCCCAAAACCAGCACTTTTACCATCAATCACCATCAGCACATCAGCAAGATGGTGGCAGTAGTAGTACCCTTAGCTTTTTGTGTCCTAAACCCATCCCAATGAAGCATGTTGGGTCTCCTCCAAAGCCCACCAAGCTTTACAGAGGAGTCAGGCAGCGACATTGGGGAAAATGGGTCGCCGAGATCCGGCTTCCGAAGAACCGTACGCGGCTCTGGCTCGGCACCTTTGACACTGCCGAAGAAGCTGCCTTGGCCTACGACAGGGCTGCCTACAAGCTCCGCGGAGACTTCGCCAGGCTCAATTTCCCCAATCTCCGCGACCACAGCAATTACCAGCCTCTGCATTCCTCAGTGGACGCGAAGCTCCATGCCATTTGCGAAAGCTTGGCCAACTCGCAGAAACAAGGCAAAGCAGAGAAGCCGGTCCGTTCGAGCAGGAAATCGAAGCAAGCCATGTCGACTGTTGTTGGCGAGGCGGAGTCGAAGAGTTCGGAGAACAGTCATAAGGTGGAAACATCCTCGTCGCCGGTGATGACCGAGAGCGACGTGTCAGCAGGGTCTTCCCCTTTGTCGGATCTTACGTTCCCCGACTCAGATGAGCCCCAGTGGGATGTTGCTTCGGAGAATTTCAAGTTGCAAACGTACCCTTCGTACGAGATTGACTGGGAATCTATTCTTTCTTGATTTCCATCTCCGAACTCTATATGGGTGCTCTAATTGTAATTTTTTTTCTTGGTTAATTAGTCTGTTTTGTCCATGGTAGTGGGTTAGATACAGTTGTGTCTCGGGTAGCTGCTGCAATGGAGTTTTTGGCAGTTGCAGGACTACTCTTTAAGATTTGTAATATTTTTAGGTGTTCTAAATATTTCAATATGTAAATCTCCGCCATGTTTAGCTGGTCGTTTTCTTTTCCTTGCTGGACCGGGGAGAGTACTTAGATTTGTGTCCGTCTGTACATTGAGTAGTTGTGTTAGTTGCAATTCAGTCCTGTAATTCAATATTTTATTAATATGAACAGGTGTGTTAGGTTTTTCTGTAGATAGAACTTGTGTTTTCAAACACTTTCTTGCTAAATTGCGATTGAAATTCGTTTCAACTCGAATCATTTCGTTATTAAAATTTTTTAAAATTTTTATATAAAATAAAAAAATATTATTTTAATAATGTTTTATTTAATTCATCTTTTAACTCATCTCTAAATTTGAGGAATTGCTAGATTATACTTCGTGGGTGAATAATTTTTGAATAGTTTACACCACCTAGTTTATCATGTGGAGTACTACTTGATCATGATTATGCTTCAAACACTAATGATGGGTCTCAGTCGCAGGGATCTTTAGAATTATACGGACGGTGCTGTTCATGAAGATCAATAAGCTAGCTTTTTGGCTTTCAACACGGAGGGGAAATTAAAATGGAGAGCCATGGACCCCATTGCGCAAGCTTTTCTCTGTTTTTCACGTATAAAATTGGCCTCATTTTCTCTATTATCTTGACGAACACGCATCGCTAGCTTTTTTTTAATCACTCTCGTACTTAATTTCTTGTATTCGTCGGCCTTTTCAAGCTCGATCGGTTTCATAAAAAAAAAAAAACTTGGAAGATTCGTGGTGCTTGGGAATGATGACATAACTTTGAAAAGTTAAATTACAGGCATGTTCAATGGATCTGCGAGTGAATACAGAAACAGTCGAAGACAATATTCTCGAGAGAAATTAAGGTCTGTGAAGAATGGGCGGGCAATCCATATCAAAGTACTTGGACTGCGGGCATGCACGCACGCACGCACGCACGGGAGAGGTTCAGATCTAAATTCTTTCGACGTTTCCATTGCTACTTTACGTGCATGCGCGCACAAGCAGCCTTTACACCAAAGTTATGATCCTTATGTATGGGATTGAGAAAGAAAAAGGTGCACAGTTTCACGTATCTACTAGTCTCACAAGATCAAATACGTACGTACAGATCAATATATCTATAAAATTCTTAATTTCAAAAATATTTTTCACAAATTATTGATTTTTTCTTTTCACTTATCAAACATGTATCTTTATTCCCAAAGAGGAATATATCAGTATCGGGGGGCGGTCTTTTAATAGATTCGGATGATCACAGCGTACTGGATCGATATCATGCATGAAGATAGATGAGAATGATTTTTTCGATCTTAATGGGATTTATATATACATATATATATATATATATATATATATATATTCCATGACTCTAATTATATATATTGTCATATCCTAGACGTTAATGTGATAAGATTTCTGATGAGGCCATGCATATATGCAGCTCGCTCTTTATTCTTATTCTATATTCCTATAAAACAAAGGCAAGTTCACACGGACAACCATGAGAAAGAAAGAACAAATTAGAAATTCCTAACTAGGCCAGCCATAAGAAGTTGTTCGTATCTTGCAAAAGCTCGGGGAAGCTGCCGGCCTTTTGCTGATCAGAAATGCTTTGGGTCCCTTATTTGAGTCCCGAATGGTTTTTTTTTTTTTGAACTTAATGATTAAGAAAGTGTTTTTTAATGATATTGTGAATTTTTATTTTTTTTTAAAATGTTTATGATGATTAACATAAAAAAAAAAAAAAAATACACTATTCAATAGAGTCGTTCGGGTCACTTTTTCCGTGGCTGACTCTTTGCTGATTTTGCATATATGAATGACAGGAGAGAAACATTAAATCATGATCTCTCTCAATCAATCCATATTTATTTCGTATATATCGCTAACTTTCTTATATTAGGAAAGCATACCTATCGTCTATGGGCTCTTATCTCGACAATAGAATTAATAATTCTGATCGATGCTTATTCCAAAAGCTAAAGCATGGTATAATATATGCATATATATCACATCCATTTTAATTATAAAAATGGGTGATTGTGATGTACACTAAAGACGGCCTGATCAGTACCCAATGAGAAGATGGAGATCAGAATCCAATTCCTATTGATCGGAGAGCTAGCTAGCTAGCATGGCTTTCTTTGCATTATATGCATGTGGGCGGTGAGAATTTAATTGCCTTAGCTACAAGTTGTAAGTTGATCATGACTAATTAATTGTTTAGTGCCCACTGCATTAAACCGCGTCGACATGTGATTAGTACTAATTTGACTGAAAGGGGATATATGCTATCATGTACATAAGCTAGACGCAGGTTTAATCAAGAAAAGGGTATACCTTATCTTCCCGAGTAGCAGACTCCTCTTGGTCTTGGCAATTTTCTTTTTCAGACAAAGTCTTTAGTCAGTTTTCTACGCAATTGCCGCATTTATGTTTCGGATAGTGATTGTTTTTGTGCAGCAATAATACTACTCATCATGATCTTCATCTTCTATATTGTCCTTCTTAATCATTAATTAGTGCGATGTGTTAAGTAGTTTCATAAATAAGTATTCAAGATAACAATAATATTTAAGATGAGAAATAATATATGTAAATCATGCAACTTTTTTACTAATTCATTTTAAAGAAAACTCTAGCCATCATTCTATATACACATGTCGAAGCTTGCGAACAAAAAAAAATTGAGAAATGATATTTGTAGTTATAAAATATGCAAACGCCACGCATTTAAGTAAGTAAATATGAGAGACCTTTATAAAAAAATTAATTTTTTAATGATGAAACTCATTCTTTTCAGATAATTATAGGCTTACTATTTCCTACTACTTCTTTATTACTCCATAGTGTATTTGAGATTTTTATTTTTTTTATTATTTTCTTTTAAGTATTTTTTTAACATCCTTAATCATTAAGAAAAATTTTAAAAAATATACAACTTCACGATGATAATAATAAGAGAAATTTTATTTGCAGTCCCCAAGTGGGGACTGCATGTGCAGACCCTTTATAAAATGAGAAAAAACATCATTTTAGGAGGAATAGTTTTGTAATTTTAAAAAATTTTAATGTTAAAATAGCCTAAGCTTGCATTGCAGTTTCCAAATGAGGATTGTATCTAGCATTGTTCTAATAATAATAAATTAAAAAAATAAAGAAAATAGTAAATGATCAATAATAGTAAATAATAAGTCTATCGTTATCTTTCTTTTTTAAAATAAGTAAACGATACTTAAGCGCTTCATGAGTAGGTATTAGCATTACTCCAACAAATTAGAAGGCTAACCATAGCATAGTGCATGCGCCTTCTTTAAACCGTAAACAGCAGAAGTACTTGGAGATCAAGAGAATCCCATGGATGTTTTAATTATTTCTTTTGGGCCGACAAGTCGATCGGCAGTACTACTGTTGTATGCTTGTATTCGGATTAATTTAGGCTATTTTTGCATTTAAAATTCATCTCATCTCATTATTACAAGTCTTTTAAATTTTTACACAAAATTTAGTAAACAATATTTCAACTTTTTCAACTCCCAACTATATCTCAATTATATAAATTCAAAGTCATATCTATGAGATTATTATCAGTAGCTAGCCACGACAATATTGCTGCCATGCCAGTAGTCGATTAATTTTTGGGTCCAAAAAGCTCTTCAGAAAAAGATTTCTCATATATAACTGCATAATGTGCACTTGCGTTGATTTTCAATTTGTGTTTATTAGATTTTCAAATCTGATTGAATACATAGTTTATGTTTGTGTCTAATGAAAGACATGATAGGATAATAGGGTGTTCGTACGTCTTCCTATTTGACTCCTCCAAACAAGAAGTTCTAATCTTATGATCTCTAGCTAACTACGCGGATTCTATTAAAGCATCTAAAATTGGTAATCTAAACTAAAAAATTATTGTAAATACTAATTATTTACAATGCCAATTATTCCTACAAATAGCTTTCGTTTGCAAATACTGGTTTTGAGTTATTTTATTCTTAAGTCGGTGCGTAAAGCACACTATTCATATAACTTCAAAAGTAAAATTTGATTTGTCTGATTCAAATTTAAAATTTATCAGCAAGGGATTACACGAGTCTTCTCTCTCAACCGTCTGCTGAAGGGCGATTGGAAGGTGGAGTTTGTTAGTCTGTTTTTTCGGAGGAAAATGGCAGAGTCATTACTCACTACGGTGGGTTGTGGATGAGAAATGGAGGAGATAGAGGAGGTTTGGAGTCGACTGAGACTTAGCAAAGAAGAAAATACTCCTATCGAAGGAATTGGAAGGAAGGAAGAGAGTATTAGGAGAAGGGGAGAAAGAAGTTTGGTGGGGAAAATATGTTCGACGAGGAGGATCGGACAAGAAATAGTAAAGGTGACGATGGAGAAAATATGGAGGGTGGGGAAACCTCTGGATTTTGAGGAGATTGGCTTCAACTGTTTTGCTATTACTCTAGCAAGTGCGAGAGACAAATTGAGAGTACTGGAGGGGTGCCCCTGGCTTTTTGACAATTTCCTGTTTGTGCTAAAGGATTATGATGGGGAAACTCAAACAAATCTACTAGACTTTGATTATGCAGAATTTTGGATTCAAATGCACAATCTCCCGTTAGGATATATGAATAAATGGATGGGGAAGCAGATTGGGACTTCGATTGGAAGGGTGAGTGAAATTGATGTAAATGATGATGGAATGGCATGGGGTCGTTATCAGAGAGTGAAGATTGAGTGCAACCTAAGGGCTCCTTTGGCCAGAGGAAGAACTGTCAATATCTAAGGAGGTAAGATCTGTGTGCCTTTTCAATATGAAAAGTTACCAAAGTTGTGCTTTAGCTGTGGATGCATTGTTCATGGGAAAGATGGTTGTACTGGAAGAGGGGATGTGGAAGTAGCACAATATGGGACTTGGATGAGAGCAATGGTGGTGAATAGAAAATAAAATGAGAGAAAGATAAACAATAACCAGGAGAAAAGAAGTACTAAGGAGGTAGGGGAGGAGAGGGTGGATGGTATGAAGGGGGAGGGACTGAGGAAGGGGGAGGAGTCTATCATTTTGCCTGAGGAAGTTAAGGGTGGGACTACTGAGGCAGAGGAGGTGGAGGAGATTTTGAAAAGGGGAGGATCGTATGTCAGTGGGAGGATTGGTCCAAAAAGGCTGGAGGAGGGGGAGGGCTTAGCTCCTATTTTGAACTCCAACTCCTATCGGGTTGCTCAATTGCTAGAGGTAGATCCAACCTCAAATGTCAAAGGTCGAACTATGGAAGGAAGAAGGAGCTGGAAAAGGAGAGCAAGGGGAAAGGATCATGCTAATTTGGTATGTCTCTCGAACCTTAACTCTAAACGTTCTTTGATTGATGAAGATGATGAAATGGTGATGGCTATGGGAGGAAAGAAGGCAAGAATGAATGAGGGTGCAGAGCCTGTTGTGGATCTCTGTGAGGTGGTGGCTGTGATGCAGCCCCACCAGGCATTATGAAAATCATCAGTTGGAACTACCGAGGGCTTGGGAACCCTCAGACAGTTCAAGATCTTCACCTCATGGTGAAGAATAAGCAGCCCAATGTGGTCTTCCTGATGGAAACCAAGGTAAATGGAGGAAGGTTGGAGAGGTTGAAGGGAATTTTACAGATGGATGGTTGTGTAAGTGTGGATCCATTGGGAAGAAATTGTGGATTAGCCTTGTTCTGGAAACATGAGGAGGAGGTGGAGCTAGTAAATTTCTCACAATGGCACATTAGTGTATAAGGAAGGAAGTGGGAAAGGGGTGGGTGGATATTTACAGGTTTTTATGGGCACCCAGATGTGAGTAAAAGGAAGCTCTCGTGGGATTTGTTGAACAAAATAAGGCCCTCAGACCAGGCTGCATGATGTGTTGCTGGAGATTTTAATGAAGTTCTTACACAGGCAGAGAAATGTGGGGGAAACCAGGGAAGTGAAAGTCAAATGACCCATTTTCGTGAGGCCTTAGAGAGTAATAGTCTGTTTGATATGGGTTGTCAGGGTGGTTTCTTTACCTAGAGCAACAGACACACTGACAACACGTTCACTAAAGAAAGATTGGATAGGTGTGTGGCAAACAATCTATGGAGGGCTATGTTTAAAGAGATTAGGGTGGAGGGACTTGCGGGGCGAAGTTCTGATCACTTACCTGTCCTGTTATCTATGATGGGAAATGAAGAAAGGCAAGGTAGAAGGAATTTTCCTTTTAGGTTTGAGGCAAGCTGGATCAAAGAAGAGGGTTGCGAGCAGCTGGTCAGACAAGGATGAAATAGAGAGGGCAAAATTATAGATCCTATAAAGAGAGTTAAAGTTCTTTTAGAGGCTTGTAGGGGGGATCTAGTGGGATGGTTCAGGAAAAAAGATATAAAAAGAGTAAAAGATATAGAGTTGCTCACTAAAAGAATTCAAAAAGTGCAGGATCAAGAAGGGCCATAGAATGTAGAGGTACTTAGATCCCTTCAGAAAAATGTGGGGTCTTTATTAGAGCAAGAGGATTTGAAGTGGAAGCAACGAACAAAAAAGAACTAGTATTGCATGGGAGATAAGAACACAAAGTTCTTCCATACATGTGCTAACCAGAGAAGAAAAAAGAACAGGATTTTGTTTGTGTTGGATTCCAAGTCAAATCTGAGATTGGATCAAAGAGGGATTGCTGAAGCGTTTAGAGCCCATTTTTTTAAGATATATACTACTACTGCCCCTTCTAGTAGCATCATTGATTCTTGTTTAAATGCAGTAAAGGGTCAAGTTACCGAAGAAATGAACAATTACTTGCAGTAGTCTTTTACAAGGGAGGAAGTGTTAGAAGCTTTAAAAATGATGGGCCCTCTTAACTCCCCAGGACCTGATGGTTATGGGGCATGTTTTTATCAGTCTTATTGGGGTATTGTTGGGGATGATGTGTGTGAGGCTGCGTTGAATTTTTTAAATGGGGGAAGGACAAATAGTGGACTGAATCATACCTTTGTTGCCCTTATACCAAAGGTTAAAGAGCCGAAATCAGTTAATGACTTTAGACCCATCAATCTCTGGAATGTGATGTATAAAGTCATTGCAAAGTCTCTTGCTAACAAATTGAAGAGAGTGTTGAGTGATGTCATCTCAAGAAACCAAAGTGCCTTTGTCTCTAAAAGGCTTATTACTGATAATATTATAGCTGCATATGAAATCTTGCACTTTATGAAAACAAGGCAAAAGGATAAGGTGGGAAGTATGGCCTTAAAACTAGGTATTTCTAAGCATATGACAAAGTAGAGTGGTCTTTTCTCAGTGAGGTTATGTGGAAGTTGGGTTTCTGTGAGAAATGGGTGACATTGATAATGGATTGTGTGTCTACTGTATCCTATGCAATTTTGACAAAAGGCAGCCCAGGTGATTTGATCAAGCCTACAAGGGGTTTGAGGTAGGGAGATCCACTCTCTCCCTACCTCTTTTTGTTGTGTGATGAGGGGTTGAGTGCTATGTTTAATTAGGCAGAGGACCAAAAGGAGTTAATGGGTGTGGCTGTGGCTAGGGGTGGTACGAGAGTGACTTACCTTTTGTTTGCAAACGACTGTATTATTTTTGGTAAAACAAGCTGGTCTGAATGGAGGAAAATAATGAGTATCCTGGAGTTATACGAGAAGGCCTCGGGTCAAAGTCTGAACAAGAAGAAGACCGCTGTTTTTTTCAGTCCTAATGCAAAGTCAGCTGTGAGGGAAGGTGTGTTAAAGGAACTTGGGCAAAACTGATTACAAACTATGAGAAGTATTTAGGTTTTCCAATTATGGTTGGCAGGTCAAGATACAACTCTTTTAGAGGTATAAAGGATAGGGTATGGCAAAAGGTGAATAACTGGAAGAACAAGTTTTTGTCTCCTGCTGGAAAATAGGTACTATTGAAAGTAGTCATCCAAACAGTCCCTAATTACTATATGAATGTTTTCAGGTTACCTAGAAAGCTATGTAAGGAAGTTGCAGCTGTTATGGCTAAATTCTGGTGGGGTTTTAAGGAGAATGACAAAAAAATTTAGTAGAGAAGTAGGTCAAAAATGGGGGTGTCAAAGGCTGAGGGGGGGTTGGGGTTTAGAGAGCTAGAAAGTTTTAATACTGCTCTGCTAGCTAAACAATGTTGGAGGCTGTTCACAAATCCTTAGTCATTGGTAGCTTTGGTTCTTAAAGATAAGTATTTCAGACACTCTGATTTACTGCATGCAAAGTTAGGCCAAGACCATCTCTGATCTGGAAGAGCTTATGGAGCTCTTTGGAACTCCTTAATGCAGGTTTGGTATGGAGAGTTGGCACTGGATAGAATATAAAGGTGTGGGGTGATAAATGGATTCCAACCCTTTTAACTAACTGTATTCAATCTCCTGTTGTTGTTCTTAGTAGAGAGGCGAGAGTAAGTGAATTTATTGACTCTAGTAGTAGGGTATGGAAGGAAGTACTGATAAGGGAGGTTCTTAATGAAGATGAAGCTATGATTGTTTACAGCCTGCCTTTGAGTAAATCCGGTATGCCTAACAAGCAAATTTGGGGATCTACAAAAGATGGGATGTTCAGTGTGAGAAATGCCTATTATTTAGAGGTGGGAAGGAGGAGGAGGGAAAGAGGGGAGCAGTCAGAAGGGGCCAAGTTTGATTGGAAGATGATATGGAGTTTAAATACGCCGGGAGTAGTTAAAGTTTTTCTTTGGAAAGCTGTAAATGATTGTCTACCAACTAGAAGGAATTTGTTCAAGAGGAAAGTGGTGGACAACCCTTGCTGCCCTGTGTGTGAATCAGAGATGGAGTCTGTAACTCATCCTGTATGGAGCTGTAAAGGGGCTATGGATGTCTGGGCTGAACAGAAGAGTCCCCTGCAAAAATGGTTGAGTGAGGAGGTGCAACTTACTGAGTTATGGGATATGTGGTTTAAAAAGTTACTGAAAGGGGAGCTGGAGTTGGTGGCAGTTGTGATGAGGGGGTATGGCTTAGAAGGAATAATTTCATCTTTGAAAAAAAGTTTGCTAGTCCTGGTGCAATTCTTGAGCAAGCTGCAGCAACACTAGAAGAGTTCCAGATGGCTCAAGTATCTGTAAAGGGAACGGATGTGGTTTCTACAGTAGGAAGAAGAGGTAGCAAATGGAAGGCCCCAAGTTGTGATCAGGTGAAAGTAAACTGGGATGCTGGCTTGAATCAAAAGGAAGGTAAAATGGGGACTGGTGTTGTTGCAAGGAATGACAAGGGGGAGGTTATGGTATCCCTTTGCAGCTCGAAGAGAGGTTACTACAATCCAGTTGTTGCTGAGATTCAAGCTTTGTAGAGAGCAATGAAATTATGTGGAGATTTGCATATGGAGAGAGTTATTTTTGAGGGAGATGCCTTAATTGTTGTGAAGGCAGTAAATAGTGAAGAGGAAAGTTGGGAATGGTTTGGTCAAATGGTTGAAGACGTGAAGGGAGTGCTAAAGAACAGACCAAGTTGGACAATACAGCATATGTTTAGGGATTGTAATCAAGTTGCACATAAGCTTGTAAAAATGTCTCTTTCTATAGTTGAGGAAAAAATCTGGATGGAGAGTGTTCCATTAGAAGTCCAAAGCATTGTTTTACAGGAAAGTTTGTATACAGTTAACTCATAAGTA
Organism: Juglans mandshurica; assembly: GCA_022457165.1. Taxonomy (NCBI): domain Eukaryota; kingdom Viridiplantae; phylum Streptophyta; class Magnoliopsida; order Fagales; family Juglandaceae; genus Juglans; species Juglans mandshurica. Next base: position 3,049,184 of record CM039629.1, on the reverse strand, counting down.
ATACAAATGAGGTTTATTTTCAAAAAAAGAAAATTTAAAATTTATCTTTTAAATTAAATTATGACATTTAAATATTTTGCAAGATATACTCAACACCGATTCGAAAATACAATTTTCCTTTATCTTGATCTTCGGTGAGGTTTTTGGGCTTTATGGTTGAATGAGGCTTCTTGGGGTCCTTGTGCTCCAATTTTGACAAAGCCCAATTCCATGGCGAGCCCCTTTATAAATGGCATGTTTCGAAGGGTTGTAAGATAAAATAAATTCGACAATCGTGAAGTTAGAACTAGAAGCAGTACGGTTTGCTCAACGGTGGACGCTCGCCATGATATGATGATATCAAATATCCTTCTGGTGGCTTTTTCAGGCCTTTGCATTCCGCCCACACTTCCCGTAGCCGTGCCTTCACCATTTCCTATTAATGAGTTTAATCTTCTAATCCTTCTCTTTCATTCACTCATTTTTCCCTTCTTGTTTTATTTTGTGTTTTGCTTTAAGTAGAAACTTTTTCAAACTTTTGAGAAGATAAATGGTAGGGAGCAGTCCTAGTTTAACACACCATGTGGGATGAAGTGCATTTTCTTTTGACCAGATAAAACGGAATGTAAAAGGACTTTATTTCTCTTCCCATCACTGACCTCCCACAGTACTTCCAGCTTCCACCATCCACAGTACTTCGAAGGGGAATTCAAAAGTTTTCCTCTTTCAAACGCATGATAAGGAGATTTTTCAAAGGTTATTGCTTGCCCTTTTGAATTTTGTTTCATTATCTCAAACAGCTGCACACATCCTACTTCCATTTTTCACTGGTCACTTCGATCCATCCCAAATACTTCTCAATTCTTCTGAAGTCCCCTTTGCACCTCTACACCTCCACTTACAACCATAACAAATTTTCCCCCTTGAAGACTTTACCCACAAAGCAAGCATATTGAAATCGTAATTGCTTTATAGGGACCCAAGATGAGTCTTCCTTTGGAGCCCCACGCCACTTAACTAGTAACTCAATGAAAGGTTGATTGTTACGAGATGTTATTCTTCCTTGCATAATAGGCTCAAGTTCAATAAGGAAAATAGAGTAGGTTTTGAGAGAAACTTCAATCTACAATGTGAAAATTGATTCTAAATGTTCTACCTCTTCATTTCTCATTAATATGATATATATGCTTACATTGAGACTCACAACTTCTTTAAATAAAAAAGACAACTTCCAAGATTAGCTAATAATAGTAAAGACTAAACTTAGTAAACTTAAACATAATATGAAGAGTTTTCTGGAAAATAACATAACATTAAACCAACTTCAATACTTCTCCTTGATGTATTTTTCAGATATTCCAAGCATTGATCTGAGGAACTGAAACTTGTCTCTAGGAAGAGCTTTTGTAAAAATGTCAGCTATTTGTTCTTCTGAGCGGCAAAACTTTAATTCAATTTCTCCACTTGCTTCCACTTCACGCAAAAAATGGTATTTGATTGCTATATGCTTGGTTCGACTATGCTGAACAGGATTCTTGGCAATGGCAATTGCTGATTTATTGTCACAAAAAATCTCAGTAGAACCTTGCTGTTTTTCCCCCATATCTTCTAAAATTCTTCTTAACCATATTGCCTGGTTTGTTGATCCAACAGCAGCAACATACTCTACCTCGTCTGTGGATTGAGCTACATTTCCTTGTTTCTTTGAACTCCATGAAAACATAGTAGATCCAAGACCAAAATAGTAACCAGAAGTACTTCACATGTCATCTGTAGAACCTGCCCAGTCACTATCAGTGAAGCCAACTAGCTTTGTTCCAGAAGATTTCTTGTACCACATGCCCAAACCAATTGTTCCTTGCAAGTACCTTAGAATTCTCTTAGTAGTTCCAAAGTGAATCTGACTTGGACATTGCATAAACCTTGAAAGCAAACTGGTAGCAAACAAAATATCAGGTCTGGTATTGCACAAATAAAGCAGACTTCCCACTAAGCTTCTATAGGTTGATGCATCCACTTTCTTGACACCATCTTCCTTTCTTAGCTTTCCATTAGGAATCAATGGTGTTGCAACTGACTTGCAACCTGTCATATTAAACCTTTTCAACAAATCTTCTGTGTATTTCTTTTGGGAACAAAAGATTCTATCTTCTTCTTGGCTTACTTCCATCCCGAGAAAATAGTGCATCTTTCCCAAGTTAGTCATCTCAAAACTGGCCATCATTTCCTTTTTAAATTTTTCAATCATTTCTGCATTATTTCCTGTAAAGACAAGATCATCAACATACAAGGATACAATGATCATTTCAGCACTGTTTTGTGACTTCACATACAAGATTGGTTCACTTTTATTCCTCCTGAATCCTTGATCAGTAAAGTAACTATCAATTCTTCCATACCAGGCACGTGGTGCCTGTTTCAATCCATACAATGCCTTTTTTAATCTGTAAACTTGTCCTTCTTCCTTTATGAATCCCGTAGGTTGATTGACATAAACCTCTTCTTCTAGAACACCATTTAAGAATGTTGACTTTACATTTAGTTGCCAGATTTTCGATCCATTTTGAGTAGCAAGTGCAACAAGTGCTCTTATAGTGTCCATTCTTGCAACAGGTGCAAAAGTTTCATTGTAATCAATTCCTAGCTGTTGTACATAGCCCTTGACTACAAATCTTGCTTTATGCTTCAGTATTGAACCATCGGGATTCAACTTGGTCTTGTAAATCCATTTAACTCCAATGATTTCCTTATTTGCAGGTTGAGCCACTAATTCCCAAGTTTCATTTTTCTCAATCATTTTTATCTCCTCTTCCATAGCTTTCAGCCACACTCTTTCTTTTGATGCAGCTGCAAAACTTTCTGGTTCAAGAGATGTGTAATTTTGATGTTGATTCTTCATCACTATTGGAGGAAATCTGTTGGGTTGCTGTGGGACTTCTAGCTTCATTTTCCAGAGGAATACTTACTTCATCCTCTATTTCTTTTTCTATCTCAGATGATGGTACAAGTGGTATCTTTACACTTTGTTGAACCACCTTCTCAACTTCCCAATCCCAAGAGGCATTCTCATTAAACCTCACATCTCGGCTAACAACAAGATTTCTAGTTTCCAAGTTAAAAACTCGAATGCCTTTTGAAATGGTGCTATAGCCCACAAAAATACCCTTCTCAGCTTTCTCTTCCAGTTTACTTCTTTTTTGAGATGGAACATAGATGTAGCATATGGAACCAAACACCCTCATAAAACTTATAGTGGGTTTTATTCCACTCCATGCCTCATAATGTGTCTGATTTTCTACTGCTCTTGTTGGTACTCGATTAAGTAAAAACACAGCAGTATTCACTGCTTCACCCCAAAATTCTTTGGGCAATTTTTTCTCAAATAACATGCACCTTGCCATCTCCATCACTATTCTATTCTTTCTCTCGGATACTCCATTCTGTTGGGGAGAATATACTACTATTAATTGATGCTCAATCCCTTCTGTTTCACAGCATTTCTCAAACTCTTTGGAGTTATACTCAGTGCCTCAATCACTCCTCAATGATTAAATTTTATGACCAGACTGATTTTCAACCAGCAGCTTAAACTTCTTAAAAGTTCCAAAAACTTCAGATTTTTCATGAAGAAAATATACCCACATCATTATAGTAAAATCATATATGAAGAGAATGAAATACCTGCTTTGATTATGAGTTGAAGTTCTCATTGGACCACACACATCAGTGTGAACTAGCTCCAATTTTTCTTAAGCTCTCCATGTGCTTTCCGAAGGAAATGGTAGCCTGTGTTGTTTCCCAAGCATGCATCCCTCACAGACTTGTGCTTCTTTTTCTAAGAGAGGAAAGTTCCTCATCATCTCCTTCTGGTGCATCAATCTCAAGGAGTTGAGGTTGTAGTGTCCAAATCTTTGGTGCCATAACATAGTATTTTCCACAGTTGCCACCATAGCTTTAGGAAAGCTCCATTGAATAGTAAAATTCCTACTTCTTCCCATTTTTACCTCAACAAGTTCAATTTTGTTTTTTTCATCATATATTTTGCACAGATTATTCTCAAAGTATAAAGAATAACCATTTTCCATCATTTGACCAACACTCAACAGATTTTGATCAAGACTAGGAACAAGTAATACATCTTTAATAAACTTTGTACCTTTCTTTGTCGAGATGGCCATTGTGCCTTTGCCCCTGGATTCAACTGTTGAGTATGTGGAGTCTGGTTCACGCCGCTCGAGCGAAGCGTCTAGCCGCTCGAGCGAATACAAGACAGAGAGCTTCGCTTGAAGGAAGCTCGACAAACCGCTCGAGCAATTGCGGGATAGAGAGGTTCGCTCGATGATCGCTCGACTCACGGCTCGAGCAGAGGGAAGTTAGAGAGCTTCGCTTGAGGAGCCGCTCGACTCACGGCTCGAGCAATTGCGGGAAACAAGTTCGCTCGACGCAGGCTCGACACGCCGCTCAAGCGAACATCATTAATTCTGCTGAATTAGGGTTTCTGCCGTACAACATATAAATAGTGTTTTGTTTTGTCTTGTACTGTAGCTGAGTGAACAGTAGCTGTTCTACACTATTGTATTGTGATTCCTCGATAAATAAAAATCCTCTGCAGCTCCCGTGGACGTAGGCAATTTGCCGAACCACGTAATACTGTGTCGTGTGTGATTGTTTATTTTTCATGCATTTACATTCACTTTATTTTCATCGTTTTCACAACAATTGGGCTATTGTATTGTAATTCCTCAAGAAATAAAAATCCTTTGCAGCTCCCGTGGACGTAGGCAATTTGCCGAACCACGTAAATACTGTGTCGTGTGTGATTGTTTATTTTTCGTGCATTGACATTCACTTTATTGTCATCGTTTTCACAACAATTGGTATTAAGAGCCACGGTTCGGGTCTGAGAAAAAACGATGGCTGGAGAAGAAGTGAGAGTATCGGGGATCGAGAAGTTTGATGGCACGGATTATGGGTATTGGAGGATGCAGATAGATGATTACCTCTATGGGAAGAAACTCCATCTTCCATTGTTGGGGAAGAAGCCGGACAACATGTCAGTTGCTGATTGGACTCTGTTGGATCGACAGGTCCTAGGGGTTATTCGTTTAACCCTGTCGAGATCTGTTGCACATAACGTCATCAAGGAGAAGACGACTGCGGATCTCATAACGGCTTTATCAGGTATGTATGAAAAGTCGTCAGCAAATAATAAGGTACATCTGATGAAGAAGTTATTTAATTTAAAGATGTCGGATGGTACGTATGTTGTACAACATCTGAATGATTTCAATACTATCACAAATCAATTGTCGTCTGTTGAAATTGAATTTGATGATGAGATACGTGCATTGATATTATTGGCATCACTGCCAAATAGTTGGGAAGCCATGAGGATGGCTGTTAGCAATTTTGTTGGTAAGTCAAAATTGAAATATGATGACATCCGTGATTTGATTTTGACTGAGGAGGTACGCAGGAGAGATTCAGGCGAGACCTCAGGTTTGAGTTCAGCACTGAATGTTGACTCTCGGGGAAGAGCACAAGACAGGAACTCATACAGAGGCAGATCAAAATCAAAGAATAGGAGCAAGAGCAAGTTGAGACCTGGCCAGCAGGCAATTTGTTGAAATTGTGGCAAAGCTGGCCACATAAAGAAGAATTGCAGAAATCCCAAGAAGACAAAGAATGATAGTGCTAATGTGGTAACTGAAGAATTACAGGATGCACTATTACTTGCAATTCATAGTCCAGTTGATGACTGGATACTTGATTCAGGGGCATCTTTCCATACATCTTCCCACCGGGAGATAATGCAAAACTATGTTGCGGGTGATTTTGGAAAGGTGTATTTGGCTGATGGAGAAGCTTTGAACGTAATTGGAATGGGAGACATCGACATCGTACTCCCTAACAAGAACAAATGGACCTTGTAAAAGGTCAGACACATTTCTGAGTTAAAGAAGAACCTCATTTCTGTTGGGCAGCTTGATGATTGTGGCCACTCAGTGGTGTTCTCAGACAGCACCTGGAAGGTCACCAAAGGGGCACTAGTACTGGCTCGGGGTAAGAAAACTAGTACACTCTATATGACTACTGGTTTGAATAACACTATTGCCACTACCGTTGCAGAGAGCACAGCAGACTTATGGCATTGCAGGCTTGGCCATATGAGTCAAAAGGGTATGAAAGAACTTTTGTCCAGAGGCAAGCTACCAGAACTAAAGTCAGTTGATCTCAGTATGTGTGAGAGCTGTATCATAGGAAAACAGAAGAAGGTCAGTTTCTTGAAGAGTGGTAGAACACTGAAGTCAGAGAGACTAGATCTTGTGCACACTGATGTGTGGGGACCTTCCCCAGTGGCATCTCTTGGAGGTTCTCACTACTATGTTACTTTTATTGATGATCACAGCAGGAATGTATGGGTTTATTTTCTTAAACATAAATCTAATGTATTTAGTGTGTTAAAAAATTGGAAAGCCATGGTTGAGACTGAAACAGACTTGAAGTTGAAATGCTTGAGGTCTGATAATGGTGGTGAGTATATTGATGGCGGGTTCAAGGAGTATTGTGCAACTCAAGGAATCAGAATGGAGAAAACCATTCCTGGGACACCACAGCAAAATGGAGTTGCTGAACGTATGAACAGAACCATAAATGAGCGTGCTAGAAGCATGAGGCTGCACGCTGGGCTACCACCCACTTTCTGGGCAGATGCAGTTAGCACTGCAGTATACTTGATAAACAGAGGAGTACCATTAGTTCCTTTGGACTGTGGATTGCCTGAGGAGACTTGGAGCGGGAAAAGAGGTCAAATTTTCTCATCTTAAAATATTTGGTTGTCTTTCTTATGTTCTTTTTGATTCTGATGCTCGTAATAAGCTTGAGGCTAAGTCAAGGAAATGTTATTTCATTGGCTATGCAGACGAGGCATTTGGCTATCGTTTCTGGGATGATCAGGGTCGGAAGATTATAAGAAGCAGAAATGTGATCTTCAATGAGAAGATTGTGTACAAAGACAAGTCCAGTACAGTTGCTGAAGCAGCCCCTCAGGAGTCTGAGTTTGTGAGGTTGGATGATCTACCAGAGGTCACAGTACAGTGCAGAGATGTGAGTGACGGGGAGAGTGGGTCCAGCACACCCATTCCCATTATTCCATAGTCAGATCCAGAGCCGTCCACACCAATAGCTGCAGTTCACAAGTCATTTAGAACTATTCGTCCTCCACAGCGTTTCTCACCTTCCTTGAATTACATCTTGTTGACAGATGATGGAGAATCACAAAGTTACCAAGAAACCTTATAAGATGAAAATTCTAGCAAGTGGGAGTTGGCCATGAAGGATGAGATGGATTCCCTGTTAAGGAATCAGACATGGGAGTTGACAAAACTTCCATCAGGGAAGAAGGCATTACACAACAAGTGGGTGTATCGGGTGAAAACTAAGCATGATGGCAGTAAGAGGTACAAGGCCAGACTTGTTGTAAAAGGCTTCCAACAGAAACAGGGTATTGACTATTCTGAGATCTTTTCTCCTGTGGTAAAGATCACAACCATCAGGCTAGTTTTAGCTATGGTTGCTACTGAAGATCTATTTCTTGAGCAGCTAGATGTGAAGACAGCTTTTCTTCATGGAGACCTTAAGAAGACATCTACATGCACCAACCTGAGGGGTTTGTGGTACAGGAAAATGAAGGTTCAGTTTGCAGACTAAATAAGAGCTTGTATGGCCTGAAACAAGCTCCCATACAGTGGTACAAGAAATTTGATAGTTTCATGTGCAGTGCAGGGTACATAAGATGTCAGGCAGATCATTGTTGCTATGTGAGACAGTTTGACAATTCTTACATCATTTTGCTGTTATATGTGGATGACATGCTCATTGCAGGGGCTAGTATTGATGAGATCAATAGTCTGAAGAAGCAGATGTTAGAGCATTTTGCAATGAAAGATTTGGGAGCTGCAAAGCAAATCCTTGGCATGAGAATTGTTAGAGATAGAGTCAGAGGCACGTTGAGACTTTCACAGGCTGAGTATGTGAAAAAGGTACTCAACCGGTTCAGTATGGACAAGGCCAAGTCAGTTGGCACACCCTTAGGAAGTCACTTCAGACTCAGCAAGGATCAGGCACCAAAGTCAGAAGAGGAACAAGACTATATGAGTAAGGTTCCTTATGCCTCAGCTATTGGGTCACTTATGTATGCTATGGTTTGCACTAGACCAGATATTGCCCATGCAGTGGGAGTTGTGAGTAGATACATGAGTAATCCTGGAAAACAATATTGGGAAGCAGTGAAGTGGATTTTGAGGTACTTAAAAGGCTCCTCAGAAACGTGCTTGTGTTTCTCATGAGTGGGCTTAGAGGTGCAAGGCTATGTTGATGCTGATTTAGCTGGAGATATTGATAGCAGAAAAAGTACCACAGGGTTTGTTTACACTTTGGGTGGTACTGCAGTTTCATGGGGTTCTAATCTAAAGAAGACAGTTTCTTTGTCTACTACAGAAGCTGAGTATATTGCAGTTTCAGAAGCTGCAAAAGAGATGGTTTGGATACAAGGCTTCTTGGAGGAATTGGGTAAAAAGAATCAGAATGGCACTCTCTACAGTGACAGTCAGAGTGCCATATTCCTTGCCAAGAATCCAGCATTTCATTCCAGGACTAAACACATTTAGATCAGGTATCACTTTATACGATCATTGTTGGATGATGGACAATTGCTACTTGAGAAAATTTGTGGAAGTAAGAACCCTGCTGATATGTTGACAAAGGGTGTTACACTTGAGAAACTGAAGTTGTGCGCAACTTCAGTTGGTCTTCTAGCATGAAGACAGGAGCTGTGAGTTGCAGAGGTAGAGGATATCATGTTTGAGGCAGATGGCGACAATGTGGGTGTACCAGTCTCCAAGTGGGAGAATTGTTGAGTATGTGGAGTCTGGTTCACGCCGCTCGAGCGAATCGTCTAGCTGCTCGAGCGAATACAAGACAGAGAGCTTCGCTCAAAGGAAGCTCGACAGACCGCTGGAGCAATTGCGGGACAGAGAGGTTCGCTCGATGCGGAGGGAAGTCAGAGAGTTTCGCTTGAGGAGCCGCTCGACTCACGGCTCGAGCAATTGCGAGAAACAAGTTCGCTCGACGCGAGCTCGACACGCCGCTCGAGCGAACATCATTAATTCTGCTGAATTAGGGTTTCCGCCGTACAACATATAAATAGTGTTTTGTTTTGTCTTGTACTGTAGCTGAGTGAACAGTAGCCGTTCTACACTATTGTATTGTGATTCCTCAAGAAAAAAAATCCTCTGCAGCTCCCGTGGACGTAGGCAATTTGCCGAACCACATAAATACTGTGTCGTGTGTGATTGTTTATTTTTCGTGCATTTACATTCACTTTATTGTCATCATTTTCACAACATCAACCAGATCTCCATTACCCATCTTAACATTGGTTTTAACAGAGGAATCCAAATTAGTGAAGATGCATTCATCTGAGGCCATGTGGTTGCTACACCCACTGTCAATGAACCAAAGTTTTTCTTCTTTTGTGATAGGTTGGCAAGCAAAAAACAGATGCTCACTTTCTTCCTTTTCTTCAGAATAATGAGCTTGATGATTGTTTTTGAATTTACAATCTTTTTCCATATGTCCAAACTTCTTGCAATTCCAACATTGAGGCTTCCCGAGATGATAACAGTTTTTCTCAAGATGATTTGTTTTTTTACAAATACCACAAGGTGGAAACTCACTTTGTTTTCTTTCCCTTTTATCCTTCCTTCTTTCTGAATGTAATCTGTGTGCTTTTGATCTTTATGTGGCTTCTTCTTATAATCTGTCACTTTCTTATTTTTTAGAGTTACTTTAGATTGAAAGGCATGCTCCAAGGAATCATCACTCCTTCTTGCTATTCTCTGTTCATGAGCTTGAAGTGATCCCATCAGTTCAGTAACTGATAAAGTTTATAGATCCTTCGATTCCTCAATCGCTGCAGATCATAAATTTTTGGAAGACTAATCATAATTTTTTGAATGATCCTTTGATCAGCAACCTTTTCACCATGAGCATGCATTTGATTAACAATTTTAATTAATCTAGAGCAATACTCTTTCACCTCTTGAGATTCCTTCATTTTTAAATTTTCAAACTCCCTTCTCAATCCTTAAAGTTTGATTATTTTTACCTTTGCATTTCCTTGGAATTCTGACTGCAAGATTTCCCACGCACCCTTTGAAGTATTGGCCCTCATCAATCTTGGAAAGATTGATTCAGTCATTGCTTGTTGCAGAATAAACAAAGCCCTTGCATCCTTAGTGCTTTCTTGTTTGTGTTGTGTAGAGTCCGAGACTCCTTCTGAAGGAACTGCAACTCATTTTTCTACTACATGTCAGAGATCCTGAGATAAGAAGAAAGTCTTCATCTTTAAACTCCAATAGTCGTAGTTCTCTCCACTGAAGATGGGAACTGATGTAGTTGCTCCAAAGGCAGCCATTGACGACCGTTCAGATCAACCTGGTTTGCTCTGATACCAATTGTTGAGAAAAACAGAAGGAAAACAGAGTAGGTTTTGAGAGAAACTTCAATCTACAACGTGAAAATTGATTCTAAATGTTCTACCTCTTCATTTCTCATTAATCTGATTTATATGCTTACATTGAGACTCACAACTTCTTTAAATCAAAAAGACAACTTTCAAGATTAGCTAATAATAGTAAAGACTAAACTTAGTAAACTTAAACATAATATGAAGAGTTTTTTTAGAAAATAACGACATCACATTAAACCAACTTCAATAAGGTGAGATGTTAACATCTAACCCCACATGTTTCTTCAACTTTGATACATGAAAAACTAGATGCACAGAAGAATTAGGTGGCAGCTCCAATCTATAGGCCGCTTCTACAATATGCTCAAACACCTTAAATGGACCACAATATCTTACTGCCAGTTTAGGGTTACAACCAGTGGAGATACTCTTTTGCTTTTACTTCTGTAACATCAAATATATAAAATCACCCACCTCAATTGCCTTACAATGTGCCTCTCACCATAATTTTGCTTCATTGCTAATTGAGCAACCAAGAGATTCTTCTTCAACAATGCCAAAATCTCCTCCCTTGATCTCAAATCAAAACCCACAACATGATTATATGTAGTACCTGAGATATATACATATATACTATGAAAAAGGAGGTGGATCGAAAGGTGTAATTCTTGTTGAGGAATGTGTGGAAGTATTATACCACCGTTTTGCCCATGGTAAGCAGAGCTCATTGCTTTGGCCTCTCACTAACAAAACACCTCAAAAATTGTTGGACACTCTTGTTAACTATTTAGGTTTGACCATCTGATTGAGGATGGTAAGACGAATTGAAGTTCAACCATGTTCCATATAGTCTAACCATCTCTTTCCAAAAAACTGCTGGTGAAAACTACATCTCGATCTACGACAATAGTTGCTGACATGCCTTGTAACTTGAAAATCTGATAAAGGAACAACTTAGCTACTATTGCTGTAGTATAGGAGTGAGACAATGACAAGAAGTGGGCATACTTAGTAAATCTGTCAACCATTACAAAAATTACAGAATACCCTAATGATAAAGGCAATGCTTCAATGGAATCCATGGAGATATCACTCCATGATTTTGTTGGATTGGTAAGGGCTGCAATAGCCCAACTGGTTGTAAATTCTCAACCTGGCATTTTTTACATTCTGAGCAATCTTTAAGAAAATTCTTTATGTCCTTCCTCATACCAACCCAAATGAAATTATTTTTGACATACTTAGAAAATCCAGGCTTCCCTTCATGCATCAACACTGCCCTAACACCCCTTCCAAATGGATCACACTTTACCAAGAAAGGCCTCGAGAAGTTAGGCAAAGCTAACACAGGTGGACGTGTGACAGCCTGCTTCAAAGCCTAAAATGCTTTGGAAGCTTCATGTCCCTATACAAATGAATCTTTCCTCAACAAATCAGTGAGTGGAGTAGCAATCAACCCATAACCTTTCACAAATTTTCTATAGTATCCAGTTAAACCAAGGAAACCCCTAAAAGACTTAATGGACTTAGGCCAGGGCCAATCAACCATAGATTTTATTTTTGATGGATATGCATTTACCCCGTTTGCATAAACTAAATGGCCCAGATAATCTATTTCCACAACCAAATCTACACTTACTCCTCTTAGCAAATAATGTATTTTCTACTAAGGTATCTAACACCATTGACAAATGTGTAAATGCTCCTCTCTGGTTTTTTCTATAGACTAATATATCATAAAAAAGAAACAACAACAAACTTTTGGACAAAAAGTTTAAATACCTCATTCATCAAGTTTTGAAGATTTGCTGTAACATTGATTAAGCCAAAAGGCATAACCAAAAACTCACAATGCCCTTGATGTGTTCTGAATGCAATCTTCTCAATGTCTTCCTCCCTCACACTTATTTGATAATAACTTGATCTCACGTTCAACTTAGAGAAAATGGTGGCACCAAATAACTCATCCAGCAGCTCATCTATAACTGTTATTGGAAACTTATTCTTCACAGTTTTCTTGTTGAGAGCCCTATAGTCAATGCACTTGTGCCAAGTACCATATGATTTTCTCACCAATAGCACGGGTGAAGAAAAAGAGGTTGATTGTTTCGAATTACCCTAGCATCTAACAACTCGTGGACAATCTTTTCAATTTCAGATATTTGGTAGAAATGATATCTATATGGCCTTAGAGATGTGGGCATTGTTCCTTCCTTGAGATTGATCTGATGGTCCTTACTTCTCTTGTGTGGCAGCCCTTTAGGCTCCTCAAATACTCTTCAACACAACCTCTATACTTGGATCCACATTTTCCTTTTTTTATTTTTTATTTTTTTGGGTTCTTGTGGCACACTATGCAGAAGCACCACTTTCCTCTATATTGTAGTAAGCCGACAAATCTGGACATCTTCCACCAATTCTAATTTACTAAGGATTAAACCCTTCAAAACTACATACTTCTTTTTGTTTTCAAACGATATGGTGAGACTATTAAAATCCCATAATAAAGGGCCAAAAGTCCTTAGCCACTGCATTCCCACTACAATATCACATCCTCCTAATGAAAGCAAAAAGAATCAGTCACAAAGTTGTTGCCTTGCATCTAGAATTCAGCCCCTTCCACCATGCCTTCACTTCTGATCCTCTATCCATTAGCCACCCTCAATTCAATATGCTCCTTGTTATTGACTTTCATTCCCACTTGTCTAGCCACCATTGGGTTAATTATAGGTGCTCCCTGCCTCCACCACTACTGATAATCCCTGAACTCAAACCTTGATCCTCATGGCTCTTGGATTCAAAGAATCAGCAATAGCATGTAAAGAAATCTCTGGCATTTCACACTCAAGCTTGAAATCACTCCAATTCTTCATCGTTATCCACTCACAACCATAACATTATTTCTCATACAATTAATCATTTATAGAATCTATAGATTGAAGGTTGGAGTTTTTCCCTTGATCAAACATGGCTAATGTGATCATTAGTTATTCTTCTCAAAGAATGTAAAGCAAAATAAGGACATACAATATCTACCCAATTATATAAATTCAAAGAGATCATATATTTGAGATTGATCTGATCACTACAACGATATTGCTGCTGCCAGTAGTCAATTAATTTTTGGGTCCAAAAAAGCTCTTTAGAAAAAGATTTATCATAACTACATAATGTGCACGTGCGTTGATTTTCAATTTGTGTTTATGAGATTTTCAAATTGAATTGAATACATAGTTTATTTTGTGTCTAATGAAATACATAGGATAATAGGGTGTTCGTACAGTCTTCCTATTTGACTCCTCCAAACAAGAAGTTCTGATGTTATGATCTCTAACTATGCTGATTCTATTAGAATATCTAAAATTGGTAATCTAAACTAAAAAATTATTGCAAATACTGATTTTGAGTTATTCTATTTTTAAGTTTGTGCGTAGAACATATCATTTATATTATTTGAACGGTAAAACTTAATATATAAGACTCAAATTTTAAAATTTATTTTTTAAATTAAATTATAATCTATTAACATTTTGTTGGAAATACTCAACATTGATTCGAGAATATAATTTTCCTTTATCTTGATCTTTGGTGAGATATTTAGACTTTTTGGTTGAACGGGGCTTCTTGGGTCTTTGTGCTCCACATAACCCAATTTCATAACGGACCTTTCATGAATGGCATGTTTTGAACTTTGAAGGGTTGTAAGATAAAATAAATAAATTTGATAATTGTGAAGCTAGAACTAGAAGCAGTACGGTTTGCTCGACGGTGGACAGTCGCCATAATATCAAATAGGACGTTGCTACGTCCACAGAGGATTTCTACAGAAATTCTTTACCGAACACACAAAATTTTTTTTTATCTTTTCTTTCACTATTTTTTTAAACTATTTAAATATTTTTTAAAAATAAAAAAAAAATCATATATTTATTTAAAAATACTTACTTAATGATCATTAAGTAAAAAAAAAATACAATAAAAAAAATAAAAAAAAGTTTGGGTAATGTGGAAATAGTGTTTTCCTATCAAATATCCGTCCGGTGGCTGTTTTAGGCCTTTGAATTCCACCCACATTTTCCGTAGCCGTACCTTCACCATTTTCTATCAGTGAGTTTCATCTTCTAGTCCTTCTCTTTCATTCACTAATTTTTCCCTTCTTGTTATTTTGCTTTTAGTAGAAATTTTCTCAAAGTTTTGAGAAGATAAGTGATAGGGAGCAGCCCTAGTTTAACACACTGCCTGGGATGAAGTGGATTGTCCTTTGACCAAATAAAATGGAATGTGAAAGGATTTTATTTCTCTTCCCTTGACAGACCTCCTACCGTTGTTCCAGCTTCCACCATCCACAGTATTGCCGCCGACGAAGACTGGGTATGTTTTTTTCGGCTTCAGTGTTAATTTTATCAATTTTGTTCACTACTGAGTATGCTCTCCCGATTGTATTTTCTTGAAGAAAAAATACAGAGAGAGAGAGAGTATAACGTTTTTGTATTTATTGGATAGTTTGAGTACTTCGAAGGGGAATTCAAAAGTTTTCCTCGCATGATACAGAGCTTTTTCCTAGGTTATTGCTTGCCCTTTTGAATTTGTTTTCGTTATCTCAAACAGCTGCGCACATTCCACTACCATTTTTCATTGTTGGTTAAGGTATGTTTAGATAATTATAAGACAAGATGAGATGAAGTCAGATTAAAATTAAAAGTTGAATAAAATATTATTAAAATATTATTTTTTAATATTATTATTATTTTAAAATTTAAAAAATTTAAATTATCTATTATATTTTGTATAAAAATTTAAAAAAATTATAATAATACAACTCGCATCCAAATCGGGGCTACCTGAAAGGAAAAAGAAGAGACTTCGGCTATTCAAGCTCTATGTCGCCCACGGCCCAACCCCATCAGCAACCCAACCACTGAGCAGAGGTCCAACAAAGGCACCACCAAGACAGGTACTCACAGCCGGACCTTCACTTAAAATAATTAACAAAACCTCTTTAATAAGAGAGCTAGATGCAGAAAAATCAAACAACAGATTAGATCAAGGAAGAGCAACAGAGATGAAACAAAATTAGGTCACAGGAAGGGGGAATTAGGAGGTCACGGGAAGCAGAGTTTCCTTTCATTTCTCTTTCTTGGTCTTTTACTATACTGCCAATGTGGCAGCGTGTGGCCGGTGTGTTAAAAAGAGGGCTTGAGAATAGAATTTTCCCAGGTTGAGAAACCTCCTGGTTCAGATCTCTGATCTGATTCTTATCTTAAGTGATTTCTTTGTTGCAGAAGTATAAAGACGTAATATGGGTATCCAGATGCAATCCATCTTCTGTCCAAAGTTACTTTCTCTATCATCCGTTCGTGTTGTCAATTCTTTCCTCTTGTGTCCAAATTGTCTCACTGGCCATTTGAAATACAAGTTCTTTAGTTCCTCAAATTATTCGATGAGAAATAAGGTTGTCAAAGAAGTTAGTTTAAGAGCACTTGACAATAAGAGATTGATTACCGAGTGTCCAAATGGTCCTGAAAATGGAAAGGAGCTATCTGGTGAGCTATACAACCAGATAATATGTGCTTGTTGCAGAGCAGGAGATATTGATAGGGCTATGGCTCTTCTTTCTCAAATGGAGGCTCTGGGTTTTCATCCAAACTTGATATCCTACACTCGTTTAATTGAAGCTCTTGGAAGTATTGGTCGGACTTCAGAAGCTGAAGCAGTCTTTCAAGAAATTGTATGTTATGGGTTTAAACCAAGAGTGAAAATGTACAATGTTTTGCTTAGAATTTTCTTAAAGAAAGGCCTCCTAGGAGTTGCTGTTAAGGTCTTAGACAAAATGGACAATTTGGGTATTGAAAGGAATCAAGAAACATATGAGGCTCTTGTGGCTTACTATGTAAATGCTCGGCGGTTGGAAGATACCTGGGCAATAATCAATGAAATGAAGCGCAGGAGGTTTCAACTGAGCTCATTTGTGTATAGCAAGGTTATTGGTCTTTACAGGGATAATGGGATGTGGAAGAAAGCAGTGGGCATTATGGAAGAGATTAGGGAGATGGGGATGTCATTAGATAAGCAGATATGTAATAGCATGATAGATACCTTTGGGAAATATGGTGAATTAGATGAAGCGTTGGAAGTTTTTGAGAAAATGCAACAAGAAGGTGTAAGACCTGATATAACAGCATGGAACTCTTTAATTCGTTGGCATTGTAAGGCTGGGGATCTACCTAAGGCCCTTGAGTTTTTCACTGAAATGCAAGAACAGGGGCTATATCCTGACCCAAAGGTCTTCCTTAGGATTATTAGCTGTTTGGGAGAGCAGGGAAAGTGGGATGTGATGAAGAAGATTTTTGAGACAATGAAATACAGAGGACACAAAAAAAGTGGTGCCATTTATGCAGTTTTAGTTGATATTTATGGGCAATATGGGAGATTTCAAGAAGCTGAGCAGTGCATATCTGCTCTGAAGTCGGAAGGTGTTCAACTTTCTGCAAGCATGTTTTGTATCTTGGCAAATGCTTATGCTCAGCAGGTTGGCTGTTCCACTCACCCTTTGTTTCTTGCTTCCTTTCATTTTAATGTCTCATTGTATAATTATTATTTCTTCATTTATTTTTTTGAGCCGGCCAGGGGTTTTTTTGGGGGGGCAGGGAGTGCTCCATTTCTATAGTTTTTTTGGGGGGTGGGGTTCGGGGGGCCTGAAAATGTATATAGTTTAAGATGATACTATTCTTTCTATATTATCTGCGTCCACCAGATCAGATGCCATAAGATATGTCATGATACTATAGCATCAGGCCTGGCAGTTTCTGCAATTTTTGGAGTGATATTTTTGTTTTCCATGGACCATTATATGTAGCAAGTCTTGAACTAGTTCTCTTTTAGTTGGAGCCCTGAAGACACCCACAGTGACAGAGGAGCATTGCTGGAATATTCATTTGTTTATTCTACCCACTACACTTGTGCTTTATTCACTGCTTTAGTTTGCTTTAGAATTCCTTGGTTGATATTTTTTTAAACATTTAGGGGGTAATGGCTAGCAAATACGTTGGAATCTATTTAACTGAGATGATAATGAAACCCAGATTGGGTTTAGAATTTTGCAACGTGTTTACGGTAGAGAGAATGAGAAAGCAAAGTGACCTGGAGACAACCTACAATGCTATTTGCTACCTCATAAAATGGAAAATCCTTAATGTTTATTTCCATTTATGTGGTGATTGTTATTTCTCAAAGCTTGTAAGCTTCTGAGGGCAACTCATTTACTTCTAGAATAATATCTGTATCTCTATGTTATTGGCTTCTATCCTTTGCAAAAATGGGTCATATATTCAAGTTTCTTGGAGGGGTCTGAGAAAAGTAAAGTCAATTATAGAAAGTATTTTATGCCAAGGGAGAAAAAAAAACTAGGCATGGACTTCTTACTCATTCGTATTCAATAAAATATAGCAACGTTAACAATATCTTAAAACTTGATGTGTACAATATGAATGAAGTTTTGCAACTTTTTCAAGATCATTTCATGATATTTTCTCAAAGATAACACATTAAAAATTTTTCCACATCAATTATAACTTTTGCTTTTGGCAGGGATTATGTGAACAGACACTAAAGGTGCTTGAAGTCATGGAAGCAGAGGGAATTGAGCCAAATATTATAATGCTGAATGTGTTGATCAATGCATTTGGTGTTGCTGGGAGACACATGGAGGCATTATCCATTTATGATTATATGAGAGAAAGTGTAAGCCTTATTCTTTTGCATTACATTATACGGTTAGACATGATGTACGCTGGGGACTATTGTACTTTGTCCACTGCATCCCTTCTTATTTGGCTTTTAATGATTAAACTCATGTTGTTTCTGAAGGGTATTAATCCTGATGTCATTACTTATAGTACACTTATGAAGGCATGCATTAGAGCAAGGAAATTTGATGAGGTAAGGTACTCTTCATCCTTCAGTCAGTTCCAACTAATCTTCTTATCCATGTAACATATAAATGGCAGCTGCACATTGCCTAAGGCTATACTTGTTCTCAATCTTCTAGTTAAGTGCAAGTTTGAGTGGGATATCCTCGAGCCCAGTTTGATAATCCAAATGCATGTTCCTTCTCTTTCTTTTTCTAAATATTTTTACCTAATTCACGTGATAATTTGTTGGCTAGGTTCCTGAAATATACAAGGAAATGGAATATGCTGGATGTACTCCGGATAGGAAGGCTAGAGAGATGTTACAAGCTGCTCAAATGGTCCTTGAACAGAGACATTACACGTACTAGATCAGTCTGGAATTTAGGGTGGTTCATTGTGCTGATGTTTGGTAAGTTGTGGATAACTATGATAATCGAGATGGCAAGGGATACTCCTTTTAATCATAATCCTTGCGCAAAAGGAATAAATATTGCCTGAGCTGAGGTGAGCTCTTCTCTTATCCCTCTTATTGTAGAGATTGCATGTCATAGATATACTATTGGTTCATGATATGTTTGGCTTTTCTATTATGGTTTTAACTTCCAGTTATTGTGACTTTATGTACCTGCATGGCCCTGCTTTTACATTTTAAAACCCCTCAGACTTTCATTATAATTCTTCAGATGGACTGGGGGGCTGTGCGCTTGGTACAGTAAACTTCAAATATTGACTCTGGGATATCAAGGCTTTTTGCACAGTTGGGCTTGTTCTGAATCTTTCTTAGTAGTGGAAAAAACTGGCAAAGGATGCTCCAGGCGGCAGCAGGAATTTTTGAGGTGGAGGGTCTTTGGATGAATTGTTCCATCTCTGGAGTTATCATATTCGCCGGCGGTCACTAAGGGTTCTAGGGGCCTTCTCTCGACCATCCATGTATCACCTTGCAATTTTTAGTCATTGTTTTTTTTTTTTTTTTAGGCCCCTGCAGAATTAGTACGAGAACTATTATGATGCATGGTCATATATATGTTTGTCTGCGATTATCTGGGGCAAATTTGCAGACACAGTGCAGATTGAAATGTTAGATGGTCTAGATTGATTATTTCAAAAACAGAGAATTGGAAGTGTCCAAAAGATCATATTGAGTAGGTGAGTTATAGACTAGCGCATGCTCAAATAAATGTACATATTTATTTCAACAAGATTTTCAACTTATTCCTGCATCAGCTTTTTAAATCAGTGGGCTTAGAGAAACCCGAAGGCATGGGCAATAGATGTGCTGATTAGTCTCTTCAGAGCAGTTATATAAACTCCTATTGGTTTTTTTTTTTTTTGTCGTTATTTTTATAGTAGTTTTTCTTTCTTCACAATGATAACATTCTCATTAATCTATTCATCTAAATCTCTTTAGTAACCTTTAGAAAATTAGAACTGCCAAATCGACACCAATGGATAGATAAATTAATAAAATGTGGGAATTATCTGTGTTTTCAATTGAAGAGCTTAATAAATAATGTTGGATATGATCCATAGGAAACTGGAGAAATAATGTTCTTCTTCATCCTCAATGAAGTGTCTTATGCTCATCACATTTTAAGTATTTCATTTAAAATGTGTAATATCATCCGATGTAACAGAAAATAGTAAGATTCAAAATGAAAGGTATCATTACTCATAAAACAGAGAAAACAAAAGAGCGAGAGAGAGAAGACCACGACCACTTAAACATAACTAAGCCTTTGATAACACGCAAGTATGGTGCATACATAAGCTGCCACAACCACAAGGATATCGAGATTCGGAAGTGCCATTCCCTTGTGTAATTTGTATCACTACCAACTCCACTACTTGCCATGCTATGAAAATAAAAACCAGTCTTGTTTGTTACACTAAAATACTGCATGATAGGCTACAGGCGCCTCTTCTATACCATACTTATTCAGTTATTTATATAAATCAGCTCTCACTCAACCTTGCGGGTTGTTAGAGTGCATGAGGCTTCTCCAAGTCCTCGACACTGGTATGACGGAACCAAACCTTCTCCTCAAGCACAGATCCCTCACCACCATCCACAGTCGAAGAGTGGAAGCCACGCTCTCCAACTACAGTCGAGGTTTGTTCAATAGAAGGTCCGAAAACTCCAGTTTGAGGGTGCGGAGCCCAGTAGGTTTCAGGTTGAGGTGGGATTATATAGTCTGGAACCACATTCGAAGTGTGGTCTTCGGGATTCTTGTCATACACTGAGGTGTGTGCAGCCCTCCTGTCATCATGGTTTTAGCATGCAGTGGGTATTTTGAAGGTATCTATAGAGAACTAATGAATTGAGTAATTGATAAGTAGGCAGCATGTTTGGCACATAGGAAAGAAGAAAGGAATTAAAACTAAAATACCATTTATTGACGCTGTTAGGTGTCTTCAGACAATGTTTTCCAGATGCATGCATTTATGCATATTGCTCCGTCAAAATAGCATCATAATCACGTGACCGGCACATGACATTAAAATATAGCGACTACCCCAACCGACCCAGCTCCCAACTACTTTTTGGCATTTAAAAAAATTGCTTTCCCTCATTCCGTACACATTTTGTCTCCCTTTTGTTCCTTTTATCTATAGTTTCTTAACTATTTTTGTTATCAAATAATTAAAAAAAGAGATGACCAGTCCAAGATCCAGGGGGGAGAAGCACTGTACATGGCCAGCCCATTGTAAATTATATATATATATATATATATATATATAATGTTATCTTCAAATAATTCCATTAGCATATTCCATCATAGTGCTGTAATTTTGTTGCTTATTTAATCCATCATAATCCATCATGGATTAAATAAGCAACCAAATTAAAGCAAAGAACAATACCTTCGTTGTGTTGTTGTTAGGGTTAGATGATTTTTTTTTTTTTTTTCATGAAATCAACTTAGGCCTCGTGAACCATCTCATATTCTTCTCAAACATCACTCAAACGCAAATTCTTTTTAATTTTAAATATTTATTTTTTTCTTCTAATCATTATAACTTTTCTAAATTTTAAACAAAATACAAGAAACAATTTAATTTTTTTAAATTAAAAAATATTCTAACAACATTTTAACTTTGTCATGTTTTTATTTAATTTTTTTTCTCTCATTCCCCAAAACCTAATAAAACATCTTAACTCAATTCATTTCATTACTATTCACAAACCATTTCACTACTATTAACAGATTTTTCATCTCATCTCACTTTCCAAACGACTATGGCCTTGATAATAAAGGACACTTACTAGAAAAAACAATGATCATATATTTAAAAAACCCCTAAGAACTACTTAGAAACCGTACTCGAAGTTAATATTTATTTTACTCGAACCTAATAAAATTCCATGCACAAATCAAATAAGTTGAGATTTTATTAACTTACCTAAAGAAAGAAATTGATCATTTCCCAATATTTATATAGGAAATATTTTAGACACAAATGAATTGCACAAAAGTAAACTCATAAACTGATGTAGTTTTATGTTACTTTTATTATAAAATAAATCTAACGGATCTCATGAAACCACGTCACTTTATGAATTTGTTTTGTATAATCTGTTTATATATATAATAATTCTCTATTTATATTAGTCTCTTTATGCAAATTATAAATTTATAAATATAACTTCTTAATTAAAAGCTTAGAAAAAAGACAACTTCTTAAAAATCGCCTTCCATATGGCCGCCACCGATCGAATACCGCCTAAATGGCTAGGAAACGGAACTAATCTAATAATCAAATTAATTACTTCTCCCCACCATCAAGACGATCAAAGAGACGAATAAATAATCCAGAAAGAAAGTTGAAGGATTCCGCACTAAAATGTTATATACCCACTAAAAAGTTATTGGCAAAGATTCTAAAATGATTCCTATGTATGTCCACCTCGTACGTACATGAAACTCAGCTTCCATAACAACTTAATTTCTGATCATCTTGGAAGATCAGCATACATATATATATATATATATATGCAGGTCGGAAATATTCACAAGAAAAAATCAACGCATGCAGATGAGGAGAGAGAGAAGTGAAAAAGAACCTGAGAGTGAGAGTAATAGAGAGAGGAGAGGGGAGAGAGGGATGGCGGGGGTTGGAGGCCGCCCAGATGAGGTTGAAGAAACGCTTGCCGAAGCTCAGAGCAACCACGACCGGGGTCTTGGTATTGGCTGCCATACAATGATGCACCGTACACGTACAGCTAGCTGATGAAGAAGAAAGAAAAGCAGTACCTAGTAGGTATCGAAGAGCTTTGTGTATGAGGGAAATGGCCCCAACCCAACCTCCTATTTATACATAGTTAAATATGGACACTCAGATTCAGCAAAATGGCTCTTGTTTACTGCCCAACAGCACCAACAACTCAAAGGTTTTAAGTTTCAATTAATTAATTAGAGGAAAGATAGGTAGTGCAAGTTTTTTAATATTTATTATTATTATTTGTATAAATATTTTGTGATAAGGAGTAAAAATCTCTTGATATATTTTTCTCCTCTCTTTAAAATCTTCAAGAGAAACGTTATCGCCACAAAAAAAATGTTATACAAATAAATTCACATAAATTTATGTGATATTTTAAATTTAATTTGTAATAAAAATAATTTTATAATTTTATAATTTAATATATCATATAAATTTATTTTTATAAAATTTTGATAAATAAAATATTTCCCAATTTGAGAAATATATTTTCCCGCATCAGTCAACAGTCCGCACCCAAACTCGGAAAATTTAGATTTATGTCTCGTCACTGTCTGCGCGCTTCTTTATTTCTTTATTTTTTTACACATTCTTATTATATACACTCTACTAACTCGCATACAATCCTATATATACCTATAATATATATTACAACTATCTTTTTTTTTTCAAAAAAAAAAAAAAAACCATTCATGTAGGCTTGTTTGTTTTCGGAGATGAGATGAGATTAAAGTTAAAAAGTTAAATAAAATATTGTTAGAATATATTTTTTAATATTATTTTTATTTTGAAATTTGAAAAAGTTAAATTATTTATTTTATTTTGTATTGAAAGTTGTGAAAGTTGTAATGATGAGATGAGATGAGATGAGATGTTTTCTGAAAACAAACGAGTGGGTTTGGATGTTGAAGTGAGTTGAGTTGAGTTGAGTTGAGATGATAAAATATTGTTAGAATATTATTGTTTATTATTATTATTATTTTGGAATTTGAAAAAGTTGAATTATTTATTACATTTTATATTGGGATTTGAAAAAGTTGTAATGATGAATTGAGATGAGCTCAACTTCCAAACAAATGATTGATGACCATAACTTCATATAATATATTAGATTTATTTTACAATAAAAATAATTTTATAATTTAACGTATTATATAAATTAATTTACATTAATTTGTAGGTTTAATTTTATGGAATCTCTACGTGGCTAAAACATTTCTCATTATTTCCTTTTGTTATTAGTTTACTTTTTTTAAAATGTGATGTGAGTTTATTAGTATTTAAGTGTCTTCACTCGCATCAATTTATATAAACTTAATAACAAAAAGCAGGTATGGCCTTTGTAGTAAAATAGCTAGAGAGCTGCATGCATGTATATATACTATGATTAATTATTTACTTTCTCATATGCTGAAATTTATTGTTTCTTATATATTGAGAAATTAGTACTACTTATTTCAAAATTTTAAATTGATGAAAAGTGATAGATTTTTATTATTTAATTTATATATTAATACTCACCTAATTTATATATGGCCAGATCTCTATCAATAAGTAGTTCCAACAAGTAGAATATTTAATTGAATAGAATAGAGTATAGAGTCGGGATTCGAACCTAGAATCTCTATTTTGGTATCATGAAAAATCATCACTTATTCCAAAAGGTTAAACGGATGATGAGAAGAAGTATATTTTTATTATTTAATTTATATATTAACAAATGCGCGCCGCAAATATATATACACACTAATTTCATTGGAATCTAGACAATAATTCTAAGATAGTAGGGAGGGAGTAACTGAGTAATTAGCCCGGCATGGCATGCACGTTGAATGGTCATCAATAGCGGCTTCATATTCTATGTACTCGTTCGAGACACGTATCGAATGCAATACGGCCATCGTGACCATTTACCAACTCCGATCCATATATGAAAGGATCGAATATACTAGTGAGAAAGAAAAAATAAAATATAAACATTTTTTTCGTCTCATTTCATGCCGGTTTCATAGATTTTTCCTACAAAATTAGCTCTCTATGCCATGAAATGACCATAATATTTACAAGTATTTTTTTATATAGACCGCTACTACTTTCTACCCACGGTTCATGCATGCATATATGGTTTTGAATTTCCTGCACAGATCGATAATTAATTAGTATATTATTTCAAGTCAAATTAAGACCATATATATATATATATTAAATCTATTTATAAAACCAGTTAGATTCAGTCAGCCTTCGAGATTGAATTCAATATTAAAATTATTGAACAAACCTATGATTTTATCAATATATATATATATATATATATATATATATATATGAATGTATGTATGTATGTAAGTAGGTAGGTAATGAGTTTTAAGCAGATGTCTCTCTCTCTCTGGTTTGACTAGAAGTGAATTCTAGCTTGTTTTAATATAATTACGTACAAATGTCTAACCAAAAGGACCAAATTAATATATATGCAAGCGGACTTTAACGTATATACTTACAACTTATAATTAATTAGGTCATTTAATTTAATTAAAGTGAAGATAATTAGTGGGCTTGCACCATAGCTACCTACCTAGCTAGTTAGCTGTATCATGTTAACATAATTAGCCATTTGCTAAAAGTTAGTCTCGTTTGGTTGTTAAATTCATATGAGTTCAACTCAATTCAGTCTAATTTTAAGTTAAATATAATATCCAAATACCTAACTCTCAAGTTATTAAACTCATATCAACTCAAAATCTCTTTACATATTTAGCCGGCCACAACGTTTTTCAATTCAAAACTTCTTTACACGTGTGAGACTCATAATCTTTTTAACTTCTCATAAATACATCTAAACTCACCTTAACATCTAAACACATTTAAACTCATCTTAGGTAGATCCCACAAAACTCATTCTACCATTTCAACTCACTGCTATTCATAAAAAACTTAACTCAACTTAATATCCAAACGCAGCCTAACTCACCAACATTAACATAATTTATTTATTACTGTTGCCGGATTTTTCTTTTTTTTCAAAATATATCTTGAAAGACACTCCTGATCATTCTTTGATCATAAATAACTGTATAATTTTGTAGAATCTCTTTTCTTTTCTTTTTGTCGACAAGTTCATGAAATTGATCACTTTAATTATTATTTTCCCCTTCTTCATAAAAATAGTGGCCATTTTCAAACCCCTCACGAAAATCTATCCACTTGAGATCACTTGATATGTTTCCAGTGCAGTATTGCCATGACCAAGTTTATTAATAAAATTCAAAGTTATTTAGAAGAACATAATCCATTAACTTGCGGATGATTTCAAGAAAAATATTTATTGGTGGTCATTTTTGTCACCAAAGGATATCCAATCGGTCATTTTTGTCACAAATATCTAGCCACGAGCTAGAAGGCTCAAAAAAAAAAAAAAAAAAAAAAAAAAAAAGGCATGCAAACTGCTTCTTTTCATTTTTCTTATTTTAAAGAAGTTTTTAATTTATTTTTCTATGGATTTTTCACTACGTTAATTGGCAAGAAACATGCCATCTAAATCTTTAATAATATCACGCTCATCATCGTCCACATCATTATATTTTTTTAATATTCATCGAATACTGATTAATCTCGTTTTTCAGTATTAGCATCTGTTCGTACGACTGGGCTACTTTCACATTTTCAAGTTACAAATTCTAGTCTTTGTGGTTGACTTTTTTTTTTGGTTTTATCTCCAGTAAGTTTAATATTGCATTATTATTTTTTAACTATATCATGACAGTGATATTACTGATCAAAAGACAAATACTGAATACATGATCATGATGAAGGGTAGATCAGTTTCCCAACAAATTAATACCCTAAAATATTGATATATACAACACAGAAAATAAAACAAAAATGATATCAAATAATTGATTTAGTCCAATATATTAGATGCATGGTTAGACTTATTGGTACGTAGGATTTTTTTTTTTTTTAAATGTCAATTTCAAGTGGGCCTTTCAACAAAAAGAGGCATATATGCTAAGAAAAAATCTTTACATCAGCCTGCAGCCGCAACACACCTAACGTTTTGGACTAAAAAAAAAAAAAAACACCATGTAAAGTGTGTGGAGAGTCAGGTTGATATATAATCGAGTTCTATATGCTAATTAGTTTGACGGTGTCGGGCAGTAGTTAGAGATCTCGAATCCTAAATGCCGCATTTCTTTGTTCTTACATAAGATTAATTAGTTAGAGACATGCTTGAGATAATGAGGGAACTAAAGACAATTAATACGGGTGTTTGTGAAAATGTCTCACACATCGTAAGAGCATTTTAGATAACCCATATATAGTTGATCATCATAGTTGGCATGTATAGAGTTCATGTACAAGTACAACGTTACAAAGGAGAGAATTGGGGTACGTGATTTGGAATTCAATGAGTTGTAGTCGGACATGGAGTAGCCTTTGGCGCTAGTTTTATGGTTTCCATAATTGCTTATGCAGCCTTTTGTGTCCATTTGTAGTTTTTTATGTTGCCTTATCATGTGTAGCGGTACACGTTAGTGTGACTCGATTCCTTTATTTGCTGCAGATCAACTATCGTCAATATATAGGCCGGACAAGGGGATGGTTACGGAGGTCCGTGGTGGCCTACTGTGTATGGGGCACACATTGTTCATAGTTGTTCGGCAAGGAGTGGGTGTTGCGGAGGATAAGGAGGAGTCGAGGTTGGAGTATGGAGGGTGGTGGCGCAAGAGAGCAGTAGATTTGGTGGACGAAGATTACCCTCTAAAGGCATGACAAAAAACAACTTGAAAATGAGAGAGCAACCAAATGGTTTTTTGATATACAGTCGCGTAATTGTTTTAAAAAATAGTAGGATAAATTATTAAAAAATTATTATTTTTTCACATGAGTCTCATATTTATTTATTTTTTTAAAAATAATTGCATGGCACTTACGTGCTCACGACTGTCACTATCATTTCTCTTTTTACTTTCAGTTTAAGTTGATCCATATATGGCTTTGGCCCAAATATCAATATTAAAAGGCTACCACTTACCAGTACTTGTACGGGAAACAATAGGCCCAGTTCACATGGACTTCATCGGCGTGAGAATGTATTGATTCAAAAAGGAAAAGGCCCAAAATGAGGGGAAGAAAAGAAAAACGAAAAAGAAAAAGAAAAAGAAAAAGAGAGAGGTAGAGATTGGAGAATGGTAAAATCTACTTCAAAGTTCATTTTACGAGGCTGTCATAATTAGTGGCTGGATAGTAAGGAGGGCGTGTGGCTCTCTTCGTCTGTTTTATCTTCCACTGTCTATCTACTGTTATCTACTCAACTGCTTCTATCCTCAACAACGACAACCAAATTCAAAACTGCCTGTTTAATTCTCTCTCTCTCTCAACTCACACACAGAAACACTGTTAAATTTACTGCTAGCAAGTATGTCAACAGCTGTGGTTGCAGGCTCTTCCTCTTGCACGGCCACCTTCCCCAGGAACAACTCCATCACTACTTCTTCAATACCACCAACAAAGCCTTTCCTACAATCTAAATTCCAGGTATTACTTCTTGAAAACCAAATTTCATCACTACCTAATTTCTTTTACTGAATACAGCTAGTCTTTGTGTTTGTTTCTCACTAGAAAACCACCTTCCAAGGCCTCTCAATTCAAGAAGCCAAAAGGGGTATCTCGAATTCCTTCCTATCTGAGAGTAGAAGCAGTTTCGCTAATCTAAGAAGAGGGTTTCATATCACAGCAAAAACTGCTGGGGCTACAAAGACCTTTGAGGCTGAGGTTGATAAGCCACTAGGCCTCACTCTGGGTCAAAAGCCTGGTGGTGGTGTTGTCATTACTGTGAGTTTTCCTATTCCTATGTTATCTCTCTCCAAATGCCGAATTCCTTATGCATAAAAAAGTAGAATGAAGTTGGTTTGTATGTAATTTTGCTTAATTGATGAGGTTGTTCTTGGCACCTGGTTTTGTGATTTAGGCTGTGGATGGGGGTGGGAATGCAGCAAGAGCAGGGCTAAAGTCAGGTGACCAGGTACTCTACACTAGCAGTTTCTTTGGTGATGAGCTATGGCCAGCTGATAAGCTGGGATTTACAAAAACTGCCATCCAAGCAAAGCCAGACTCTGTCTACTTCGTTGTCAACAGGTTATCTTTCCTTTCCTTTGTTTTTATTCTCTTGCTTTTCAATTTATATTATTTATACAATGTCATTGAGAATTGCAAGGAAAATACAAAAATGAAGAAAGTCGAGGAAAATAGATTCAATAGCTTTGTTAATTACATGGTGTCAGTAGTTTAGGAGACGAAATTAAAAGGTAGGCCAAGGTGCCTAGGTTATGAGCAATGAGGACCAATCACCATGGAGTATTGATATAGATACAACCCCTTTATAACATTTTTAAAACTCTGTTTTAAAGGGGGCATTTTTATAAAATAATAATACTCCAAATACTATTTTGCAACTCATTTTACAAAAATGCTTATTATTTAAAAAGTGATGAGAAGTGTTGTAAAAAGGATGCATCTTAATCATTTTCTATCGCTATAGCCAGCAAGGAAGATGGATAAAAGTGCGAAAAGGTGCCATTCAGAGAGTACATATGGAATCAGAACTGTGTGCCCAAGCATGAGAGCAAATAACCAAAGAAGGTTTATAAGGGCAACCGAATAGTACAATGGATGAGGCTGCATTCAACTTACTTGAATAAATGAATTTCTTTATGAGAGAGACATCATATCCCAAATTGTTGCAGCATTATCTTTTGTTGGAATTTAGCCATTCTATGAATCTACTGTTGGTAGATGGTTCAGTTTTTGATGATTTTGATGCCAAATGCAGGGGACCAATTAGTATCCTACCCACATTTAACTCGAGGACAATTGCATTCAATAGACCAGCATTTGGTGATTCAATGCAATAGGTTTCAAATATGATGAAGAATTTCAAAAGTGATTAAAACAACTAAAGGAAGTCATTAGTATCAGTGTGATAGTAGAGTACTTCCATATTCGATCCCATACGGATGATAAATCCGCTACCTGTAAATTCAATATTCCATGGGATGATTACATCTCGATATTGGAGCAATATCACAAATAACAACATTCGAGCTATCAAATCGATTCATCATCGATAATTCAAGAGAGTAACATAGGGAGATCTTTTATCCATACCCCCCATGAGTTCAACATGATCAAATTTAAATGCTTGATATCTGCTTCTGTAGGACTGGACATGCATATTTTCTACATATATTTACTTTATATATATTACAGTACGGACAAACATAATATAAAGGGAAAAACCACAGAGTAAAATGTAGCTACACTGTTGAATCTATATACGTACTGGAATTTGTTTCAGTTCATCTGTACTATTTTCAGTTCCAGCTATTACATTCATATTTGTAAACAAATAGTCCACGTAAAAAGAAAAAAATCCACAAGAGAATTGATGGCGCTGAGTTTTTCTTGGTATTTTTAACTCTTTTTTAGGAGATCTGTGACTTGATTAGTGTCCATTTATACATCTGTGATACAGAGGTGCTGAGGTAGATGTTAAGCGACTACCAAAGCGACCAGCTCCTCCCCGCTTTGGAAGGAAATTAACTGAGGCTCAAAAGGCAAGCGACACGTTAGCATAATGAGCTTCAATCTGCTATTAATTTTCTTTTAATCTTTTGGATTCAAGACAGTATCTAAATGGCTCTTTGATACCCAATTATTAAAAGAGGCACCTTCTTGCAGGCTAGAGCTACTCACATATGCCTTGATTGTGGATTCATATACTTTCTACAGAAACCTTTTGATGAGCAGGTAAGCTTAGTTCCTGAATTGCATCTACTTAAATCTTTCCCTTTAGAGTAATGCTACGGTTCACCCTGGATTTTATCATTTTTACTCATAGCGGTTGAAATGGCTCAATTTTAGTGGTTTTATAAGTCAACTATTTAAATGGAAAGCCACTCAAAATGTGACACGTCGACCAATGTAATTGAGGTTGTTCCCATTAATTAGATCAGGGAATGAACTACTCTCAGCTTAAGCATTACGTAACATCACGAGTTCGTTAACATGGCAGCAATTACTTTCTCTTGTTCTTTTTTCCCTTTTTCTGTCTTCTATTGATATAAAAGAGCTTAACTCAAGACTTCTACGATCCTCCTTGATGCTTTCAGTGCTGCATTATCACAGCATTGGCAACAATGTTGCCATGCCATTTAAGCCACTGTTTTACAAAATAGAGTTCATTTTCCAAAAGCATTGTCTTGTGATTCTTTTGGTAAATCATCAATATCTTCTTAGAAGGTGACTACTTATTGAGAAACATGGACGTTTTTGTCTCCCTGTTCTGCAGCCGGATTCGTACACATGCCCTCAATGTAGAGCACCAAAGAAGAGGTTTGTAGAGTATGATGTGAGCACTGGGAAAGCAGTAGGTGGAGGGTTGCCTCCAATTGGGGTCATCATTGGACTGCTGGCGGGTGTTGGAGGAGTTGGAGCACTGCTTGTTTATGGTCTTCAATGATTCTTTTCTCTCTATATACATTGCATTCAGATAATGGATCATACATAGCTCTTCTCCTCAATTAATCATGACCCTACATACTTAACAGGCCTAAGGCGAATTGGATCTTTACTATTCAGTATCGCAAAGTTCCACACTCGGGGAGCTTTACTTATGTGTTGTGAAATGGTGTGTAAATCTAAAAACGATGTGCTTGGAATTAAGAGAGGCCAACAGTAATACTTTGGAGTACTCGTAGAATTTAATCAAGATCCACTCGAGCTATTATTCCAACCGTTTAAGTAGAAAAGAGATAGGCGTAGAAAAGAGATAGGCACATGAAGTGAGCCTATAATATTTATTGAGCATTAGTAAATATTAAATGAAAAATAATATTTGTAGTCATGAAGTACACAAACGTACATTTTTTTTAAAAAAAGTAAATAAATATAAGAACTACATAAAAATTAATTTTTTAATGATAGATTATATTACTTTTTAAAAAGAATTTGCGACGTTTGCATAACCTAAGACTGTACATACTTATTTATGTATATATATTTTTCAGTTGAGACCCACAAATTTTTACGGGAATTTGAAGATATCTTTTGGCCAATTGAAGAACCCTATTACTCTCAAGTGGCACATATAAGCTCTCAGTTTCATAAATGCGATATTCAGAAGATAAGTTGCGTGTGAAATTATATGTTAAAGTAATAATAATGAATGCATTGTCTTTATTTTCAAAACCATGTCCTACTTCGTCTTTTCCTTGAATGAATTCCCGGTGAGTGAAATTGAATGCTAGACATTTCTAGGGCTGCCATTGGCAGATTGGAAGGAGCTGGGCGTCGTAAGGGTATTCAGCCATATATATATTAATACCGATCGGTTAGGTTTTTGTACTCATGTGCATGGCAGCAGCTGGTAATAAATCAAAGAATCGCCGGAGCGGAATGTTTCCTAACTGGAAATATGATCATCACCGGCGGCCGTCGAGTTCTGTGGCAGGTAGGAGACCGGCGCACTTCTTCAAGATAATGCTCCCCTCTGCCATGGCCCAAAAAAAACTGGTAATGTTATGCACCCATATTACTGATCTAGTACCTCACCGATATACATACATTGCTGCTAGCTAGGGCTTGCTTGTTTAACACTACAGGAAAATTTGCTGCCAGTTACTTTCTATCGCTCTATTCTTAGTCATTTTATTTTTGGTCCGTGGCATATTAATGCAACATTAATATATATATATATATATATATATATATATATATATATATATAGCAAGGAAAACACAGCCGAATTCCTCTACCGAAATTTATTTTATTTTTATTTTTAAAAAATATCTAAATAGTTTTAAAAAATGAGGTAAAAAAAATAAAAAAAATATTTTAACTGATCGGCAGAAATCCTCTGTGGACGTAGCAACGTCCATATAGCAATGGCCGGCCGATTGCTTGGGTTATTACAAGAATATTGACATTTTTCAGCAATTAAAATTACCGGAAATAATAGGTAAAGTTGTTAGAAATAATCTTTTCTGGCTATATTTTCTCGTCTTGGAGTCGTCGATCGCTTTTGTCGCATCGAAATTTTCATTGGAAATAATAAATGACGATTGTAAAAAATCGCCAAAAAAGTATATCATCCAATTTTTTGACCAATTCTGAGACTAATCAAGGCAGTAATTGAAACCTGCGCGCAATAGCTAATATTTGAACGTTTTGATCAATTAGCCGTCACCA
Organism: Juglans mandshurica; assembly: GCA_022457165.1. Taxonomy (NCBI): domain Eukaryota; kingdom Viridiplantae; phylum Streptophyta; class Magnoliopsida; order Fagales; family Juglandaceae; genus Juglans; species Juglans mandshurica. Next base: position 3,016,298 of record CM039629.1, on the reverse strand, counting down.
ATAAACAACAACAGCGCACACGAGCCCAGCCGGCAAGGCCTTGATGGGTCTAAGGATAGCTCAGTAGGACAAAATTGGTACGAGAGAATAGGATGGATCGGGCCAGGCCAAGAAGGGCGAGGACAGCCCAAGAAGCCCATAAAGAAACAGCAAGGAAGCACGTGCGGGACATGGGATTGAGTCAGAAGGCCTGACACTTTTATTGGCCGACAATCCGCACACACTGGGTCAAGATTGTGGACAATTCTGACTCTTGGGCATCGATGGTTGGACAGACTTGGAATGTGGGCATGCCTGATCGAGGCCACACCGTATTTAATGAAGGATGGAAGTGGACACACCACGATTAGGCATGGATGGCCTATCTCATGGCAAAGAGTTGGCAGAGGACACGACCTGGGTACGGAGTGGCACCGCTACGATTAGTTTGTCAAGGGATCGCCCTTACTTGGTATATATATCCTTGCCTCGGGTGCAAAAAATTATCTACACACTTTCATTTGAAACTCCCTTAAATCACAAATCCAGAATCCAAACTGACTTAGGCATCAGAAGTAACCCCTACCACCTCGAGCCCTCATTTCCTATATTCGTAGGAATAGCTCGACCCAAAACACGAAATCAACAATATTGATTATGTAAGATAAATTAATGGGATCGATATCAGTTACAATATTTTCATCAATATAAACTTATTCCTTAAATTAATTTCTTCCCCTAATTACGAGATGGGCATTGAAATATATATTTCTGTAGTGCAGTAGCCAGTCCAACGTAACATCATTCCTTATTCGTAAAAAGCGCTCTTGTTTATTTTGGGCATATATATAGCTCTAAAAGTATCGGAAGTAGTATGCATGGCATCTTAATTAATTCCAGCTCTTTTTTTTTTTTTTTAATTTCTGTTGGATTTTTTTTAAATTAAAGTAATTAGTTCTTTTATAATACTTTAGTTGATCATGTTGCATGACGACGTGACGTTGATTGATCATGATATTTTTTTTATTTATAAAATTTGACGGTACTGCATGCTATTCTAGAATATTTTTGGTCATGATCATGATCATATATATATATATATAGGAACGTACGTACGTTAATTCCTTATTGTTTTTTGTTTTTGTGCAGAGGATCCCCTTAAAGTTTGTAAGATTATTTGGGGATGAATTGCCAACCGTTGTAACACTCATTCTTCCTAATGGTTGTAGTTGGCAAGTGGGATTGGAAAGAGCTACTGATGAGAAGGAGATTTGGTTTCACGAGGGTTGGCATGATTTTGTAGAATATCATTCTATAGCTTCTGGCTACTTTTTAGTCTTCAGATACGAAGGAAATTCAACTTTCCATGTTCTTGTATTTGACAAGACTGCTACTGAGATCCAGTATTCATCTAAAAACTTGGACATGATGATTATGCAGGTATCAGATGATGATGTAGAAAAATCAAGCCTTGACAAGTCGAAAGAAACTCATAAAATTTTATTGTCTAAACATGAAGATGGAGAAACATCTGATCATGATAGGGAAAGACAAGTAGTACTTTCTGGCACATCCATGAAAGAAAGACGTCTCAGGATGTCCAGAGGAAGAGAAAGAGCAATCCAAGCAGCCATAACTTTCAAGCCTAAAAATCCTTCGTTCATGCGTGTCATGCTGTCACCTGCATCTTATCATATGGTACTGAGCCTTTTTACATGAATGATATATGTGTAATCACAAGTTCTTTAAATTGAAATATATTATATGGCGCTCACGATCATGATGAGTTGCATGCATTACTACTAGATTGTTCTTTGCTGTTGCAGTACGTGCCTAGTGGATTTGCTACCAGCTATCTTTCTCTGAATCAAAGTGTCAAACTTCAGACTTCCGATGTGGATGATGGACAACATGAATGGGATGTCATATGCCGGCGTTGCCATTATGACAGGCACCCGAGGTCGTCACTTAAACTAGGAATTGGGTGGAAAGTCTTTGCAAGGGACAACAATTTGAAAAAAGGAGATGCCTTTGTCTTTGAGCTCGTCCAGAGGAACCCTACTGTGCTTAAAGTCTCCATATTTCGCGTAGTTGACCATGTTTGAACTTTCAGTACGTACTCTAATAAGTTAACTTGTCTATATAATATAGTACTCAGGCCAATGTTCATGTTAATTTGATGCAGTCTGTCTTTTCTTTGTTTTGTTTTCTTGAAGAAGGATACTTTTAAAGATTATCAAGTACTAGCCTTTTGTTTTGGTTCCTTCAACTTTGGCCGGGTCTGATGCCAGAGAAATGGTATTCATCCAATTTTCATAAGGCTCTAGATTGAATCTAGTTTCGGTTGAAATTGGACTCGTTGGATGAGATGATAATGTTGTCCATCAACTTTTTATTTATTATCCTGAAATGGAGGCTAAACCAAGTAGGGGTGTTACCCGCCCCTTACGGGGAGGGATAGCCCCCACCCCACCCCCTGCCCCCCTCCTTGCATGGGTGGGGAGGCAGGGAGTGGGGTTGACGTTTTTCTCTTCCCCCCCCCCCCCCCCCCCTTGGGCCAAAAATGGCCCAGAAACCCGTCCGCCCCTTGCCCCTTACTAGGGGCCTATGGCCCAAAAGCGGTTTCTGGGCCATTTTTGGCCCATAAAATTAGAAGTTAAAAAAATAAAAAAAAGTTAAAAAACCAGATTAAAAAAAAAAGTGACATGAATAAAAATAATATATACATTATACAAATTTACTAATTTAGAGCAAATGAAGTACTACTACAGACTACAAGTCTACTACCTAATAAACTAATAATAATAACTAAGTTATTACAAAAATAAAATTAAAAAGCTAAACAATTACAAAATTACAAACATAAAAGTGTCCAAGGGACATTGTATCAACATTACAAATCATTGAAGACATAATACGTACAAATGATTCAAATTTCAATATTCTAAGAATCTAAAGATAGAGTTGTTTGAGTCTTTCACTATGATATTTGGGGAGGCCCGGGCAGACAGTCTTTTGAGGCTTGAGCACATATTCATATTGCAGTGGAGATAGACGTCGTTTGAGTCGTCTCATGTGTTGCTACAACAATGAATACTAAAATTAATACCGATGAAATAAAAAAGAATATAAATAAATCAAAATAATAAAATAAAAACAACAATTATCAGATGGTCCAGATCTAGACTAATCACCACCATCTTCGTCGGTCTCCTTAAAATCTAAAACATTCAGAACATAAATATCATTCCCTATCATCCAACTCTGTGTGCATATCAATGCCTTCGCAATTGTAGGAGACAATGAACTATAGAAAGGATCAAATATGCACCCTCTGGTACTAAAGGCTGATTCCGAGGCAACGGTGCTAATAGGAATTACCAAAATATAGCGAGCCATCTCAGAAAGGATGAGATATTTCTTTGCTGCCACCTTCCACCATCCTAATATATCGAAACCATCATCATCTTGAATAAGATCTCCTGACAAATAGTTGTCTAACTCCGAAACCACCTCCGTAGATTGACGGACTAGTGTGAGATTCTGAGCGAGGGTCTTAGTCCATGCCAATCTACACTTCTTAGTTGCCATAGTGTCTGGAGGAGGCGTTGAGGTAGGTGTAGGTGTAGGTGTAGTAGATGCAGTATCACCCTTAATTACATTGAACTGATCATACAATTTAGCCAGGGTATCTCGGGTCATATCACCAATAAGATCAGCCTATGCCTGATCGTGCGCAAGTCTAAAACCATATAATATGCTTGAAATTTTCAGACGGAGATCAAGAATAACGGCCACATATAACAAAATATTTAGTCTACTCAAATCTCCCCAATACTTGTCATATTTGACCCTCATGGTCAATGTTATCCCCCTCATCCTTAAATTAGAATCCCTACACATGTCGTCTAATTCTTTTTTCACCCTACATATTTGTTTACAAAATTCATGAGATGTAGAGTATAAAGTACTAGATAACTTCAATGTGATATCGTAAAAAAGTTTGAGAAAATCAACAAAAGTAGAAACTACCTCCCAACCATCATCATTAGGCTTTCCTAATCTTTTGTGTTCATCAAAGTATTTGACATATTGAATGTCTTCATCACCTAATAATTGAAAGGCTACCTTATATTCTTGTGCCACCTCCAACATCAAGAAGGTTGAGTTCCATCTGGTAGGAACATCAGTACAAAGACCATTCTTCGATCTTTTGCCACAGTTTTCGCAGCAATCTTAAATTTCTCCAATCTAAAAGGAAAAGACCGCACAAATTTCATAGTCATTCTAACTCGTGCAACTGAGTCATCAACATCTTTCAATCCCCCAGTTACAATTATATTCAAGATATCTGCAACACATTTAACATGCAAATATTCACCAACCAATAATGTCTTATTTGCCTCTCTAAGATAAGTCTTTAGATATCCCAAGCCAATAATACTAGACGAGGCATTATCAACCAAAACTGTTAAAACCCGTACTAACCCCCACTCCTTTATTGAGGCCTCCAAAGCCTTCCCAATCGTCTTACCTTTGTAATCAGTTATTTGACAAAATTTAATAATATTTTTATGAAAAATCCAATCAGAATCAACAAAATGAGCAATCAAAGACATGTAATTGAAATTTTGGACAGAAGTCCAAGTATCGATAGTGAGGTAAACTACCAAACCCGTCAATTGGCCCCTCAAAACATCTTTATATTTTCTGTACATCTTTTTAATATCCTATGCCACAGTGTGGCGAGAAGGAAGCGTAAATCTAGGTTCCAATTCTTGGAAAAGTTCTTGGAACCCTCTCCCATCCACAAACTGAAAAGGTAGCTCGTCTATGATAATCATACGAGCTAACTTCCTTCTACACTCATCGGTATTATACTTTGTATACCCCTTTAACGTTAGACCCCCCACTACTCTCATCCGCCATTTTTTTTAGTCCAATATATAGTCTAGATTGACTCTTCTCCAGTAAGGATCTTAATATTAGACTCTTCTTGCATTGTTCCTCTAAATAGACCTTTAACTGGGATGTACCTTGTTTCCTATAGTGACATCCATATATTTTGCCACAATAATTACATTTAGCTTGGGAGTTATTGGGGTCACCACCCTCTAGTTTAGTAAAGTGAGACCAAACTATGGAAATATGTTTCTTGCCCTATGTGAGCTTGGGGGCAGGGCAAGGTGTACTCCCACTCCCAGGGATTGGAGTAGGGTTAGGTTCTTTGGTAGTAGTACTGGTAGGGGTAGAGGTACTGGTAAGGGTATGAGAGCTATCACTGAAATCCTTTTGAGAAGACATTTCTAATTCCACAACATAATAAAAAAATTATAAAATCAATCAACACAAAACATAAAAAAATCATAATAATACACCAAACATGAAAAAACAAGGCAAAGTGCAAAGCCATTGAACTTCAATCCAAAACCCTAAATAAATTGATTTAGCTTTTTGATTTAGGGTTTCGAATTGAACTCCCTAAAATCAATTTAGGGGTTTTGGATTGAATCCCTAAATTAATTTAGCAAAACCCAATTGAAACCCCTAAATCAATTTATTTAGGGTTTCGGATTGGAATCCTAAAAATTAGGGTCCAAATCCGAAACCCCTAAATTGAAATTTCACAATTTAGGGTTTCGGATTGGAATCCTAAATTAGTTTAGGGTCCAAATCCGAAAACCTACAAATTACAAACTACCAAAAAAAGAAAAAAAAAGGAAGGAAGAAGAATCAAACACAGTGACAGAGGCAACATCAATTTAAAAAACATGCACAAATCATAATCCACATCACACAAATTCACAATCATTTTCATCCTCCATCTCCGATTCAACCTATCATTCCTTCAATTTCTAATCCAAAACTCAAAAAAAAAAAAAAATCTAGGTCTGGAGTAAGGACTAGGAGTCTTCCTTTGGAGTTTGGTGCACCAAACGACAATGATGCTTGTGCAGTCGTGCGAGAGAGAGAGAGAGAGAAGAGATCAAGAGAGAGAGACTAAGAGAGTGCGAGAGAGTGAGAGACTGAGAGAGTGAGTCTGAAAGAGGGACGATAGTTTGAGAAGACGCACCAGGGTGGGGGGGGGGGACTTAAGATACAATGAACTTGTTTATATATATATATATATATATATATATATATATATAACTTAAATATTAATTATAATTTAATAATTATGTAGGGCGGGGGAAAAGCAGAGCGGGGTTTAGCCCCTTCTGTCCCCCTCCTTCACTGGCCTTCAAGGGTGCGGGAGAGGCCCCCAGCAGCCCACATGAAAGGGATGGAACCCTCGCCCCTCAGGGGATGGGCGAACTAGGCGGTGTAGCTGGGTGTGGGGCCCTGCTGCCAACCCCTAAAATCAAGTGACTTAAATTTATATTATCTGACGATTAATTTGTTATTGTATATTGTTATTGTATATGTTAGTGTTAATGATAGTGTATATGTGTTTTGTCAGTCCCACGTTGATAGCGTAAGACTCTTGTCTAGCCTTTGGCCTCCTATATATATAAACCACTTTGTATAGCACAATAATATATATAGAACTGATTAATACAAGTCTAACATAGAATCAGAGATACAACTTTGAACCTTTAAGCACTAGTAGTTTTCATCATTCTCAATAATCTTTTGCTGCCTCTTTCTTCTACGGCTGAGCCATTCAAGTGTTGCTCACTACCGTCAGATAGTTGCAATCGCTATAAGGACTACTACAAAATTTCGAAAGCATTATGCCAGAAGTTACGTTTTGATCATGTGGCATATCATTGGGAAAATCTCATTGAGACTGACTCAACGCCATCAAAATCAGTCATATCGGAGCATGCACGCACCTCCATGCGCCTTCCAAAGTTTCTGTTGATTCGCCCATGCGTTGCACGTGCTCTGAAGCTTCACATCCATGCACCAAATGCGCACGTCTCATTGTTGACGTCAGTCCTAGTCTTGTCAACGGCCATGTCACCACACTACCACACCATCCTGCTACATTAGCAACCAGGTGCTATGTCAGCATTGTTAATCGTTGACTTTGACCAATGTTTTCGATCCAAGTGTTTTCTACATATTTTCGCATGTTGATCTCATTTTCGCAGTCTATTTTTGTATATCTGATCTCATAATGGCTCAAAACAATGAGATTCTTCGTCCTATTCATGTGATATTAGATAGTAGAAACTATTTGGTGCGGTCTTAGTCTTTTCGCAACTTTCTTAAAGGTTGTGAACTTTGGTTCTATTGCACGGATGATTGGACAAAGCCAGTGCAAAAGGAGATGAACAAGCTAACAATTTCAACAGTGTCTTCTCAAATAGGATAGCCATAATCACCAAATCCTTATTTGGATGCACAACGCCTCCATTTTGACTATCTCCAACCTACTTGGTAGCTATGATGATGCTCTATTTGCTTGGATCATATTAGCCAGGCGTTATGCTACTTCTCATGGGTCCAAAGAGTACCAACTTATGGTCGAGTTGTATTAGCTTAGACAGGAGCTTGACCAATCCATCAATAACTTGTTGGATCGTCATTGTCACATTTGGAATAAGATTGATCTCTCTAACCCACTAGTGTTGACATGTATGCCATTCATCGTGATCAACATTGTCTTTATCAAATTCTCATGGCCCTACAGGATGACTTTGAGTCTATCCGTGGTCAACTGCTTAATCAGACTTCGAATCCTTCCCTAGATATTGCTATCAATGATCTGATTCGTGAAGAAACTTGTCTGTAGACATTACAAACTCAGAACAAGCACAATGTCTTGGCTACCACTCCACCAGTTTGCTCCTCTGACTAACCTCAATAGTCTGGTTCTGGAAAGCATGGTCCTAGCAACCGCTGCTCCAATAGGTTGTTTTGTCATTATTGTAAATGTCTTGGCCATGTCATCAAGACATGTTACAGTCGTAACAAGAAAGGAATTCCTACTGTTGTTGTTGCTATTTCAGACACTCCTCAAATCTCTAAAACCATTAGAGATGCGTCTCAGTCTTATGGATCCACCGTCACTCTCTCCACAGCTAAGTTGGAGAACCTCCTCAATCAGGTCCTGATCCGATCTAGTAATGCATCATCCTCTGCTCTTTATGTTCTGCTTGGCAAGTCTCTCTCTTTGCTTATGGATTCTGCCTGTCATAATCATATGACACATTCTCGTTCTTGTTCTCTAAAATGCATTCTGCATATCCACCTCTTGCTATACACACTGCCAATGGATCAACTATGCTTCCTCCTAGTATCGGCTCTATCTCTACATCCAACATTTTCATTTCTGGCCCTGTCATGGGATACAATAGTGACCTTTGGCCCTGTCATGGGATACAATAGTGACCTCTGGCCCTGTCACGGGATATAATAGTGATCTCTAGCCCTGTCACGAGATATAATAGTGATCTCTGACCCACCACGAGATATAATAGTGGTCTCTGCTCTGAGTGCAATCGTTTTGATAACATGATGATTTATGTTCTGCTTGGCTTTTCGCAGAATGCACAACTCTACCACGGGGTTAAACATGGCCTCTATTATAATATGATGCTCTGATATGATATGATAAGATGAATATGTTCAATCATGTCGTGCCAAAGGAGTCTTTGAATATGAAAAGTTGGTTTCTGAATATGAAGTGCTTGCAGTGTCGTTCTGATGTTTTGATAATATATATTTTTGAGATTTGCATATTGAAATTGAAATGTTCTGTCTATGCATTCTGAACTCTGTGAAAATGCTCATGTTTACATACTAGCATATGTTCTCTACTTACTGAGTTGTTGATAACGTACCCTTGATCTCTATAACATTTTTCAAATATTTGTATGGTTCAGCTAGAGGACAAGAGTAGGAAGTATTGGAAGGTCTGATGATCATAAATGAATGAGTGCTAAGGATACAAGTATATTGGAGGATCATATTTAGTAGTTTTATCTTTAGCGGTTGTTTTGGTACGTCAAGTTATGAATAATTTGAGTCTTTGTGGAGATATTATTTTATTTTATTGAGATTTTTGTTTAGTATTTCTATGGAGGGACACAAATTTTTGGATCGAACAAATAAGTTAAGTATCTTGTGAAGTTTTTGTTTATTTACTATTGATTATTGGAGATGTTCTTAAGTAATAGGAACTAACTCTCCAGACCTCTGGGATCGGGGCGTTATAGAGGAAGCGGTAGATCATGGTGCAACTGGGTTGGAGGTGCAACTGGATGTGGGTTAAACATGGAGTTTGCGGCGTGGATGGTTCACGGCAGTGAAAAGGGTAGTGCATGGTGATGGTGTTGCCGTGTAAGGGAGGCTACGTGGGTGCTGCTGGACGTGCGCAGCGATGCATGGTTCATAACGGAGGTGGCTGGCAGTAGCGGTGGTGAGTGGTGCATGCGGAGGTTATTTCCTGGACGTGGAGGTGCAAGGTGGAGAAGCTGCAAAACAAACAAGAAAATAAATAATTAAATAAAAATAAAAATAAAACTAGTTAAATAAATAAATAAAGGCAAAAATAAGACTAGACAAAAAGTGAAGAGTAAAATATTAAAGGTGTGTTGTGCATGGGAAGAAACATTATTAAATTAAATCACAAGTATTAAAATCAAGCATAAGCTATGCTATTAATCATTTAAATCACAAGCTGGATTTATGCCTCTTAACCATTTTTTCATCTAAAACCAATAATGAAATAATTAAAAATATATTGGTTATAAATATATAAAATATGCAATAATACAACTCAATCAAGGTTGGGTTTTTGAATACCTGCTTGAAGACGAGTGAGCATTCAATGAGATAGTGAGGGGTCTGGGATGGCGTTCGAAGAATTATCCGTTAAAGAAGTGGAAATAGGAGATGATGTGACTAAGATGCTATAGTGGGAATTTCAATAGATGGGGCAGAAGGAGCTTGTACTTCTAGGGATGCAACCTGAGTAGAAAAGACATTAGCAAGAGTAGAAGGAAAATAAGGTGCAAAATTGGAGGCATCTTGCAGAGGAGGTATAGCCGTATGGCATGTAGCAAAAGAGTCCAACCATTCTATAAGATAGAAATGGTGCCCGGGAGGTGTGATTGAGTGTGAACGCTAGCAGGGTTTTTGAAAAGGAACTGATTTTCATAACAAACAACATGTCGAGATACAAACATTCTTATGGTAGGCGGATAAAAACACTTGTAGCCTTTATGTTTGCTACTATTAAACACACATGGTAGGGATTTATGATCAATTTTATTTGTTTTATTTGTCCAGAGATAAGAAAGCATTTCTATCCAAAAACACGTAGAGAAAGATAATCAGGGTGTTGACCATGTAATCAAAAGTAGGGAGAGTCATTACCAAGAGTAGAAGAGGGTGTCCTATTGATTACGAACACAACAGTAGAAAAAGCTTCCACCCAAAAATGTTTAGGCATATCGCTGTGAGAGAGCATTGTAAGACCGAGTTCCCAGATATTTCAGTGACGTCTTTCGGCGATGCCATTTTGTTTCGAGGTGTAAGGACAAGACATCTGATGTAGAATACCTTAATCCTTAAGAAAATGAGCAAAAAGATTGCTAGAAAACTGACCGCCACCATCAGATTGAAACACCATAATACGTGTAGAGAATTGACAAGAGACATATTTCACAAAGGCACAAAAGGAATCATAGAAATCAGATTTATTTTTTAAGGGAATAAGCCAAATAAATCATCAATCAAAACAACATAGTACAAAAATTTATCCAATGATTGGACTGGGGTAGGGCCCCAAAGATCACAATGTACTTTTTCAAGTAAATCATACTGATTATCGAATGAAGAAAGAAAAGGTAAACGACTAAATTTACCAATTTGACAGCTATCACAAATAGAAGGTTTATTTTTGCCAACTACTTTTATTAGACCAAGCGACGGTAAAACATCACCTGCTACAAGTTGTGGGTGGCCAAGTCGTTGATGCCATAAACCTGGATTGACAGCTTGAAAACGAGTTGAAAATAAGGCTTGATGTGGCGCTTGAATGTTGTAAAGGTTACCCTTCTTGTGGCCCCTCAGCAAGACGTGGTTGGTTGCTCGGTCCTTGATGACAAAACTAACACCGAAAAACTCACAATTAACAGGATAATCAGTAGTCAATTGTCCCACGAATAATAAATTTCATTCAAGATCAGGAACAAGTGAAACAGAATTAAGAGTGAGTTGAAGAGATTTCATGCTAATATAAGTATCACCAATATGAATAATAGGTAGCAGATGTCCATTACCAACCATTACCTGTTCAGATCCAGTATATGGACGAAGATTGTGTAAAATACCTACATTGGAAGTCATTGAGCTGGGGCTCCAATGTCGGTCATCCACTCGTGGTCGATGGGGTTGTGGATAGTAAGAGCTGCAAGAGCTTCAGGGATATTAGTGTCTTGAAAAGTTTTGTCAAAGTGATGCCAACATTTAAGGGCGTGATGCCCAAATTTGTTGCAAATCTAACATTGTGGATGACCATCATTGGCAGCAAAGTGAGAGTTTCCACTAGAACCATGATTATTTTGATGAGGAAAACCTTTGCCTTTGGAGGAGAAGTTATGGATAGTGTTACGACTGCCTCCTTTGTGGTTGGAGTAATTAGACCCCTTTTGTTTGATACCATAGAAAGCCACATGATTGCTCAGGTCAGTGGCATGAAGTTTGTGGTGAATATCAAAGCTACGCAAAAGAGGCACAACTTCAGCATGGGAGGGCATTGGAGGTTTGAGCATGGCAGTAGTGAAACCTTCATATTGAGCTCCAAGACTATTGAGTAAGGAGAAAACCTTCTTTATCTTCAACAGGTTTCCCAATCCCAGCAAGATTATCACAAAGACGCTTAAATTTACGTAAGTAGTCGTCTAAGGAGAGTTTGGGGACTTACGCTTATATATAGGAGAGTTCGTGACGCAACTGAAATTCACGTTCTTGAGAAGATTGTGCATAGGCCTCACGAAGTGCTATCCAGATTTTTGCAGCTGAGTCGATGTCGATGTCGATGACGAGACCAAGAGCCTTTCCGGTGAGAGTCCCAATAAGCCATCCTCTAAGTAATCGATCAAATTGCTTCAAGTGAGCATGAACAGGATTCGGCGCCTTCTGTCCATCACTAGAACCTTCAAGATCAAACGTAAAAGGAGTAGGAACTAGGCTTGTGCTAGTGAGAACGGGAACTAGGCTTGTGCTAGTGAGAACGCGAACAAGATCCTAGTTTTTTGCCAAGATTAAAAATTGCTCAGATAATTCTCATGATTTAAGCAAAGGGTAACAAAGTTTCCAACATTAAAGGAGGAAGAACTCATGTGCTCGGAGTTGATGAAAAGTTCAAAAAGGAGAAAGAGGAAAAGAAAAAAAAATGCAGGAAACAACGTTAGCCTTTCCTGGCTCTTGATACCATAAAGAAAGTAAAGAATAGATCAAATAAAGTGAGTGTTTTTTATTGTGATGGAGATGTGTACATCAAGGTTTATATACACCCAAGGTGTTCGTACAAAGCTAGGGGAGACTTTTAGCCAACGTTCGAATTCTTTAGAGCATTGGCATTAGACTAGCCAAATGCCAATGCAAGTCTAAACTTTAGCTATATGTGACAAAAAGCTTCTACATTGGACTAGCCAATGCTCTAAAACTCAAGACTTGAGCTACAGTAAAAACACAAGACTAGCCAATATTGGCGAGTCACTATTCTCATGCCAAATATTATTTTATGATTTATTGTTCCCTCGTTCTTTTCTCTCTCTTCAGACCTGCGTATACCCTCATTCGTCCCTTATCTTCCTCTTTTTTTCTTCCTTTCGCCGATTCTCTCCCTCTTCTCCCCGTTTTTCTTCGTCGATCGATTATCTCCCTTTTCTCTCTGTTTTCTGTTAAAATCTCTCTCTCTATCTGTCCCCGCAAAACCATATTCCGAGCTACTTAGGTTTAGGTACGCTTACGTCCCTTTCGTTCTCCTGATTCTTAGCTTCTTTTTCATTTTATTTTCTCGTTGTTGTGGAAATATTTGATCATTCGATTTGGTTGCCAATAAATCGAAGAAAAATTATTGAACTTCTGATTATTTGTTGGTTTTGGTTCTTGGGGGAGAAAAAGGTATCATTGACTAGAGTTTTCTGCTTGTTGGATTATCAATACTATAAATCAAATAAAGTTGGAATTTTGTTTGTATTTATGAGTTTATCTTATCTGGTTGAGAACATATTTTTTCATTTTGTCGGTCTGTATTAGGGGTTTTCTTTTTTTATATATTGAATGGATTCGCCTATTTGAATGATTTCGATTTCCTTAAAAAAAAAATCTTAGGCATATTACCCATCTTGGCTAGAATTTCTTATTATTGATTGATTGAACTTGAAATTCATTTACAGTTGCAATCCACTTATGGATAGAGGTAAATAACTTTCGAGAAAACAAATTTGGGTCTATAAGTCAAGGTTCTTCTTTGATCCTTAATGTTTGTTTATAAATCTCTGCTGGGTATATCACCTTTGCAAGTGCTATATAGCCTTTGTGGTCAAGTAATTGACTACCATCTCTTGATCGAAGATTCTGTGTTTGGTAGTGATGATGGTGTCACTTGGTGTAAGCAAAAAGAAAATAAATATTGGAGGAAGTGAAACTCTTTAATTATCAACGAGAGAAGAGAAGATTCTAGTCAAAGCACTAATTAGGGGCATTGAATATGTGTAAAAAGCTCTTACTTTCTGTTGATAAAGTGTGGTGCTTATTGCATTTTATGTATCAATTGAGTAGTGATCCCTTGCTTTGTATACTTGATTTCTGAAATATGAGGTGGCATTTTATGTATCAATTGAGTAATAATCCCTTGTGAATGGACAAGCTTGATATTGTCTTCAGTTGCCCCTTCTGCAACCATGGAACTAGTTTTGAATGTCGAATGTAAGTAGAATTAATTCATTTTCCTATGCTACATCAATGTGCTGAGGTGCTAAATCAGAATTTACTTGCAAAATAAGAGACTTGAAGAATTAAGAGACTTGAAGATTTTATTGTCCAGGTCTTATATTATGTATGAAGGTGGTGCAAGATTCACTGGAATGATAGGCCTGAACAATTTCAGCAGGAAGTTATGATGCTAGCCACAACTGATGGAGCAACAATTTCAACAGGAAATTATGATGCTGGCCACATTGAAGCATGTAAATATAGTTCAGTTTATTGGTGGCTGTCGGAAACCAGTGGTTGGTCTTGGGATGCTTTTGTTCTACAAGCATTTGATTCCAGTTTATGGGTTCGAATAGTTGTTGTTCTGGGAGCTATTGGGTTTTGCCTAGGATTACATATAGTTGGTAATTGGTTTCGGGATGAGGAAAAATTCTCTAATTAAAATGAAATTATTAATTAATATATGAATTGTATTTACAAAATATTTAAAAAAAAACAAATATTATTAAAATAATATAATATTATATTATTATTTTAATTTTAAGATAACTAATCCAATGTAAATTTATCTAATCAAAAATTGATGTTATAGTTAAAGATTCTAGCTAAACTTTAGATTTGGCAATAGATCTTAGATAGGATTCAATTATTGATGGTTGAGTTGATTGACCTTAGACGTAGGCACATGCTTGATTTCAGGCATTGTCCCATGCGTGATTTCAGGAGTGGATTGTCTGTTATCAGTAGGTAACTCTCAAGTGGGCACATATAAGATCAGTTTCATAAATGCGATATTCAGAAGATAAGTTCGTGTGTAATTATATGTAAAAGTAATAATAATGAATGCATTGTCTTTATTTTCAAAACCATGTCCTATTTCGTCTTTTCCTTGCATGAATTCCGGGTGAGTGAGTGCTAGACATTTCTAGGGCTGCCATTGGCAGATTGGAAGGAGCTGGGCGTCACAAGGGTCAGCCATATATATTATATATATATTAATATCGATCGGTTAGGTTTTTGTACTCGTGTGCATGGCAGCAGCTGGTAATATATCAAAGAATCGCCGGAGCAGAATCTTTCCTAACTGGAAATATGACCATCACCGGCGGCCGTCGAGTTCTGTGGCAGGTAGGAGACCGGCGCACTTCTTCAAGATAATGCTCCCCTCTGCCATGGCCCAAAAAAAACTGGTAATGCTATGCACCCATATTAATTGCAAATATATAAACTACTGATATCTAGTACCTTACCGACCGATATACACACATTGCAAGCTAGCTACGGCTTGCTTTATTCATTCTGATAGCGTAATTTCTACTGTGAAACCCATGTTTATGATCAAATAAGTCTTTTTGGACATTCGGAGGACGGTGCGTACGTGGGAGAATAAATCATGAGGGGGTTGGTTGTTTATATTCAGATTTCTTACTATATATATATATATATTTATATATATATATTATATATTATATTCTTGCAAAAAACGGACTTCTGTGGTTAATTTATTGCGATTAAAAGACTTTTCGCAATCAATTTTAATTATAAATAATCATTTTGTTAAAATTAACTGATCACAAATAAATAATTTTCTTGTAGTGTTGGTCCGTGGCATATTATATGCAACATTAATAGATATAGCAATGACCGGATTGCTTGGCTTATTACAACAATATTGACATTTTCAGCAATTAATTAAAATCAACGGATAGGTAAAATTGTCAGAAATAGTCTTTGCGGCTATTTTTTCTCGTCTTGGAGTCGTCACTTTTGTCGCATCGAAATTTTCTTAGGAAATAATAAATGACGATTGTAAAAAATCGCCAAAAAAGTATATCATCTAATTTCTTGACCAATTCCGAGACTAATTAAGGCAGTAATTGAAACCTGCGCGCAATGGCTAATATTTGAACGTTGATAACGTCAGCAACGAACAACGACGTACAGTACTGCGTTACATTATGATGGCATCACAGAATACAGTTAAGTACAAATTAACTGTAATCTACGTTATTGTAATTTGTATTTCATCAAGTTTACATGCAGCTAACTAAGTTAATTATAATTGCTTTGAATTTGATCCTATTAAAAAACATGTTTGTGAGGGGGTCGTTCCAGTGTTAAGCCAAACCGCACAAGCCTAGCCTATGAGGCCTTGACGGGTCTAAGGACAGTCTGATAGGACCAAATTGGTATGAGATGAATAGGATGAATTGGGCCAGGCCAAGAAGGGCAAAGACGGCCCAGGAAGCTCATAAAGAAGTAGCGAGGTAGTACACGCATGGGACTGAGTCAAAAGGCCTGTACTTCTACTGGCCGACAATCCTCACGCATTGGGTCAAGGACAACCCTAACCCTTGGGTACCAACTGCTGGACAGACATGGAAGGTGGGCGCGCCTGACTGAAGTCACGCCATATTTAATGAAGAACAGAGACAGACATGCCACGACAAGGACCCAGATTTGTTAGCGGTCGCCACGATCAAGCATGGACGGCCTATCGCATGGCAGAGAGTTGGTAGTGAACACGACCTGGGTACGGAGTGGTACCACCACGATCAGCTTGTCAATGGATCGCCCCTACCAGGTATATAAATCCTTCATCGGGGGCAAAAAACTCTCTACACGCTTTCATTTGAAACTCCCTTAAATCACAAACCTAGAACCAAAGCTAACTTAGGCATCGGAGGTATCCCCCACCACCCCAAGCCCTAATTTCCTATATTCGCAGGAATAGATCGATAGGCTTAGTAATGCAGAGTTGCTCAGATTGCGAAACACGACATCAACAATGTTGATTATGATAGATAAATTAATGGGATATCAGATACAATATTTTCATCAATATAATTTGAGCACAATAAAGTTTATATCACGAACCTTTAAACTAAACGTATACCATAAATTAATCTCTTCCCCTAATTACGAGATGGGCATTGAAATGATATATTTCCTCAGTGCAACAGCCAGTCCAACATCATTCATTCGTAAAAAGCGCTCTTGTTTATTTTGGCATGCATATATATATATTGCTCTCAGAGTACCAGGATGATCAGTAGTATATATGCATGGCGTCTTAATTAATTCCAGCTCTTTTTTTTTTTTTTTTTTTAATTTCTGTTTGATTTGTTTTTAATTAAAGTAATTAGTTCTTTATAATACTTTACTTGCTCATGTCGCACGACGTTGATTGATCATGATATTTTTTTAATTTATAAAATTTGACAGTACTGCATGCTATTCTAGAATATTTTTGCCTTTTGGTCATGATCATGATCATATATATATATATATATAGGAACGTACGTACATTAATTCCTTATTGTTTTTTGTTTTTGTGCAGAGGATCCCCGTAAAGTTTGTAAGATTATTTGGGGATGAATTGCCAACCGTTGTAACACTCATTCTTCCTAATGGTTGTAGTTGGCAAGTGGGATTGGAAAGAGCTACTGATGAGAAGGAGATTTGGTTTCACGAGGGTTGGCATGATTTTGTAGAATATCATTCTATAGATTCTGGCTACTTTTTAGTCTTCAGATACGAAGGAAATTCAACTTTCCATGTTCTTGTATTTGACAAGACTGCTACTGAGATCCAGTATTCATCTAAAAACTTGGACGATGATCAAGGAGTGAACATGATGATTATGCAGGTATCAGATGATGATGTAGAAAAATCAAGCCTTGACAAGTCGAAAGAAACTCGTAAAATTATATTGTCTAAACATGAAGATGGAGAAACATCTGATCATGATAGGGAAAGACAAGTAGTACTTTCTGGCACAGCCACGAAAGATAGACGTCTCAGGATGTCCAGAGGAAGAGAGAGAGCAATCCAAGCAGCCATAACTTTCAAGCCTAAAAATCCTTCGTTCACGCGTGTCATGCGGTCACCTGCATCTTATCGTATGGTACTGAGCCTTTTTACATGCATGATATATGTGTGATCACAATTAGTTCCTAAATTGAAATATATTATTATATATATGGAGCTCATGATCATGATGAGTTGCATTCAGTACTACTTAGATTGTTCTTTGTTGTTGCAGTATGTGCCTAGTGGATTTGCTACCAGCTATCTTTCTCTGAATCGAAGTGTCAAACTTCAGACTTCCGATGAGGATGATGGACAACATGAATGGGATGTCATATGCCGTTGCCATCATAACAGGCACCCGAGCTCGTCACTTATACTAGGAAGCGGGTGGAAAGTCTTTGCAAGGGACAATAATTTGAAAGAAGGAGATGCCTTTGTCTTTGAGCTCGTCCAGAGGAACCCTACTGTGCTTAAAGTCTCCATATTTCGCGTAGTTGACTATGTTTGAACTTTCATATGGTACTGATCAGGCCAATGTTCATTTTAATTTGATGCAGTCTGTCTTTTCTTTGTTCTGTTTTCTTGAAGAAGGATACTTTTAAAGATTATCAAGTACTAGCTTTTGTTTTGGTTCCTTCAACTTTGGCCGGGTCTGATGCATGCTAGAGAAATTTTATTCATCCAATTTTCATAAGGCTGTAGATTGAATCTAGTTTCGGTTGAAATTGGACTCGTTGGATGAGATGATGATGTTGTCCATCAACTTTTTATTTATTATTTTTTCTTTTTAAATAGAAAAAAACAAGGCACCAGTATAATTTGTAATATTATCCTGAAACGGAGACTAAACCAATTGACTTAAATTTATATTATCTAACGATTAATTTGTTATTGTATATGTTAGTGTTAGTGTTAGTGTATATGTGTTTTGTGAGTCCATGTTGAATGGGTAAGGCTCTTGTCTAGCTTTTGGCCTCCTATATATATAGACCACTTTGTATAGCACAATGATATATATAGAATTGATTAATACAATTCTAACATAGAATCAGATATACTAGTCTGATCCTTTAAGTACAAGTAGTTTTCATCATTCTCAATATTCTTTTGCTGCCTCTTTCTTCTACAGTTGAGCCATTCAAGTGTTGCTCACTATCGTCAAATAGTTGCAATCGCTGTAAGGACTACTACAATTTCAGAAGCATTATGCCGGAAGTTCTGTTTTGACCATGCAGCATATCGTTGGGAAAACCTCATTGAGATTGACTCAACACCATCAAAATCAGTCATATCGAAGCTTGCACGCGCCTCCATGCACCTTCCAAAGATTTTGTTGTGCCGCCAACGCGTCGCACGTGCTTTGAAGCTTCACTTCCATGCACCAAACGCACACGTCTCATTGTTTACGTCAGCCCTAGTCTTGTTAGTAGCCACGTCACCACGTCACCACACTACCACACCATCTCACTACATTAGCAGTCAGGTGCCACGTCAGCACTGTTGATCGTTGACTTTGTCCAATGCATTGATTTTTTCGATCCAAGTGTTTTCTGCATATTTTCGCATGTTGATCTCATTTTTGTAGTCAATTTTTGCATATCTGATCTCATAATGGCTCAAAACAATGAGGTTCTTCGTCCTATTCATGTGATATTAGATAGTAGAAACTATTTAGTGTGATCTCAGTTTTTTCACAACTTTCTTAAGGGTTGTGAATTTTGGTTCTATTACACAGATGATTGGACAAAGCCAGTGCAAAAGGAGATGAACAAGCTGAACAATTTCAATAGTGTCCTCTCAAATGGGATAGCCATAATCACCAGATCCTTATTTGGATGCACAACACCTCCATTTTGACTATCTACAACCTACTTGGTAGTTATGATGATGCTCTATCTACTTGGATCATGTTAGCCAGACATTATGCTACTCATCATGGGTCTAAAGAGTACCAACTTATGGTCAAGTTGTATTAGCTCAGACAGGAGCCTGACCAATCCATGACTTGTTGGATCGTCTTTGTCACATTTCGAATCAAATTGATCTCTCTAACCCACTAGTATTGACATGTATGCCATTCGAAGTGATCAACATTGTCTCTATCAGTTTCTCATGGCCCTACAGGATGATGACGTTGAGTCGATCCGTGGTCAACTACTTAATCAGACTCCAATTCCTTCCCTAGATATTGCTATCAATGATCTAATCCGTGAGGACACTCGTCTGCAGACATTACAGACTCAAAACAAGCTCAGTGTCTTGGCTACCACTCCATCAGTTTCCTCCTCTGACCAGCCTCAGCAGTCTGGTTCTGGAAAGCATGATCCTAGCAACTGCTGCTCCAATAAGTTGTTTTGTCATTATTGTAAATCTCTTGGCCATGTCATCGAAACATGTTACCATCGTAACAAGAAAGGAACTCCTACTGTTGTTGTTTCTATTTTAGACACTCCTCAAGTCTCTGAAACCATTAGAGATGTGTCTCAGTCTTATGGATCCATCGTCACTCTCTCCACAGCTGAGTTGGAGAACCTCCTCAATCAGGTCCTGATCCGATCTAGTAATGCATCATCCTCTGCTCTTTATGTTCTGCCTAGTAAGTCTCTCTCTTTGCATATGGATTCTGCTTGTCACAATGATATGACACATTTCTCGTTCTTGTTCTCTAAAATGCATTCTGCATATCCACCACTTGCTATACACATTGTCAATGGATCAACTATGCTTGCTCCTAGTATAGGCTCTATCTCTACATCCAACATTTTCATTTCTGAAGTGCTTCATGTTTCTAAACTCTCTTATAACTTGGTGTCTGTGGGGGCAATTGGCTCAACTTGACTATCATGTTATTTTTTACTACTCTGGTCGTACTGTGCAGGATCCACGAATAGTATAGGCACTTCTAGAGTGGAGCGTATGTTTTCAATGAGCACTTTGCATTTTCCCTCAATTCCTCCTAGTTCACCCACTGGTATTATGTTGTCCCAAGATACCTTTGATTGTATTTCTTTTCAATTAGGAAAACAACTTGTTTTCCCTTTTCATAGTAGTGAGTCATTGTCTACTAGTATTTTTTATTTAATACACTCTGATGTTTAAGGACCTACCCCCACAATCATTTTCTACCTATAAATTCAATATTCGATCCCATAGAGATGATAAATCCTCTACCTGTAAATTCAATACTCCATGGGATGATTACATCTCGATGATATCACATTGGAGCAATATCACGAATAACAACATTCGAGCTATCAAATCGATTCATCATAGATAATTCAAGAGAGTAACATAGGGAGATCTTTTATCCATACCCCCATGATTTCATGGGAAAAAATAAATATTAGGCATTGTGTCCAGACCCAGCGTCGTTAGAAAGCAAAACTCTTTCTCCCACTCCGCCGCTCCAGTGCCACGAGCTACCAAATGCTGCCGTCGAAGCTACCGTCCACCACCACTCTCCAACCCGCAACAGGTATGTCCTTTCCCAACCATTTTTACCGATTAATTTCTCATAAAACATGTTTTAAATGGGTTGAAAATGGGGTTTTGAGAAAAACTCCATTTCAATCCCGTAGTTGGCTAGAAAATAGGGTCATCCCAACCTCTCATTGTTGTTATGGGAGGAAAAAAGACTATTCTAAATAGATTATTTACAGTTTTGGCAATGGCTTAGTATTGCCGATTTCGAATAAAAAATCTTCGTTCGAATGTGTCGTATACGTTCGAACGACATAGAATTTTTATCGTTTGAACCACAATTAGACGGTTCGAACGAAAATCTATGAGCGTTCAAACGTTTATTTATTACCGGTTGAATGCACTATAACATCGTTGGAACGTGTAGTTAAGCATTCGAACGATACATTTTTATTTTATTTTTTTTTATAGATATAATTACCTTAATCTAATTATAATTATGATATTTTATAATCATTGTCCTTAATTTTATATCATAAATTTAGCGTCATTCCAATGGCTTCTCGGGGAAAGAAGCGAGTTGCGTCAAGGCAATCATCTAGCGAAGAAGTCCGAGAGATGACTATTTTGTTGGAAAGGCAAGTGAAAATAGATGATTTTAGGAATCTTCTGTGGGAGAGACATTCTCTCGCATCTGTCTTTCTCAATCGTGGTTGAACACCGATCATCGATTAGAAGGACGAAGGGACGGACAAGATAGTTTCGTATATCAATATTGTATATGAGTTCTTTAGAGAACTTGGTCGTGCCAGCCAGAAGGATGATGCATACACTTTCTCGGTCCGAGGCGTCTCAGTACGATTTTCAGTTGATGTAGTTGCTGATTTTCTAGGTATCCCTCGACTGCCCACTGCATATCCTAACATAGTACCTAGAGAGTCTACACCTGTAGGTGATAGGGAGATTGCAGAGGAAGAGGATATTGTGATGCCTGATAAGATCGATAGCCTCGCTGATCACGAGGTTCGTCATTTGGTTATGGGTCTAGATGCTCCTTCCTATGATGGGAGCAAGAGCATCAAGCAGGTGGACTTACCTAGTTTTTTCAAGATCATGAACATTATAATAGCTAACAACATTGATCCTTGACTACACAAGATTGAGGTGAGCATGGATTGGGCAAGATTCATGTTACGGGTCGCTCTTGTGGTGCCTATCGACCTAGCGAGATATATATTCACTAGGATTCAATCAGAGACCACCTATATTACGACAGGTAGAGTTTTATTTTATTTAGTATACTTGGTTACTCATTTTGATATATATAATACTTGTACTTATCAAAAAAAATTTATGACAGATATATTGTCGTTTGGAGTCATGCTCACATGATTGCTTTTAGCAAAAGGAGTCAGGCCAGATGAGTTTGAGCATGTTCGAGATTCGATTGGACCGATCAACTCAACAACCTTGTCTCGTAGCACCGGACACTCCAGATTTCGTATTCGTGCACCCACTACAGAGGCAGTCAACACTCAAGGAGGTGCACAGGGCGTATCTGGTGAGGCATCTACACAGGATGCATCACACAGTGCTACTCGTGAGGAGATTGCAGATATCATGCTTGCAAAGATGCGCACACAAACATCAGAGATCATTGATGCAGTCTGGGTCGCCTTCGCAGAAACTGAGTCGAAGCTCATGTCTCAAGTGACTGATATTGAGGCACACAATGCTGGAGTCGAGGCAGTGCTACACGATCTGGCCCAGTAGTGTATATCTTTTATTTGTATTCAATGTGCTTTTTTATATGACAATCATGACTATTTGTATTTTGTATAATTAATTTAAATATTCAAATAATCATACATTATATTCCCACCATACATTATAATTTTTTAAATGAAATTAATGTATGGTTTTTATTTTTAGTACTTGCTAGCTTGTTTATTGTTAATTTTTTTTTTCATTTTACTTACCATTCACAATAATATAAAAAATGACATTGTAAGCAATATTTATTTAACATAAAATAAATCACTAAAATATTTTTACATTAATTACATAAAATTAATTTATGAATTTGTAAATATTTTATGTTCCGTTCAAACAAAGTTTAAAAAAACTCCCGCCAATTTTAACTTAATTTCCTACGAAATGTTTCGTTCGAATGTATAAATGTTGTGTTCGAACGAGCTTGCAACCTTTTCTCCTATTTTTCCCACCAAATCTTTCCCGGTTCAAACGAACCAATTTATGTTCGAACGAATTTTAACTTTCTCCGCCAAATTAAATTACTTCCTCACCAAGATTACGATTCGAACAAATTATAAACCATTCGAAAAAAAAACATTAATTTCAGGTTCAAATGTATTTTTTACCACTCGAATGGTTTTGACTTTTTGAAACGATCTAATTCGTCATAGAAGATCTGGTTCAAACAACTAAAAATCTGTTAGAACGTTTTTATAAAGCCATCAATTTTTCCAATAATTACTTTTAGGGATAAACAATTTCATCCCTAAAACTAAAATTTGATAGCAGAATTGGTGAATGATCTGAGTTATGAATGGGGAGATTAAATAGTCTGGAATCAAGATTGAGCATAGTCCATTGAGAGTTGGAGATGGCACGGTCAAGTCTTTCCTTAATTCTACCTCTTCCCTGCCTATTATTAGTCCATGTGAATTTAGTACCACAATAGCCTAAGTCTGCAAAACCATTGACATTCATAAAATTCTGAAGCCCAGTAGGAGACGATGAAGAAGCAAATGGCCTACCCCCTGATTTTTGTTTTTGGTTCAAGAGAGAATTAAATCAGACTGATTTTTATTCTTACAACAATAGTGATATTGTTGTCCTGCAAAATTGTCTTCGACATGAAAACCTACCCTAAATCAGGTTGGTGAGTCCTACGGCCCTCAAGCTTCTTTTTGCAGTAGGTCGGGCCAGGCCTCTGCAGTACCGTGATAGGATCCTCATTTGTCATCTTGGGGCAAGTAAGGCCCTGCCTCCTTGGCC
Organism: Juglans mandshurica; assembly: GCA_022457165.1. Classification (NCBI taxonomy): domain Eukaryota; kingdom Viridiplantae; phylum Streptophyta; class Magnoliopsida; order Fagales; family Juglandaceae; genus Juglans; species Juglans mandshurica. The sequence goes on along the minus strand of CM039629.1, from coordinate 2,992,166 downwards.
GAATGGACTTTTGAAGTAATGAAAATGAGAAAGATTGAGAGAGTTTACAGCCTATGTTGAAGACTTTGTTCTTTGTGTATGGATGAAATCTTCTCAGGTTGCTACTTCGTTTCATTTCCTTTTTTTTTTTTTTTACTTGTTCTCCTTCTTAATCTTCTGAAGATATGCAGTAAGTGCCAGATCGTCCTCCTGAGCCAGATCATCCTTGAGTTGGTTGTTGAGAGCTCCATTAGCTTCATCAGATGGTTCTGTCGAATCCAGGATTGCCAGATTTGCTCTCTTTTTTGGGGGGATTTCATTGTCTGGGAAATCCAATGCTCTCTTCTTGCCCGCTAACTTCAAGTTTGTTGTTGGGTGCTGTTGTGCATCAGATGGGGTTGCTATCTTCGTTCCTTGCTGGGGATCTAGCGAAAGATGGAGATTTCCTTCTAGAGGATGGAGCATAGCTATCGGCCATAAGGCTTCTGTGGGCTTTTTAGGGATGGGCTTTATTGGCATCTCTAATTGGATGGGTTTCTCAGAGTCCGATCACTTATTTATTTCTTTTTTATATGTATATATATTTCTCAGTTGAGGCCCACAAATTTTTACGGGAATTTGAAGAACCCTATTACTCTCAAGTGGGTACATATAAGATCAGTTTCATAAATGCGATATTCAGAAGATAAGTTGAGTGTGAAATTATATGTAAAAGTAATAATAATGAATGCATTGTCTTTATTTTCAAAACCATGTCCTATTTCGTCTCTTCCTTGAATGAATTCCCGGTGAGTGAATGCTAGACATTTCTAGGGCTGCCATTGGCAGATTGGAAGGAGCTGGGCGTCGTAAGGGTACTCAGCCATATATATATTAATACCGATCGGTTAGGTTTTTGTACTCATGTGCATGGCAGCAGCTGGTAATAAATCAAAGAATCGCCGGAGGTTTCCTAACTGGAAATATGATCATCACCGGCGGCTGTCGAGTTCTGTGGCAGGTAGGAGATCGGCGCACTTCTTCAAGATAATGCTCCCCTCTGCCATGGCCCAGAAAAAACTGGTAATGCTATGCACCCATATTAATTGCAAATATATAAACTACTGATCTAGTACCTCACCGATATACATACATTGCAAGCTAGCTAGCTAGCTAGGGCTTGCTTGTTTAACAATACAGGAAAATTTGCTGCCAGTTATTTTCTATCCAAATAAGTTTATTTTCATTATGAAATATTCATTTTGTTGTAAATAACTCGTCATTAATATTTGTAGTGTAATTTCTACTGCCAAAGCCATGTTTTTGGTCAAATAAGTCTTTTTGGACATTCGGAAGACGGTACGTTACGTACGTACGTACGTGGGAGAATAAATCACGAGGGGGTTGGTTATTTATTTTCAGATTTCTTACCATACATATATCTATCTATATATATATTATATCCTTGGTCCGTGGCATATTATATGCAACATTAATAGATATAGCAATGACCGGATTGCTTGGCTTATTACAACAATATTGACATTTTTCAACAATTAAAATCACCGGAAATAATAGGTAAAGTTGTCAGAAATAATCTTTTCCGGCTATTTTTTCTCGTCTTGGAGTCATACAATTAAGTACAAATTAATTAACTGTAATTTACATTATTGTAATGAGTAATGCTACATGCAGTCATAGAGTGCACAAGCGTTGTGCAGTCACTTTGAAAAAGTGCGGAGTCCACAATTAAAAAATTATTATTTTTTCATTTTGATCCAGTATTTATTCACTTTTTCAAAATAATTGCACGGTCCTTGTGCACTCACGACTGCAACTATCATTTCTCTATTGTAATTTGTATTTCATCAAGTTTACATGCAGCTAGCTAGGTTAATTATAATTGCTTTGAATTTGATCCTATCAAAAAACATGTTTGTGAGGGGTGTCGTTCCCAGTGTCGGGCAGAACAGCACGAGCCTAGCCCACAAGGCCTTGATGGGTCTAAGGTCAGCTCGGTAGAACGAAATCGGTATGAAAGAATAGGATGGACCAAACCAAGCCAAGAAGGGCCAGGAAGCCCATAAAGAAGCAGTGAGGTAGCACACGCGAGGCATGGGACTGAGTAAGAATGCCTGACACTTCTACTGGCCGACAATCTGCACGCACTGGGTCAGGGACAACCCTGGCCCTTGGGCACCGACGTCTGGTCAGACTTGGAAGGTGGGTGCACCTGACCAAGGTCACGCCGTATTTAATGAAGGACGGAGGCAGACACACCACGATAAGGGCCCAAGGCTGTCAACGGTCACCACAATCAGGCATGGACGGCCTATCGCATGGCAGGGAGTTGGCAAAGGACATGACCTGGGTACAGAGCGGCACCACCACGACCAGCTTGTCAAGGGATCGCTCCTACTAGGTAAATATGTGCCCCCCCCCCCCCCCCCCCCCCCCTCGGGGGGAAAAAACTCTCTACACACTTTCATTTGAAACTCTCTCTTAAATTATAAACCCAGAACCCAAGCTGATTTAGGCATCGAAGGTATTCCCACCACCTTGAGCCCTTATTTCCTATATTCGCAGGAATAGATCGACCCAATACGTGAAATTGCTTAGGTTGCAAAACACGACATCAACAATGTTGATTATGTAAGATAAATTAATGGGATACCAGCTACAATATTTTCATCAATATAATTTGAGCACAATAAAGTTTATATCATGAACCTTTAAACTAAACTTATAGCTTAAATTAATCTCTTCCTCTAATTACGAGATGGGCATTACAATATATTTATGTAGTGCAATAGCCAGTCCAACGTAACATCATTCATTCGTAAAAGAAAAATAATAGTTGCATTCGTGAGTGTGTAAGTGCCGTAAAATCATTTAAAAAAAAATGAATGAATACGGGATCCACATGAAAAAAAATTAAATTTTTAATAGTAGATTCCATTCTTTTTCAAAACTATTACACGACGCTTGCACACTTCACAATTGTACGTAACATTACTCATCGTAAAACGCGCTTTTGTTAATTTTGGCATATATATAGCTCTAAAAGTACTAGGAGTAGTATGGCGTCTTAATTAATTCCAGCTCTTCTTTTTTGTTTTTATTTTTAATTTCTGTTTGATTTTTTTTTAATTTAAAGTAACTAGTTCTTTTATAATACTTTAGTTGATCATGTTGCATGTTGATTGATCATGATATTTTTTTTAATTTATAAAATTTGACAGTACTGCATGCTATTCTAGAATATTTTTGGTCATGATCATGATCTCATATATATTATTCTATGATATGCTTAGTACGGCCACAAGATCAGTAGGTTTGTCGAATTTTTCACCGCTTGCATGGACCAATTTGAAATTCGTTAATGATCAAAACTCCAAAGACCAATATATATATATAGGAACGTACGTACGTTAATTGCTTATTGTTTTTTGTTTTTGTGCAGAGGATCCCCGTAAAGTTTGTAAGATTATTTGGGGATGAATTGCCAACCGTTGTAACACTCATTCTTCCTAATGGTTGTAGTTGGCAAGTGGGATTGGAAAGAGCTACTGATGAGAAGGAGATTTGGTTTCACGAGGGTTGGCATGATTTTGTAGAATATCATTCTATAGATTCTGGCTACTTTTTAGTCTTCAGATACGAAGGAAATTCAAATTTCCATGTTCTTGTATTTGACAAGACTGCTACTGAGATCCAGTATTCATCTAAAAACTTGGACGATGATCACATGATTATGGTATCAGATGATGATGTAGAAAAATCAAGCCATGACGGCAAGTCGAAAGAAACTCGTGAAATTATATTGTCTAAACATGAAGATAGAGAAACATCTGATCATGATAGGGAAAGACCAGTAGTACTTTCTGGCACATCCACCAAAGAAAGAAGTCTCAGGATGTCCAGAGGAAGAGAGAGAGCAATCCAAGCAGCCATAACTTTCAAGCCTAAAAATCCTTCGTTCATGCGTATCATGCCGCGGTCATCTGCATCTTATCGTATGGTACTGAGCCTTTTTACATGCATGATATATGTGTGATCACAATATTTATTTCTTTAAATTGAAATGTATTATTATATATATGGAGCTCATGATCATGATGAGTTGCATGCAGTACTACTAGATTGTTCTTTGCTGTTGCAGTATGTGCCTCGTGGATTTGCTACCAGCTATCTTTCTCTGAATCAAAGTGTCAAACTTCAGACTTCCGATGAGGATGATGGACAACGTGAATGGCATGTCATATGCCGTTGCCATCATAACAGGCAGCCGAGGTTGTCACTTAAACTAGGAAGCGGGTGGAAAGTCTTTGCAAGGGACAACAATTTGAAAGAAGGAGATACCTTTGTCTTTGAGCTCGTCCAGAGGAACCCTACTGTGCTTAAAGTTTCCATATTTCGCGTAGTTGACTATGTTTGAACTTTCAGTACGTACTCTAATTAGTTAACTTGTCTATATAATATAGTACTCAGGCCAATGTTCATGTTATTTTGATGCACTCTGCCTTTTCTTTGTTTTGTTTTCTTGAAGAAGGATACTTTTAAAGATTATTAAGTACTAGCTTTTGTTTTGGTTCCTTCAACTTTGGCCGGGTCTGATGCCAGAGAAATGGTATTCATCCAATTTTCATAAGGCTGTAGATTGAATCTAGTTTCGGTTGAAATTGGACTCGTAGGATGAGATGATGATGTTGTCCATCAAATTTTTATTTATTATTTTTTCTTTTCAAATAGAAAAAAAAAAGATACCAGTATAATTTGTAATATTATCCTAAAAACGGAGACTAAATCAAGTGACTTAAATTTATATTATCTGACGATTAATTTGTTAAGTGTATATGTTAGTGTTTGTGTAAATGTGTTTTGTGAGTCCCACATTGGTTGGGTAAGGCTCTTATCTAGCCTTTGGCCTCCTATATATATAGGCCACTTTGTATGATATATATAGAATTGATTAATACAATTCTAACATAGAATCAAAGATACTACTCTGATCCTTTAAGTACTAGTAGTTTTAATCATTCTCAACATTCTTTCGCTGCCTCGTTCTTCCACGGTTGACCCCTTCAAGTGTTGCTCATTGCCATCAAATGGTTGCAATCGCTATAAGGATTGCTACAAAATTTCGGAAGCATTATGCTCGAAGTTTTGTTTCGATCGCACGCCATACTGTTGGGAAAATCTCATTGAAATTGAATCAACACCATCAAAATCAGTCATATCGAAGCTTGCACACGCTTCCATGCACCTTCCAAAGTTTTTGTTGTGCCGCCCACGCGTTGCAAGTGCTCTAAAGCTTCACATCCACACACCAAACGCGCACATCTCATTGTTGACGTCAGCCCTAGTCTTGTCAGCAACCACGTCACCACACTGCCACACCATCCTGCTACAGCCAGGTGCCATGTCAGCACTGTTGATCGTTGACTTTAACCAATGCATTGATTTTTTTTATCCAAGTGTTTTCTGCATATTTGCGCATGCTGATCTCATTTTTACAATCTATTTTTGCATATATAATCTCATAATGGCTCAAACAACAAAATTATTTGTCCTATTCATGTGATATTAGATAGTAGAAACTATTTGGTGTGGTCTCAGTCTTTTCATAGCTTTCTTAAAGGTTGTGAACTTTGGTTCTATTGCACGGATGATTGGACAAAGTTAGTGCAAAAAGGAGATGAACAAGCAGAATAATTTCAACAATGTCTTCACAAATGGGATAGCCATAATCACCATATCCTTACTTGGATGGACAACACCTCCATTTTGACTATCTCCAACCTACTTGGTAGTTATGATGATGCTCTATCTGCTTGGACCATGTTAGACAAACGTTATGTTACTCCTCATGAGTTCAAAGAGTACCAACTTATGGTCGAGTTGTATTAGCTCAGACAGGAGCCTGACCAATCAATCAATGACTTGTTTGATTGTCTTTGTCACATTTGGAATCAGATTGATCTCTCTAACCCACTAGTATTGACATGTATGCCATTCGTCATGATTAGCATTGTCTCTATCAATTTCTCATGGCCCTACATGATGACTTTGAGTTAATCTGTGGTCAACTGCTTAATCACGCTCTGACTCCTTCCCTAGATATTGTTATCAATGATATGATCCGTGAGGAAATTCGTCTGGAGACATTATAGATTGAGAAGAAGCTCAGTGTCTTGGCTACCACTCCATTAGTTTCTTCCTAACCAACCTCAGCAGTTTGATTCTGGAAAGCATGGTCCTAGCAACCGCTGCTCCAATAGGTTGTTTTGTCATTATTGTAAATGTCTTGGCCATGTCATCAAGACATGTTACCGTCGCAACAAGAAAGGAACTCCTACTGTTGTTGCTATTTCAGACACCTCAAGTCTCTGAAACCATTAGAGATGTGTATCAGTCTTATGGATCCATCATCACTATCTCCACAGCTGACTTGGAGAACCTCCTCAATCAGATCCTGATCCGGTCTGGTAATGCATCATCATCTGCTCTTTATGTTCTGCCTGGTAAGTCTCTCTCTTGGCTTATGGATTCTACCTGTCACAATCATATGGCCTTTTCTTGTTCTTGTTCTCTAAAATGCACTCTGCATATCCACCACTTGCTATACACACCACCAATGGATCCACTATGCTTGCTCCTATTATAGGTTCTATCTTTACATCCAACATTTCCATTTGTGAAGTTCTTCATGTTCCTAAACTCTCTTATAACTTGGTGTATGTGGGTGCAATTGACTTAACTTGGCTATCACGTTATTTTTTACTATTCTAGTTGTTTTGTGCAGGATCCATGAACAGGACCGGCACTTGGAACAAGCCCTAGAATGGAGCGTATGTTTCCAATGAGCACTTTGCATCTTCCCTCAATTCCTCTTGGTTCACTCGCTGGTATTTCTACTGTCACATATGTTTCTCCTTCCTTCGCTCTCTAGCACTCTCGACTTGGTCATGCATCACCTTCCCGGATAAAACAATTAGTATCTTGAGGTCTTTTAGGTTTTGTGTCCCAAGATACCTTTGATTGTATTTCTTTTCAATAAAACAACAACTTGTTTTGCCTTTTCATAGTAGTGAGTCATTGTCTACTAGTATTTCTTATTTAATATACTCTGATGTTTGGGGACTTGCCCCCATAATTAGTATCGGTGGATCTCGTTATTTTGTTGTATTTATTGATGATTTCACTCGTTATAGTTGAATTTATCTTATACACTAATTCTGAACTATTGCATATATATTATAACTTTGCAAAAATGATTAAAACTCAATTTTCTAAACCTATCAATTTTTTATCTAGTAATGTCTTGAATACAAACAATCTACTTTTCAAAGTATCTTGCAAACATATGGCACTATCCATTTAACTTCTTGTCCAGGCACCTCTCAGCAGAATGGACGAGCCAAACAAAAACTTCGTCATATCCGTGACATAGTTCGGACTCTTCTTTTCTCTGCCTCATTCTGGAGTGAAGTTGCCCTTATTGCAGTTCATACTAACCACCTTCCAAGTCCGTTCATCTCAAATCAATCTCCATATGAGAGTTTGTTTGGATTTGCCCCTGACTATTACCACATTCGTTCCTTTGGTTCTGCTTGCTTTGTCCTTCTTCAGTATCATGAACATACAAAGTTGGAGCCATGTTCTTGTCTTTGTAGCTTTCTTGGCTACGAACAAGACTCATAAGGGCTATTGGTGTTATGATTCTATTGCTCATCTACTCCACATTTTCCGTCATGTTGTGTTCTAGGAACATCGTCTGTTTACTAAGGTTCCACTTTAGTCCCTCTATTTCTCAATCCTCTGCCTTAGAGCTTTTTCCAGATGAGCAATCCAATCATTCTTCACCTATGTCCATATATGATGTTCCATGCATTCCACCTACTCATTCTTTGGACACTCTTAGGCCAGGATCTCCATCTCTTAAGCTGCCTCCCTCTCCGACTGTAGTCCTTGTTCTTGCCCCGCATGCAGATCACACAGTCAACCTTTCCCTTTGCCGTTCTTCTTGAGTAAGATCTCTTCCTACTCATCTACATGATTTCAATTGTTACACTGCCCTTACTACTTTACAAAACCTCACTCCTATCGTGAGGCCTCCACTAATTCTTTATGGCAAGATGCAATGATTGAGGAACTTGATGCATTATTTAAAAATCATAAATGGGATCTGGTTGATTTGCCTCCTGAAAAGTCTGTTAGTAGTTGTAAGTGGATCTATAAAATCAAGACTCACTTCAAATGGTTCTATCGAGATGTATAAAGCTCGACTTGTTGCCAAATGTTTCATACAGGAATATGGCATTAACTATTAGGAGACTTTTGCCCTAGATGCCTGTCTCTCCTATGTTCACACTCTCTTGGCTGTTGTGGCCTCTCGTCAGTGGAAGCTCTTTCAGATGAATGTAAAAAATGTCTTCTTGAATGGCGATTTGTGTGAAGAGATTTATATGCAGCCTTCGCCTGGTCTTTCTCATCCACTAGCCAAGGTCTGCTGCCTCTATCATGCTCTTTATGGCCTTAAACAAGCCTCTCGTGCCTGGTTTGCTAAATTTGTCTCTTCAAATTCTCACTTGGGCTACTCCCTTAGTTGCTATGACTCCTCAGCCCCTCTTCATTCGTCGCTTCAACAAAGGTCTCATTTTGCTACTACTATATGTAGATGACATGATTATTATTGTTGATTATCTTAATGACATTCAAGAACTCAAGGATTTCCGTCAATCAGCAATTTGAGACGAAAGATCTTGATCACCTCAGTTATTTTTTCAGCTTGGAGATCACTTCCTCAGCAAATGGATTCTACCTCACCCAAGCCAAGTATGTCACTAATCTTCTATTTCAAGCTAGCCTTACTAACAGCAAGGTTGATGATACACCCATCGAGCGTCATGCACATCTGACCCCCTTGTGTGAAGAATCATTGTTTGACCACACTTTATCGACATGTAGCTGGTTGGCAGCCTGGTTTACCTTACAGTCACTCGTCTAGACATTTCTTATGTTGTGCATCAGGTGACTCAGTTCATGTCTGCCCCTCAAGCAGCCCACTATACTGATGTCCTACGCATTCTTCGGTATCTTAAGGGCACTCTCTTCCTTGGCTTGCACTTCTTTGCTCAGTCTCCACTATTTCTTTGAGCATACTCTGAAACTGACTGGATAGGTGATCCCATTGATCGTTGTTCCACCACAGGTTATTGCTTCCTTTTTGGCGTGGCTGAACTCTTTTGGCTCTGATGGTTACTATAGGATTTAGGTGTACTTATCACATTTACCACTCATCTATATTGTGACAATCACAGTGTTATCCAGATTGCTCTTAATGATGTTTTCCATGAACAGATCAAGCATATTGAGATTGATTATCATCTCGTTCGTCATTATTTGCTTTAGGGTTCTCTTCAGTTGCTCTCTGTCTCCTCTCAAGATCAGTTTGCCGACATCTTTACAAAGTCTCTTCTTAAGACTCGGTTTCGTTATTTGGTTGACAACCTCAAGGTAATTTCTTTTCCACCTTGAGTTTGAGGGGAGCTGTTAGTGTATATGTTAGTGTTAGTGTATAGGTATTATAGATGAATTCTACATTAGTTGAGTAAGGCTCTTGTCTAACCTTTAACCTTATATATAGGTCACCTCGTATAGCACAACGACATATATAGAATTGTCTATAGTACTCAGGCCAATGTTCATGCACATTTGGTGCCGTCCGTCTTTTCTTTGATTTGTTTTCGTGAAGAAGAATACTTTAAAAGATTATTAAGTACTAGCTTTTGTTTTGGTTCCTTCAACTTGGGCCGGGTCTGATGCCAGAGAAATGGTATTCATCCAATTTTCATAAGGCTGTAGATCATGAATCTAGTTTCGATTGAAATTGGACTCATTGGATGAGATGATGATGTTGTCCATTAATTTTTTATTTATTTTTTTCTTTTTAAATAGGAAAAAAAAAGATACCACTAGGATTTGTAATATTATTCTGGATATCTTAAATTTATATTATCTGACGATAAATTGATAGAAATATCATGTATTCTTGAATTAAAAATAAATAAAAAGAAAGAAAAAACTCCGGCCTGTACTGATGTCGAGTTAACGTTACAAATTAAAAGGCCCGGACCTCAGAATGAAGGAAACGTACGTCAAGACATCGATTGTCCACTATCCAACATCTGTTTTTTAGTATACACATGTCCTTAAAAGCATCAATTTCTTGTCGATAGGTCATGTGACTTTTCTATGCATCGTGATACCACTCCTTTTTATTATTAGTATTATCCTTATTATCATAATTCATCATCTTCTTCTTTCTAAGCGCAATCAACCCTTAATGTAGTATGTTCAATTTTCAACCACCGTCGACGGCCATTGTGATCTGAGTTGGGTTTTTTGTACTTTGCATGCATGTCAGCTAATAATATACCAATGACTCGCCGGAGTAGATCAGCACTGGTTCCCAACTGGAAATATGATCACCATCACCGGCGGCCGTCGAGTTCTGTGGCGAGTAGGAGATCACCGGCGCACTTCTTCAAGATAATACTCCCTTCTACCATGGCCGACAAAAAACTGGTAATTAATGCATATATCCATATATACATTGCAAGGGCTTGCTTGTTTAGTTCTAGTCTAACATGCATGCGCCCTGTTTCCGATCTTTCAAGTGTTTTTGACCTTCGGATCAAGACGGTAATACTGGAAAATAAAGCATGATGAGGGCGGAATCTTTGCTATTAATTATTTGATCTTGCAGGGCGTTGTTTGTTTATTTAAATTCACATTTAGTATTAATTATCTGGATTGCTTGGTTCTTTGAGTATTCTCTCTATACAAAAAATATCAATAATTTGTGACGGATATATTATTTGCGATAATAACGACTATTTATGACAAAACAAACTCACTTTCATGAAAAATAATTGATCACAAATAAATCCTTTTAATTTTTTTTTTCTAAATATTTTAATTTACATTGATGGTGACAAATGATGTTTTTAATTTTTAAAAGCTGACAGTGCATTTATATACTTTAAGTTTACTTTATTGATCATAATGATCTAACAAGATCACATTAATCTTTTCGAGTTTACTTTAGCTGAGAATTCATGAATGGTGAGACCACTTTGTTATATGATGCTTAATTTCCTTATTTTCTATTACTTGATCTATAAATTTAGATAAACCATATTCAATTCATACACACCTCTTATATAATTTGTATATTGATAATTTAGTATATTCAAATTGTATACCAATAATTCCGTACCCTTTTTTGTGTAAGAATATAGGGATACATCTTTTGTTATATAAATTAAATGATAAATTGGATGCAAAAGTTTTACAATATTGTGAGTATGAAATCATAACTTCATTTGATCTTTGCAGAGAATCCCTGAAAAGTTTGTAAGGTTGTTTGGAAATGAACTACTTGCAACCGTTGTTACACTCATTCTTCCCAACGGTTGTAGTTGGCAAGTGGGATTGGAGAAAGCTGAGAAGAAGATTTGGTTTCATGAAGGTTGGCATGATTTTGTAGAGCATCATTTTATAGATAATGGCTACTTTTTAGTCTTCAGATATGAAGGAAATTCAACTTTCCATCTTCTCGTATTTGACAAGACTGCTACTGAGATCCAGTATCCATCAAGAAAAACGGATGATGAAATTGACAATATGGTATTGGATGATGAAGAAAAATCAAGCCACGACAAGCTGAAAGAAAATGAAATGTCAAACAAAGTTGTGTTCTCCATAAAACATGAAGATGCAGAAACATTCGACTGGGAAAGAGTTTCTGACACGGCCGAGAAAGAAAGACTCAGGATTTGCAGAGGAAGAGAGAGAGCAATCCAAGCAGCCATAACATTGAAGCCTAAAAATCCTTCGTTCGTGCGTTTCTTGCGGCCCCATAATATACGAAAAAGTTTTATGGTGAGCCACCACATGATGATGCAATGCATGAAGTTGTTCAAATACTTTCTTGAAATATGCTGATGAGTTGCAGTTCTTTGCTGTGCAGTATGTGCCTGCTAAATTTGCTGCAAAATATCTTTCTCTGAACCAAAGTGTAAAACTTCAGACTTCTGATAATGGAAGACAATGGCATGCCATGTGCTGTTACCATAACAAGACCAGTTCGTCAATGAAAATAGCAAAGGGATGGAGTGCATTTGTCAGGGGCAACAATTTGAAAGAAGGAGATGCCTTCGTCTTTGAGCTCATCAAGAGGGTGCCTACTCTGCTTAAGGTCTCCATATTTCGCGTAGCTGACTATGTTTGAACTAACTTTTAGTCTAAGATCAAGAAGTACTTGTCTAAACTGATCATCGATTCATCAGGGAGGTTCATGCATGTTTGATATCTAGTCTTCTTCTTTGTCTTTTTTGGAACTGATTCAGTACTCGATCCATCTCGTTTTGTTGACTGTTAGAAAAATTTGTAGGAACCTCGCCATTCAGACTTCAGAGACTGTGTATTCTAGTAGAAGATCGACTGAAATACTATTAATTAGTAGTCCTCCTCATCGATTATAATTATAACAATATTATAGCGGCTTTTCTGATCATTACGTTTGAGTTTAGATAATCGGAATCACAAATCACAAGTGAATGGTGGTGGGTGATGGTTATCTGTTCATTTCTATGGGATTTTGATGAGATATCTGTTCATCAATATAAATTAATTAAGAATGGGAATCGGTTCCTCCAGTTTCAGTTTAGCCTCTTAATTTGTTTGATTACTAAGAAAAAGGAAGAAAATTAAAAGAGTATTACGATCTTTTGTTTGATTTTTTTTCCGTTTCTAAAATCTTTTACAATTGATTTTAGAGAATGGTGAATGCCTCCAAATATAGAGTTTGAAACCGAGTGCTTCTCTTCATGGAATTCTGTCTTTTTGCGCGAAAATAAATGAAGTGAGAGAAATCAAAGAACGGATAAAATTTGTTTAATATAGACACATCTCTGAACCAGACGATGCTTGAAGATGGAAACTTTTTCTTTTGCCTTTTGTCTTTTTCTGAGCAAGCCACGCTGCACGGTCTTCATTTTTGAGACCAAAAAGGGAATGAGACTTGGGAAAGTATAGAGGAGAATTCATCTCAATTCATTTCAATTCATCATTATATTTTTTAAAATTTTAAAATAATAATAATATTAAAAAATAATATTTTATTATCTCAACTCAACTCAATTAAACATCCACACCAACATTAGAGCGGCGAGGCTGAAGACTGAAGAGGGAGTACAAGTCCTGAGGAGGGAACGATCTTGATCCGAAATAATCTTCCAATGGAAGTTCAATCGAGGACTCGCCGGACTGGAGTTGTCTTTGACAGGGATCATCAGCGGCCGTCAAGTTCTCGGTCGAGGTCATGTGATAGAGCCCGGCCACACTTTTTCAAGATAATTCTTCCATGTTCCATGGATGACATGAAACTGGTAAAGTACATCACTACCTCAGCTTTCATCCTTTTAATAATAATTCTTAATCTTCTGTTTGGTTGCCGAGAAACGGAAATCCCACACTAAAGTACTACACGGCTACCAAAACCCACTAGAAAATCCGCAATCAAAACCAAAGAAAATATGATGAAATGTAGCTTAAACAAAAGTTAAGCCCACAACCAAATTAGCTTTAGAAGTCAATGAGTTTTTTGCAGCAAAAAGGAAATACAGAACAAATTACCTAAGGGCTCATATTTCTATAAATCGAAGAGAATGAAAATCTCCGGAGGAGGAGGGTTTAGGGAAACGAAATGGGGCTAGGAGTAAAGAGTTGTGTGGTTCGATATAAAGTTCTTATTACTAAGTTTTTGCACCTGCATGCAGAGGCTCCCAGCAAAATTTGTTAGGGAATTTGGTGATGAACTGTCCACTGTTGCAGTACTCACTGTTCCCAATGGTTGCAGTTGGAAAGTGGGCTTGGAGAAAGCTGAAAACATGATTTGGTTTCATGATCATGGCTGGGAGGATTTTGTACATCATAATTCTATCCAGAAAGGCTACTTTTTAGTCTTCAAATACGAAGGGGATTCAAACTTCCATGTTATTGTCTTTGATCTGACTGCTACGGAGATCATGTATCCCTCTAATGGAGATCATGAAAAAATGACCCAAAATCCAAAATTGGGAAACCAGGTTGAAATCATTGAAGCAGATAGTTCAGTCGAAGAATCAGGGAAGCGCAATTTGGACAAAAATGAAATGTCTACTGAATTACATGATGATCATCAGTTGTTCACAAAACAAGAAGAAGACACAGAAATGAGAAGTTTTTCTGATGTGTCTTCAAGAAGAAGAATCATAAGGTCCAGAGTAAAAGAAATGGCAAAGCAAGCAGCCACAATGTTCAAGCCTAGAAATCCTCATTTCATCTCGATCCTTCGGCAATATAATTTAACCAACGCTTTTGTGGTGAGCCTCTTAAGATGATTTTTTTAGCTTCTAATCATTCGAACTGGTGGATTATACTTCTTTGAAAAATGGGTTGGGAGTTTCGAATTCAAGTTTTCTATATGGAAAACCGGGTCATATGCCATCAAGCTATTGACATTGGTGGGTTATACTTGGTAATAAGCAAGCAATGTGACTGAAAATGAAAAGTTGCATGATGAAGTCTGATTAGTTGGTATTCTTTGTTTTCTGCGCAGCCATTGCCGAGGGGATTTGCTAACAAGTATCTAAGCGGGAAAAGAGCTATCGAACTTGAGGATTGTGAAGGAAAGCAGTGGCATTGCGTGTGCCGTCGCACCAATGGTACAAACGCGCCTTCAAGAATCGGGAAGGGATGGAATGCATTTTGGAAAACCCATAATTTAAAAGTAGGAGATGCTTGTGTCTTTGAGCTGATCAAGAAGAATGGAGTTGTGCTGAAAGTTTCAATACTTCCAGGTGCCTGAACCTCATGGACAATTGGACCTACTACTAATTGGCTTGTGTAAATTGTCTACTTATTAGCTACTTTCGGAATATGGACGCTTGCTGCTTATTACATCTTATCAGCAGCATAATAATAACAAGTTTATCTATTTCATTTTCAATCATAATTCAAAGATAAATACTTTCAAATTAATCATTATAACTTTCTCAAACTTTTAAATAAAAAATAAAAAATAATTTAATTTTTTCAAATTCTAAAATAAAAATTATAATTTAATAATATTTTAATTTTATAATATTTTTTATTCAATTTTTTTTTCTCTCGTTTCTCAAAATCTAATAAATATTTAACTCAAACTATCTTACTACTATTTACAAATCATTTTACTATTATTCACAAAATTCTCATCTATCTCCCAACTCCAAACATTCCCTTACAACATTTATGCAACATAAATATAATCAAATGCAAAGCGAACCGAGAACCAAACCAAAACCAACGACGGCAATTTTATAATTCATGATTGTAAATATCTTTTCTCTTTTACAATATCTACACTTTAACATTGTATCATTGTAAATCTGAAGCTGGAGAATTTGTATGCGGTTACTGGTTAGCATCTAACCATACAAAGTGAATCTAAAGGTGAAGGTTGTGTCGGTAATTCGGTATACCGTAGATTGCTTTGAGATAAGCTTCCCGGGGTAAGGTTTGTTTCCACGATCCATCTCAATTTTTTAACATATTTTGTCTCATCTTATCTAATTATTATAATTTTTTAAAATTTACATACAAAATAAAATAAAAAATTTAACTTTTTTAAATCTTAAAATAAAAATAATATTAAAAAAATATATTCTAATAATATTTTATTCGACTTTCAATTTTTATTTCAACTCATCTTATCTCATCTTATATGTGAAAACAAACAAAGTTGAAATATGAGAAATGTTATATCTATAAAGATGAGTTCAAATAAAAATAAATTCACAAACTGATGTGATTTAATGTAATATTTTAAGAGTAATTCTACATACAATCGTGAAGTACGTAAACACCGCGTAACCGCTTTAAAAAAAAGTGAGATCTACTATTAAAAAATTAATTTTTTTCATATGGATCATATGTTTTATTCACTTTTCTCAAAACGGTTATGCGATGATTACACGATTCACGGTTGCAAATATCATTTCTCATATTTTAAATTTATTTTACAATCTAACGTATCACATCAATTTATAAATATATTTTTATATAATTTTTTTATGGTTAAAATATTTATCTATCTTTTTGAGAAAAACACATGGACTCCTTGGATATTTTCTGTGACGGTATTGATGTTCGGGAAAATAAAAGATTACAGTTTTATAATTTAATAAATTATTTTCTCATGATTACTTTTTTTATTGTTTGTTGTTTTTTTTTTTTAAAAATGAGCTTCATAGTAATTCTTTTTATTTTTAAAACTATATTTTGCAATAATTTTTAAATATAGTTGTTAATGTTGTAGTTTGGTGTTACATGTACTCTATATTATTTCACATATGACATTAGTGCCAAGTGACATTACGCTATTAAAAACCTAAACGAAAATTGAATAAAAGCATTTAGTTTCAATTTATAAAAGAATTTAATTTTAATTTTTTTTATAAATCAAATTATGACATATAATTAAATGTAAGTGAATCCTATACACTGACTTGTATATATAATTAATTTTTCAAAGAAATTAGCAGTCAGTCTCTGATTGTTGCCTCATAATTTATTTTGAAATAATCCTATGCTGAGTATTCTATTTGTTTAGTAGTATTACATATATTTATAATTTTATTTATAAAATTTATTTTTTCAGTTTTATTTAAATTTTAAATTTTATAATTTTTAAAAATAACTTTTTCTTAAATAGACGTAGCATCTTCCTTATTTGTTTTGGTTGCCAGAAAGTGTGTATTACAAATTACAATTGAGCCTAAACTCTTTAACACGTCATGACAATAAAACGTTTCGTTTACAACATTGCTCCCGATCCTCGGAATTTGAGTTGGGTTTGGATTAGATGAGATGAGATGAGATTAGTAATTGAATAAAATATTATTAGATATAATTTTTTAATATAATTTTTATTTTAGAATTTGAAAAAGTTGAATTATTTATTATATTTTTGTATAAAAATTTAGAAAAGTTATAATGATGAGATGAAATAAGATAAGATAAGGAAGTTTGTGTATTACAAATCCACCCACTAGTTATGTTTGGATAGTAAGGTAATCTTAGATGATCTGTAAATAGTAGTGAAAAAATTAAAAAAAAATATTAAATAGTAGTAAATAATAATAAAAAATAGAAAAAATTGATAAAAAATAGTTATAAAATATTGAATAAGATGAACGAGCTTTACTACACAACCTCCACCACACACCACACTCCACATTTTTTTAAATTTTTTAAATTTTTAATATTTTTTAAATTTTTTTTTGAGTTTATTCTCTTTAAATTATTTCAGATTTTTTATTCATTATTTATATAAAAAATATTTAATAAAAGAAAAAAAATAATAAAAATTAAAAATAGTGTGGAGTGTTAGGAGGTTGTGAAGATTTTTTTTTACCATAATACCATTGAAGCCAACTCACTGCTTTTCAAATAGGACGCCCCCGCTGGGGGTTACCGCTGGGGTGTAGTATTGTTTTACATGTATTTTTTTTAAGTTATTTTTTATAAAAAAATTTAATATTTTTAAATATTTTAAAAAAATAAAATAATTTTAGAAAATCATTAAAAAAATACTTCTTTAATCAGAAGATTAAAAAAAATTATTAAAAAATACTTCCTTAATCACAAAGTAAAATAAAAAATTATAAAAGATATTTTTTTTATAATTTTTTATTTTACTTCATGATTAAGAAAATATTTTTTAATAATATTATGATTTTTTATTTTTAAAAATATTTAAAATTGTTAAAAAAAGCTATATAAAAAAAAATTTCAAAAAACACATAAAAAAAAAAAACACTTTGCTAAACCCAAGCGGGATCTCCCAACGGAACATCTATCATTTTCCTTAATATTGCTGCCCTCGTGATTTCAGACGTTTCTTTGTTGACCATGACCATGACGAATAATGCTACTTTCATTGCTCTCATATCTGCTATATTTTTTTTTAATTTTTTTTATTTAATGATTAAGTAAGTATTTTTTAATAATATTATAATTTTTTTATTTTTTAAAAAATATTTTATAATATTAAAATATATATATATATATATATATATAAATAAAATAAAATAAAAAATACTATATTTTATACATACCCAGCGAGACTGGGAGCGGTGACTGTTGAGCCACCCTGACCATGATATTAGACATCATAATATCACAAAGGTACTACACCAACTTTACGCTAGCTCTCAAATAAAGAGGCGAAAATACTTTTAACAAGGGGGGAGAGAGAGAGAGAGAGAGAGAGAGAGATGATGGAGAGAAAGACTGTATTGATGTGCGGTGTTGTGGGATTCTTGGGTCTACTATCAGCTGCTACTGGTTTTGGTGCAGAGGCTACAAGGATTAAGGTAATCAAAAAGACTATATATGGTGTGTGTGTGTGTTTGCTTGCTTTTTATTGGGCTTATCCTTTAATGTATTCATTTATGATCTTCGTTTTGTTGCTTCTTCTTTATCTTATATGGCCCTAGCCCTCTGATTGATTTCTGGGAAACCTGAGGAAATGTGAAAAGAAAAGGAGAAAAAACTTTCCTCTTCCAGTAAACTTACGGTACTGAGGAGGAACTTTAATGGTGGAGACTGGAGAATATGAGAGTTACAGCTCTAATTCGTTAAATCTTTGTCTTTTTGGGTAAAGTATTCATTTAACCAACTTAAAAATCACATGTAAACCTGCTCCAGTAGTACAAATTATCTGGCATCTTTGTGTTACACGCCAGTCGCACCTCAACTATCAATATCAAAACTTACCTATGGCATAAAAGATAGAGAAGGAATTAATCCTCCAAATGCTACAAAGCACCTTATTTGAATAGAATGTTTAATTCTCTTGCTAATAGGCAATCTACATCTCACATCCATCACTGCAGCTAATCGGTTTCACTTTTGACTTTCCCATTGTGAATTCTTGCATTTCCTTCTAATCAGATAGACGATTGATGATGGCTACCCAAACAATCTTACGCACTGTACTCTTAAAGCCCTTTCCTTTTAACTAGTTAACCGCCCAATCAAGCTCATCATCCCAGCTTCCACACCTCTTTTCAAACTCCCTTTGTGAAAGTGCATATACGAGACAGTAATACTTTATACATATAAGAGCATTAGCATTGGCTTCATCAAAGTCATCCTCAAAATTTGATAAAAGGTACATATTTTCTATAAATCCAAAACCTTTCTAGCCATTACCCCACATTGGATTAGTTAAAATAATAATATAATATTATTTTTTTAATAATAATTTTTTTAATTTTTTTTTCATATTTTGCAATTACACTAACTATATGTTAATTGATAATAATTTTTCTTCCTTCACATATTTCAAAACTGAACAAAAAAATAAAAGTGAAAGGGCGTTCGGCGAAAGTGAAAACCGTTGGAAATGAAAACTGAAAAGCAAAGTAGTTGAGGTAATTTTTACAATAAAATATTACTTTTGAAGATGAATAGTACATATTCAAATTTGAAGATATACTTATAATTACTGTAGCTCATAGTTCATGTTTTTACATTTTGAAGAAGCTAATGTAGATCATTTTATCTATATTTTTTTAAATTTGGAAGATGCATTGGCTTTTGAAGAAGCCAATGCCAATGCTCGTTAAAATACAGATGATCTATAGCTTCCAAATTGCTCATGCAAAAAATTCGTGAAATGTCTCCAGTGTAGCCCCAGTTTGCCGATCTATCCCTAGTTGTAAGTACATCTTTACCATCTTAACAGCTAATAAATGCATGATTAGGGATAGATTTTGCAAACTGAAGAAGTTATCATCAATGGATGATTGGAAATTTAGCTCAGACTACCTCCCAAGTCGGGTGCAGATATACTCCAGTAACCAAAGGAATGAAATACCCGCCTCATCTTGTCTAGTCTGACTTCATGGTGTCATTTAAATCAACATCAATTCTTCAGATCTTGCTAGAGGCCAGAACCAATGACCATTCTGTTTAATTCAGCATCCTAAGCTTTCCATAAATTCCATTTTAATGGTGGATCTGACTGTATATCCATCTATATGATAGTAGTTCTTTACAAGCTTTTGAGTAAGCAACACATTTTCTGTAATCTATCTACTAGGAATGAAAGCTGTTTGAGGAGCTTAAGAACTTAATTCAACAAACCTTTCAAACTGTAGCTAGGATTTATAGATGCGTTTATAAATGTACTACACTTGATTACATGCAGCAACCATCACCAGATCTCTGAGATTTGACACCAGTCAGTAAATCATCCACCCCATAGCACTCCACAATTGAAAGAATTACGTCAATAGAAATCCTTTCCACATCTATGAAATTGAGATGCATACTGCAGCAACTGCCTCCTATATTGGGTTCAGATTGTTTATGCATAAGAACTATTATTCTTTACAACAGTGGCCTTTGGTTTTATGATGGAAGCAATGCAGAAATGTTACAGTACTTTTATCCACAGGGTTCTCAGGTTCAGTCTCCTTCACCTTCTGAATGTATATACCCTCAGAGTCCTGCCATGGCGCTTGGGTTAACTGCAGCACTGGCTCTTATGATAGCTCAATTAATTATAAACGTCTCAACTGGGTGTATTTGTTGCCAAAAAAGTCCTCATCCTTCTGACTCTAATTGGAGAGTAGCATTGGTCTGCTTTGTTTTTTCCTGGTAAGTTCTCAGCACAAAATGCTAGTAAGAGTTATTCCTGTTTGATTGGATTTTTGTTTTTGTATGTAATCATTCCGGTTTGATTTTCTTAGTTTTATCCCATGTGAAATTTTAATTGATGAGGATCCTTTGTGTTGGAATTTAAGGGCATTCTTCAATAGAGGACCTGGCTTTTGACAAAATATAAAACCAGATTCGTGTGAGACTGTTTCTATTTTTTTTCCCTGAGCAACACTATTTCATGTAACTGTTTTGTAGTAAATGACTATATCTTAATGGCTTCAACTATACTATCCATCAAAGGGGAAACTATACATGCCACCCTCTAGCTAACACTTGTTTCTGCAATGTGTTCCCCAAACCACCAAAATTAATACATTGCACCCTCCAACTACCACCAACTACCAAATAGCACCGCCATCCAACCCTGGTTGTTAAGGTAGATGAAAATAGGTGAAAAAGCAGAATTTTGATAGTCGGATTAATGAAGAGTACATATTATAACTTTTTGATGGTTGGAGGGTGCAATGTATTAGTTTTGGTATTTTGGGATGCGCATTGCAAAACGTTTGTTAGTTAGAATGTCGAAAGTATATTTTCCACTTCCATCAAATTTTCAATTTGACAAGATACCAATATTCTGGTTTCTCATTAACTTGGAGCTGTCCCTGTCGGGACATTTCTTTATATATATATATATATATATATATATATACTGTTTTCCAGTTGTAATACTTCCTTCTAACACAGGGATAGTTGCTCCCCACTTAATGGGTTTTTTTTGTTTTTTGTTTTTTTTCACTTGCTGAATCCATACTTTGGCCATAGGTCTTGTAAATGTAAGACCTTGTTTACTGTCATCTGTATTTTTTCTACTTTAAGCAAGTTTGGGTGCCCTTCATCTCGTACGGGCTCCTTTCATGACCAACCCGTTAATATAGAGGTATAAGGAAATGACTCTGTAGTTTTTTTCCCCTTTCAAGCTCCCAAAACTTGGACTTGGTGAAGAGCACCCTGAAGATTAACAGATTGACTTGAAAAGCTACGATTTTTTTTTCTTTTAACTTGCTCAGGCTTATCCCCTTTGGTACTACCACAGTGATAATAACAGCATTCCCTATACCCGAAGTTCAATAGCCTCTAGAATTACTTATTTCATTTTGTTGATGCCCAAATACAGAATAGTTTCTCTACATGAAATAGGGTGCTTGTATATGGTTCCTTGTCTTTGACAATCTTATAATGGAGAATATAGTCCTGCTGATAATATAGCACACAGGAAGAGCATTTCCACACTGCGCTGCTGTTTTCTTTTCTTCTTCATCCAGTCCACCCCACAGGGTGAGAGTTGGGAGTGTTTTTGGCTTCAGTTGAACTTTTCTATTTCACTCTCGAGCAGGTTCGCATTTGTCATAGCCTTTCTTTTGTTGCTGACTGGTGCTGCACTCAATAATCGACATAGTGAAGTTATGTACTTTGGCAACTACTATTGCTATGTTGTGAAACCTGGAGTCTTTGCTGGAGGTTCTTTGTTGTCCCTTGCAAGTGTGATTCTTGGTATTATCTATTATCTGACCTTAACATCAGCAAAGAACGGTAACAACCCATGGGGCAATTCTTCAGCTCCTAACCAAGGAGGGATAGCTATGGGACAACCTCAGTTCCCACCACAGAGCACTCAAGAACCTGTTTTTGTACACGAAGACACTTATATCAGACGACAATTTACGTGATTGGTAGTTTGATGTTCAAACAGCATTTGTTGAATCGTGGTCTCCTATCATCAGAGTACAATATGCTGTAATGAGTCTTGAAATGGATGATCTTGTTGGCTGACTGCGGGAAGTGAGGTTTTCTTCGATGTCACTATCTTGGCTGGCATCAGCAAGATGATCTTTTAACTAGTTGTTTTTCAGTAGTGGGCTTTCTTAGGCTGTATACGTTCATATAGAACGCAGTATATATATTTCCATATGAATTTGATAGGATCATTTAAAGGTAAGAAATATGCTTTTGTGGTCCATGGTTGTAATAATTTTCCAAATCTGGCATGCTTCTGTTACAATTAAATTTTGATTCGAGTTTTTCGAGAAGAGAGGGTAAACATGCTCAATGTCATTTGATTGAATAGTTGATTTTGGATTCTGAATGATGGAAATGACCATTGGGATGAATGATTCATAAACTTTCTTGCTGAGAAAAAGAAAGTTTATGATGCCCTTCAACCATTTTTTTTAAATATATATAACAGTATATACAGGAAAAAGGAAGAAGATGCTTACTAATTTACAAACCCCACTTCATGACACCTCTCTTAAGCAGTATTCCCAATGTAAGGACATTTTCGATCTCTTTGATACGTTCGTTTCCTTTTTATCCTTAAAACACCTGGTGGGTTACGATTTTTCTTTGAATTCTTTTTTTTTTTAGTGAAAGATATCATGGAAAGCTGGGTACTCTTATTTCTTTGATTTTTTTTTTTTCCTTTGTTCGATCTTAGTACCGCTTTTGAGAGTAAAATAAATTTTAAATAAAAAGAAGAATATAATAGTTAAAATTGATTTTATTTAATATTTAGATATAAGAAACAAGCAAGCCGGCTCGTTAATTAGTTTTATTGGTCTTAGGTTTCATAATCTACATTAACACCTTATTTTGACACCTCATTTTTTTTTTCTTTACTTAATGGTTAAAGAAGTGACTATTAGTGTATTGATATTTTTTTATATTTTTTAAAATGTTTTAAAATGAAAAAAAATATGAAAAGCTGATTTTGCCCTAGCGGTAACTTGCAGCGGGCAGATCATATGTGCGGCAGAATAGCACCGCTCTGTTATAAATGGAAAGTATATAATAAAATATTAATAGACTATTAAACTTATGATCATGCATGCAACAATATTATGTATGCTTAATTATCAACAAAGGTCAACACAAAGAAGGTATTGACAATGTAGAAACGACAAATTAATTCCACCATTAATGTAGAAAAAAACCTAATCAAAACTGGTTTTTTTTTTCTTTTTTAATTCAGAATATTTGACTTCTGTTGCAGAAAAATACGATAAAAGAGATTGTTGAAAAGTTTGTAAGAAAACGAGCTGTCATGATAATATAATTGATAAACCTTAAAAAGAACATGGTCTCATGCAACAATCTTCTCCGAATTTTCAGGCTAAATGCTTAAATAGAATTTAAGTATTAATTGTTGATAGAAGTGATAAACCTTTAAAATAAATAAATAGAACGTGTTTTCACGACAATTCATGAAATAATTTCCTCCTCGCTGATCGGCCTCACCATTGTATATAAGTCGACAGACCTCTTCGATCATTTTGGACCTCATAATTAATCCACAGCTCAGCTCAGCTCAAACTGCTCCTGTAGTATTTTTGATCAACCTTACTGCTAGACCTCTCTTCAAACAAAGAATCCCAAGTATTTCCAATTTCAAAAGATCAGATCAGAGATTACGGAGACAAAGGCTGTGGTGAAATGCAGTATCGTCACTGTGGTGGGATTCTTGGGGATAGTATCGTTTGCTGCTGGTTTTGCTGCAGAGGTTACTAGAGTTAAGGTACGTAAACACAAAATACCACAAGTTATATATATATATATATATATATATATATATATATACCTAGCTTCATTAACATTACCTACCCACGCGGATATCCCCTAGCTAGCTAGCTAACTTGTTACATAAGTCTCATGATTCTAGAAATAGCGAACCAGCTATAATATGTATAAGAAATATAATTAGGGATATGCTTAGGACTCTCTCAATGATGGTGACCAGATAATTGCTAGCTAGCCTTAGTACACGTGAACAAGAAGATTAGTTCAAACCAAGATAACGGGGCCTGCATGCAGCACCATGCATGTTGTGTCTGCAACAATCACTGGACGAACTGAAGCTGTTAGAAAGGGGGCTGACAAGCTAATTATAAGAAACATACTGATGGTAACAACCACTTAATAAGAGAGATAAAAGAGATGCAGATCAAGTCTTAGGAAATCATTCGAACAGTCATATGCAAGTGTTTGGAAATTTAAGTAGTACTAAAGCTGATGATTTCCTAGCTAGCTAGCTAGTTTGTGTCCTTGATATTCCAACATTCCCTATTTTATTTTTGCTTTCGTGAGTAGAAATAAACAGGCCAATTATTGTGGAATCAGAACAGTTCTAAAAAAAAGTTAAAAGTCAATTATATACATACATGATATAGCTAATATTAATCATGAATACGTACTTCCGTATAAATAATATATTCGATATTTTATATGGAAAAATACGTTAGTCATAAAAAGATTTTATAAATTAAATTTACAATTAAATTGATGATGCGGTAGCTTGATGCGATACGTTAGATTATAAAATTACTTTTATTATAAAGTAAATCTAATACATCATACGAAACAATTTTGAGACCGGATTAATTACTTTAACGTGATCTCTTTGTAGCTGAATTAATACTTTTCTTTTATATGATATGACATGCAAATATTTCCAAAGTTGTCTTTCTCTTAGAACTCGACGCATCGCAAACTCCATTCCAACACATGCATCATGCATGCATATATAATTCATGATATAGTTGGATCTTACTAGCTAGCTAATAGCTTATTTTCACAGGCTTCTCAGGTTCGAATTACCCGTTTTTCTGGCTGTGTATACCCTTCGAGTCCAGCTATGGCTCTTGGTTTGGTTGCAGCAGTGGCTCTTTTGATAGCACAAAAAATTATAAATTTTTCAGCCGGGTGTGGCTGTTGCAAAAAAAGCCCTCATCCTTCTAACGCTACGTCCACAAAACACGTGGTTTTCTGTGTTTTTTCCTGGTAAGTTTTCATACATGACATGAGGTTCCGGATAAAACTCTTTGGTTCCAGTTTGATTATCGATTGCCTGTTACTAAATATTTACGCATAAAAGCCGGCCATGTAATTTTTATAAACACTGTTGCAAAGAAGTGCATGGTTGTTGCATGTTTTTTCAATCACACGATCTCCATTAATTCCCTTATTTATCTGTCGCATGACGAATTATTTACGGCCTCTTCACTCTTTTAGTTTTCTCTTACTGCTTAGACCTGGGAAGATGGATCGCTCAAGATCTTGTCCGAATGTGAAGGCTTAATTTATCATTATTAGGAGAGAGATTATATATAAATAAAAATTTATTATTATTTACGTGACTTTTCGATAAATATTATAGAGTTTTTCATGAATTGATCCTTGAGTTTCAAATTCGATCGAGCACGCAGGATCACATTTGTGGCTGGGTTTATTTTGTTGCTGGCTGGTGCTGCACTTAATAATGAACATGATGGAGAAAGCTCGTACTACTCTGGTTATTACTCTTGCTATGTAGTGAAACCTGGAGTCTTTGCAGGAGGTGCCATTTTGTCCATTGTGACTGTGATTCTTGGCATTAACTATTATCTCACCCTAATTTCGGCAAATAACAGTAACATGAACAATCCGTCCGGAAATCCTTCTGCTACTTACCAAGGAGGCCAAGGAGAGATAGCAATAGCAATGGGACAACCTCAGTTCCCACCAAAGAGTACTCAAGAACCTGTTGGCCCATGATCATGAGTAGTTTCATGCATCATGTCCAAACACCATGCACCAGCTGGTTAATTAATTCATGTGTTCCTTTCATCAAATAATGATTTCGAAGATCTTTGGCTCAATGGGAAAATGGGGGGTTTCTTCAGTCACATCATTTTGCTGTTAATTTGTCAGCAATATCGGTAAAATCAGTTAAATTTTCTCTCAGTAAAGATGGTTTGATCTTAAGTTCTATTTGTTATAAAGAAGCAGTCTATATGGATTCAATCCACCCTTAGGCCTTAGTTTTGGTCCATGATTGTTACAACTATTTGCAGAAACGGGCGATGTGTGAGAATATATATAGTACTTAAATTATTAAATAAAAATATATAATCAAAGTTAAAAAAAATATATATATATATATATAATGAAATTAATTACAAATGTATA
The DNA here is from genome assembly GCA_022457165.1 of Juglans mandshurica. Classification (NCBI taxonomy): domain Eukaryota; kingdom Viridiplantae; phylum Streptophyta; class Magnoliopsida; order Fagales; family Juglandaceae; genus Juglans; species Juglans mandshurica. The sequence continues at coordinate 2,965,442 of CM039629.1, read as the reverse complement.
TGATGAAGTTGACATTTTACTTTGAAGTTTGAACAATTATGCAATAAATAAATCTTTTAAAAGACTAAACTTTTTGATCTTCAACATTTAGTTAAGTATCTTGATTTTCTCCGTCCTCTTTATTCTTTTTACTTTTGTACATTATTATTTGAAAACCTCACCAACTTCATTTGAGTGGAAACAATAATCATTAGTTTATAGTTCTTTTTTTAACTTATAGTGACAAACTTTTAAAGCATGCATTAAGAGAATCAAAAGACATGATGATATAAATATATAGTCACCAACCAATGAAATGACCAACCAAAAAATGACCAACAAAACAACTATAAAAGGAATATTCATTTTCTTGCTTTTCGTGAAATGTTATTTTAAGATCTCTACAATACCATACATCTTTTAAATTAAATTATATCACGAAAATAATGTGTAGTGTATGTCAGACTAAAAGGAATAAGGAGCAAAGTACACAATGGAATTTGGAATGTTTTCTTTCTATTGTATTGTATGCGATATTATACAGATATATATATATATATATATATATACACTGTAAAGGAATCAAATAAGGAATAAAGTTTGTTATGGGCAACCGTAGACAATAACAAACCTATTGTCTACAGTATTTACATAGAGTGCACATCATATGCTTAAGGTAATGCTCAGCTCATGTTTTATCTAAGGAACATCAAAACCATCTATTCTAATACGCCCCCTCGAGTTCAAAGGTGTGTCAACAACATTGAGACTTGATTTGAAATGAAGAAACTTGTCAGCTACAAGGGGCTTGGTAAGCACATCAGCAATTTGATCTTGAGAACTGATGAAGGAAACCTTTAATGTATTGGCAGCAACTCTATCCCTCACAAAATGATAATCAATATCCATATGTTTAGTTCTGGAATGATAAACTGGATTTGCTGAGAGATAGGTGGCCCCAAGATTATCACACTATAAAATTGGAGCTTGAGACAAGGGAATACCAAGTTCATGCAAGGCAAATTGGAGCCATATCAATTCAGCTGCATATGAGGTGACAGACTTGTATTCTGCGTCTGTTGAAGATCTGGCCACTATGGACTGCTTTTTGGAGCTCCAATATATCAAGTGTTGGCCCAAGAAAATACAATAAGTACCAGTGGAGCGACGATGATCTGGACAGCTACCCCAATCGGCATCAGAGTAGGCTTGAAGGGTGATGCTTGACTTTGAAGCAAAAAATAGTCCATGATTAATTGTGGATTTCAAGTACTTCAGAATTCTTTTTACTGCACTCCAATGAAGAAGTTTTGGTGCATGTAAAAATTGACAAACCTTGTTTACCGCAAAAGCAATATCTGGTCTCATAATGGACAAGTATTGTAAGCCTCCCACAATACTTCTATATAATATGATATCGTCAAAATCAGGGGTATCATATTTGGACAGTTTTAAGGAGGCAGACATAGGGAAACACATTGGTTTTGCTTGAAGCATATTCCTAGGGGTGAGAAGGCTTTTGAGATATTTATGTTGGGACAACAGGATACCACCTTGAGTGTAGTCCACTTCAATACCATGGAAATAGGCAAGTCGACCAAGGTTCTTTACAGGGAAAGCAATACCCAAGTCATGTATTAAACCATCTATTGCAGAAGATTTGGAAGAGGTGATGACAATGTCATCCACGTAAACCAGCAAGTAAATTTGAACATCAGCACAATTTAGTATAAATAATGATGGATCAGCTCTAGAAGCAACAAAACCATAATCAAGCAACCAAGTACTTAGCTCAGCAAACCAAGCTCGTGGAGCTTGTTTGAGACCATAGATTGCCTTCTGAAGTTTGCAGACATGGTGGGGTCGGGTTGTATCAACAAAACCTTGAGGTTGCTGCATGTAGACATCATCTGTTAAGACCCAGTGCAAAAAGGCATTTTGTATATCAATTTGATGCATGAACCACCCTCTGGAAACAGCGATGGATAACACAAGCCGAATTGTTGATGGCTTCACAACTGGACTGAAAGTGTCCTGAAAATCAATTCCAGGTTGCTGATGATACCCCTTTGCAACCAAACGAGCCTTTCTTCGTTCAAAGGAACCATCCACATGAGTTTTTGTGCGGAAGAACCAACGACACCCCAGAACATTTTGGTGAGGAGTAGATGGAACCAACTAAGGGTGCTACTCGCCACCTACGGGGCGGGGGCACCCCTTCCCCGCACCCCGCCCTGCATGGGGCGGGGGGTGGGGTTTTCACCCCCGCCCCCGGGATGCAGGGGCGGTGTGCGGGGCGGATTCCCAATCTACCCCGCCTCTTTTCACTTAAAAAAAACACTACTTTTATTTGATTTAAAAATTATTTATAAGTGCAAAATTAATTAAAAATACATTTTTAGATCCAAATTATAAATTTAAATTTTGTAAATATGACTATAATTTAAAATTTATGTAATTTTTAAATTTGCTAGTGCATATTTTGTGTAAATTATAGTGTATTAGTTTTTAAACTATGTAGTTTTTAAATTTCTCAATGCATATTTTGTGTAAATTGTAGTGTATTAATTTTTAAACTATGTAGTTTTTAAATCTGTCAATGCATATTTTGTGTACAAGTCTAACAAATTGTAATATATATTTATATATACACAATTTTTAAAATATAAATATATATTTAATAATATATATATATAAATGGGGGCGGGGGAAATGCGGGGCGGGGTTGGGCCCTCCCCGCCACCCGCCCCCGCTAGGGGCCCTCGAGGCGGGGCGGGAGGCCCCACCCCCGCATGGGCGGAGCGGGGTTGCCCGCCCCACCATGCGGGGGCTGCCCCCGCTGCCTACCCCTAGAACCAATGTCCAAGTGGAGTTTCGGAGAAGAGCTATATATTCCTCTTTCATGGCTTGTTTCCACTCATCAAATTTTGAGGCTTGAGAGAAGCTTGAAGGATCATCTGGAACCTGTGCAGAGATAGTGAGACAATGTTGAGTGGGATATGTAACCCTACCATCAGTAAAACGACAAGGACAAGATGAGTTGGTTTTTGCTCTTGTAATAATGGGGGAGCGTGGCTGATTTAAAATGCTTGAGGGTTACAGTGGATTTGTTGGGGGGGAAATTATATTTGCAGGTGGCACAGTCGAAGAAGAAGAAGAAGGACGTGAATTTGGTAAAGTTGGAGATGATGAAATACTTGGAAGAGACGAGAAGGTCGGTATCAGGCCAAGAAGAGTGGAAGAAAGAATAGGTGGGCTTGGGCTTGGGTTGATAGATGAAGAGGTTGGTAACGGGCCAAGAATAAAAGAAGAAAGGAGAGATAAATGGGCTGGAGAGGAAAACAATTTTTGAAAGGATGTGGTGGACTGTGTAAGTGAAAAAGGAAATGAATTCTCATTGAAGAGAACATCTCGAGAAACATATATTTTTTGAGTTTTGAGATCCATACATTTGTACCCTTTATGGGCTGGACTGTACCCAAGAAAAATACAAGAGATGGATCTAAAATTTAGCTTATGGGAATTGTAGGGCCTTAAGTTGGGCCAGCATTCACAACCAAAAGTTTTGATAAATTTGTAGTCCGGTTCACAGTTGTAAACCTTAGAGTAAGGGGATTTGTTTTTGAGAGTATGAGAGGGAAGTAAATTAATGAGATAGACCGCAGTTTCAAAAGCTTCAACCCAATAATTAAAGGGAAGAAAAGCTTGGGCTAGGAGTGCAAGCCCAGTCTCAACTATATGATGGTGTTTACGTTCAACTAACTCATTTTGTTGATGGGTGTGAGGACATGAAAAACGATGCGTAATGCCAAGTTGTTTGCATATGGAGGTGAGAGGTTTGAATTCACCACCTCCATTGGTTTGTAATGTAATTAACTTGGAATTAAACAAGCGTTCAACAAAGGGCAAAAAGGTGGAGAAAATGTGATGCTCATCAGATTTTAATTTCATTGGAAAGAACTAAGTGAAGCATGTATAATAGTCAACAAACGAGACATAGTATTTATAGCCATTTTTTTAAATATAGTGGGCTGGGCCCCATACATCAGCACAGATTAATTCTAATGGTCGTGTATAATGCTCTGATGTAGGAGAAAAAGGCAATTGATGACATTTTGCAAGGGGACAAATAGAACAATAGAAAACAGAATCTGTAAGGAAAATAAGGCAAACATTTTGAGTGCAAGACACGAGAGACCAAGGCTAGAGATGGATGAAAGCCGTCTATGCCAATGAGCAACTGAAGTTCGTTCTCCAACATGAACAGATGGGGAAGGCAGCGAAGACTTGGTGATGGGGAAGGTATAAAGACCATCACGAGTGACTCCGGTGAGGAGGATTTTCTGTGTCGCCTTGTCTTTCACAAGAAAATGTGTTGCATGAAATTCAAAGTAACAATTGTTGTCAATGCAAAATTGAAGAACTGAGACAAGATTATTTGTTATAGAAGGAACATAAAGCAGATTTTGAAGATGAAAGGAAGAGGAATTGAAAGTGAGAGATGAGTCATCAAAATGGTTTATTTGAAGACCGGCACCATCACCCACTCTAATGGTCTCGCTACCTACATAAGGCTCAAAATACATATTCAGATTAGAGAAATCATGAGTAAGATGATGAGTAGCAGCAGAATCAGGATACCAAACCGATTCAGAGGAGGGATGTTGAGCAGTATAGTTTGTTGAGAAAACTTTGGAAGCTTCATACTGATAAGAGTGATTAAAACGTTGTCTGCACTGAAGAGCTACATGGCCAGTCTTTTGACATTACTGACAGACAGGGCGCTAAGAGTTATACTGCTGATATTGGGGCTATGGTGCAGAGTATTGAGATGACTGGGTGCGACCACCACGATTCGTTGAATAGCCACGATCCCGATTGTGTCCTTGACACCCCCCTCGGAAAGAACCTCTTCCACATTGGTCACGTGAAGCAGAAGTGAAATGAGTTGATGGTTCAACAGAAACAAGTGAGGATCGATTGTTGTGCGCAAGACGAGTCTCATGTATGAGAAGTAGTTGGTAAAGTTCATGAGAAGAAATGGGTTCAAACCGAGTAGTAATGGAGGTTACAAAAGACTCATAAGAGGGACCAAGACCATTAAGAATGTAAGTAATGAGTTCTTTATCTGAGAGAGCGATTCCAGTTGCAGCTAGAGAGTCTGCTAGTTGGCGCACCTTGCCAAAATATTCCGAAATGGGTTGTTCACCCCTGGAGAGATTTGTGAGCTGAAAACGCACTTGAAACTCTTTGGCTTGGGACTGAAAAGAGAACATAGAGGAAAGAGAGGTCCAAAGTTGAAAGGATGTAGTGGAAGAGAGAACGTGATTGAGTATAGATTTAGAGAGGGAGGAGAAAAGAATGCTGAGCACAAGCTGATCCGTCTTGCGCCAGGAGAGACAAGCAGGATTAATCTTGAGAGATGCATTGGAGGAGTGAGGAAGAAACTCAAGGGGTGGGGGAGAGGAACCATCGACGAAGAAAAAGAGGTCCTGTCCTCTTAGATAAGTCGAGATTTGAACTTTCCAGAGAATGTAATTTTCAGAGGATAGTTTTTGTGGTAACGATATGCGAAAAAGAGGAGGTAATGTGGGGATGAGATGGAGACGAAGGTGGAGAAGGAGGTGACGGAGGTGGGGGATTGGGAATTTTTGAAGCCATGGATCTAGGACAATTAGTCGTTTGCTCGTGATACCATGTCAGACTAAAAGGAATAAGGAGAAGAGTACACAATGGAATTTGGAATGTTTTCTTTCTATTGTCTTGTATGCGATATTGTACAGATATATATATATATATACACTGTAAAGGAATCAAATAAGGAATAAAGTTTGTTATGGGCAATCGTAGACAATAACAAACCTATTGTCTAAGGTATTTACACAGAGTGCACATCATATGCTTGAGGTAATGCTCAGCTCATGTTTTATCTAAGGAACATCAAAATCATCTATTCTAATAGTGTAGATGTTTTAGAATAGAGTTATTCTCCATTTTCTAGCTTGCATGAGTAAATTATAAAGATTGCAGTATAGACTTTGACACCAGTCTATTTTCCCCCTTATTCGATCTTGATTGACTCTTATCTATAGTAAGTATTCAATCTCTTTAGTCTTCTCTAGTCTTCTCTAACATTTTTATCACATTTCCACGAGTGATTGGCATAGCTAGGACATCCCTTCTCCAACCGACCTTTGTCTTCAAACTTACAAATAAAATAAAAAATGCTTCGTCGACAAAATAATTTCATAAAAATAAACTCGCAAACTTATCTGACTTAATATAGTACATTAGATTGTAAAAGTTGATTTTATTATTTGTTTAAGAAGCTTTAAACAATTCAACTTTTATTTTACTATTCACAAACTATCTAAACTCATCTCTGAATTCAAACCACTCCTAAGACTTAAAAGCAAGTGGGATTGTGGAAGGTGTTGGTTCAAAAGGGGCTGCAAAATATAAAATAGTGAGAGAAAAGTTTGCTTCAAGGCGCATTACGAATGTCGCTTTCCTTAAGACAATATTGGCCCCCACCAATAACGGTATGCACACGGGTTATAAGCGAATTTGCCTACAAGATACAATGAAATCCATAACAAGTCTGTTTGTCTAACTGCGTTATGCACACACAAAATTAGACCCTGAATACTCTCAAATTTTGTTATTCAACAAATAGATTAGAAATATGTTCTTTGTAGATTGAACAGATCCTAATAACAAGTTTTGAAGAAATGAAAACTTTTAAGAGAGAGAGAATTTCAAAAATTGCCTTCTTTCTATTCTGTAATCTCTTTTTCATACTAAAATTCGTAGGCAAATGGATCTATTTATAGAGGGCCAAAGGATGTGAATGAAAAGTTGTAACTTTTCATTTTTCTGAAATATGATCCGAACAGGTATATTTATTGTGCTTGTTACCAAGTGACACAAAGGTTCAACGGTCACATTGCTTCCTTGCCATCCATCTCGCACAAGTTCGAAACCTTAACTTTTGGCATTTTATTTGGCAAGAGATAAGCCTTTGAGTGGTACCATGCCTTTTCACGCGGGCGGCAAGCAGGCTCTCCGTAAATCAACAAAAATCCCTCCTTTGAATGAGGTATGGCTCTAACCCAGTCCCTTGGGTGAACTTTGGAGCCCCAATACCACTAAGCCAGTTATCGGCTAATAGTATTCCTTTAGACCCAAAATATTATAAGCCTAATTCATAGTTTATAAACTTTCTACAAATTCTCCATTTTCAGAACTATTCATAACTTCCAAATAAATCTAAAAATAATATTAATAATAAACATATTATTTTAAAAATATTTCCAACAGAAGGTCGGTTGTCCTCAACAAAGGTAATGAAGATCTGAATAATTTTTAAACATCTCATAGATTGTATCACACACTTGTTGATCACTTCCTCATGTTGGAAGTCTAAACATTAGTTTTTCTCCAAAAACAATACAACAGTTTCATTAAGAATATCTATGTAGAAGACAAAAATCAGTGATCACAAACAAACACATGAAATAATTAATATTGGAAACAGATAATTACTATATATCTTCCAACTATGTACTAGCAAATAGTCATTCTCTTAGTACATAACTGGTCATAAATGCTAATTTTTCTTGTAATGGAAAACATATTAATATAATATACACTACTAAATCTATGTATTAATATAATTTAACACAAAATAGGTATCAACAATGTAGGAAACGAGAAAGGCCAACACCATAGTAATTAACTAACATGTAATATATATAAGCCGTCTCGAAAGTATATATTATACTTCATGTGAGGATGATGAATAAAATCTGAAATGTGTCATCAACGTAGAGAAATAGCAATAGTAATGGACAACCTCAGTTCCCACCAAACAGAGTACACAGTACAGGTGTCAACATTGTAGAAAACGAGAAAGGCAAACGACATAGGTCCCGAAAGTAGGCGGTACTTGACCGGTCAATGTACATTGGATTGTAATTAGCTTACAACAGCATATACGGTAACCATGCAATGAACTTTAGTAATCAAACAGCAAAGGCCAACAACATGGTAATTACTAAGTAACAACGTCTTCTACATAACAAGCTACAGCACCAATTATAAAAACGAAAAAGTACATTATCTGAAGTCCTTATATAATATGAAATAACTTAATTCATATAAAGTCTAATGCATATATATACACCACAAGAAATAAGATTTTTTGCGGTTAAAATTATTTCCGGCAATTGGTATTTCATCGTAATAATTCAATAATTAGTGTCGACAAATATCATCGTAAATAATTATTTGTGACGACTAAAATCGCCTGAAATAAAAATCAACATTTACTATGTTGTAGTTGGCAAACGACAATTGGGACTATTTGTGGTGAATAAATTAGCCGCAAATAGGGATGACTTTGCTGCGATAACGTTGCTGCAAAAATTTGGGCATATGTCAGGCTTGGCTCCCAGCGGTTTGCCTGCGGTCAAGAAACAGCGGCAAAACAGTTTTTGCCACAATTTTGTGACATTTTGCTACGAGTGTAGACCGCAGCAAATACCCTTATTTCTTGTAGTGAATTATATATATAATATAATTAGGCCAGTGGTACTGTAAATATCGAAATGAATGTATAATATTTGTTTAAGAAATACATCTGAGAAAATATAAGAAAGTAGCTGTCATACAGATATGAAAAACATGTCGTATAGACAGTGACATTATCGCTAGAGAACAGTGAAATTAATTAATGAAACAAGGCTTCACAACATTACTCTCCCAATTTTCAGGCAGGCCGAGGAAACAACATTAAAGTATTGCTGACATAGTTGATCATAAACCGAACATGCATTGTATTTATATATCCGCGCGCCCTCTTGATTTTCAACATCATAACTCCACAACTCAATTCAACATCACTAGTACTTGATCAAATTTACGCTAATCCTCTCCTCAAACAAGGAGATCGATCAGAGATATGACACAGAAAAAGGTTGTTCTGATATGCATTGCCGTAGGACTTCTGGGGCTACTATCAGCTGCTACTGCTTTTGTTGCAGAGTTCAAAAGAATTAAGGTAAGCAAAAGTTAGGCATACATACATACACATATGTATGTGTGTGTGTGTGTGTGTATGCACACGATGTATCCGATATTAGTATATACTAGTTTGCTCTTATGAAGTCATATCATCCTGATCGCAAGATTCATAAAATTTGGAAGCTTAATGGCCTCATCAAGTGGATAAGGATCCTATTCATTTTCATTTGAAATTGATAGTATTCCTGGAGTGAAAAAACATTGAGTATTTTGTTCATTTAGACTCGAACATGGATTAAATTGACAGGAGAAATGATCGAAATATCTCATGTTTCTATATATTTGAGTTGAAATGTAGAGTAATCCTATTCTCTACTTAAGTTATATAATCTGCAGAGAAACATCATAAACCAACCTGCAGAGAAAGAATTGCAGAAGACAAGCCCAACACAACAAATTAAGTTATATAATCTCTAATTTCCAACTTATTTATACAAAAAGTGCAGAGGAAAATGATATTGGAATTTAGTTGTTAGTTCTATCATTATGCAAAGTGCATAGCATGCCTCCAGCACAGCTTCAACAAGAAGCCCCAGTACAAACATATACACATGCATGCACAATTATATATGATTGCCTGATCGAGTCTTATCATATGTGTATATAATATATATATATATGTTTATTTTCAACAGGGTTCTCAAGTTCAGATTTCACAAAATCAATGTGTATACCCTTCGAGTCCAGCTATTACTCTTGCTTCAACTGCAGCACTGTCTCTTTTGATAGCTCGACTAATTATAACGTTTGCAACTCGGTGTGGCTGTTGCCACGGAAGTACTCATCCTTCTAAGTCTACCTCTACCGTAGCGCGGTTTCTCTCTTTTTTTGCCTGGTAAGTTCGTGCACTAACTGCCCATAAATGAAAATATCTCAAAGCCTCAATTATACAGTAGAAGAAATAGATGCATCAAGTGTGCCCTAAGATATTTCCAACTCGCAGTACTCCTTTCTCATTTTGACCCAGCAATCCCTCCTTTCATAGTATAAAAGTGGGCTAGGACGTGATTTTTATGAACACGGTTACAGAGAAGTTTCACCTAGCATTTATCCTCCTGTTTTTTAACACCAGTTTGTGAATAGAATGACTCTTTTTTCTATGTAACTGTGACAGTATCAAATGATGTTGTGTTACAGAGATTTATAAGAAGATTAATTTTGGTAGTGGGGAGAGTCCAGTATGTGGGATTGTATCCACCCCTTTTGTGTAGAGTTTATGTTTATAATTAGCTCTTGTCCATTACATATTCATTTGCGCATTGGTTTCTTAATTGATTAGAATGTTTCAAACTCGAGCAGGATCACGTTTGTCATTGCTTTTACTATATTGTTGGCTGCTGCTGTGGTTAGCAATAAACATGATATAGAAACCACGTACTCTGGAAACTACGATGTAAGGTATTCTTGCTCTGTAGTGAGACCTGGAGTCTTTGCTGCTGGTGCTGTTCTGTCCCTTGTGAGTTCGATTCTTGGTATTATCTATTTCACCTTAATTTCTGCAAACCAAGGTGATATCCCATCCGACAATCCTACGCAAGGTGGGCAGGGAGGGATAGCCATTGGAGAACCTCAGTTCCCTCAGACGAATAATAATGCTCAAGAACTTGTTTGAGCATGCAGAAACGTCAGTTGGTGAATTGTATTCGTTGCTATGATAAAATAAGGATGTTGGTCTTCTTTACTTGCTGGGGAAAATGGGACTTTCTTCAATCTGGCATCAGCAACATCGTTTCATATGAAGTGTTATTTTCTTAAGCTGTATGTGTTTGGAGTAAAAAGAAAATTGTTAAATTTATACTAAACTATTAATAGATTCATCCATTAGTTCTTGGATTTGCCAATAACACAATCTGATATGTAAGTGATTGGTAACAAGAAGGAAACCGAAAACAGAGAGTGTTGATGGAGATTCTGGAAAAAGTATTCTCTGTGTATTTGCACTGTTCATACAGAAAAAGAAAGGAAGGTCGTAGCCTATATACAAGTTGGCTCTGTAACAAACTAACAGAAATTAAAGAATTATTCTATATTTACAGCTGTGTAAAGTAAAGAATGAAAGAATATAAAACTAGAAATACAAACGACTTGTAGCTTACTACCCTTTATCATCTAACACCCCCCCGCAAGATGGAGAATAAAGATTAATTGTTCCCATCTTGGACAGATGCATTTGCATGAGATAAGAGGGCAAAGCTTTGGTAAGCAAATCAGCCAGTTGTGTCTGAGAAGTTACATGTGCAGTAGTGATGCTTCCATCTTGGATTTTATCTCGAATTAAGTGGCAATCAAGCTCGATATGTTTTGTTCTCTCGTGGAATACCGGATTGGCAGCAATATGTAACGCAGCTTGATTGTCACAAAACAGAAATGCAGGCTGTGGATGATGTAGACTGAGGTCTTGTAATAAATAGCGAAGCCAAGTCAACTTAGAACAAGTGGTGGCCATTGATCTATACTCAGATTCAGCTGAAGACCGAGAGACTACATTCTGTTTCTTGGATTTCCAAGAGATTAGTGATTGGCCTAAAAATATGCAATAGCCTGTGATGGATCTGCGGGAGTCAGGACAAGAGGCCCAATCACTATCACAATATGCCCTTAGTTGTATTTGAGATGAGGAGGAGAGGAGAATGCCTTGACCAGGGGAGGTTTTGAAATATCTCAAAAGCTTGTACACAGCAGCCAAATGAGTGGACATAGGCTTGTCCATGAACTGACTTAGCAATTGGACAGCAAAACTGATATCTGGCTGAGTGATTGTGAGGTACAATAGGCGGCCAATGAGTCTCCTATAAATGCTAGGCTCAGAAATTGGGGTTCCATCTTCTTTGCTAAGTTTGAAATTTTGTTCCAAAGGAAGTTTTAAAGGTTTATAACCCAACATACCCGAATCTGAAAGGATGTCTAAGGCATACTTCCTTTGACATAAGTGGATGCCCTTGGATGATCTTGCAATCTCTAAACCCAAAAAATACCTTAGGCAACCCAAGTCTCTTATTTTGAACTGATTATTGAGAAAAGTTCTAAGAGAAGAGATTGAACTATTTGAGTTGCTAGCAACGAGGATATCATCAACATAAACTAAGATGGCAATGTAGGAATCTTCTTCTTTTTTGGTAAACAAACTATAATCAGATTTGGATTGAAAAAATCCAAAAACAAGAAGAGAGGATGTCAACTTAGAATTCCACTGTCTTGAAGCTTGCTTAAGGCCATAAAGACTCTTAAGGAGCTTGCACACTTGGTGAGGTTCACCCTTGGTGTATCCGAGTGATTTTTTCATGTAAATCTCCTCGATTAGATCACATTCAAAAAAGCTTGTTTACATCGAAATGATGTAAAAACCAGCCTTTAATGGCTGCCACACTAAGTAAAAATCTGACAGTTACCAACTTAGCTACAAGTGAGAATGTATCAACATAATCTACACCTTCTACTTGAGTGTAGCCTTTAGCTACTAACCTAGCTTTCAACCTTTCCAAAGTGCCATCAGAATTGAATTTTACCTTGTAAACATATTTACAATCAATTGGTCTTTTACCTACTGGTAGATCAGTAAGTATCCAAGTGTGGTTCGTTTCCAAAGCTGCAATTTCAGCTTCCATAGCTCTACACCAAGTAGGGTCCTTAATGGCTTGTTTGTAAGAGTGAGGCTCGGTATGCAATGAAATGGAAGTGGTGAATGCTTGAAAAGCAGGGTTAAATTGATGATAAGATAGACAATGAGATAAAGGAAAAGGTTTACCATTTGAAGTAGGAGCCTGCTTGGAACTTGATTGTCCATAAGGGTGCTGCATGACATGATGACAATGGTAATCCCTAAGATATTGGGGGGTTGTTCTAATCCGAGAAGATCTTCGAAGGGTGGGTTGTGGAGCAATGGTAGGATGTGTGAGAGGAAGAGAGTTATGGGGTGAGCTGGAGTGTGGAGGTGAAGGTGTAGTTGTAGGGTTGTGTGGTGAGTTGGGTTGTGTAGGTGTATAGACAGGTGCAGGGGTAGGTGCGGGTTTGCGTGTGGGTGATTGGATCTCGGCAGTAGAGAGATGGTTAGGAAGATTTGAAGTGATGTGTTGGTTTTGTGATAAAAAAGAAGGAGATGTGAGTGGTGGGAAAGAGGAATCAATTGGTGATGTTGGAGGTGGATTAAGTGAAAAAGAAGGTAGTGGGAAATCTGTAGAGGGAGAAAAGTTAGAATTAATGGTATGGAAAGGAAACACAAATTCATGAAAAGTAGTATCTCTTGAAATGAAAATAGTGTTGTTTTGAATATCTAAAAGTTTATAGCCTTTAACTCCAAAAGGATAGCCAATAAAAACACAAACACGACCTCAAGGTTGAAATTTAGTTCTGCCTTGAGAAATAGTGGCAGCAAAAGACAAAGATCCGAAGACTCTCATATGAGTATAGGTTGATTTTTGTTTAAAAAGGAGCTCATATGGTGTCTGGTTGTTCAAAAGGGGTGTAGGAAGTCTGTTGACGATGTATGTTGCTGTGAGGACAGCATGATTCCAATATTTATGGGGCAAACCAGGGCTCTAGTGACATTTAATAAGTATTGGTGTTTCCTCTCAATAATGTCATTTTGTTGAGGGGTTTCCACACAACTTCTTTGATGAACAATGCCCTTGTTATTAAAAAACTCTTTCATTTGAAATTCAACCATTGTCACTTCTTAAGATTTTAAGTTTCATGTTAAATTGTGTTTCAATTAAATGATAGAAAGACTCGATGCACTTGCGGGTTTCAGCCTTGGTTTTGAGTAAATAAAGCCATGTAGAACAGGAAAAATCATCCACAATAGTTAAGAAATATTTGGAACCATCGTGTGCAATAGTTGGGGAAGGTCCCCAAATATCACAGTGGATGGGTTCAAATATTCTAGAAGAAGAATGAGTACTATCAGGAAAAGGTAATTTGTTAAACTTTGCCAAAGGACACAAGGTGCAAGGCATTTCATTAGTAAGAGATCTGTGAGTGTTTACAGAGAGATCATTAATCAATTGAAGCCTATTTTTGGATAAGTGACCTAGGCGACAATGCCATAGCTTGTATGGTGTGGGATTCTGTGCAACAGAAGCAAAGTGTGTGAGATCTGTGTGTGGTTTGTGTTTATAAATGGAAAAGTAATTGGTAAGGGCAGTAGGTGACACATCTGAACAGTGAAAATGGTAGAGTCCATGCAGCAGGTCACCCTTCCCAATCATTGTCCAAAAATGTAGGTCCTGAATGAAACAGTGAGAAGAAAAAAAAAGGAAACAACAATTATTAGATTTGGTCAACTTTGGCACAGAAATTAAATTGAAATTGAAGGAAGGGACACAAAAAACGTCTCTGAGAATAATAGTATTGGTTAAATGGACTGTACCAACATGGGTCACAGATGCTGAGCTTCCATTGGGAAGCTTAACAGAGTATGAAACGGTGGAATTAATGGATGAAAACAGGGAGGTACTACAGATCATATGGTCTGTAGCACCAATATCAATTATCCAATTTGTGTTTGGTGAAGCCAAAGAGGCGTGTGTGTGTGTTGAAAAGCAATTGAGTATACCAGACATGTTGGAGTGTGAAGCTGGGTTATTTGAAGAAATGGAATGCAGGACATTAGCCGAGATAGGATCCTGAGGTTGGAGTAGAGCTAGCAGCTGCTGATATTGGAGCTTTGTCAAGCCCACCTTGACCTCACCAACACCATCAGACTCAGGAGCAATAGAGAGATTAGCATGAGAAATAGGAGGTTGTTTGTTATGGAATTTGTGACCCGGTGGATACCCATTAAGCTTATAGCATTTTTCAACAGAGTGACCAATCATATTGCAATGGGTACAAAGGGGAGGTTCGGCATTTCCAAGTTTGAAGCAATTGTCAACAGTGTAGCCTGAAATTTTGCAGTGAGTGCAATAAGGACGGTCTTTTTTGGGGTTGGTTTGATTTGTGGGAGATGGTTTGGAAGGATTATAAGGTTTCTTGACAGCAAGAGCTAGGGTTTCAGAAGGGTGGGGAGGAGAGGTGATTCGGTGATGGCGCTCTTGTTGCTGTACAAGGGAAAAAACCTTAGAAACAAGGGGAAGAGGGTCTAGTAGCATGATCTGGTCACGAATGGGAGAATAACTATCATTCAAACTCATCAAAAATTGAAGAACACAATCCCGTTGGGATCTGGCCAAAAGGATCTTCATAGTGCCGCAGGAACAAGTTGGGAGGGGATCATAAATTGCCATTTCATCCCAAAGAGTCTTGAGATTGCTATAATAGATGCTTACCGAGTCATGTTCTTGGGAAAGAGAAGCCAAAGCTTTCTTCAATTGGAAGATTCGGGGACCATTTTGGTGAGACAGCCGCTCATGAAGATCTAGCCAAATCTCGTATGCATCGTCGACGAAGGCAACACTGGATTTGAGAGAGGGAGTGATGGAGTTTTGAATCCATGACACTACCATGTCATTGCAACGATTCCAGAGGTCGATTAAGGGGTCATCAGGAAAGTTGGGTTTGGTTAAGGTGTCGTCGATGAAACCGAGCTTATTCTTAGCTCGTAAGGCACGTTTCATTGCACGGGACCAGGTTGTGTAATTTTCGGTGGTGAGTAGATCGGCAACGAGAGTGATTGAAGGACTATCGTCGTGATCTAAACGGTAAGGGTTTGTGGGATCTGCAAGGTTGAGGTATCGAGAGGGAGGGTTTGTATGAAAATCTGAGTGGATTGGTGAATCGGGTGGAGTATTCGATTCCGAGAATTCCATTTTGCTCTCACTGGCTCTTGGATACCATGTAAGTAATTGGTAACAAGAAGGAAACCGAAAATAGAGAGTGTTGATGGAGATTCTGGAAAAAGTATTCTCTGTGTATTTGCACTGTTCATACAAAAAAAGAAAGGAAGGTCGTAGCCTATATACAAGTTGGCTCTGTAACAAACTAACAGAAAGTAAAGAATTATTCTATATTTACAGCTGTGTAAAGTAAAGAATGAAAGAATATAAAACTAGAAATACAAACGACTTGTAGCTTACTACCCTTTATCATCTAACATGATAAACTGTTATCTAAATCTATTCCTTACAGAAAATGAGACAGTTTGTGCTTTTTACTTGGCATTTTGATACACGGAAATGTCCTGTCCTCCAAAATGTTGTATGACTACAATTTATATGATTTCCCTAATCAATCGCCTACCAACTACCTGACGATCGTACTGTATTTTCTTGGGACCGAACCTTATTTCATTGAGCTCTAAAAAGCAAACCATAGTGGCCTATTCTAGCATTGAAGCAGACTACCGGGCGGTTGCCAACGCTACTGCTGAACTACTGTGACATTGTATCACACTATAAATATCAATCAAAATGGTGCTTTACGAGTGAGAAGTTTCAAGTCCTTCATTGCTTGCAATCTCAAAGTGGATATCTACCGGCTAGATCTTTGTGGCAATTAGTTGCTTTGTGGGGGTGGGGTAACAGTTTTTCGAGAAAGGTGGCTGTTTTGAATAGGGATTTTCTTGCATAGCTTTGGGTTGCAGATGGGAAAATCAAAAGTTCTAGTGGAAAGAGAAGACAGAAATTTGATAAGCATAGAGATTTTGGCGTAACACCATATCAATATGATAAACAAAATCAATGTGGAAGATGGTATTCAGGTGCATCTCTTACAGAAGGTAATCTCTTGAATCAGGACAATCCAGTTTTGACTGAACCACCTCTCAGCCAATCTGTCTCAGAGGAGGTGAGTTTTATGAGAATCTGTTCTTAGAGATAATATGATAGGTGGCGTGCCGATGAATGTTCAGTTGCTCCTATCATTTTCTTTGGTGAATGCATCAGCCTTTTCACTGTGCTTTTGCTGCAATTTTGTTATAGCTATTTCAAATTCCAATGAAAATCGAAATACTGTGTCTGTGAAGTTAGGACAGAGGTTAATGAAAGTCCAGCAAGAGTAGAAGAAATAAAGAAAAAACGCAAGAGAAAGGTAGGCATAGCTGCTTGGACTTGGAGATTATCTTTTACCTGTTACTGCATATAGCTGAAATGCTTTGCCAAAATCCATGCTTATCATCCAACACTTTGTCTAGACCTTAGATTTCTAACATTTTCAGAAGATAGAGTGAATGGCTGATATTAATTTATACTTAATATGAAATGTGGCAAGATCCTTTTTATGACTCTAGCCCTGCCTCCACTTTTTGGATGCAGATAATGCCTTTGTTCTGGTCAGGTTTTTTTTTTTTTTTTGGATGTAGAGTTGGCAAGTCTTGTGCTTGGTTTTGAGCAGGTAATTAACTTCCCTCATCATTATTTACTTCTCTTACCACTTCTTGCTTTATCCAATTTGCTGTTTCTAGAGATGTAGAGTGGGAAAATCTTGTGCTTGGTTCCTGCCCCCTTTTCCATAGTGGGGCTTTCTCTAGTATTGTAGGATGTGGTCCATCTAACAAGATTGTGTACAGTAAAATTAACATTTTTGTATATATCTTGACAGCTTTCCACGGACATTTTGGAGGGTCTAGAAGATATCCTACACAATGGGAGATAAGTTAGTATATTTTTTTCTAAGCTAGCATATTGTAAATATATTTGACAGTTATAAGATACAAGAGTAAACAGGGTGGGAGGCCACAATATTCATCTCAAACTAGCTAATACAACACAAGAAAAAAAAAATCTAAAGCCAATAACTTGACCCCCACCCATTTCTCACAAAAGGGAGCCGCCTAAAGCAATTTTGATACAGTCCAATAAACAGATTGCAATACTACAACTAGAAATCGCAGTGGATTGTTGTGTGCTACATTTTGCTGGTCTAGATTGCGTAAATGAGATTTTCACTACCTCTTTCTCTTAATCTTTGTTAGGAGAAGCGAGAACATAAGATAATAGCAAGCAGAAGATGGATCAAATTGCCGACAGACGACTATCAGTGGCTGTGGAGGCGCATGTAGGACATGCGCCACTCTTGGAGAGAAGAGGTTGGTCGGATCTAAGAGATATGAGGCCGCTAACCCCGATGGTGCCGCACGGGAGGCATACATGCCGCTCTTTTTGACAATCTTCTACCATCTAAAAGATCGACGATTGGAAAGTCTTCTCTTTGTAGCTTGTTGAATTCGTGCTTAAGAATCTCTTTGCCTCAACATCCTTTGGACAAACTAAACACTGGTTCTTCGTTTGGGGTATGACTATGGCTTAATAATGGGTTGTAGTCGTGGGTGGCCAGAAAACAATAGATCGGCGCATCTCCATGCTATGGTTAGAAAATAAACAAAAAATCGAAAAAACGATGGACAATTCTGGGATGAGCCGAACGGGAGGAGGGTGGGTGGAGCCGAAACTCCACCCCCATGGAGAAGAAGATGAAGAGGTTTTTTAGGTTTTGGCTTAGAGGGTTTTCACCCAGAGAGAGAGATTAGTATTCCATACAGTATCTATAGCAAGTTTTATTTGTATATACCAGGTACAAAAGCGTTGGGATGCAATAATTTTCGGGAAAAACAAATGGAGAAAGTCAGAATCTCGACTAATGTCTTAAATTCTATTTTGATGATCATTCTGGTTTAAGTGCCGAAACAAAATATTTTAATACCAATGCGTTCTAAAGTGTATGTATATATATATATATATATATATATGTATATAAGAATTGAAGATTTCTGAATTGAGTATACCTAGAACATAAAAAAAAAAGTAGAAATATTGGTGACAAAAGATAATATTAAGAAAATCACAAACTTAAATTGAGACAAAAAGAAATAAAAAGTTGAAAGATTATTAAAAATAGTGTGTGTGTGTGTGTGTGTGTGTGTGTGTGTGTGTGTGTGAGAGAGAGAGAGAGAGAGAGAGAGAGAGAGAGAGAGAGAGAGAGAGAGAGAGAGAGAGAGGACATATTTAAAGTTGAAAAAATGCTTGGGCCAATGAGAGGTGGTCCCGAAATATTTTTTCCATTCAATTTTTTTTTTTCTTAGTGATTGATTAAAGAAGTATTTTTTTAATGATATTCTATTTTTTTTTTTTGAATGTTTAAGGGTATAAAAAAATGTATGAAAAAAAAATAAAAATAAAAAGGTCAAATGGCATTATCCAATCTCTCAATCCGATCCTTTAAAGTTACAAAAAAAAAAAATTAAATTATATAATTATATAAATCTATTTTAGATTTTAAAATTACATTAATGTCATATAGATTTGAAATTTACAAAAATGTAATCTAAATTCAAGAAAATTACAAAGTTGCTATTAAAAGTTAAAACAGTCCGAGATGTAATCTAGAATTGGCAGAAACAGGCCGGAAAAGGGGAAAAGAGAATATTGTTTAAAAAAAGAGGGATTAATATTCCAACATCAGGAGCTGGGTCTGAGAGGAAAGAACACACGCAGTACATATATTCCGAATTTACACCCAATTACAAGTATCAGCATCCTCATTATATGCATTATTAAGCCCTACAGACAACATTTCTTTCTTCTTGATTTCTTTTTTTTTTTTTTTTTTAAACAAATTATGAAGTCCTATAGACGAACTAAGAGTTCTAAAAGCTAAGATATGGACCCACCCCCCTAAATAACTAATTAAGAAGAGCATAAAAGTTCAAACAGCTGACCATATCTCTCGCTTCAACACAACTGCAGATTCGACAACGAATCTAAATTGATCCCCCACTATTCCTGATTTTCCATATATTTTTTTTTAAAATAAAAAATGTACATAAATAAGCTTGTACAGAAATAAAATATACATGCGTCAACATAAATTTCAAAGTACCTACTTTGGACATTAAGTTCTAATTACCTTGTTTCTGGCTACCACAAGTTATGTTCCTCTAATTCCAACCCAGTTCCTACAAATGTGCAGTTAATGTCCCTTAAAAATAACAATCTATGGTTTCTTTCTCTATTACCTGCTTTATCTCATTATTCAAAAAGGCAGCAGAATCTTCACCTTCACAATGCTGATAAGCAATAACTGTTGTGGCTAGCAGTATAATATTTTATTGTTTCCCATGTGAAAATGTACAAGTAACCTATGACTGATTTCTCTCCACATCACCATTCAACAAAACCGCTTTACTAGCTGCTTTTGATGGCGGCCTATTGATCTTCTCAAGTAACCTACTGAATACTAATTTAACGGGTATGCAAGCAACTGTAGTGTGCCCAGATGACTCTGGCTTTATCAGACCATCCATAAAACCACTATTGCCATCTTGTATTGGCTTGATACTAAAATTCTGATCAGTTGCTATTGAAGACAGAGTTCTAGTTTTCTGACTTGATGATAAGCTTACTTTCTTTGGTGGCTTTTTCAAAATCTTCAGGTCAGTTTGAGGCCGAGGAATGAGAGGGAGGTTACTCCTATCCGGGCATGGCTTATAACTGAAACTCCCTGCATTTAATTTCTTTAACGGGGGTTTCATTTCTTGACCTAAGAAGGGAATATCATGGGCAGCTTCATCACCTTCCGGCACTGAAGATAAATGAGGACGTGGGACCCTAAAGTTTGCTGTTCTCCTTGCAGTCCTCCAAGCTGGCTGAAGTGCTGTATTTTCATTGTTAAACACCTCATTACCAAAATCAACTGTAGAAAGAAGAGTTTCAGCTGAACCATCCTCTAGGGCTTCAATTTGAATTGGGTGCCCTATAATTGCCTTCCCATTTAACTTGCTCATCAGAGATACAATAGGAACAGGCTCTTTTTGATAGCTTGCTTGAACCTTCAAATCCACATTGACCAGCATGGATCTTGGCCTCCCACCAAAACGACGATGGGCATTAAAATATGGATCAAAACGCTCTGCTTTGACCCCCCAGTATCCTCTCAAAGCAGACCGATCCTCCCATGTCAAGTCCTCCCAATCAGCCATATTACGTGCAACACTATTTCGACCCCTGGATGCAGCTTTTGATGCCAAGGAATATCTACCGTCCATTTTTACTTTCTGACTGCCAAAATCCCTTTCACTTATATTATCATCACCATCCTCATCCTCAGCATCATCATCGTCATCAACACTATAATCAAAATCATCATTTCTATGGAAACTCAAATTCTGCCTCAATGTTCTTTGCCTCAAACCACTTCCCTTTTCTTCTGAATACGTTCCATGAATGGAACCTTTTCCATCACTTGCATTCACAGACCTTTTTGTAATATTGCGAATATTCCTTTTACCTTTCAATCGCCATTTGGACACAGCATCATTAGGAGAAACATGGTCATGAAGATAAAGGTGAGACGTGTCACCCAAAAATGTTAAACCATCCTGCTCCTCAATGTTCATGCTTCCATGTTCTTGTGCTTCAGATCTTCCCAGCGCATTCCATTCTGCTACTATAGACACAGCGACATCCAAACAGCAGATAGATTAGAGGTTGGTGAGCGGAAAAAACACATCAATATAGCCAAGCCAAGCCATTGCAGGCACTCAAATCAAATAATTACAAAAAAAGGATGAATTCAAACATCATATGCATCACAAGCTTAAAAAAGTTTGAAAAAAAGGGATACTTCCACACCATAGGAGCCTGCAGACATGCTGATAAAAACCAAATAGCCATGCATAACTCCCAGGACCAACATCAGATCTGTTATTTGGACAGTAACTCCCAGCCAAGCATACCTATAAGGTGGAAGTCCCCACCTTCAGACCATTTTTTAATTTCTAAATCTAGATTATGAAATTCTATTCATAAGATCTGCCGTTTCTTAAAAGAGAAGAAAAAATGGCTCAAGTTGGACCTACATCAAGTGCTATGGTTCCAAAAATATCTATGCCTTCAGATATTACCATAAAGTGTCTTCTCTACCTTAAAGTCACACGCGAATGCTTGAATTGGGAGAACCTTGGGTAAAGTTGTTCAGGTCAAAGCAGTTTCACTCAAAAAGAAAGATTGAAGCAAATATAGCCAAAAAATAAAAAACTAACCAGAAGGTAGGGAGGTTAGCACTATGGACAGAAATACATAAGAGGGAGGGGGGACTGGGAGGGCAGCTGATCAGAATACTCCAGCAGAACATTAGTTACATCCAGTATTCACTACTTCTCGAAACATGTGTAGAATTTCTCTATCCACATAATTGCTTTTCCATGCAGCAATGACAGTGAAATAAATGGAATGGGAACCAATGCACTAATAAGACAACAAGAAGTAGTAAACAAGATACATCAAATTCTCACACTCTTTTGAAGAACTCAAAACTGCTCGTCATACAACAATGTGGCAAAATATGAGTTAATATAATAAGTGATCCTATGACTTCAACAATTAGGCGCATCAGATAAACAATCTTTTATTTGTAACACGTCTACCTGTTCATGGTTAGTTACAACAGAAAAATATTCCAAATTTCCAACGGGGAGAGATCATCAGCAAGCATCAGATTAGCAATCTTTTACAAATTACAGAGAATTGAACCACATAGATTAATCAAGTTTTAATAGGTAGATAATACTCGTGGCAAACGAGATAAAAAATTACAAAAGTAAGACTGAACCTGATAGTAAAGTTGTCTCTTCATCGATTTCTGGTTCTGTCTCGGAAGAATCAGACTCTGAGTCTGACGAATTGGTTTCGGAAGAATCATCAACGTCTTCTGTAAAAGCAGAAGAGTTTTCTTCAATCAAAGAACCAGGATGAGGAAGACAGTTACTCACTCCCAATTGGGAAGCGGACATCGCAATATGGCTTTGAGAAGTTTCACCACAATCAAAAGAATCACCATGCTCTGCTGTCAAGTAGAGACTTCTGCTCCTCTTTGCTCGGGAAGTAACTCCCATCTGCTCCACTCCTGAAATAGAAGTAGAAACAGCACCATAGTCAGGTAGCAAGGAATGAGGGACTCCTAATTTTGCACTACTCTGCAAACCTTGAATAAGAGGGCAGTGCATATCACATCTATTGACCAAAAGTTCCTTAGTCAACCCCTTATGCGATGAAAGCTTACCATTGGCCTGACTTGCATTTCCCTTACTAAGGACACCACCACCCGGAAGAGCATCAGCATGATGCTCAACTGTAGATTTCCGAGAACCATTCAAAGCAACAGAAGATAAAAGCCTTTGTTTGGAAGGGGTGATCCTGAGACCAAAATCCTGCAAGCCTCTCATCCGAGGTACAATTTCAGAATGATCTTCATCCCCACTATGTTGATTTCCATCTATGGCTTTCTGTGAAGAGAGGCCACCTATGGACTTATCATTATGATATGTTTCAAGTCTGCTAGGAAATTGATGTGAATTGGAATTTCCCTGTTTTCCATTATCATCTCCATAACTTTCTGAACAACTAACTAAACTCTTTTTCAAACCACCAGATAATTTATTGCTTGTGCGATCAGAATCTATACCTAACTTTCCTTGTTTTTCCAGAAGTTGCTTCTCAAGGTCAAGAGCATGCAGAATAGCATCTTCTCGACGTGCATATTTCTCTCTTTTCTTTATAGGCATGCCCTGGGAGGATTCAGCTTTTTCAATGCATTCATCAAACTCACCACATCTAAATGCCTTCACGCGTTTGGATTTCTCTAAATTGTACCAATCGCTGAGAAGAAAAAAAAAACCAAAGAGTTTTATGAATACCAGAGTATGTGCAGTAAAAACAGCCATGAATACCAAAGAAGTAGCTCAAAACATCTGTGAAGAATAAGACACAAGTCACACAACATATTAGTTTTCCAAATAACTATATAACAACACAGGCAATGAACATAATATGTCAAATAATTTATTAAAGAAACTCACGCTCCACTTTGTTGTCTTTTTTTCTGTCCAAATATATATCAAAGCACTTCAAACTCTTCATTAAAATAATTAACCAGCATATCAAAGTGTAATCCATTGGGAGTTTTCTTTGATAAATTAAATAAAATATATTAATGATCAAGAAAAAGAACCATAGGATTTATCAAGGTATCTAGAGAGCATACTTTATATACAGCTAATGAGATAATTCATTTGATAGTTGAGAAATCACCACAAAATTTTCTTGAGGCTAATTGCGTAACCAGTGGAAAAATGTAACTAGAAGAAGATTTTGCATGCTTACCACTAAAAGAAAATTTTAAAGAATTTAAGCAAAGAACAAGAAGGAAGAAACATAGGAGGGAAAGGCCAGGTAATGAGCTCACCATGATGCAGGAGGGAGGGAGGGGGGGGGGGGGGGGGGGGAAGGGAAAAACCATGGAAAACCAGATTTACATGAGATTTTTTCTACGACTCGCGTCCTAGCACCTTGAAGGCACTTCCAGCAAGATCCATATACACACTAGGGGCAGGTGGTTGAAGACGAGGATTAGTAGTCATTACATAGAGTAAGAATAAAATACAACTGACCCATTGAAGCAGCATAGGCAGCCACTATAAACTGAATCCAACTAATTTAACCATACAAAAGCTTTATGATTTGAAAAGAAACAGACATCGCCCACCTCTTCATAAACTCGATATATTCATTGAAAGCAAAAAACAGTAATGAAAAATACATAAATGTAAAGCCACTAGGGATAAAAATATAGACCGAAATATTCCATAATTCAACCACACCAGTCGCCATCCTACCTATAGAATGCCGAAGACATCTAAGTAATGAAGCTTGGATCTCTTATTTGGAAAGACCCAAAAGTAAAATGTACCGGGAGAGGAAAGTAAATGATGGGATTTCGGTACAAGGTTTGTGGTAATTCTTCAATTTCCATCTAGCTTTTCATATCACTCACTGTAGACTGGCCAAAAGATCACGTATTGCAGGGTCATGCATCGAATTTCCTTGCACATATCTCCTCAAGTTGTTAGGCCCATCATCATGCTTCTCCTCTCATCATATAGAGTCATAGAAGCACGAAGATGGGCTACCTTTGCAACCTAAATTACTCTGCCAAATCTAGTTCTTCAGTGAGGTTATTTGAGCTGGCTCCAACATGTGCTGCTTTTTTTTTCCAGGAAGAACACTAATGATTTTATGAAACAAAAGATGATGCACTCCCACCAGATTTATGTTTGTGTTCTGCACAATGCACAATGCACACATGTATATGTACATATATCAAGTCAATGAGCTCTGCTCAAATGGCACTTCCCCCTTGATACATGTATAACAAATTGGCAAAACCACCGTCAATGACCATTTCTTAAGTAAATAGTTCTCGACAATTCCACAAAAGCCATTACATTTCCTACCAACCTAAAAGAGCATCATCACAACATATATATAAATATATATATATATATATATTCTTGAACTCACGGATCTATTTGTGATTATGAAAAATAAAACGTCGAAAAAGGGCCCAATAGTCAAGCGTAAAGCCCCACAGTAGTGCACAAACTTCACTGACAGACTCGAGATCTTTCATTTTACAGAACAATCCAATCCTAATATGTAATTTTGAGTAAATAAAAATGAGGAAGATAGAGACTCACACGCTAGCGTCTTCCCTTCCGAGAAGCTTGACAGGAGTCCCGGACCGTGGAGAAGTGAGATGAGAAGCCCCGAGCTCTTCGGGCCCCAGTATCTTCCCGGGCCACCATGACCCGTTCCTCCTCCTCACCCAAACA
The DNA here is from genome assembly GCA_022457165.1 of Juglans mandshurica. Taxonomy (NCBI): domain Eukaryota; kingdom Viridiplantae; phylum Streptophyta; class Magnoliopsida; order Fagales; family Juglandaceae; genus Juglans; species Juglans mandshurica. Next base: position 2,939,842 of record CM039629.1, on the reverse strand, counting down.
ATCGATCCCGGGCTGCAACCTGCCGGACCTGATCCCTCACTATCCATAAGCCGGACTCTCTGTATCTGTCTCTCTTTCTCTCTGTTTCTGTCTCTGTGTCTCTCTCTCAGTCCGAGTTCGGGTCAGCCACCAGCAAAGAAGAAATGAAGGGTCCCAGAAGTGACGAATAAGGCGGATCCGATATGGGGAATACGGGAAAGGTGTAGGGATTCCATGCAAATCAGAATTGGGGATTTGAGTTACTTTCCATTTCTAGGGTTTTCAGTTTTCAATTTTTGGGTGGTTTGGGAAAAATCAAAAATATTGCAAGGAATGGGTTGAATCAGACCGTGTTGTACGGGCTGCGGGTTCGAGCGAATCCGTGGGCAGATATCCGACCCGTGGGCAAACTGTGAATAAAATGAAATGTCCCACTATTAAAAAATAGTAATTCAAGATACAATTCTAAAATTCTAAAATGTATACGGTTTGGATTGAGACGTCAGACGAGTCATCATCTCAACTAATTTTACTATTATTTATAAATTTTCATTCATAAATTTTATTACTATTTACAAATCATCTCAACTCATCTCTAAATCTAAACGGATTTCGTAATGTTGTTTGAAAAAATGTTGGATTCATTATTAAGAAAATAAGTTTTTTAATTGGATTCTAGATTTATCTATTTTGTTAAAAAAAATGCATAAGATATTAATGAGAATTTTTTATTTTAGATAAAATTTTAAAATATTATTTTTTAATATTATTATTGTTTTAAGATTTGAAAAAATTGAATTGTTTATTATATTTTATATGGAAATTTGAAAAATGTGTAATGATGAGATGAGAATAGAATTTTATATTTTGTCTTGGTATTCAAGCATACCCGCTTGACACCATATGACTACAAAATATAATTTCTCTTAAAAATAAAATTTAAAATAAATTATATTTTATTCCAAGAATTCCACATGATTTATAAATTATAAGCTCCGAATATTACAACAAAGCCCACTTTTTTTTCAAATCCCAAAAATAAAAAATTATAAGATATAAATATATTTTTGATGAATTCCGCCAACCCTACTTAAAATTGTGTTTTAAAAAATTCAAAATTCAATCTTGAAGCATCCGGCCAATGTGACAATTTCGCTTTGGACAGATGTATTTATATATTTTAATTTTAACCTTTTTATTCTATATTTTCAAATTTTGATCAGTGATCAAATCATTCCTTTTATTATCTTTCTGCAACACGCCGTATCACTTGTCACTTGATTAACGTGTAAAAAAATTAAAAACAGAATACAAGTCCAATAGATTATTTAAAGACTCACCAAAAAAATACGCTAGATTAATCAATTTAAAAGGAAAAATAAATAAATTTCCAAAAATTTCAAAACAAAGGGTGGCTTTACCGCCACCACTCAGTAACAGCCGTTTGTATATGAGATGATTTTAAATAAGTTGAATAAAATATTATTTTTTAATATTATTATTATTTTAAAATTTAAAAAAATTAAATTATTTATTATATTTTATATAAAGACTTGACAAAGCTATAACGATAAGATAAGATGAATTGAGATCACTTCTAAATCCAAACAGAACATATTCTTTATATTTTGTATTTTTATATAACTCTACATCAATAAATTTGCTATATTTTTTTAATTTTAAGCTATTTATTACATATAAACAAAGACAAAAACTAATAATATTGATAGAGCAATGAACCTATAACTTTCTGAAAAAATTACCGGGCTAATTAAATTTAGTGTGTAGTACCACCATGAAATACGTGATTAGCGTGGTGGAAGGCAAATGGCCAGAATTTTCTCCAAGAAACTTTCTATAAGTTAAATGGCCAAAAACAAAAAGAATTTACAACAAATAATACACGAGCCACGATCCAAAGCAATGGCTTGGGGCAAAATATTAAGGTGGTAACGCTTGAAAATTTAAGAACACTCTATACTTCCTCGTGGTTGCAAATTTCTTTTTTTTTTTTTTTTTTGAAGGCCCCCATCACCTAGGAGTAAGTTCGGATGCTTGACCACTTGGGGAAGGATTCGATGAATTAGAAGGTATCGACCCGTTATCTTGACAGGATTGGACACCCCACTTCTGCTCTACGTCTAATGGCTCCACCACATGTACGGTGCCATCGCTCATGCCAAGTGCAATCTGGTTAGGCTCAGATGGATGAGCAGCTATGACCAAAGGATAGACTGGGTTGGTGCTGCAGAAGATTTTTGACAATAAGTAATGCAGTTTAGCACTTCGAGATAGAACATAAACAGCACATGGAGGTCACAGAGAAACATGGAAACTGATATATACTTGAATCACTAACTGGAAAGCTTCCAACAATAGTACCATTTGCTCACCTGGCAGCAGAGAATGGTATGTAAGCAGAAGGTACTATTCGACACCTGATCCTCAAGCTATCCGCATCAAAAACTCCAACAGCACCATCATAAAATGAAGCATAAACCAGTATACCATCACATGAATATATTGCATTTGAGATGGGAGCTGTATTTGTGTCTTTCGCAGACCAAGACCACTGCAAGAACAAGGATTAGCAAACCAGCCAGAAAAAGCATACCATGTTGACTGCAATTTAAATTTTACTATCGACCCCTAAAGTTATAACCTCACATAGTATACATATTACCGAGTCAATGTTAAAACTTTGTATAGCGCTACATTCTTTTGAAATCCACAGAAAATTTGTCCAAATAAGAGCATTGGACCATATCTGGTGCCAATCTGCAGGTGCGGACCATATCTTTTGTGATGGGGTGATTGTTCGGGACCCCATCCCCACATCGTGTATTAATACATCCCCACATTGCCTAGCACACAAAGGACTGCTCCCCTGTGCATGTCGGAATGAAAAATAAGAAAGGACTGCGGGAAAGGGGCTGTGCTACCTAGCTTCCACACTCCCAAAATAAACTTTATGTACCTACTAGAAAAAGATAAATAATATTTGCAATCATGGAGTGCGCAAGCGCCGCACAATCTTTTTAAAAAAATGAATAAATACAGGATCCACAAAAAAAAAAAAAAACTAATTTTTTAATAGTGGACCCACTCTTTTTTAAAACGATTGCGCGGTGCTTGCGGACTTCACGACTGTATGTAACATTACTCCTGGAAAAAATACCCCCCCTACATTACTAGACTATTTTAAGTTGTTCTGCTTCCAATCAATTAACAGTTGAAATAGTAATCGACTGCTGAAATAGTAACACCAATGAAAACAACCCTATGCTGCCAAATGTTTAAACACTAGTTTAGACCAGCTAGGAAGGCATAAATGCTGGTAAGGATCTATGCCTCCCTCACCCCCATTTTTTACCACCTGCATCAGACTCGTTACTTGGTAATTTGATTAGCTTACCAAAAATGATAAAAAGGCAACTACTGAGTGGAAGGCAAAAAAACTTACTGAGTGCAGACATTCGAGCTTGCTGTCGTAGATGGAGATTTGACTTTCGTGTACAACTAACAGATGTGCCTGATCATTATGGAACTGAACTTTAGTTTCTCCAACCAGTGGGGATTGACGACCAGCTGGTGCTTGAATGAACCTTGATTTCTTCTTCTCCCACCCATCAATGCTCCAGACACATAACTGCAACGCAATTGACCAATGTTACAAACTATCAAGTAATTATAATGCGGAGGAGAGCACTACCGTCTTCTCATCCTTATGACTTGAATCCAAAATTATTTAATATGATAAGTGGCCATGTTTTAGTTTGATCAGCAAAAATACCCTGCACTCGTATTTTCCAGGCCACTTAATACTCTTGTTACAAATAAAGGCCCTATTTTTCAGGGGAATTTAGTGTTCTCCCTATTGTACTTATTTCTTTCTTTGCCCCAAATTTTCGTTACCAAGTAAAAAAACCTAGTATGTTGTGGCAAACATACAGCAAGGTCTACTTCAGGAACATTCAACCTCAGCAGCATACACTTTATCTCACTCTTAAAATTTGGAGTTTAATAGAGTCTGAAAACCCCTAGGAGTTGGCTCAAGGGGTAAAGGTCTTCAACTTGGGGGTATGCTCCCCCCAGGTTTAAGGTTCAAACCCTTCATACAAAAACTTTCTAGGAGCCACGTTCAACAGTGAAAAGCTAACGATTTCCTAATCTGTGCGAAGGAGGCACGTTACAAAGGTCTGGGGTTTAACCAGGTCAAAGACATGTTGCGTATGCACGGTCTCCGGAGTTCCTTATCTTATAAAAAATGCATTCTGAAAGTAAGTTAGGGGACAGACAATTTCACAGCACCTTCTTCTATTTTTCTAGGCACAATTTCATAGCCTTGTTGCAAGATAATTTATTATGAACATACAATCTCACCACTGAACAAGTACTGTACTCAGGTTCTCTTAATGAGCAGACAGAAGGCGTTCGCTTAACAATGGATCTTAGTCTCTGTAAACTCTCTCTCATGTCATCCCGTCGGTTTCCCATTTCCGATGCTTCTCGCCGGAAATTTCCTTAATTCTTTTTTTTAGTTCTTCTCTTTCTCGTGTTTCTTTCTTCTTTTCATCTTTTTCTGGTTAGTTGGGCTCTCTGGTATTATTTTTCCATTTTGTGATGGGTTCGGAATGGAAGCTTCTCGTCAATTCTAAGATTTTCAAGTTTCAACATAAGAGTGAGCCAGCGGTGGCGGATGCCGGAGAGAAGTCTCAAGGTTACTAAGTATGTCACTATCAATGTAACAACCGTGGACTGGTTGGTCACTGTGGTGGTTGCATGCGGTGCGTCGGCAAGTCCGTTGGAGTCCAACAAATCTTGACGAAATGGGAGTCAGGTGCTGTTGGCCCAGCGTTGCCATAACAAATTTGGCCGTTTTCTAACATTGTCTGAATGTGGGAGAGAGGAGAGGCGTGGTTTTATTGCCGTTCCGGAAGAATCGAAGGGTGAAGGCCGGAGGCGATTAACCAAAAATTTGAGAAAGGTTGTTTCCATGTCCTCTGTTTTGGGTATGAAGAACAGAGCTTCTCAGAGGGTAAGAAGAAAGTTGATGGGCTGGGCTTGGTTAAAAGCCCACATCTTGTTTGGAGGGTGAAGCCTCGTACCGGGGGTATTTCGGGATCGGCTCCTTCGCCATCCACTATGATGCCTGACGTTGACCAGCCAACGTCTAGGCTAGTACAAATTTTGTCGCCGGTGTCAGGCAACCTCTCGGTTGGTGCGCCAATGCCAGAAATGTCACCATAAAGTGAAGGGGAATTTTTGCCACAGATTTCGTTGCCGGTGTCTAATGATCTCTCGGTTGGAGAGACTACCGAAAATTTTGCCAGAAAGTGAAGGGGGGGAAATTCTATCACGATCTGAGCATCAGACTTTGGTGGTCAAGGAGACAGCAATTGTGCCTCTGGTCTCGTATGTTAAGGGTGTGCAACGAGAGTTTCTCTCCCCTTGTTCTAGGCTTTCGAATGTATTGCGGGTGGAGGAGAAAGCAATTGTGCCTCTGGTGTCTCACGTTTCAATGGGTGTCGAAGCTAATCTTCCCCATTTAGGTCCTACCCCTTCTCTGTTTCAGGGCAAAGAGGTTGGTGTCGGGAGTGGTCTGGGGTTTTGCGGGGAGATGTCTGAGCCTTTTTGCACCCTGACTGAAACTGTGGAGGTGGGTCGTAACCTTCAATTGGTGTATAGGGAGGATGAGGTGGATCCAGCTCCGCTATGCACCTTATCTCCTTTGCCAGCTACGAGGGTTTATCTTCAGATTGGGTGATTCAGAAAGTGAAGGAAATCCCAAGACTTGGGGATTTCTTGTGAGGGTTTAGAGGAGCAATTCAGGGCTTTCCTCATTGCTATTGAGGCGGGTCGTTCTTTCTCTCCTAAATCTGTTTCTAGAAAGAATAGGGAGCTTAAGCAACTCACTTGTTCGATTAATTATGATGGCCAGGAGGGAAGTGCTAATAGAGGTAGATCTAAGGGAAAGGTTGTTTTTTCCCATGAAGCCTAAATTACTTTCTTGGAATATTTGGGGTTTTAGTGATCCCAATAAGCGTCTCGGATTAAGAATATTTTACGTCATTGGAAATTGGACATTGTTTGTTTGCAGGAAACTAAGGCTACGTTTGGGTAGTGGGAATACTTGACAAGTGTTGAGAATGTTTGTGAATAGTTATGAGTAGAGATTGAAGTGGGTTTATGGGTCCCATTGAGAGCATTTTGAGTTGTTTGGATGTATGAAATATGTTGAGTTGTTGACTTTTGGATAGATAATTGAAGAAGGTGTGGGTCTCATCAATGATTGATTTTTTTTAATGATGATTTTATTTATATAAAATAGTGATAAATATTATAGTGATTTTATTTTTTATTTATATATAATAGTGATAAATATTATAGTGATTGTATTTTATTTTATATATAATAGTGATAAATATTATATTGTCTAAATATTTTATTTATATGTAATAGTGATAAATATTATAGTGATTTTATTTTTTATTTATATATAATATAAATAAATATTATAGTGATTTTATTTTTTATTTATATATAATAGTGATAAATATTATAGAATGTTTGTGAATAATTATGAGTAGAGATTGAAGTGGGTTTGTGGGTCCCATTGAGAGTATTTTAAGTTGTTTGGCATGTGAAGTATTTTCATAAATACAAGAATACTTGAAGAGTGTTGAGAAGACTTTGCTACCCAAACATAGCCTAAGCTTGAATCCATTGATCGTAGCATTATCACTAGTTTATGGGGCTATACGTTTGTGGGTTGTGTTTACCTTGCTTCCAACGGTGCTTCCGAGGGTATTCTTATTATGTGGGATAAGAGGGTGGTTGAGCTTATTAAGGAGTGCATAGGAAACTTTACGGTGTCGTGTTCTTTTAAGAATGTGGTGGATGGTTTTAGTTGGGCTTTTGTTGGGGTGTATGGACCAAATGTGGACAGTAAAAGGAAGGATTTATGTATGAGCTTGCTGGTTTGGGCAGCTGGTAGAACTTACCTTTGAGCATTGGTGGTGATTTCAATATCACTCGATTTATTAGTGAAAGATCGGGAGAAGCTACACAAAGTTGTGCTATGAATGAATTTTCTGAACTCATATTCGATATGGATTTTGTGGATCTACCACTTGTTGGTGGGTTGCACACTTGGGCCTTGTTTGGATTCGAAACTCACATCAACTCATCTCATCTCATCATTACAACTTTCTCAAATTCTCACACAAAATATAATAAACAATTCCACTTTTTTAAATCCCAAAACAATAATAATATTAAAAATAATATTCTAACAATATTTTATTCAACTCATCTAAAACCATCTCAACTCATCTCTGAATTCAAACGGGGTCTTGGTCTCGCTTGGACAGATTTTTGGTCTCCTTCTTGGGAGGCTCCCTACTCTACTTTGCTCCAGAAGAGACTAGCTAGGGTATGTACGGACCATTTACGTATTGTTCTGGATTGTGGGGGCATTCATGAGGGTAAAAGATATTTTAAGTTTGAAAACATGTGGCTGAAAGTTGAAGGTTTTGATGAGACAGTAAGGTTGTGGTGGTCCTCGTATCTTTTAGAGAGCTCGACAAGTTTTATTTTGGCTGGGAAACTTTAAGCATTGAAGAGGGATTTTAAATGTGGAATGCATGCCTTTGGACATATTGACTATCAAAATCAGTCCCTTTTTGAGGACCTACAGATTTTGGAGGATAGGGAGGTGAGTGCTCTTCTTTCTGAGGATGAATCATGCAGGAAATTTTCTATCACGATGGAGCTGGAAAAGTGCTTATAACGGAAGAAATATCGGGGAGACAGAAATCGAGAGCCCTTTGGATGAAAAAATTGGATGTACTAAATTTTTCCATCGGGTGGCTAATTCTCATCGAAGGAATAATGTGATTGAGATGTTTCAAATTAATAGGTTTGTTCAGATCATGATGTTATTAAGGGGCATATTGTCAACTTCTATGAGATCTCCTTACAGAAAAATTTTCATGGAGACCCAAACTTGATGGTTTGTCCATTGACATTATCAATCAGATAAGAGCTATTTGGTTGGAGAGACCTTTCGAGGAGGATGAAATTTTTCAAGTGATTCCTGGGATGGCTAAGGATAAAGCACCGGGTCCAAATAGGTTCTCTATGGCTTTCTATCATGATTGTTGGAATGTGGTTGGTGAGGATATTATGAAGGTCTTTTACGAATTTCATTTTGTTGGAAAATTCAAAAAGAGCCTTAATGCGACTTTTATTGCCCTTATTCCTAAGAAAGTGGGGGCAGTGGAGATGAAGGATTTTCGACCCAGCAGCCTTGTTAATGGGGTGTACAAGATACCCGCTAAGGTACTTGCTAACTGAATGACTGCCATTATGAGTAGCAGTGTATCAAAACCTCAGAATGCTTTTGTGAAGGGAAGACAAATCTTGGATTCGGTTCTAATTGCCAACAAGTGTTTGGATAGTAGAATTAAGGCAAGAACACTTGGGATCCTTTGCAAATTAGACATGGAGAAGACATATGATCATATCAATAGGGACTTTTTGTGTTACTTGAGAGGTGTGGTTTTGGAGAAAGATGGATTTCATGGATTAGGCATTGTATCTCTACTATTTGTTTTTCAGTTTTGGTGAATGGTGCACCAGAGGGGTTTTTTCACAGCTCTAGGGGATTAAGGCCTCATTTGGATGTTGAGATGAGATGAGATTAGATAAAATTAAAATTTTAAAAAAAAATCTGTGAATAGTAGTGAAATGATTTGAGTTATGATATTTTATGGAGTTTTAGGAAATGGGAGAGAAAAAATTGAATAAAAATATTATAAAGTTAAAATATTGTTAGAATATAATTTTTTAATATTATTTTTGTTTTGAGATTTGAAAAAGTTGAATTGTTTTATGTGTTTTGTTTGGAAGTTTGGGAAAGTTGTAATAATTAAGTAATGATTAGATGAAAAATTGAATATTTGAAATTGAAAAATGTTTGTGTTTAAGTGATGTTTGGATGTCGAGAGAGATGAGATTTCTCTCATCTCTTCTCAACATTCAAACGGGGCCTAAGACAAGGGATCCTCTTTCCCCTTTCCTGTTTGTCATTGTGATGGATGCACTTAGTCGCATGTTGAGTGCTGCTGTTAATGGAGGTTTTCTTGCTGGTTTTTTCCGTGGAAGGTGATCATATTTCTCATCTTCACTTTGCTGATGATACTTTATGTAACACCCGGGCCTAGTGCCAAGCCTGTTTTTATATTTTTGAGTTAAAGTATATGAAAAGCCCAATTGAAATTTTTTTGAATACCATTTTATGGGCCCAAATTGGTTTTTAACTGTTATCAAATTTTTCTAATGGACTTGTCATTGTAGTTAAATTTTTGAAATGGACTCTACCCGATCATCGTATGGCCCAGTGCCGAACCCAGCCCAATTTGGTGCAAAGTGCACCGTTTAAAACGATCAGCAAATTTTTCCAGCAGTTTCCTCTCCATCCCGAAAATCCCTCATTTTTTATCTCCAACTCCCCCTTCGCACAACACTACCCATGCACGTCTACCCATTTTCATTCTCTAGGGTTTTCATATCACCCATATAAATATACACATATATCTCATGCCTTTGGAAACTGCCTATTTACCGTCGTTGTTGCAACCAGCCACAAGAATCACCCAACCTCTCCTGGTTCGACGCCAACCTCCATCTCCAAGCTCCCGAGTTCTCTCCTGCACGGCAAAATCCACCAGCCCACTACCCAGCCAACGCGTAACTGCAGCACCAAGCACCTTCATAGAACCACCATGCAGCCTCTACTACCTTCTTCAACCACCATCACCGAGACTCATATCGGCCTCCATCTTCGATCACGTGAAAACTGACACCACCACCATAGTACCCATGGCCAACCACCATCGTGCATGACCCGCACCACTGCAAATCTCCACCGGAAGCAACAAACCCAGTTGTTGCACGCCGCTTCATCGCAGAAGCCCAACTCGAGTCGGCCACCGCTGCTCTGACCTGCACTTCCGTGCCCAGCCGCAGATACGCTTTGGACGTGAAGGGCTCTATTTTTTTGCACGCCAAAACAGGGGAAGCATCCCCATCGTGAGCCATGTCGTTAGCCCCTCCATTTCGACGCCACTGCCATCAGAAGACGCCAGAGGACGAGCCTCCACCTTCAGACGCTGCCCTGGTCAACGCCCAGCCCCAGACCGTCGCACGCCTCTCTGCCTCACAGTGAGTTTCCATTCTCTCTCACGCCGAGCTCTCTCTCGGTCCCTCTCTCTTTCTACGTGAGGTCTCTCTCTCTCTCCCCCATGCCCAGCTCACCAGCGTATCCACCCCAACCGTCGTGCCCAGCCGCTCGAAACTTCTCTCGGTAAGTTCTCTGTTACTCTCCAACAACAACGACGCTACCTTGTTTCTAGTATAAATGTTTAGTTGTTCCCATAAACTTCCGTAGGTTTAATAAATATTTTGAGTTATAATTACAGTTTTACCCTTTTAGCCAAATGTTTCTTGAACAAGTGTTTTCGGTAGGACATGTTTTTCCATGGGACTACGTCGTTTCCAATAAATATTCTAGTATTCTATATGGGTTTTGTCTCAAGTTATAGTACAAAATTATATTAGTTAATATTAATGTTTTAGTTGGAGTTGTTAAGTGGGAAAATGATGAACTTAGAAAGTGATGGTATTTGAGAGTTAAGAGAAATTTTAGGTTTTGAGGTATTAAAATAAGTATTTCGGGTTTAGATATTGAAATACATGTTCGATTTCAAATTTATGGGAATTACGTGATTTTTTTTATAGGTGACGATTAATATTTGTTCGGCAGTGTTGAGGAAATATTCGAAAGACTAAGAAGTCCATGTAAGCGAGGTTCATATACTAGTTTTGCATAAAAGAAATGAAATGAAGTTGACTTTGAAAATAAGCATGTTTGTTTTTAAAAAGAAATCTGAAAACAACCTCAGATGTTTATTCTGCATATGCATAAATTCTATATAAGAGAAAGTATGTTCTATCATGACAAGTGTAGACATGAGCAAATTTTGTTTATTTTGTTTCTGAACTATGCAAAAAGAGCGAATATGAAAATCTATAAGTTTTTGCTGTGAATAAATGAAGATGTTTTCATTCTATTTATTTCAAACATGTAAAATGATCTGAAACTGTTCAGTATTCGGTTTTGATATGATGTGGCATCATAAAAACCTTGGCATGAATTTCTGATTCTGTATCTGAATATGATCTAGTTCCAATGATGTTCTGTTTTGTTTCTATTAAGGCCCTGCCACGAGTATAATGGTGGTTTATAACCTTACAACGGAGTGAAACATGGTATACGGTCTAACCTCGGGTATAATGGTGATTTATAACTCTACCACGGGGGTTAAACATGGTGTTTGTCCCGATGCAATGCTCCGATATGATATGAAGATGATGTCTCAGTTTATGATATGCCGAAAGATTTTTGAATAAGAAAGTTTTCTTAAAGTTTCGCTCTGATGTTTTGTACCAAGTTTGTTTATGCATTTTGAAAGTAAATATGTTGTTTCTACATTCTGAAAGCAAATGTTTTGTCCTGAATACCGAACTTTATAAATGCTCATGTTTACATGATAGTATATGCTCTCTGCTTGCTGAATTGTTGATAACTCACCCATTAATCTTCATAATATTTTTCAGATATTTTGATGGTTCAACTGAGGATCAAGATTATGATGCATTGGATTAGATGATTTAAGTATAGTGGATTAAGCATAAAGTTTTTATGAGTCTAGTTGATTTTTATTAAGAAACTTTATTGTGTTATGATGACTTGCATTTTGGAAAATTGGTTTGTTGAGGAAATTAGTTTGAATCGAAATTTATATATGATACTAGGAATTTGGAGTCTATTATTATATTGTTGGAATGTGAGTTTTAAGTGATAGGAAGTAACTCTCCGACCCTTACGGGACCGGGGCGTTACACTTTACTTTTTTGTGAGCCGGACCGTGGTCATATTCAATATTTGAGGGCTTTTTTGCTTTGTTTTGAAGCTGTTTCAGGCTTGAAGGTGAATCTTTCAAAATCTAAAATGGTTCCTGTGGGTACAGTATTTAATGTTCGAGGATTGGCAAACATCCTAGGCTGTAAGGTATCATCACTACCCATGAAATATCTTGGTCTTCGATTGGGGGCTGCTTTCAAGACGAACTCTATCTAGGAAGGTGTGTTAGAAAAGATTGATAGAAGGTTGTCAGGAGGGAAAAGAATTTATTTGTCAAAGGGCGGTAGATTAACTCTTATCAAAAGCACTTTATCCAATCTCCCTACATATGTTCTATCTTTATTTCCACTACCTGCAGGTGTAGCATCTCATATTGAGAAAACTTTTCGTAGTTTCATTTGGGGAGGAAGCCAAATTTCATCTTGTTGGGTGGGATAAAATATGTTCTCCGGTAACTTGTGGTGGTTTGGGGATGCGCAATTTGAGGACCTTCAATAAAGCACTTTTGGGGAAATGGTTGTGGATCTATCATCGGGAAAGGGAAGGCTTGTGGAGAGTTCTTATAGATTCAAAATACGGGAGCTTGAAAGGGGGGGAGGGGGGGTTTGGCGTTCTAATGAAGTTAGGGGGGCATATGGTGTGGATTTGTGGAAACATATTTGTTCCAGATGGGAGGGGTTCTCCAACCTTTTCAGGTTGGCAGTTGGAAATGGTCATGGTGTTTACTTTTGGCACAATGCTTGGTGTGGTGCAAGGGCTCTTAAGTATGTGTTTCCATCTCTTTACCAAATTTCTAGTGATAAAGAGATTGTGGTGGCTGATTTGTTGGTGTATTCTTTTTTTTTTAAAAAAAAAAAAAAAGAAGACATTTTATTGATATAGAGATAGTGTTCTATTGGTTCTGGAGAATTGGGATGTCAGTTTTTTTAGAGCGGCTCATGATTGGGAACTTGGAATGTTAGGCTGAATTTTTCAATTCCTTGTATGCTATGTCATTCAGTAATGTGATGGAGGATAGGATGATTTGGATTCCTGTTGGGAATAATAGGTTCTCGATGCGTTCCTATTACAAGGCTCTCTCATGATTCTCTAATGATCATTGTTTTCCTTGGAAGGCTGTTTGGAAGTGTAAAGTCTCTCCAAAGATTGATTTCTTTGTATGGACAACTTCTCTTTCGAGATTGTTCACTACTGATAATTTGAAGAAACGTGGTCTCATCACACTATGGATTGGTGTTTCTTGTGCAAGAAAAATGGGGAATCTGTGGATCATCTTTTGTTACATTATGAGGTGGCTCGGTTCTTGTGGAATGATATCTTTAACCGGATTGGTGTGGCATGTGGGTTATGCCTGGAAGAGTTAAGGATATTCTTAGGTGATGGAAAGGTATTAGGGGAAATGCTCACATTGTAGCTGTGTGGAAAATGATCTCACTTAGCATTATGTGGTGTTTGTGGATGGAGAGAAATAAGAGATGTTTTGAAGAACGGGAGCATTCCTTGGATGAGTTGAAGAGATTATTTTATAATACTTTATTTTCTTGGGTTTCGGTCATTAGTTGTAATGAGGACAGTTTTCATGATCTGTTTGTACTTTGTACCCCTCACTAGTGCTTAATGGTACTTAGGCATTTTCTATGTATAATTCATGTGTACTTGGGCTATGCCTATTCCCATCAATAAAATTTTACTTTCACTAATAAAAATAATAATAATGAGCAGATATTGCACCAGATACATGCCTTACACTTCAAATATATACTACATATCATTAGGCTTGCCACTATTTAAGAACCAGTAAACATTCATAAGAAATCATCAACTTATTTCAACCAACACATAACGCGTGATTTTTCTACATCCTTCCTAGACTATCTTCAATCTTTCTCTCTCTTCTCTACACAATTTTTCCCATGACCACAACTTTGAAGGAAAACAATGAGTTTTTGGTTGAATATTCAAAACCACTAGAATATATGATATTGCACTATCATAGACACATCCTCGTATCTCTACATCAATTAACATGTTCATAATATTTTTTATATCTCGAATTGCATTTATAATATCTTTGTATCAGTATAAATAACAAAATATTTTTTTTGATAATTTTGATAAGAAAGAAACAAGTATAAATAACAAAATATGTCCTGTCAAAAATATATTTCAACTTTTACACTATTGGTCGGCCCTCACAGGATGAACTCTTGGTTCAAAAATATATTTAAACTTCAAGACCAGGGCTTTGAAGAGACAGACACTGGATAATGGCCTTCAATTGAATAAAAAGTCGTACATTTTTGCAGCTGGATTTAAACGACAAGGGGATCATCTTACTAAGCTGATGTTTCTATTGTCCAAAACAGAGTGCTAGGTTGGTCCAGCTATATGTTTAGGACAAGAAAGGTCACTACCCAACACTGCAAAGGTCCCACCGAAGTAGAGGGCCCTGAAGCTGAGATATGGACAAGGTCCTACCTTTTAACAACAACATTAAAACTTAAGGTTCGTTTGGATACTTAGAATATTCAATATATCTGTTAATAGTAATGAAATGGTTTGAGTTAAGATGTTTTATTGGATTTTGTGAAAGGAAAGAGAAAATTTTGAATAAAAAATATTATAAAGTTAAAAAATTGTTTGAATAGAATTTTTTAATATTATTTTTGTATTTTAAATTTGAAAAAGTATAGTATTGTTTTTTGTGTTTTGTTTGGGAGTTTGGAAAAGTTGTAATGATTAATGATTAGATGAAAAAGTTGAAGATCTGAAATTGAAAAGTGTTTTGTGCTTGAGTAATGTTTGGGAAGGAAAAATCTGATAATACTTTAGAACGGTTGTGTTGCCAAACGGACCCTTAAACTTCATCAGACAGCATGTTATAAATTATAATATTCAAATTTTAATAGTCATACACTAACCTGTGTGTCAGCTCCTGAAGAAACCAAAGCATTTAAGGTTTGGGAAAATGCAAGCCCTGTAATCCGATTCTGGTGACCCTTGAGCTTGGTTTTGACCTGCAAACCATACTCAAGCTTGAATTGCATTTCCATAACTAGACGCCATGCAAGAAAGCTTAAGGTCATCAAGAGGTGGATGCTTAGATGATTAATTCAGTTGGGATAGAATGCATTAAAACCTTGACTCAATGATAAAAGAGCAATACAAGACTTCACCTTTTCATAATATGTAATGTTTCTGAAAAACAATTCGAAATTCCAACATAACCTTTTTTTTTTATAAGTTCCAACATGACCTTATAACACACATAAATCATCTGACAACTCAATTATGTCCTGTACTTGTGAGAACTGCCCACAATGACATTAATGTAAAGTAACATGTAATTGGTTGGTCAAAAAAATTCCAAAACATAAAATAATAATACCATGACTTTGCGAGGATGAGTATGCATTAACACTAGCAACGACGAGATAATAAAATTATTCCCCTCAGCTAAATGATAGGATTTTAATTAATTGAATATGCATTATTGAAAAAGAAAAATGGAGCTTACAGAAAGAATGAATCAAACATACAAGATGCCTCACCTCATCAACCCTGACATTATAGATTTGAATAGAAGAATCTTCCATTCCAACAGCAATAATGTTATTATCTTGTGGGTGGAATGCCAGAAAAGTCGCTGCAGGAGGTGGGGACATAAATGTTGTCATGACCTGAACAGCAGTTACCAGGTTAATGCAGTCAATGTCAACTTGGTATAAGAACTTAACTACATAGGATCCAGCTAATTAACACTGAGTTTTCCCATCACAAAACAAGCAAAAGCAACAACAACAAACCTTAAATGTCATCATGTTGAACAAAGAGACCTTCCCACCTGATGCAGACATGACATAAGAATCGTTTTTAGATAGAGCAATACATGCAGCACACTCTTCAGCTGGTTTGCTGTCATTTACATCATTACTCATAAGAGTTCCATTGGGGGGCTGCCACAACTGTGGTACTACATGCGCGGTAGCCTGAGTATTTTCAAGGGGGAGCCATTAGAAACTCCTTAAACGTATCGTGAATACCTATGCATAGGTAGAAAGCTAACCTTTCCCACTGGATTCCTTTCACTACGTTGCCATTTCCAAAGTTTATGAACAGCATTGGAAGCAAGGGCCAGTAGAGCTAGGCCATTGTTAGTGTAGATCAGTCGTACAACCTGCAATTTGTGATTCATTACATGTGAATTATAAAATATTCTGATATAGGAAACACAAAAAGAACAACTATGTTCTTTTGTAAAACTAATGTCTATGATTTGTGTCAACTATATATATTATAAACCAAGTGAATAAATTATTCTGTAATCTAAATACCCCTCTTACATTGTTGCCATCAAAAAGGATTACTTTACTGATTTTTTAACACAGCCAACATCTCTAAATGCATAACAAGCATGTTTAAATATTATGCATAGACAAAACACCATTGTTAGAAGTGCAATCATATAGGTCCTGCTCTCTTTCCCCCGTCTGAGGTTACTGATTTTCCTGAACAGATTTGTCTACTTACTCTTTCATTAATATCTCCATTTACCCATTAATGACAAGATTTATAAAACTTGGGAACCAAAAAGATGAGAACATATGTAATTAATCATTATTGTCGCTAGAAGTTTGCACCAAAGTTGTTAGTTGAAGAATTAACGAAGCTTGTTACATGTCAAAACTTTGTTGGCAAAGAGGGAAACATACATTACAAAATCAGTAACCCCAGTTGCTCGTGCTCATTGTATTTTTCTACATGGAAAGATTTGATTGTATATAGAATACTTATCAAAAAAATAAAAAAAATATTTGATTGTATATAGAAGTCATAAATTCAAAGCAAAATACCCCAGCCATAAGAAATGAACAAGAATTTACAAGGGACACGGCTGTCATCAAAGTAGTCTTTTCAAAGAAGACTACTATAATTTAGTCATGAACAAGAACTTCTAGCCTTACAATTATGTTTATTAAATTAAAATTGAGTTTTTTTATCATGTAAATAATAAAAGAAAATTATCATTTTTAGGGGTTTAAAAAATTACATTTCACAACTTAAGAATGGACAAATATAATTGGACACTCCTATAAGGGAATGTGAACTATTATTATGGACAAACTGAAGATTGTTTTCATTCATATCAAGATTCAAACTCCAAAGTCATCAGGACCCATGAGATTATAAACATCCCCTTCCATGTCTTTAGTTATGTCTTCACTAACCCTCTCATATAATTTATTTTTATCACTAACCCTCATATAATTAGCCAGTGCATTTCACCAATCACACCAACTATATATTATTAAATATTCCCACATCATACAGGTACATGGCTGGACGTAGTAGATTGACCATTCTTTGGGCACTATTTAGTTTGATAACAAGTATTTATTAGGACTCCAGAGTAATGAACAAGAGTGCACAAGCCTTCAACAAAAGTTTTCAGTAACTGACACGAATCAACATTCTTGAGTTCCCTTCCATGACATGTCCTCAAGAATGTAGTTGACTTGTTAAATGAAGTGCTTTAACCGTCTTAAGATGAAAAGCTATAAAGAACTTACCATGCCAAGCTGTCAGATACCAACATAAGGATGACCGATAAAATAACAAGAATAATAATTATAATATAAACCATCCATACAAGCACAAGCTTTCAAGTCTTTTCATTTGAGAAAATAAAAATATATTTTCCCTTCCCAATATAAAGCGAATTGGACCAAGCAACTTGTGACCAGTCACAGCTCAAACTGCCTACCTTCCCTGCTGTGATGGAGTCGGGCAATCGTAGAACCTTGAGCTGAGATTTTTCCACAATATCAGATACTTTCCAGCTCAAAATCTTGTCTGCATCATCTGAGATCCGTGGTTTGACATCCAGAAGCCTGCTACTGTCCCCCTGTGGTAAAGTGCTATGAAAACTTCGAAACTAGGTACCACAAACAACTTTACACAAAAATAGATAAACTTACAAGACTACTGACGGATACAGCAGGAGTTCTATCAGGACGTTCCAGTGTTGGAGCAGCAGCAGGAGAAACATTTGTAAATGGGCCTAAGGAGTTACCAAGCAGAGGCTGCAAAAAACATATAAATATGCTGAAGAGACTGAATCAAGAAACCTCCATGGCAAAATAAAATATAAAAAAGTAAATCCTTTTTTATGAATAAATAAGAGAAGTAAATCTATGAAGAAATCATACTAGAGAAAATAATTAAAAGGGAGAGGATACCACAGATGTCTATTGAAAAACCAGCTACATAGATTAATACATTTTATATTGATTGAATCAATTGGGCTTCCTAAAGGCACAAAAAAATTTAAAAAAAAATACAGGGTAACAAACAAAACATTTTCAGTACAGAACTTAGTCTTCAAATCTGACAATACTGGTATAGGATTCCCCAGCAAAATTGGTAACAAAACTAGGCTTAGGGAAGGTTACATATACAAATATATATACACCAAAATATATATATATATCCCAAAGATCCAACAAAGTACCATAAAATGTGCTTTGAGTGAAAGCACAAATACTTGTATCCAATATATTTGTTTTATGACAAGGAACCCCAGAGACCGCGCAAACAGTCTTTTATCCGGTTAAACCCCAGACCCATGTAACCAAATCAGATATTCAACCCATCAAAGTCAAAAATAATGGTTAAAGAGCCACTAATGTTCAATAATTCACGTTCAGGCGGCCACATAACGGCAAGAAAACGGAATACTTAACTGATAGCTATGCGCACGCAACAAAGTGGAGCCTGCTGAAAAGATGTTTCCAGAACGCAGTCCATTGTATTTGATTATCTAACCAAAAGTATTATTAACTATGGGATCACTAGCATATGACCCAAACATAATGTTAATTTCACATCATGGCTTAGTACATCCCACAGCAATCATCAGGACAATTCTTTAATTCTCAAGTACCAAAAAGAAACTTCACTTCTTTAAGCTGCTGTTCTTTCAGAACAACATTACATTCTGAAACTTGTATTCCTGGATGAGACTTGATCAACATCAAATAATATTACCTCCTAAAAGTATTTACATACTACTAAACCCTAGGGGTTGGCTCAAGTGGTAAAGGCCATGGTCTTGGTGGTATGCTCCCTCCAGGTCTAAGGTTCGAATCCTCTTGGGTGCAAACCCTTTCTAGGGGCCATCGAACTGGGGAAACTTCCCCTTGAATTACCCAAGGTACATTTGCGGAAAACTCCTTCCCGAGGGCTTGTGCACCCCCGGGATTAGTCAAGACATTGTTCTCGGACACCTAGTGCCAATCAAAAAAAATATTTATATACTACTTCAACTCAACAGCTAGTGATTGAGTCAAGTTTTTATTATGGAATACAAATCGCAACAGAAATTGATGTCGATGGTATGGTATTACAAAGCACGACAGTAATCAACAGTAACATTTTGTTGAATACTTGTGTTCAACTCTAACCTTTTCTCCAAACAAATGTAATATATTAACTGTGACATTTTTTGTAAGAGGGAACCCCATATTATTGAAAAAAAAATTGATATTATGCATTTTCTTTAGTTAACAGATCTATCAAGGTTCACGTACGAGACAACTCATCATATCTGTTCCACATAACCTTAACTCAAGTAAACTACAGAATTATATTTCATCTTAGTGCAGGCTTCTCTAATTAGACTTGCAGCCTTAAGCAGGTCTGAGTCGTCTGACTGACATAAGAGATAAAGGTTTTCTTGATAACATTACTTTGTATCAGGCTACATGAAATTGTTTGAAGATGCTAAATGTGACTCAAAAAATCAAAGCACCGGAGTCTGACTACCTTAGAGTTAATGGGTTCAGAAGGGCCTCGACTTTTATCGGTGGCCCTGCTCTCCAACATCCTTATCAAGCGCACACCATCCTTGTTGGCTAAAACCTTGATACCATTGTCACTAGTTGTGACTGCCAACAACGACCCCTCTTTGTTGAATCTCAGTCTAGAACTAGCCTGCAAGAGAGAATAGAATGAACTTGGGCTTCACTATTCAATTTGAATACCAGTGATTAAATGAAATGGCAGAAGAATACTAACAGGCAATCCACCATCTGCATCAACAGCTATCAACATATTCGTATTATCCATATCCCAGAACTTGATTTGAAAGTCATCACCAGCAGCCAAGAACCTGTTCCTGGTTGTGTCAAACTGGACAACACCTAAGGAGCGGTTTCTAAAACCAGAATATGTCCGTTTTATTGCCCCTTCACTCTCATTCCACTCGACTAGATGAGACTCGCCTTCTTTACTCGTTCCACATGAGAAGAGCCTGCAAGACAGATAAAAGTACCAATGCTACTAGTTATTGTAAATGGTAACCAACACAAATGATCAATAAAAACAAAATAGAACAAAATGAGCTGCATACTAATGTGCATCCTATACAAGGAAAATGAACTGAAACAGTTTTCCTGTGCAGTTTACACCGTCAGATATTTTAATATGTAATTATAGAGAATTGAAATATACAACTGATGCAGAAAGAATTTAAACAAATGCAAGTCCTATGTAATCTTTTTATAGGCATGCTTTACCTGGTTCCATCCGCACTATATGCCATCATGGTACACCAAAGTCCAGGTGCATCATAATCCACTCTAGATCTCGAGCAATCATACAACCAAGCTTTGATTTTCCCATCAATGGCAGTAGAGAAAATAAACTGCACATAAGGACAAAATGGGTTGGAAAATTAACAGTACAGAAGATAAAGCCAGCTGAAAAATATAAGATTTGTTAATAACAGGAAGCTATCAGATCTTTCCAAGCGGCCCATGTTTTACAGAAAAGGGATATTGCATTGCCAACAAAGTCAACACGTCAAAACAATAACCAAGTATAAAGCTTGTAATTAACTTCTTAATGAAATTACTTGGATATTTTCTTTGTAGTGAGGACAGACAGAATATACAGGAGCTTCATGGCCTTCAAAAGTGTACTGTCTCCGTCCAGTTACAGCATCCCATACCTGTCACATAGAATACTATAATGAGGAACCTCAGCTTTCTTATTTATTAAAAAACCTCTAGATCTTAGTTGATACCTTAATCATTTTATCATCGCCGCATGTGACAATACACAGTTGCTTGTTGGGATGAGCAAACGCAATATCATTAACACCACCAACATGAGCATCAATCTAAAAGATAAGATTATCAATTACCAGCACCTTGCCATTACCAGGGAAAAACATAATATACAGGACAGAAGGCATACCTCCAAATGCTGTCTCAGTTCTCCAGTTGGATTGTACATATATATTTGAACAATATGTTTTGAAAATGCAACGCCTAAACCATGCAGATAAAATTAAAGCCAGAAAATTGTGATCTAATAATGAGGATATAAACTAGTCCCAAGTAAAAAAGTTGTGTACAAACCAAGCATAAGTCCATCTGGCCCCCAAACACATCTATTCACCGATATCGCAGCATCATTGAGTAAAGCTGTCTGGTAGCATAAAGAAGATTAATTTGGAAGGACAATCACTTACAATTCCTAATACTCAATACTCATGTTTTCACTGGTAGATAAGGTGTGCTAAATTGCCTGGTGCTAAAACCACTTGATTATTGCACCAGAACGTTTGAGATTAAACCCCAACTTCATTAGTATTAGGGAGTTTACAGGCATAGGGAAGGTCCCTCATTGTTAAATTTGAATCACTAAGTGAAACTAGAAGTCTATGCATAACTTAACAGAATTGTAACTAACAATACCTGCAATGGCATAGAAGCAGCTGAGAGATCCCAAACCTTGAAAGGCTTATGTGCCAACCTTTCCCGGGACCCAACTTCCCATACACTAATGTCACCAACATTTGTCCCAACTACAAAAAATATTTGAAACTTTGATAAATGTACACACAAAAATTTTGGTGAAGAAAAAATATATATTATAAACCTAGAAGAATTGTTTGTTGCTGTGGATGAAAGTCCATGCTCATGACATTAGATCCTTGACTGAGGGTACGCATAACAGCTTTAGGAAGGTCATCTTGCGAACAGATGTTAGGAGTATGCATTACACCAGAAAAGGACACCTACAGAGACCATAAGTAAGCATAAACTTTCCACAAGCGAGAAAGAATAAATAAAGAATAATGTCCTAAAGGCCAAGCAATTAAAAACATGAAAATTGAGCTTGAAAAAAATACTGTCTTGTTCATCCACACCTCATCAGACTGGCCAATGCGAATTCGCTTCAAGTGCTCCGAATCAGCAGATTGATAATCTAGGCCTGTTACACCAGTGGGAGTCCTTGGGTGTTTCAAGAATGCAGCTGTACATATCAGAAAATTATCAGTAAAGCCAAGTAGTAGAGTGTTTAAAGCACTGAGACACATCACAAACATCCTCACCTGCACTAGAAGGCTGCACAAGACCAGGTGAGCCGGCTGCCACCGCAGCATGAGGTAAAGAAGGATTGGTGCCTGACATCCACCCAGCAATAGCACCAGGAGAATGTGAAACAACAGGCTGAAAAGGCTGCACATAAGAGGCATCCAAGAATTATGCTATAATGCTTTTTTTCCTTCCTTTTGGCAGGTAACAGATGGAAAATACATACACCATGGGCACCAATAGGTGGAAATGCCCCAGCCTTAGGAATTGGCCCCATCAGGGGGCTGTTTGTAGGAGGAGGACGAGCTCCATTAGTCGTTGGAGTGCAAGAATGATCCATGAAGAGTGTTTTAATATCAGGATTTGGACGAGGATTCTTGCAAAGTTGATGCTGCCAGTTTAGACTGAAAATTGAAAGAAACATATGAGTCTCCAAGAAACAACTATCATCAGACAAAGTCAAGGCACAAGTCTTCAGTTGATTTTATTTTATTTTTTAAAACTAACCGTTTGAGAAATAACCAAAGTGCTTATATAGATATACACATGCACATATATATTTATAAGAGAAAACCCAATACAAAGATAACTGAGCTACTCCTTGACAACACTGGTCCATAACAAGAATTTTAAACTGAGTCCATGACCACAAACTTGCAGGTTATATCTAACTTGTGGAAAATGTAGGAATCACCTCTGGTTAATTAAGGTCCTTAGTCGCGAACTTTTGAAGGATGGAAGCACAAGCTTATCACGAAACAGTGGGTTTGCCTCAATCAGCTTTTTGAGTTCTATAAGCATGATGTTTCTAGCCGATTTTGTGTCTCCATACTTGGAAAGCTGCTCATTTTGCCTGATGATACAAAACAACAGGAGGTATAAATTAGAAAAGATCACAAGGCAGTGCATTCAAATTAACAGAGAAGAAAAGGTAGATACCTAAAGTTTTCAAGAGTAAGCAAATGAGTGATCTCCTTGAAAAGTTCCTCATTAAAGGAAGCAAAAACCTTAAGGTCTTTCACAAGAATCTCAACAGCCTTTGCTCGATCCTGCCTGAGCAGAAAAGACATTAAACTGAGCTATGCTTTGCAAACTGGAAACCAAGTAAAGATTTCAAGGGGCTCCTAGAAATTCATAAGGTGGGTGTTGACAGAAATAACGTTGAATACTCACCTATCAAGAGCTTCCAAGTACTTCTGCTTCCTAATCTCAAAGAAAATCTTCATTGAATATCGGTTGTCCTCTACCTTTGTGAAGCCACATAAATAGCGCTCAACTTCATCCCATTCACCCGCCTGGACCTGATCCTCGAAATGCTTCATGTTGAAGAAAAAGCCAGACTCTTGTTCTAACCTAAAATTTCGGAAGCCAATTATTAGCATACAACAAAAAGGCAATATCGTGCATCTGTTTTAGCCAAGTTTTCTCATGCTCCATTTCACTGCCTGAGGAGAGGCAGAAAAATGAGAGAAGCCAAGGCCACTGGTAACGAGCTCAATGCAGAAACGGGCTACAACATGCAAGAGAAGTACTTATAAGATCTGAACAATCAATTCCCCAAATTACATCTTATTTTATATTAATTTTCCTTTTTCCACGCTAAATAAAGTTGGCTTGGTTTACTAGACAATTAGCTCAGTTTTTAATGAAATATGAGCTTTTTTGGTTTTTTTTTTCTTAGGCTAAACAGAGGTCGAGATATTAAACGATACTATAAAATTTTGCATTCTTTTTCTTTCCCCAAGCTAATCATGGTAACCAACTAGATGCTAGGATGTGAAAAAAATTAAATAATACATACAGGACTTACTTGTGAACTGTTTCCTTGAATTTCTCCTCATCCAAGAACTGCAAAATCAAAAACACCAACTCCCTACTTAAGGAAGACATAGTGCCCGGTAATCCTAACCGCTCCAGCGCAAAGATCCGATGTCAAACCGAAGCGTCTAAATTCACCGCAAAAAGTTACAGGCTGTCCCAAAATCCTCTTTCAACCGGTAAAGGTCGTTATTTGGATGAAAAGTACAATACCCAGAAACTATTTCTGCTTCAATTTTCTTTTGGCACTAAATTTTGCTTCAAATCATTCATGAAGTACCTCACCCAGGGCCCCAACTTACACTATCACCCCTCAAATTTCTTAACCTTCAAATCAGTACGAAGTAATGTCTTCATCCAAACATCACAAAACCCAAATTTTAATACAGCAGAAGAAGCACGATAAAATACACAAATACCCAACAGAGAAGCTCTTTTTTCTTATAAACCCCCACGTGACAAAAACCCGAAATAAACCCTAAGTTTTAGCTCCCTGCGCAAAGATCCAACCCTATAACAGCTTTATCTAAATGCAGGTGAATGTGAGACAAAAACAAGCACTACAGCTTGATTTTCTACAACGTCATGGAATTTTCTTCGTTCATTTCTTAATCAAAAAAGAGACGAAAATACATAGCCTTACTGGTCTTCAGAGAAGGGCAAAATGAATCAATTGTAGGACTAGGGTTTTCCGGCCTCTCTTACTTCTTCACCTTCTTCTTTTTCCTCTGAATGTGCTTTGCAGATAACCCCGCAACAACCCTCACGTCCTCTCTGTCTAAAATGTCTTACTTTATTTTCACCTCTCTATATATATCTTTATTTATTACTTTCCTCTCTCCCTTCAGGACAAGGACAAAGGTTCTGCTGTCTGCGCTCTGCCACGCTCTCTCTCTCTCTCTCTTCCCTTTCTATATATCTATATATATAATATATATCCACTCTCCGTACCTGTATAACTTTGAACTTTCGCTCACTCTTTCTCTCCCTCTCTCTGCAATTACTGTGTCACTTTCTTTCTCTACCTGATTTCCTTTTCCCTACTCGCGACTGTGGACTACAGTTTGCTGTTGCCTGTTGTGTTTCAAAACAGTACCTAGGAAGTGGGGAAAATCTAGGCAGCCTGTAATCCCCTCTTTCGTTCTAGTCTTTGCACATTTGCACTGCACGAGCTCCTCTTGCTGCCTGATATATCTCGTACTTCTGACTTCTACTCTAAGCGGACTCGATTGTTTTATGAATGATGAATTGATATTAAAATTAAAAAATTAAATAAAATATTGTTATAATATTTTTTTTAATATTTTTTTTAATTTAAAAAATAAAAAATTTGAATTGTTTACTTTATTTTATATGAAAATTTGATAAAGTTGTAATAAGATGATGGAAATTTTTCAAAGTTTTAGATTTCACTCTTGAAAACAAACAAGCTTGTAATTAATTTGGGTTAGGATATTGTGAGTTTGGATCACAAACTCATCTCAACTCATCTCAATTTATCGTTACAATTTTTTCAAATCCCAATACAAAATATAATAAACAATTCAACTTTATCAAATCTCAAAATAATAATAATATTAAAAAATAATATTCTAACAATATTTTATCATCTCAACTCAACTCACTTCAACATTCAAACACACCTTTGACGATTTGAATTGAGTTGAGTTGTTCTTTACTTACATTTAGTTCAACTGAGTTCGATTTAAATTTAGATTTTTTTTATTATCTAAACATTCAACTCTTAAATTATTAAACTCAACTCAATTCAAAACATCTTTACACGAATGACCTACAACATTTTTAAACTCAACATCTCTTTATATGTGAGACTCGTAATTTTTTTCAATTTCCTACTAAACACATCTAAACTCATCTTAGGTGGATCTTACAGAATTCATTTCATCATCTCAATTTATTATTATTCATAAATAATTAAACTCATCTCAATATTCAAACGCATCCTAAATAATAATCTTTTATAGATTTTATTGAAATAGATTTAATTTTTTTAAATTAAAATATATAAAATAAGTTGAGATAAATTTAATAAAAAATTAAAAAAATAATAATCTCATCAATACTTAATTTAAGATGAGTTAAAGAGTTAGTGGTTATTCGAATGATAATATTAGTTGAGAGAACCATCATTGTATCTACAACCGAAGCTTTTGAATTAATTAACAAGAAAAGCTCAAAAGTGATAAAATAATAAAAATTATGAAAATATCACCTTTATAAGATGGAAAATGAATATAATAGAGCGTCAATCATTTACAAAATACTTCGTATAAAAAATTTATGTGAAAACTAATTCTAAAAATATAAAATCATGATGTTTTATCTATTTGCAATCGTATTTTTTGGCACACCTAACAAATCATTGAAGTGAGTTCCACCATGATAAAAAGTGGTATTTTACTTTTTTTATAACCATAATATTTTTATTTATTTTTTTAAGTTATTTAACCATAATAATTAGTATCATAATAAGTGGTGTATTCTATAATATACTAACTTGATAGGAGTTAAAAAGTTATCAAAGCTTAGATTTTATTATCTTTAATCACAATTAAAAATAATAATAATTTGAGATGAAAAGCATTGTCTATTACTATATATAAAAGCGAAGTAATATAATTCCGATGTGGCATTCTACCTATAAAAGTAGACATTTTGTCTATTAAATTTGATGTGTTATGTTTATGAAGCGATAAACCTTTTAAAAGTAAAATTTCATTATGAACCATTGTAACTTTTAAGTTTCATTTCTTTTCTTACATATAAAGAAATAAA